>JAWZYV010004477.1:0-1200000 GCA_038373885.1 Cheiracanthium punctorium
GCTTTCTTTTTACAGTTAAAAGTGCCCCATCTGATTTTAAAATAGCATCGTCTTTTAAAAGATCTTCATCTCGAAAATGCTCAATACAAACATACGTATTTTTTCCTGGGGACCAATTTTTTCTTGGAATATTTTTAGTCCATTCGGCCCGCTTTACTTCGTTTTTTGGGAAAAGTGAAAACTTTTACATTTTCTCCTCTTTTGTAATTAGCTTTACTTACAGCCTGGGACGCAGCAAACGGAAGCATAATGATTGCTAGTACAAAAGAACAGAAATCAATAAAACTAACGCAAAATACGGCAATTTTATATTTTTATGTACTCTATAGCTTAATAACTATTATCAAGTATGTCGTATTAAGAATAGAGATTGCTGACTTACCATTAGTATCCATAAAAGGCACAAAACATCTTAGTTTCTTCTACTTTTCCGTATGATTCTAATGCTTTTAACGGAGAAAAGTCCATCCTCTCTTGTGACGTCACAACACCTCCACGCGTTCAGTACCCAGGCTCGCCTTGTAATTCTCTACTCTCCCCCTCCCTTCCCGGGGGCTCCGGTGGTAAACGGTAACCCTTGCCCGTCTCCCCACATTAGGGGAGGCAGTGCTGGAACCCAGACCAGCGGGGCGGGACGAGCCCGGCCCACTGTCCACCCGTCATCACTACAACAACCGTCGCACCGTTAGGAGATCTCAGGACACCAGAGAGCACGAAACTCGTGCAGCATAGACACCATAGATTTCCTCTGTCCATTGACAGGAAAGGGGTCACAACCACGGTCGGAGGGACTCGCCCTCCGTTCGACGTGGTTCACCTGTTAGTTCTTTGCTCCATGCTTGTGCATGGCTTGCAAGATCCCTTTGCGGGGTGGAATACCGCGAGAACCGCGGTTTCCTGAAATACATGCACCACCAGTATTTCGAACTTTATGCACCACCATTGGGGGACTCTATGGTCCTTCCCTGAAATACATGCACCACCAGTATTCCCTAGCAAATTCGAAAAGCAAAATACATGCACCACCAGTATTTGACTTTTTTCGATACATGCACCACCAAGTATCTATCCCCCACCAGCTGTCTCTGGTTTGGGGAGCGCTCGCTCTTTTCTCTAAGTTGCCCGTTAACTTAGTGAGTCTCCCAGCGCGTCGAGGAAGCGGGACAGGGCCTCGCGCCCTTTTTCGCTCCGCACGTAGTTATTGAATGTCGAAGCATCCAATTTCGGGCAGAACCGATTTCTCAGTTCCTGTAACCGGGGCCTTCGCAATTAGTAACGGGCCTGCGCGTGTATTTTGATGAGCCATCCAAAGAGGCCTACGGATGCTCGAGTCTTCACGTATACATCAGGCATTTCTTAAGCTTCCCAGTGCTTTCAAACGTTATTTAATGTAGTTTTAAGTAGTAATTGTGTTACTAATTCAAGTACGAACTCATGATTCATTTGTTTGCTATGATACATATTGACATTAAGAAAATAGATGCATAAATTTGAAAGAAAAACAAAGTAGCGCTTACTCTCACGATTCACGATTGCTTATTTTAGTTTCACAAGTGGATATTTAATATACTTTAAAATAACTAAATACACAAATGAGAAAGACATTTTTATAATGAATATTTCATGAACGTAGTCGTATTTCCTACGTTATTTTAAACAATTCAAGATTAATCTTTAACAAATGATGTATTAAAGCGCATTTCAGTGTTTTCGGGATATCCTGTATATTGGAGAAAATTGATAAAATACGCTCTATAGCGCGATCCCTGAATTAATTATTCTTTAATAAAGACATTTCATGTAATATATATTATTCTTTTGTCGCTTTCTCAATCGAACTTTGGAATTGAGCAAGCATACCCAGGTAGCACAAAGATATTGACGAATGTCCACCGATATCGGGCAATATTTTGAAAGTCTCTGAATGTCATACATTGAATTTACGACATCTGCCGATATTGGCAGATATTAATTAAAAGTAATCCTTTTTAAAAACATTTAAGAGAATTTCTTCAATTATTTTATAACCTTATCATTCAGAAATAACATCCTAATGTTTGTTTTTTTTCATTTAGTCCAATTTTTTAGCGATATACTCATTTCAATGTACTATTTTAAACATTGGTGAATATCAGGGAATATCGCAGAAATGATATTCTGTTTACAACATTGGTGAATATCAGGGAATATCGCAGAAATGATATTCTGTTTACAACATTGGTGAATATCTGGGAATATCACAGAAATGATATTATGTTTACAACATTCAACTCGCGCATGCGTACTAATCGTTATTCTTGGCGTGCGGGAGGAACAGGAATTCCCAAACATCAACAACGTGGGAAGTCGGAGGCCGCCATTGAACTTATTTCAGGATACATTTCTGATCGTCATGGCAAAGGATATAGAATTATCTTCTAAAATGTAAGTACATCTTTTATGTTATTTAACTGTCATTTACATTGTTTTTTTTATATATTGATTTATGTATTGTTTGTTTATATGACGATGCAACAAAGAATATGCTGCACATCAAATCAGTATTTTTTTTCTACAATTGTGTAAATATTTCGTGAAAGGTGTTTTTGTCTGCACTTTCTATGTTAGCGATATTTTGAAAGAGAACGTAAATATATTTGCCGTTGCGGCCATTATGTGAAATATTCTTGTACATTTTTATTGTGATTGTTATAGTGCACAAAAAATACTGAGTTATTTTTGATATAGTGCCCTAGTAGCAATGACTGCTTGTTTTCTGCTCGGTCGTTCATCGACTCATCGTTAACTCATCGACTCGTCGAATTCAGTCATCGGCAAGTGCACTTTTGTTTATCTGCAATAGATGAATTTTTATTCATGGATAGAAGTGATCTAGACGAGCAGTTTCGCCGATGGGAAACCGAAAAACAATATCTTATCCGAAACTGCAGTTCTATAGTCATCGGGCCTTGCAGGTGTCCCCAGTGGTTTACACTTTACCCAAATTCCTACAAATACTTGCGTAATTTAGATGTGCCTTTGCATAATCTAAGGGAAATTTTGAACAATTCTTGAATTAATCGAATAATTTACTTCAAATTTCTTGTATTGGGGTTGGGAGGGGGCAGGGGGTGGTATCCCCCCTTGCCTCCTCCCAAAAAATTTAAATTTGAAAAGAAATATTTACAAAAAAAATGTAAGTGTTTATTATATAAAAATCGTTTGTAATATTTAAATAATTTTTAAAAAATGTGTTTAAAAAAAGAAAAGAAAATCTATTTGAGCGTCAGCTGCATTATAAGAAAAACGGAAACTTCATTACAATGAGCAACTCTTTTGAAACCTCTTTAATGTAAACAGCAAGAAGAGAAATCAGTTAATTTTTAAAAGTTATCCAAGAAATATGAAAGTTAAAATCACACTAAAATTCCTATACAATTGGCAATATTGTTTTTTAATTATTAATTATGAATGTTGTTGCTACTTACATACATTGGTAAAAAGTGAAATTAATTTCTTACCAATCGAATAATTTGACTATTATTAATAATAGCTGAACAACACTTTGTCAAAATTTCACCCAAAGTCCCAATCTGAGACTAAAATAACCGGTACTTCACACTTTGCCTTACACATGACAAGATTCGATGGTCTAGGGGTAGCGCGCTTATCTCGTAATCAGTACGCTCAGGGTTCGGGCCCGGGGGAGGAAGAATTTTTTTTTTTTTTTCAGAAAAACGGAAATTTAGCATACAAAAAACGAAAACATAATAAACAGAACGGACATTTTTTGAAAATTTTGCTGCCAGTCGTTTATTTTTTATTAACAAATATATTTTAAACAGTTTATCGGTTTCTTTTCGTTATTTCATCGGAGTCATCGGGAAACGATGATCGGCTTTATGGCCCCCGAGCGGACATTTTGTACCAGTTGCCGATGAAATTTCCCCTTTTTTGGATGAAAAGCCGTGATCGGCCATTGCTCCTTCTCCTCGGATTTAACTCACCCGCCTCTCATCGACCGATGGGTTATTGCTACAAGGGTAAGCAATATAAGGCGCCGTTCTGAAATACCCAAAGAGCTTCACGCACCTTCTAGCGGGGCCATCGCCAAACAACGGTCCTGCTTATGAGTTGCCATCGCTAAAAATTAGTTTATCATTGAGGCCTGTTTTCCCCAGTCACAGTATTCTATTTTATTATTCTAAGTATTATAAATGTTATTATTATATTAAAAACAATTTTTTTATACTTTTGTCGTACTAAAGATACTTTAGATGTAAGTAATCGTTTTGTGAATCTTGCGCCATTTTCTTTCATGAAAATTTATCCTAAAATTCGAACATTTTGCTCTGAATGTGAAGGTAAGTGAACGCTTATAATGTATTTAGAAATTCTAAAAATATGTATGTAAATCATGTTTAGTGAATAATTACTCATGTGTTATTTATAAATAAATTATTTTAATCAGAAATCGCGTATTACTTACTTGAGTAGTTTTTATTCTTGTAAATAAGCATCACGTTGTGATACTATTTAGACTATTTAATTTTGCCAGTTGAAAATGTTATTTATCAGTTATGCATGCCTTGATTATGTGATTCAGACTTACATCTGGTACAGTGCAGAAATGCAGTAAATTATAAATTATTGATTTTTGCCCGTTTATACAGAAACTTCAAATGTAGTTAATATTTTGTACAAGCGTTCATGATGCTTGCTCAATTCCTAAGTTCGATTGAGTAAGCGACAAAAGAATAATATATACTACACGAAATGTCTTTATTAAAGAATAATTAATTCAGGGATCGCGCTATAGAGCGTATTTTATCAATTTTCTCCAATATACAGGAAAAACACAAATGCGCTTTAATACATCATTTGTTAAAGATTAATCTTGAATTGTTTAAAATAACGTAGGAAATACGACTACGTTCATGAAATATTCATTATAAAAATGTCTTTCTCATTTGTCTATTTCGTTATTTTAAAGTATATTAAATATCCACAATCCACTTAACGTTTGAAAGCACTGGGAAGCTTAAGAAATGCCTGATGTATACGTGAAGACTCAAGCATCCGTAGGCCTCTTAGGATGGCTCATCAAAATACACGCGCAGGCCCGTTCCTAATTGCGAAGGCCCCGCTTCTAGGCGGCCGTGCCGCTATTTTTTAAAAAAAGTACTTTTATTTTCCTCATGAATCACTTTTAAAATCTGTTTCAAGGAGTATGTTCAATAAAAGAGAAATTTTTCCCGAGCCCGAACGCAACTGTGAATTACAGAGCCCGAGCCCGGTTCGGGCCCGGGCTCGGGCTTTCCGGCTCGGGCTGAGCCTGTGGTCTTTGGAACGTTCGTTTGGAGGGCTTCCAGAATACCAAATTTTCGAACGTTACATTTTAGCTGACTTGCCCGGAATTTTGGTTCGAAAGTTGTGTCAGGCCGCCATATTGGATCGTACACATATGTCATAAAATTTATATTTTGTGGTTGTTCAAGATCAATAAAAATGGTTGGATGTTGTGCAATAAACTGTTCAAACAGTACGGAAAAGGGTTATCGTCTTTTTAGATTTCCTGAAAATCCCGACAGAAGAAAAAAAAGGATTATAAATTGCAGAAGGGACAGTTGGAATCCAACTGCGAATTCAAGATTATCATGGGCGTCGCCAGAAAAATTTCCAGGGTGGGTCAAACTGTGGAAATACTAGCAGTCAGTGGGCGGGGGGGGGAAGGGGAAAGAAGTGATAAAATAGATCTGAAGCAGAATTATTGGGATATATATACATTTCGTGGTGGGCATATAAATTCGTCGTGAAAATTTCGATGGCCAATAACAGAAAAATTGGTAGAACTGCTTTTGTCCTCCCCGACAAAATGCGGCCTAGTTTCTAAAGTCCTTTGCCATAAGAAAACGGAATGTGAAGCAGCACTGGCTTGGGATAGAGCTTGAGACTTCCACACCCTCTCTCGGCTGGACTGCTGTGAAACTGTGTACGCAAATAGGAGGCCGTGCACGTAAAATCTGTTCGTGACTCCAACGTCCTCGGTGTTCAAACAATTCCTCTGAGCCGATCCAGGTGCTAAGTCTCTTATCTGGTTTTTGTTACACTCGACCTAAATCGGTCCCCGAGATTGGAGACCCCGAGCTAAATCGGTCTTCCATCTACTGGGGCTCATTAAATTGGAAGCCACTCTCTTTCGATCATCGCCGTTCTATATGGAGGATCTGGCTCCTTTCTGCGGTTGCCAGAGGGAATTAGTAACAACAACAACGGTAGACTGTATATTAATCTAATAAGCCATGCTGATTACCCAGATGAAGGATCTCTGACTTAAGATTTAGTGGCTATTCTCGATTAAATTAAATTAAATTCAGTCAAACATATAATGTACCCCCTTTTTCTGTTATTATTTTTTTTAAGGCAAAGCACATTAGAACTCTCTGTCACTGGTAGGAATGCCTTGAGAAGAGGACATACTAATCGGTTCCAATGTGTATTCACGTGGAGAAAACCGCTCAAAAGTCCTCACCGTTAGATCGACAGCCATGCGGTAGGCCAGAATTCAGGGGCTCTACCACGATGTTATCGGAGAATAACAGTGACGGATAGTTCTGTCTCCCTGATAGTCCAATTCCACGGATAAATAGCCGCGACCCTCCATTTGGGGCTTGCACGATGAGTGTCGAATAAAAGAAGTGAGTATTTTTGTACCTGCTAGGTCAATCTCGACACTGGGACCGATAAACCAATCGAAACACACGGATTCTTCTCCTTTTTCTTAAACAAATGCATTGTTTCAGAATTTCTGAGGGATAGGGAGAAATCGATGAAGGAAGGAGTGTGCTTTTTAACAGGGAGGGAGAGTGAGCCTTACCAGGGAAAGGGTTTCTTTTGTGGGAGTGCTTAACACTCCATAATACACCTATAAAGCACCCATCTATCTTCTACTCTTCGTTATCGGAATGCAAATTTTCACCTTCATCTGACGTGCCGGAAAAAATAGCATTATTTTCGATAGTGAATACGACATCGGAACGATTCCGGAACCTTCAGAATAAGACACATCTGATATTTCTCGGAATGTAGCGTCATGAGTCGGGAAGGCTTAATTTAGCCGGTACGGAAAGCTTTCCGATACTACCGTGGTAGAGCCCCTGGACTTTTCCACTTAAGCGATCTACCAGTGTCCGGTGTCGTATTCAATCGAGCACGGGTGGCTTTTTATTTTACTTAAAAGATTTTTACAAAACAAAACAACAAAATTATACAATTATACTACATTTCTTGAAAACTTTTAAATCAATTTTTTTTTATGACAAGTAACAGGGCAACACATACCCCCCCCCCCGGAAAAAAAAGTGACATCAGTTAATCCACTAGTACTTCTATGAAGAAGTGGGAAGCAGAGCAGGACAAAAAGTAAGGTGAAGCAAAAACGGTATATTGTATATAGAGTGAGTAAATTACATAATGCTAGGCACACTTAATTCAAACGAGCGAAATTCGATCAGTCGGAGTGAATTTTCGATCCTTTCCGTACTTGAAAGTGCACTTCTCCTTTACGAGCGTTTTCCGATCACTGAGCGGAGCAAAATTTTCCGGGCGAACGTTATCAGTATTTTGGGAAACAGAAGACAGGGTGTGGATTTCGCGGGAAAGGAGTATTTAAAGAGCATTTTTGCGTTAATACTGTGGGTTTCGATGTAAAAAGGTCGAAACCGACAATTTTTCTTTCACTCCCTCCTTGATCGTTATTTTCGCTCCTTTGAATTAAGCGTGTACTGCATTACTTTAAACATATTCCATAATCGGTACATTATACGAAAAAAAGTAATTTTAGTCTGTTCTTGCTTTATGCATGGGCACTTTTATGGCCGAGTGGATATAGTCACTGAGTATGGTAGATGGCTGAAGTGTGAATTTCCCGGGTTCAGGACAATTGCGCCGCCATAAGTCTAACGGTTGCGTTTTAAACGGTTTTCTCCAGAAGTTGAATAAGCGCAAGAACCCCTTAAAAAGTCCTCCGCCCAAAGCACCGCTCCTTAGTCAAATAGCCCTCGAGCACCTTTGCCTTAATAAACAGTACAATACAGTACTTGCATTGTGTATGCTTATGCAGCGTAACTCTCTCCGAATTTGCACTCTTGGGGAATTTTCCGAATTTCAATTAAAAATATGAACAAGTACAGGTACAATGGGGTCAAAAGTAGCGTTCATAATGCTGGGATGCTCAAATTAGAGGGTGTTCAGAATGCAAAAAGTTCATCTTATGTTAAGTCTACGGAGTTTCGCTGGGAATGTCGGAATGTGTTCATAATACCGGGGTGTTCACATCAGAGAGCGTTCATTGTATACTAGTTTAATAAACTAATTGAAACGTGAAATGATAAAATGTTGATTCAGGCGAAGGATAAAACTGTTATGTTAAATTGAAAAAATGTAGAAGTTAATTTTAAAGCAAATAAGATTACAATTGTACAAAAAAGGTTATTAAAAAATATCGGTCAAATGATGTAGGGAGTTTTACATAATTTAAAGGCTGTAGTTTGAAAGTTTAATTAGCGTGATGCACAGTGAAAATATGCAGTTGTTAAGTAGATACGTTTGATGATTGCTTGCACGCCACCTTCTTTTTCAACCATCACAGAACATGCGTCATAACCCTCACTGTAAAATAATAATAATAATAATAATAATGATTTCGTGAAAACGCTGCAAAAGTACTGGCTACTGGGACGCCATTGCTATTTACGGAATATTATTCCTGTAAATTCCACTAGAAATTTTGTACCAGTGAGACGCTGGCCCTTGATATACAGAAATTATCCTGTATTCGAATATAAACGAGGTATTTCCGTAAAATTTTACAGAAAATTTCCAGCAATTGTACGGTTATTTGTTGGAGTGTTCTATTAGTTTTTCCATGTTCGGTCCGACATGGGAACATTTTACTATAACGGAATGAGCAAGCGTCTTTCCATAAAATTCTTGTAGGACTGAGAAGGAGAAGCCTAGAAATTCTTTAATTATCAGCAGTGCTGATTTGCCAAAATATACACAAGGCAATATTTGTACTTTCGCAGCAACATCTCATCTGCTAGATTGGAGAATGTTGTATGCAGTAGAATTGTTAATGTCGTTAATACATTGATCAATGCTTTTGAAATAAAGCATAAATGCTATTTGCAGAATCGCAAGCATTTGAAAAACATGAAATGACATGAAAATTACGTCAGTTTTACGCCAAAATAAAAAGCAGAAAATAGAATTAAGTCAAACGTGTTTCTTGAAGTTCATAAATTTTCAAATCCTACTATTATTAAAAATGTGTATGTTTGTGTGTTTGGATATTTGTAACACAATCATGCGAAAACGGCTAAAAGGATTTGGATAAAATTTGGAATGAAGATAGCTGATACCCTGGATTAACATACAGGCAAACTTTCATGCATATAGCACAAATAGTTCTTTTACAGAGACATTCAAAATAATTCTAATACATTACGCTCTATGGGCATCTTTGTAACTAACTGAACCGATTCTAAAACTTTTTTCCCTGATAGAGAGCTACACTAATCCTGAGTATTATAGGCTACCTTTTATGCATATTTCGTAAATAGTTCTTTTACAGGGACTGTCATAAGAATTACATTACGCTCTTCGGGTATCTCTGTAACTACTGAACCGATTCTAAAACTTTTTTCACTAATACAAAGCTGCACTACTCCTGAGTATTATAGGATACCTTTTATGCATATAGCATAAATAGTTCTTTTACAAGAACACTCAAAAATATTCTAATACATTACGATATATGGATATCTCTGTAAATACAGAAGCGAGTTTAAAGTTTTTTTACTGTCATTTTGGTTTTAGTGCTAGTGTCATCAAACTGATTCTTTTTTGTTATTCATACATGCTTCATTTCTCTCTGGACCTAATTCTAAAGCCGAAGTGGACGAAGTCGTGGGTAGAATCTAGTTTGTTGATAATCAATCTTTAAATACGCTTGACAATAAAATTATAGAATGTAAAAATAAAACTATAGAACTATGTGGGTCAAATAAACTGATAAGAAACTTGAAATGATAAAAGTACAATTCAGGCGAAGCATGTATCTTAAATATTAATGTTAGAACAAATAAGATTACGAGATAAAATATGAAAATGTATCGATTTTCTGTAAATATGCCAGGCATGTGTTGAAATCTGCGAAGGATTAATGCAATTTTGTTTGTGTGTGTGTAGGGGGGGGGGCAGGGCCGAGGTTAGTTGCAAGATTCACAAACACATCCATTTCATGGAAGTAAAATAGGGTTTTTTAAATTGTTTTTTTTTAACGAGAGGGTGGTCGCCCCTTACGCCCCTGCCCTTTGGTTGAAACATGCTACCAATTATGAAAATAATCTTGTTTTTTTTTTACAGAAATTTTACAGCGAGTTGTTGCAGTATGTTAAAATACATAAATTACTTTACTTCCGAAAAAGGGGCAGGTGACATTTTTTGTATATGATGCCTAATTTTTTTTTTTTAAAAAAGGTCACATTTTCCAGTGGGGGTCAAGTGACCCGTTTGACCCCCCTTGCCGACGCCCATGAACATTATGTGAAGTAATACTGAAATTATTTTAAAATGTAGTTTTAGTTTTGCAGTTATGTGTATAAATCTGTGATCTAACTATTTATTTTCCTTTAAATTATTATATTCATATATGTTATACGCTATTTTTTCTCGTGTTGTTACTGTTAGGGTTGCCGTAATTATTACCTTTTAAAAGCATGTAATATTTACGTTAATTTGACTACCGATATCATAAAACTAAATTAGTACATACATTAAAACAATAATACAACAATATACATGGTCTATTAGTAAAGATTATTTAGATTTTGTCTTTTATAAGAACGTAAACATTCGGGATCAAACTGTCGCCAACCGACATTTGTTTTGATTTTGAAAAATTGTTTTTCTCTACTCTACTCGTTACTCTAAGTAAGTACGACATTGTTATTGATATATTATCCTTCTACTAAAAAAATACAAGCATGTGTTAGCTTTTTCTTTCAATTATTACGGGATAAATGGATTGATCGTATCCCGCCAAACTTTGGCGGCATATAATCTACATCAAAATGAAATCAATACGCGATAGTTGTAATTTGTAATAAAATTGGTTTAACTTATCACTTGAATTATTCTTCTTAATAATTAAACTCACCGAATGACATTATAAAATGACGTATTTTAATTATAGTAAAAGTTAAATTCAACATTAGTGTTTCTTTAGGGATATTTTAACAAAACTAGAAATGATGCATAAAATATTGTGCTTTGTACCTTCAAAAGTATATATATACATACATTTCTAGTTTCACACAAAATGATTTGATACTTTTTCCCAATAATTGAATTGGCTTTGCTCTTCTGACAAATAAATAAAAATTCTATTTTACATGGCGTTCCTTGAATTCTATTTTTGCTTACTTTAGTGTTTCAAATATCTACCTCCTCTAATTGTTAATTTATGTATTAAAAACAATGTTTTTAAATTAGTTTACATGTTTAAAGAAAATTGTGTCTGTATTGCTCGTTTAAAGGAAGACTGGATACCTTTCCTATTTAATAACACTAGTGTTATTTGACAGTGCATAATTGAAAAAAATTATTGTTGTCTCATAATTTATTTAAATGACTTTGGGCCAAGGCCCCTAGATTCTCTACGGTTGTTTTTCATATGAGGGGTTCGACCCCTAATGAGGCTTATTCGTCAAACAGGCATAATTTCCACTGACAAAAGCCTAAGATTTGATCAAATGCTACTGAAAGACACATTGCTTAGTTATTGCATGTTCCTTAGAACATAAAAATTTAAATGTTACACTGTTTTTAATTGTGTAAAACCTATAAAACACCTTGCATATTTGCCATCCAAGGCGATTTTTCATAATTTGGCGACTTACGTATACGCTTAGTTCATAACTATTTCTAAGAAAACAGTGCTTCATATGTTTTTTTTGATAAAATGTGTGGAACAGCTAGAATATCTTGCTATCAATGGTGATTTATCATTATTTGGCAATTTACACATGCTCATAACCGATAATTATTGTTCATGTAAGGTTGCCGTGAAAACAATGATCCATACATTCATATACATAAGGCTTTGCAGATTGACTTATTTAGCATTGCGAAATGTATCATCTCGTTGGGCTGTCAAATATCCCAGCTGTACGAAAACTGGTATAATGGCATAGTTAATGCCGCTAAATATTTCTACAGGTGTCAAATACACAGGCTGTTCTAACTGGCATTGCTATTATCTGATCTGCATTTGAATTATTTTTTATTTTGAAAATGCAGGGTGTTAGCATTTTGGAACGCACACAATATTTAGATTCACCTTGCTTGGGGAGACAGCCGTGGTCCTACCTGATGCCAAAATTGTGCTTTTTAAATTAGTTATTCTGTATTAGATAAAGGAATAATCAGTAATTTTAAACCCTGTTATCTGGGAGAACTTACTATTTGAAAATTGTGAATATTAAGTAACACACTTTGACTTATTTATTTCACCTATTTTTTTTTTTAATTTGGCACAAAATTGGTGTAATTCTACTTGATGTTTGTCAATTTCACAGTACTGTGCATACTTGGAATTCCTTTGTTGCAAAGGCATGAATGATTTTATGCTGGAGCAAATTGCTAAACCTGGCAACCACTATGCTTATTTTTTCAGTTTTTTATTAATATCTTCTAAAATAATTCAAATTTTGAAATTTAAGTCAGCTTATCGACTTCCCTGAAATTTTCCGAATCTGTGGACACCTTTGTCAAACACAAATCACCACAGTTTTGGTAGAGATAGCATGACTTTTGACAGTGGCAGTTACTCTTTTTTAGAATAGAGAGAGAAGATGTGCAAATAATTTAACTCAGTGATAAATGCTATTTTCAAAATGAAAAAGTACCAAAAATTATCATAAATCAAAAACCGTGTTTCTCTAGTTCATTCGTTAACAGTGTGTTTACCGCTCCGGAAATCGAAAGTCTGGAAAAAGCCGGGAAATATGAAAATGGGTCCGGAAAGTCTGGAAAAAACCGGGAATTTGGATAATGGGTCTGGAAAATTCAATAAAAGAATCATTTTTTTTCTGTTTCGTGTCCTTTTTTTTACGCTTTCTCTCTAATTGTCAGACTGGAAACCAAAAGCAACTGTAACACATTTTTCGAACCGCGAAAGCATCTAACAATGTGTTTGTATAAGGAGGGAAAAATGGGGGCTCATCAATCGTGACGGGAGGGTAAAAGACAAATTAGCTTACTTGGTAACTTACCAGTGTTGTAGTCCTAAGAAAAAAAGTGGGGGGACGCTCATTTTACCTAAACTTAAATTCATAAAATGTAATGATTCCTTAAACAACCAATAAAACTAATTTAACCATAATTTGTTTATTAATTAATTAAAATGAACTCATTGTTAAATTATTGATCACTTGTTAATAATCTAAACTAAGTCTTTTTGATCAATCGTGTAAGCTACAGCAGCGGAAAAAAAAAGTCCCACTTGTACATTTTTCGGCCGTCGTTCGTCGCACAGCAAAGTTACAGGTACCAATCGTTTACGATTGACGCACACTTTAATTTGCTATGCATAAAAATTGCATAAGGGGCCATCTACATATTAAAATTCGCACCAACTTTTTTTTTCTCAATAGCAACCCCTAGATTTCACTTCATATTTAAAAAATTTAGCTCATTTTAACCCCGGACACCAATTTTCAATAAATTTGGACAGAAAATGAGTGAGTTATGAGCACCCAAAATCCCCCTCCCCCTATGTTAAAATATTTTTTCATACTTCAATTCATATCTCATATAATATTGGTAGTAAGAAGCTGATTTTTATTCGTACTATTTGAACTAAACGACCCAAACATAATTTAATGTTATTATGATTTTTAATAAATTATTAATATGAATTATGAATTATTAAATTAATATTCAAGAAAATTATGAATAGCGACCTAGCCAAATTTCGATGGAAATAGATGCAGAAATTAATATTACATGGCTGTGCAAAATTTCAAATTTTTACGTTCAGTAGTTTAATTTATATTAAATAAAATGTGTTATTTTCATGAGTTAAGGGACCATATATAAATTTATTAAGTGAAAAGTTTTTGAAAATTGCATAAAATAAATGTAAATTAGATTTATTTTGTGCAAAAACTCAGTAAAAGGTACCAGCATTAAAAATATCAAATTTTGAAGCAAATAAATTAGAGGTTTTTACAGTTTGTTGGGGATTCTATAAAGCGTGTATTGTTGCGTCCGCTACCATATTCCCCCAAATAAAATATTTTCCAGCTATAGAATTAGATGCAGTAGATGTATGTCTTCTAATACAACGTCCTATTTCTGAAAAACTAACATCCTCAACTTTCCAGGCATGAATGTGACCTTTTTTAATATCGGAAACATTAGGTCTTTGGAATTCCCCATGCTTTATCAAACATTCAAAATCACGTTTTTCTGTAAAAAAATGTTCTTCTAACTATAAATTAAATACGCCAAAGTCTAAGAACATTGCACATTGCAGGCATAGTATTAAATGAAGAAAGTGAAATAACAAACACAGTGATAATTTTGGGTCGGCAAAAAAGTAATTGCGTTTTTTACATGAAATTCAAACAAATAAATTTTCAATCATGAAACCATTCTTTAAGTTCGACCATAGCTGAGTCGAGCAATATTAATGCTTGTAGTCAGAAGAGCAGGGAGCAGCCTCTAACTCCTGCCAACATTTCAGCTGTCTAAGAGAAGCATCAAGGGAAACACTGAATAACGATTTCAAAATTACAAAGATTTTCAAAATCCTTAGCAGTCATTTTGCATTTTCCCCTTAAATCATGTGTACGAACCAAGGAAGTTATGAACTCGCGGGTCATTTGGACCACAGACTAAATATTCTATTCTACCCTTGATATTCTCAGTACA
The DNA here is from genome assembly GCA_038373885.1 of Cheiracanthium punctorium. Lineage (NCBI taxonomy): Eukaryota > Metazoa > Arthropoda > Arachnida > Araneae > Cheiracanthiidae > Cheiracanthium > Cheiracanthium punctorium. The sequence goes on from JAWZYV010004477.1 coordinate 14,980, forward strand.
AAAAACTTATGGGATGCTTTAGAGATGGAAACAATATTTTCCTTGAAAATAATATTAATTTCTTTTAATTCTTGCGATCGAAATTAATGAAAGGCGAAAAGTTCGGAACATACAAATAGCGTTTTTCAATTTGCAGAAAGTCCCTTAAAAACGCGCAAAAATGAATTCGCAATATCTCCGGAAATTATCGTAGAAAATTGGTGAAAATTTATATTTAGGGTAATTTGAAGGTTTTCTTTCGTTTAATAAAGTCAAAATATGGAGTTGCCATTGAGAAAAACGAAGTTGATGCAGAATTAAATATGAAGACGGCCCCTTATGCAAATTAAATTAATAGTAAATTAAAGTACGCGTTATTTGCAAACGAATGGTATATATAACTTTGCTATACGACGAGCGATGGCGAAATAAAAAGCAAGTGGGACTTTTTTTTTTCCGCAGCTGTACTTAATTTGTTGTTGCGAGCATGTATATCAGATTTGTGTGCTCGGCTCGACGCCCGCTTATAAATCCTCGTCAGAAAGACAATGCAAGGGGAGTGCCCTCCGTAGGGGTCTTTCTAAGTGGTCCTAACCCGTATCTAGGCAAAGTTTCGAAGAGAACCACGGAAAACTCCGAACGGTTAGGTCGACGGACGCACAATGTGACCTGAAACCGGGACCTTCACACTTCGCCCGTCTACCATTTCCAGTAACATAACCACTGTGCCATGGTGAGGCAACAATCCAATGTCAAAGTGACAGATTTTCTTTTGGATTGGTACGTGACTATTCGCTACCCCGATTTTTGTTACTTTTTCGGCATTCAGAAAGGCATTTTTTACTGAGTACGTTCGGGAAGGTTATAATTTGTTCTATTCTTATGGATATGCTTTCACTGCTGAAGTGTTTCAGAGTCCCTTACAATCCCATTTGTAAAGTCTATTCAAACAGTCAAAAGTTTCCTTTTTAATTTTTATACCGATATACTTGCTCTCGCACGAACAAAACGAAAATTTTAATTTCTTCACAGAATTTTTAAACCTTGTAAATGAGCGTCCCCCCTGAGAATAAAAAGTGGGGGGACGTATGGGCTGAAGTGAAAAAGTAGGGGGACGGCGTACCCCCGCGTCCCCCTTCGACTACACCACTGTAACTTACGGCTTAGGACCCTATTTCCTAGAACAGTTAGTTAATTCTATCAGAAAGTGCGACTACTTCTGTTTCTCAATTGATGAAAGCTTAATCCTGTATACTTCAGTTAAAATTGATTTCAAGAAGTTTTACAAATATGCAAATATAAAGACAAGGGAGGGGTCATTGTGCAATTTCCCAAAGTAAAATGCACTGGTTGAATTATCCTTAATTTATGGACATGAGTGTATATATATAAATATAGCAAAAATTTATGGGCAACAAACTTTACTTGGGGGCAACCAAAATAATTGTAGTGATTGCTCGAGAGGCAACCAAAAAAATCACAAGATTCTACCCTTGGCCAAGAGTCACAATAAGCATAAAATATTTGGCACAAATTTAATGTTTTGAAAGTTAATGCTGTTCCAATGAAATGTAAATTCGTGTTTTATAAACTTTTTCTTTCTTTGTTGGTTGAGGGGAATCAGTAATTTATATTAATATCAAGGCTTTGCAGAAATATGTGTTTGTTAATGGTTCTTCAAAGAATATTTTGTCTTAAAAACGAAACCTTTGCATAATTCTTTCTATGAAAAGCAGAGCCTTCACAAATCAGTGTTTATTTTCAAAGTTATTCTTCTTGGGTCTTGGAATGGATCCCTCATGTAAGTCAAGAATCTACTGTATTTTAAAATTCCATTAATATATCCCTTAAAATGTTTTATTAGTTCAATTATTGATGGTAGTTTCATAACATTTTTTAATGTAGTATTAAGTTATCTGGAAGTTTCATGCTGCTTTCAAACGAAAGCGGATTGAAATGAAAAATTTTCACAAATTTGACTGCGGTACCATCTTTTGCGATAATATGTTATTTGTTTTCAATCATTCTGATGTACCAAGACCTGTCCTTAAGCAACCTACAAAAATTAGCATACTTTTTGTACAACACATAACCCAATAATTTATTTAATTTTTACAAAATAAAAATTTTTTGAGTGATATTCTCCTAATTGTGTATTATTTTAAATGTTATTATAATTCTTTTTTTTTTTTTTTTTTAGGTTGATGAAAATGCTCCTGAATTGGATCAACAAACACTGATAAATGAAAATGAAATTTTGAGAAAAAAGGTCAAAGAGTTAGAGGAGAAATTAAAAGCAGCAGATGCACGAATTCTGGCATTAGAGAGCAAAGTAAAAAGCTTTTTGACTGAAGAGCAAATAAAATACTTGGGCGAGAATCGAAATGCTATTACAAAGTGGTCTAAAGATAATTTAGTGAAGGGTTTAAAATTTCGCTTTGTTTTAGGGAAACATGGCTATGAGTACCTACGGAGCACAGGTTATCCGGCACCAGCATACAGTACGTTGAATCGCCGAACACAAAGTCTTCAATTTGACTTTGGAATTTTGCACAACATTGCTACGCTTCTCCAGACCAAAATGTTGTGCATGAGTACACTTGACAAGATTTGCTGTCTGTCCATGGAATGAGAGAATGGAGAATGAAATGGAGATCACAAGTGGTCCAGATTTTGATACATCATCAAGATCATTTTTGGGCGAGGCTACCTTGGGGAGAGAAGTCACTGCAACTCACTACCTGGTAGTGCTACTTCGCGGTTTGAAATCCCCATGGAAGCAAGTTATTGCTCATGAATTATCAGGCCCATCCACAACTGGAGAAGCCATGTTTTCTCTTGTGAGCAATGTTATTGCTCTTGCAAAAAATCTTGGTCTAAAAGTGGCAGCAACTGTGTCAGATATGGGGTCATCTAACACAGCTCTATGGAAAAAAGCTGGTGTGTCTGTAACAAGACATAGCCGTCAGACATCAAGTGTCATTAATGGAGAAGCTGTACATTTCTTAGCAGACGTGCCTCATTTAATAAAAAATGTGCGCAGTGCATTTCTGAGACAGGCATTCATTTTACCTATTAAATTTTGTGAAGAAAATGACCTTCCATCACGCTTCATTTCTTCAGGGCATATTAAACGTCTGTGGATGGAAGAATTGAACTCAAGCTCAGGATTGAGTTCACTCTATCATCTTAAGAAATGCCACCTTTTCCCATCTCATTTTGGAAAGATGAATATGCATAAAGAAAAACACCCAGTCTTTATGTGATTCTTCTGATTTAACCTCCAAGCTGCCCGCTGCAAGAGCACATTCATCTTTTGAAATTTTTCAACTGCACCTCTTGTATCATTCATTTTCTGAATGAATCATGGACATTGATGTTCACTCTTCATAATACATCAAGTCATCGACTCCGCAGTCTGCATACTATGATTTTAAATAAAAAGATGTTTCAAAAAGTCTTCTGGACCACTTCGTGACATTCAAGTTACTCTTTCTTGTCAATAACATCCTCAAGCTGCCTGCTGCAAGAGCACATTCATCTTTTGATATTTTTCAACTTCATCCCTAGTATCATTCTTTTCATGAATGATTAATGTACATTAATGTTCAGTCTTCATAATACATCAAGTCATAGACTCCAGTCTGCATCCATACTGGGGTTTTTAATCCTAAAATTATTATTTAAGTCTTCTGCACCACTTTGTGACATTCAAGTTACCTTTTCCGGTCTATAACATCCTCAAGCTGCCCGCTGCAAAAGCACATTCATGTTTTGAAATTTTTCAACTGCACCTCTTGTATCATTCTTTTCATGAATGAATCATGGACATTAATGTTCACTCTTTATAGTATAACAAGCCATCGGCACTGTAGTCTGCATCTATACTACGGTTTTTAATCCTAAAATTTTTTAAAAAACTCTTCTGGACCACTTTGTTACATTCAAGTTACTCTTTCTTGTCAATAACATTCTGACGCTGCCTTTTGCATGAGCACAATCATTTTGAAATTTTTCAACTGCATCTCTTGTATTATTCTTTTCATGAATGATTCATGAACATTAATGTTCACTCTTCATAGTATAACAAGCCATCGGCACTGTAGTCTGCATCTATACTATGGTTTTTAATTCTAAAAATATTATTTAAGTCTTCTGCACCACTTCGTGACATTCAAGTTACTCTTTCCTGTCTTTAACACCTCAAAACTGCCTTATGCATAAAGAAAAACATCCAGTCTTTATGTGATTCTACTGATTTGACCTCGAATCTTCCTGCTGCAAGAGCACATTTATTTTTTGAAATTTTTCAACTTCATCTCTTGTATCATTTTTTTCATGAATGAATCATGGACATTACTGCTCACTCTTCATAATACAGAGTCATTGACTCTGCTGTCTGCGTGCATACTATGGTTTTTAATTTAAAAAAAATGTTTTAAAAGTCTTCTGGACAATTTCATGACATTCAAGTTGCTCTTTCTTGTCTGTCATCCTGAAACTGCCTTATGCATAAAGAAAAACATCCAGTCTTTATGTGATTCTTCTGATTTGACCTTGAAGCTGCTCCTTGCAAGAGCACATACACTTTTGAAAATTTTCAACTGCATCTTTTGTATGGTTCTTTCCATGAATGATTTACATACTATTTATTTTTGTAGTTTGCTCTTCATAATACCTTTTGCCACTGTCTCATCGACTCGGCTCACTGTATACATACAGTAGTTTTAACTCTAAAAATATTTCATTTAACAAGTCTTCGACTATTTTGTACCATTCAAGTTGATCTGTTTTTTGTCTATAACAACATTCTTCTGCATACAAAGAAACGCCCAGTCTGAATATAATCAATATGTAATTTATCCTTTCATAAATGTCCCAAGGACTTGTTTATCTGCCATCGTTATCATTATACATATTCCTAAGATACCTGCAGTGCTGTCTTCTTCATGGGCACAATCATCATTTGAATTTTTCGAATTGCATTCCTTATTTCATTGGTTTCATGAATGATTAATGGACTACTGATTTTTCATCCTGTGAAATTTTTTCATGACATTCAAGTTTTATATGTTATTTTGTCTATAAAACACATCCTGATAAAACCCTCTGCGTACAGAAGAATTTCTAGTTTGGTCAGTTTGTAAACGAATCACCCTGTATGTATATATTTCTACTTCCATGTGCTTCTTATTTATTCGTAGTCATATTATCAAAGGTGAGTCAAAGTAAGTTATATCTAATTTCCTTTTAAACTTTTTGTTCATGTGTGTTTTCTGTATTTCAGGTTCACTACTGATCCTGTTCTTTTCTACAGCTACTCTAGATTTATGAGGAGTACTCAATGCGTTTGTTGGAAAGGTGGCAAGATGAATTATGTGCGCATTAAATTGATGCTTCTTAAAGTCATCTTGGTAGTCATTTAAAAGTTGTACAACTTGTATTTTGTATCTTGTATTTTAAAATAAAGATTTTGATTGCATTTGTCAATTAGCCTCTTTCTTGTCTATTTCCTCCCCCCACACCTTGATTTCTTTTTTTCATTTTATGTGGATGAATAAATTGAAAAACGATATTTATTTGTTCATTGATCTTGGCTACTGTTGTAGTATAAATATTAAAGATTATATATTTATTTTCCACTAGCTGAAGTACCCGTCCACGACGGGTTAGTGAATGAAAATTTCTAAAAAGCAAGAACTTTCGTCAGCATTGTAGGAGTACACAGAACGGATGTAGTATGTTGCCAAAGTAAAGAAAGCGAAGTTATAATTTTCATGTATAGTTAAAATATTACAGGTTAGAGAGTAACTAAGTAATATCATTTCATTCGCTTTAGTCGTAATTATGTGATGCGCGAACGAATATTTATGCATATTGAAATAATTTTTGCAAAATCTCAAAATTTAATCAAGATTTTTGAAAAATTTGAAGCCTAGAATTTAAGTTGAGTAACAACCTATCATGTCACCCAAATTCGTTTCATTCCCTGCAGTCTTTATTTCGTGATGCTGGAACAAATTTTCAGCATTTTAAAACGATTTTCGAAAAATCTCCAAATGTAATCAAAATATTTTTAAAATTCAACGCCTATAAATTAGGATTAGCAACTACCTATCATATCACTCAATTTCGTATCATTCGTACTAGTCGTTATTACGTGATGTTTGAAGAAATATAAACGTATTTTGAGAGAATTTTCTCAAAATCTAATAAAAATGTTTAAAAAATTTGACTCCTATAGTTAATGTTGAGCAACCATCTATCGTGTGACCAAATTTCATATCATTCGCTTTAGTCGTTATTACGTAATACGGGAACAAAGATTCACTCAGTTTTAAACGATTTTCACAAAATCTCGAAATCTGATGGATTTTTTTTAATTAGATGCTTATAGTTTAAGGTGAGTGACCACCTATCATTTCACCAAATATCATTTTTTCACCTTTGCAGTTATTACGTGATGTGCGAACACAAATTTACGCAGTTTGAAATGATTTTCGCAAAATTTCAAAATCTAATCAAGATTTTTTTTTTAATTCGATGCCTATGTTTTAAGTTGAGTGACTACCTATCATGTCACTCAATTTCATATCATTCACTTCAGTCGTTTTTACGTGATGCTTGAACACAAATTTACGCAGTTTGAAAGGATTTTTGCAAAATCTCAAAATGCAATCAGAATTTTTTAAAAATTCGACGCCTATGTTTTAAGTTGGGTGACCACCTATCATGACACCAAATTTCATATCATTCGCTTAAGTCGTTTTTACGTGATGCTTAAACAAAAAAAGCGTCACGGACAGAATGACAGACAGACAAACTTTTTTTTGAGGGTCGCATCGGATTCCCGGGTGCTTGAAACGGATAGAAATCGCAAAATTTTTGAATTCCAAGAAATGTACAGACAAAAGTCTAATTTTATTTATATAGATATTACAAGTTTTTCAATTAAATATTGTGTGATCTTGGCTTCAAATTTCAGATATTCCAAAATAGAAAAATCACATTGGCATTTTATTTCTATCTATACAATTTTGAACCACAAGTTTTAAAATCTTTCCACAGTTTATTATGGAACTAGTGTAAAGGTTTTTCATATTCTCCCCTACTGCAAACAAAAATTGAGGAGGTAAACTGAATTGCCAAAATTTTTAAAGATCATATGAATGAAAATAAAATTAGCTACAAAATATATATTTTTGCTGTCTGAACAAATGTTATTCAATTTTCCTAGCCTTTAAATCCAAATTCTACAAAGTAAAATAAGGATATAACATTTTCACTTTTTACACATTAATTTCTAAGAAAAGTTGTCATTCTTCATTTCGAGAATTTGACTATTCCTGCAGGCATCGGCAAAAATTAGAGAATGCAATGAAAACAGTCTGGACATATATGAATTAAAAATAGTTGAATATTATGATAGGTTCTTGATTTTGTTATCTATTAAAACTGCAAACCAAATTTTATGTACTAAGTATTTAAAAATTGCAGAATAATAATCTCTACACATTAACAAATTTCTTCGTTGATTGAAATATTGCAACAGCTGAGGTTCAATAATGCGAAATTTGGGACGAGTTTTTTTAGCAAAAGAATTATTTGACCTATAAATTACGGTTATAAATAATGTTATTCATTATAAAATAACACTAGAAAGCTTTTCAGTTTTAAATTTTCATTAAATTAAATTTTAAAACAACTACAACTGAAAAAAATTAATAATTGTATAATTCAAAAAAATTTTCTCTGGTAGTAAATACTGCATATTTTCAACTATTTTAAATGTTTAAGAAGTTAAATCTTATTGAAACACCAATTATAAACACCTTTAAAAAAACAAAAAAAAATACTATAAATTATCTCGAATATCCCCTTATGTTTATTACTTTTATGATTATTCAGTACTATTAATTTATTCTTGTATAATTAAAAAAAAAAAAAAAACGGTTGCTGATTAAAGTTTAATAACTGTTATACAAATTTATTTTATGTATAGAAATTTAATAATCAGACCAAAATTCTTATATAAATTATATATATAAGTGTAACTATTAAATAAACTCTCTTAAAGTTTTACCAAGCCGATAAGGTAAATATGTTTAAAAAAAAAAGCGTAAAACACAAAACTGAGCGCGCAAACTGATATACAAAAAAGATTGCGAGCTCGTAACGAAAACGACGCCAAGAACGCGATAACGCGCCAAGCAAAACAACCCCCCCGCTTCACCAGTTCGACCCAATATGGCCGATCGGTCGGCCTGTGTATAAAGGGGTTCTAGGATGCGGCATGGTGGCATGTATAAGTTTTGGATGACGTCACAAATCCGAACGTTCGCTTAAACGAATGGCAACACTGCTCCTAATCCTGTCTCGCAAAATTTACGTAGGCGTGTTTGTCGTAGGTTTATTTCACTGTGCTTGTTTGTCATCCTGACTATTACCGGTTAATAGGCTTAGCTGAATTAATTCTTTATTTTGTTGATTGTGTTTAAGAAGAATAAATAATTTAATTTGAAGCCATGGGAGCTGATGTAAGTACAATAACCATTTTTTTGCTTTTTCCTTTGATACAGATATATGAAAATGGCGTAACTTTGTTTTTACGTTTTAGAGTGCTCTCTAAATGTGTCGACTAGGGACAGTAAAATTTCTCTTTGTTTTAAAAATCATTTTTTAATTGTACATCATTTTATTATCGATGATCTGAGAAGCTTATTCTGTATTATTGTAATATATTTGTCCGAAAATTTAGTTGTTGTAGACAGTTTTGTTGTTGGAAAGTTTCAGCTTTCATCTCCAGAAGACAAATTAAATTAAACTCTGAAGGATTCTCCTGAAGTGTCTGATTTGTTGCCTGAAGGTTTCAAAAACTGCACCCCCCCCCCCCCCCAAAAAAAAAAAGAGAAAAAAATTATTTTTCTTGCGGGTTTGGGTGTTCCACCAAGAATAATAAAGTCGTTTTATCTTTATACTTATTAATAATTTGGCAATTTGGGACAACGGATTTGATTTAAAAAAAAAAAGCCATTCTGATAATAATTTCAAATATCTAGCAACATTCCCCTTGCTTCAGCCAACAAATTTGGTGATCGTAGAAGCAAGTTTTGTTCTTTGTTAGGCATTTCTCTCTTTTTGAATCTATTAACTAGTATCGGAGACATGTGACCTCTCTACTACTGTGTTGCATGTCAGAGCTATTCTAAGGGACCAATCTGTGATTTGGCCATGATGATTTATTTTTGTATTCAGTACAAGCTTAATTTATCTGAAGAAATCGCACAATACTATATATAAGGTTTTTGCAAATATAAGGGGTAGTAAAAAATACTAGTAAGGAAAAATAAAAATAGTTATGTAAAAAAACCACAAAAAATGTGCTATATGAGCAATCTCGTTACATTTTGATTGGTAATTACACTCCAGAGCCAGCAATCCGCACAATTTGGGACTATGACTTTTGCAGGGCTTGCAAACAGTCTCTTTTTTAGTTAGAGCTTTCTAAAATTCCTTTTTCATGTCAATAGTACCTATTTACTCTTTTTTTTTTTGCCATGTATTCTAACCATTCTGCAGTTGTGCCATCATAACACTTAAATTAGAAGAACCTGTAACGAGCCTAATTGCCGACTGCATGAGAAACCCATCCACATAAATAAATGTCAAATACACGAATCTTTACCGGCTCTGTTTGTTTACAATAAAAAATTGAAATATGGATCTTAAAACTATTGCAGAAAGGGTGCTGGAATGTGGTGATTGCAGGGTTCCCATTAGAAAAATAAATTGGGGGAGATTTCTCACCCATCCAAAAATTTTGAGTGAGATTTCTGAAAGTTAAGTGAGAACATAAATATTGTTTAACATCATTTTATTTATTTATAGTACAATTTCAATAACACCGATTTTTCTGTTCATTAAAAAATTTTACAGCTTGATCATATGGAAAACTTTCTAAATTGATATTTCCATCAGCTATTCTAATAAGATTGCTTAAATTTGCACTTGAAAGTGCACTGAAATTTGCACTTGAATTGTTAATGGATATTCAAAGTTAATGAATATTCAAATTTATTCAAAGAATCACATCCAGTTTAACTAAGCAAAAGAATTATTAACTATAATATTTTATCTAGTATAATAAAATTATATAAAATAATAAATATTAAATTATATTATACTACAAAGTTGGTAAGATACAAATATGGGTGACAAAGTTAAAACAGATATAGTTAAGTTCAAATTCTTACTACAGTATAAGCTAGATTATCCGGCATTTAACCGGGAATTTTCAGCTTCTTTTTTTTGAGGGGGGGGGGGGTCTTCTTAAAAGATTGATTAATTCTTACTGTGAACGACAACTAAACTTAGAACGGAAGGGGGGGTGTCCAAATTTCAAACTACCAGAGGTTATCAATAATTCCATGAATCGTGGTGGTATATAAAAAAACAAACAGATGAAATGCTCTCAAAACTCATATACGATGGACACACATACAAAAACAAAACATTTTACAGCTGGCAAACAGGAGGAGAAAAATCAACATGTCAGATTAGCGCCGATAGCATTAATTAATATTCCCCCTCTGCATTCCGATGATTTAACCGTGTTATCTCTGAACAGAAACTCAAAAGAGGAAGGGGGGAGGGTTGCGGCTGCGGCACGCTCGTTATCCGACAGTAGTAGAGTAAAAACAAATTTTTGTATTTGTAAACTGGCGTTTTTAAACTTTCAAACAGCTTGCGAGAATCTCGCGCAGAAGGTGAATATTTTGCAGCGCGAGAATACCTCGCGCTGTAATATTTTTTGCGCGAGATTTAAGAAATTTATGAGAGATTCTCGTGGTCTCGCACTCTAGCGGGAACCCTGTGATTGTGTAGCATTTATTGGAACAAGCATATTATCCTGGCGGTCATTTCTGTCAAATGTGCTGGCAAACTGTTGCCAGGGTTTCGGACCCGCCCACAAACCCCCAACCCCAAAAAAAACCACACAGATATGGGTTTTTGGGTTTTATTAAAAATTGTCAAAATTTTTCCTTTCTTTCATTTAAATCATTTGTTATTTGACATTAAATACATATAATAATTTTTTTTATAATTATTTTTCCAACTTCAACATAAACAATAATAATCTTTTAAAAATAATACCTTGAGCTAATTCTATCTGCAATATTTGTTTTGAAATGAACAGGTGTAGAATGCAGCTAGGGTTAACTTAGTAATTTATCTCTTTAATAAAGAAGTTCTTAAATATGAATAAAATATGTAATTATTAGCATAGTGACCAAAAAAAAATCCTTTTCCAGATAAAAGAAGAATGGGATGTCTCTCTTTTACAGCTTACAAGCATGCATCTCAAGAACGAATTTAGGTTCAGGAAACCATCCTGTTCTCTATTAGTTGCTGCATTACTTTAGTACTGAAATATGAAACTGATTCATTATACATTGTTTATGTGGGATTTATTATTAGACATATTAATTCTAGATTTTTTGGTAAAATCATACAATTCGGTGCCAGGGTTTCGGACCCGCACACAAACCCAAAAAAAACCCGGGTGGTTTTTTTTTTTTAAACCAGTAAAACCCACACAGAAGTGGGTTTTTTGGGTTTTATTAAAAATTATCAAAATTTTTCCTATCTTTCACTTAAATCATTTGTTATTTGACATTAAATACACATAATATTACCTACATAACTTAATGCATTATATTAGATAAATATAAATATGCCAGTTTAATTTTTTATAATTATTTTTCCAACTTCAACATAAAGAATAATAACCTTTTTAAAAATAATGCCTTGAGCCAATAATATCTGCAATCTTTGTTTTAAAATGAACAGGTGTAGAATGCAGGCAGGGATAACTTAGTATCTCTTTAATAAGTAAGTTATTAAATATGAATAAAATATGTAATTATCAGTATAGTGACAACGGAAAAAAAATCCTTTCCCACATAAGGGAATAATGTGACATGTCTCTCTTACAGCTTACAAGCATCATCTCAAGAATGAATTCAGGTTCAGGAAACCATCCTGTATTCTACGAGTTGCTGCATTACTTTAGTACTGAGGAATATAAAACTGATTCATTATGCATTGTTTATGTGGGATTTAATGTCAGACATATTAATTCTAGATTTTTTAAAGTAAAAAGGAATATACATTCAAAGCAAAAATGAATAACTATAAAGAAGATTATTAAATAAATAGTAGTTCTGCAGTAAGTTGGCCTGCAAAGGGTTTACTGACTTATATTCTAACTAGAAAGTATGACTATGACTTAAAAAACATAAAGGTAAAAATATTAAAAAGTTCATAAATTAAAAAAGTAATAGAAAACAGCCCATCAAAAACAACATATTTTTGTAAGTGAACAATAATATACTTTTACCTATGGTCATAAAAAAAAATTGGGAACCCTTTATAAACGTCGGCAGAAAAAGATAGTACTGCATTAAAGTGGAAGTTATTTTTATATTTTAATTAATTAATTATTAATTTGTAATGAAAGTTTTCTTTTACACTAAAATTATTCTGTTTTGAAATAAAACCATAAATTTACATGCAAAAAGTGTTATACTATAAAAAAATCTTAAACCCAAAAATACCCAAAAAAACCCACCCAGGTTGAGTTTAAAAAAAAACCCCGGGTTTTTTTAAAACTCTGATCTCCATATATCACAGAAGCGTAATATTGTTCTAGTTTTTTATTTATCATTTCGCTTTTCTATTTTTTTTGTTTCTGAAACGTCTATACCACCAATAACCAATTCCTTTCAGTCCTCTGATCCGTCAGAAAAAGTTGTTCTTCTTTTGCAACTTTTCTCTTTTGGGAATTTGCATTGGCAAACGTTGCAAAATTCAAATCAATTGCGCGGGTTGATAGACTCAAAACAAATAAAAAATATTTTAGAATATGCTTTTTGAAAGGTTGGGTCACATTCTTATAGCTATTAAAAAACAATTTGGCAAAATTTAATTTTTCGCTCCACCCTATTGTACACCTCATATAAAGTCACAGAAAGCATAAACACATCAAATATCAATTTAAAATTCACATTAAAAACCTCAAACATTGCAAAGATTCATTAAAATCAGCACTTACCTTTATTTTTTTTTTAAATAACCACTCAGAAATGTCCCTAACACCCACCGGCTTATAACTTAACACCAGCATGCTTTCTTTTATTTAGCTTTATATTCACACCATATTTCTAACAAACACACACCAATTCTTTTCATAATTTAACATAACATATTTTATTCCCTTCCATCAATAACATGAAACAATTTCAAATTCCCAAACTGACAATACACGTATTCTTTATGGTTGCCAGTCACAACTACCACCGGCAGGGTACTTCACTTCCGATGTGCATCACCCATGACGGCGCCAGAAGTATCACCGAATGAAACATGTAAACAAACATCGATATGTAAACAGCACCAGATATGTAATATAGTCCAATTTTTTAAAGTAAAAAGAAATATATATTCAAAGCAAAAATGAATAACTATAAAGAAAATTAGGTACTTGCGTATTATCCCGGCAGTCCGCCAAGACGAGCAATTTTTCGCCAAGATAAATGCCGGACAAATGAAATAATTCATGGTTAGAAATATGTTGGGCAACAGTTTGCCAGCACATTTGATGCAAAAATCATTTGGCGGAAATGACTGCCGGGATAATACGTAAGTACCGAAAATTATTAAATAAATAGTAGTTCTGTGGTCTATTCTAAGTAGAAAATATAACTATGACTTAAAAATATAAAGGTAAAAAAAATTAAAAGTTCATAAATTAAAAAAGTAATAGAAAACAGCCAGTCAGAAACAACCTATTTTTCTAAGTAAACAATTATCTATGGTCCTAAAACAAATTAGGAGCCCTTTATAAATGTCAGCAGAAAAGAAAGTACTGCATTAAAGTTGAAGTTATTTTTATATTTTAATTAATTATTTGTAATGAAAGTTTTCTTGTAGACTAAAATTATTCTGAAATAAAACTATAAAATTTAAATCCAAAAAGTGTTATACTATAAAAAAAATCTTAATAAAACCCACCTGGGTTGGTTTTTTTTGAAAAAGTGTTTTTTAAAACCCTGATTGTTGCCAATGCTATTCCAAACCATTAATAATTTCATGTGTCTGGCATTTATCTTGGCGAAAAATCGCTCGTCATGGCAGACCGCTGTACAGTGTTTATGGGACCTCGAGAATGGACATATCGTACTTTTTAACTTTTTGTCGCTAAAAATGAAGAGATCCACACCAGTTTAATTGTTAGTTTTTATTTAAATTCTCATAAAACAATTGAAAATTAAGTGTTAACTGTAGCAAATGACAATTAATTGTTAATTGCTGCTACTACAATTAATTGATCAATTCTTAGTTGTTACGGCCACTATTAAAATTTGTCCAACACTGGTACCCAGTGATCAATTTTAGATTTTTTCAGAAGAATAAAAATACTCCTTAACCTTTTTAGGAGTATTTTCCTATCCACAGGAATAATTAAAGCAACGAACATGCTACATTTTCAAATGCATAATTAAATTGCATTTAACATATAAATCATATAATCTAGGTACACTGTTGGTTTTAGTTAACTGCAAATTTCACTGTTACATGAAAAATTATTGCAGATTTCAGAGAGTTGACTGTAAATAAAATCATTTTCAAGGGGAAAACATGACGTAATCACCGATCATAAAATGGAATTTTATATTTAAAAGCAATGCGTAAAAACATGTATTCTGAAATTCTTGAGGTGTATTCTAAATTTCTAAGCCGTGAAATATGCATTTAGAGGCGTTATCACGATTACTGTAAGTACCCATTTATCTTTCAGGAGGTGTGATCTACTTTTCACCCTCGCATTGCAGTGATTCAATCTGAGAAGAGATGGGCGGAATACAAATGGAAAAATGGATCACTTGTTTTCTTTGCGTCTTTGTTTTTTAAGCATCTACTTTAAATTGCTACAGTGTTTGCTTCCATGAAAATGTTTAATTCCGTGCCATGGTGAATAGCATAACTAAATAAATATTTAATGAGATTCTCACAATCATCTGGCAACATCAGGACTGATTTTAAATCAAGTGCACAAAGAATTGCTTATTTTAGGGACTAAATTTTGTATGCGGTGCTGTTTACATTTTGATGTTTGTTTACATCTATCGATAGAGACAAAAATACTTTTTTTCTAATCCTTTTTGTGACAACGCAACAAAATTATCGTGCCATGATTTATTAATTGTTGGGATTTCATAGGGTGGATCTGCTGCCTAATGTCCACAATAAGACTGCTGCTTTACCAAAATGTATTTTCAAAAGGTTTATGCTGAAATAAAAACCTGCTGAGGAACAGGTTTTTATTTCAGCAACAAATAGCCTTTTTCTTAAAAATATTTAAACTATAAAAATACGTACATGGATCATTAGATCCTGAAAAATACAGAAGGGATCATTGGATCCAGCAAACTGACATCGAAAGTTAGAGTTGAAAAAGTCCTTTGACAAATTAAGTGATGTCTGATAAAGTTAACTTTTTTTTTTTTTTTTTTAACAAACAGCATTTATGTGACCTATAATTAAAGTTAAATTTTAGATTTAGCGAGAAGAAAAAGTATTTGAAATATTAAAAAATGTTTGAATCAATTTGGATTGCAGCCTTAATGAAAAATACAAGCCGTCACATTTTGTGAGGCATACCTTTCCCCTCATTCTTGCTCTCTGACCTTGACAGGAGGCGAACAGCTTATGTACATGCTAATGCTATGCTAATTAGCATTTATGAAAAAACACCTGGAATCCCATTGGCTATGACTAAAATATCATTGCTAACAGGATTCAAAGGTGATGCCTACAGGCAAAAAATTTTATTGGCACGGCAACTTAACTGAGTAAAATAAAGATTTGCATATCGTAACTAACATTGATGTATGCAGAAATAAGTTCCGAAAAACAGAACAACTAAACTCCTTTGCTGGAGGAGGAGACACCTAAACTTAGTTGTTTACATTTTGGCACACGTGCGTAATCCTCTTCATTTTACACTCAGCGTTCGCTCCAAACAACAAAATTGAAAATTCTTTGGGGGAGGGAGAAAACCGGGATGTTTAAACTTTTGGACCTTTGTAAGATATTCCTATTTTAATTCAATCCGTTTTTAAACTTATTTAAAAATATCAAAAGTTTTGATAAACTTCCAACATTAATGTAATGGTGTAAGCTCTCCGCATTGATGCTATTAAATTCTAAACATTAAGTTATATTAGAATTCATAAAAAATCTTCTAATTGACATAATTTTTTCATTTTTCTTTTAAGAGGGAGAAAAGAATGTTTCACGATTTGTCAAAATACCAAAAAGTTATGATGGATAGAATTCAAGATGCAACAGTTTTATAAAGTTATTTTACAAAAAAAAAAAATCTCCAAAACAGATACTTAGTATAAAAATTCCTAAAAATCTACAAATTATGTTACATATTCAGAAGCAACTGTTTTTAAAAGAAAATTTTCTCTATCCAATGATACGATTGCCATTTTGCTGCAAGCTTAATTACTGTCGTTATTATGAATTAGGTGAATGCCAAAAATCTCATAAAACATAAAATAAAAAAAATTCTAGGCCGAATTTTGAAAAAATTGCCTGGAGGTGTACAACTTCATGTTTAGAACTTCCTTAATACCAAATTTGTGTTTCTAGGTATAGCCGTTTTTCTGTAACGCCGCCGATAGACACACACCCACACTCATCTTCTTTTATAACAAGTAGAGATTAACAAGAAATGTGAGTAATCCCTAAAGCTTATAATTACAGGCATGAGTTTTCAGTCTTATTCAACAGCATTCAGCTGTTTTTGAGATCTATGCAAATGAATTTAGTCGTACTGAATACAGTGATACAATGAATATTAGTTTAATATGATTAATACATATGATGAAAATAACAGGCAATGTGTTAAATAAAATAACACGCAATAAATACATGATGTATTTGTTCTGTATGATCTGCAACAAAGTTCAGTCTTTTTAGCATAGCTGTTTCGTGCTTTCATGCCTGTAATTAAAATTTGACCAATTGATATCCCTTATCTCAAGAGAGTCAATGCACGAATAAATTTTCCTTGCGTAAAAGGCATATTCTAAAAACTTTACTGCTTAAATTCTCAACGCAACTATGAGTTTCAAACAGCAACCATCTTGTTTTGTTACTAAACACAAAATCGTTGACAATAGCAACATATTCCAGGACAAAATAAAACAGTCCCTCGTATTTTCTTAGATGTTTTACACCAACTTTCTGAAGATCCTGAAGAAATTATGACTCATTGGTCTTTGTAAATCATTGTAAGGGATAGTGGGGCATGTTTGAACATTTTTTACTTTTTGGTATGTAACTTAGTAAATTAACTATATAGGTTAAAACTACTTAGGGTTATATATTATAGCTACAATTTAAAGCAAAATATTTTTTAAAAAGCTCATATGGAAGAAAATAACAATTGGTAATAAAGCTGTCAAAAATATAGATAATAATAAAGGTACTAAAGCTGTCTATCTGTTCATAAACTTCCTATTTTCAATTTTTTTCTTTTCTTTCCAGCGCAATCTAGAGCCAGAGCAATTTCGCAAATTGTTTATTGGTGGACTCAACTATAAGACAACAGAAGAAACTCTCAAGAGTCATTTTTCAAAATGGGGTGAAATTGTTGATTGTGTTGTTATGAAAGATCCCAATACAAGACGTTCAAGAGGATTTGGATTCATAACATACAAAAATGCTCATATGGTCGATGATGCTCAAGCTGCAAGACCTCATAAGGTAGATGGGCGTGAAGTCGAACCAAAGCGTGCTGTACCCAGAGAGGTAATTAATTTTATAACTTTTGTTGCAGCAGAGTTTCAAAGACGTGTCTTTTTAATTTTATGATATTTAAAAACAAACCTTTAAACCTTTTGAGGAGACCTGGTTTATTCTTAAGCCAAGCAAGAGGCTGTCTAAAAGGGACTACAGGTTACCAAGAAATACCTTTCCCTTTTTAACACGCTTTTATTAGCTTCACCTGTATGTATGTTTGTAACACACTCCTTTAGACTCGATTTTGACCCACTTTAAATGGACAGATTTAATTTAAGCTTTGTACATTTATCAAGAACCGGTGACAGTACAATAATCTTATAAGATAATCCTGATCAGGATCGCCAGGATTAAATAATTTCCTCATTTCTTATCCTGATTGAAAGTAGAACACTTCCAAACATTACAATCTTAAGAAAACCCTTTCTGTGGCCGTGATCGTATAGTGGTTAGTACATTGCGTTGTGGGCCGCATTAACCCAGGTTCGAATCCTGGTCACGACAACATTTTTTTTTTTTTTTTTACAAAATATCGTCATCCATCACATTATAGAAGAGTTAAGTACAAGAACATGTTAAGGCCATTCTTTTTAACACGCTTTTATTTGTTGATTAGAGACCTATTTTTCCTTTTTAGTGAGGAAGGTAGCATTTAACTGCAGGTTGATTTTGGTGCATATCAGGGGCATAGCCGGAGGGGGGGGCTCAGGGGGCTTCTCCCCTCCCCGAAATGGGGCCCTTTACTTAGCTTACAATTGAGCTTTAGCTTTAAATTTGATACCCAGCCCACCAATAAAATCCTGGCTATGCCACTGGTGCACAGTGAAAATAAATTATTTCTTTGTGCTTTCCAACTTAGTGCTCCTTTGTGTCTTATGAGAGATATCAAAAATTAAAAATAAATTTTAAATACATACAGTTAAAAATATCTAAAAAACACGGTTTTATAGCAAATCAAACTAAAAAGTGAAAAATAAATATATAGTTTAAAAAACCAAAAAACATGCTTTAGTGATAAATTGAACTAACTAAAAGGCGAAAAATAATTCTTAATATAGAAATGAATTAATGAACGAAAACTAATATTGTGAAAAAAGCGTGGGGTGCTCCATATATCAGTTCTTGAGAATATTCGATCTGTACGATTAGTACAAAAATGATTCAAAAAATATAGCACAAAGCACCCCATGCTTTTTTCACAATAATATTAGTTTTCGTTCATTAATTTATTTCTATATTAAGAATTATTTTTCGCCTTTTAGTTAGTTCAATTTATCATTAAAGCATACCCTCCAACTGCTACGGATTATCCGTAGTTTATACGGATAAGTAGCATGAGCTACGGATGGTACGAAAAAACTACGGAATTGAGCAAATGTTTACTTTTTTTAGGGCATTATGCCTGCACGGAGGTGCGGTTTGAAACCCTAGCTGCTTTGTTGTGAGTCAACACTCCTGTGTCGGCACCGATCGTGAAAGAAGGGAATTCAACATTCTCCCTCGGCACCGGCAGCCGTGAGGGAACTTGTGTCGGCAAAAGTATGGTGTGCGTGGGAGGGGGGGGGGTGCCGTTAGCTGCTCCTTCTCTTGTTACGTCACGTCTCCTCTCGCATTTCCCGCCACCCTATCTTGCTCCGTCCTGTGTTTGGATGTACGCTTAGCTCTTTTGTGAAAGGAAAGTACAGCGCGTTGTTTTCTTTGTTCACATGGATCGTTTCTTAAAACGTGATAGTACTACTGATATCGAAAAAAACCTCTAATAATGATGTTGCAGGGTGTCTACCGCTCTTGAAAGTCTTGTAAAAGCCGGGAAATCGGAAAATGGGTCCGGAAAATTCACCAAAAGAATCAATTTTTTTCATGTCTTTGTTTTTTCTACACTTTCTCTGTAATTGTCAGACTGGAAACTGAAAGCAACTGCGATGCATTTTTCGGACCGCGAAAGAATCAAGCGATGTGTTTGTATAAGGAGGAGAAAATGGGGGACTCATCAATCGTGACGTGAGGGTAAAAGACAAATTAGCTTACTTGGTAACTTATATATTAGGACTGTATTTCCAAGAACAGTTAATTAATTCTATCAGAAAGTTCAACTACTTCTGTTTCTCAATGGATGAAAGCTTAATCCTGTATACTTTAGTCAAAATTGATTTAAAGAAGTTGTACAAAATATGCAAATATAAAGACAAGCATTGTGCAATTTCCCTAAGTAAAATGCATTGGTCAGGAGTTTTTTTCCCGGGACCTCCCAAAAGTCAGGAAATTGACTTTCAGAAATTTGGTAGACACCCAGTGTTGAGAAAACCTCTAAAAAGCTGGGGGGGATTATGACTACCAGTGGCGCCGACTACGTGGGTGCTCCGGGGCTCAAGCACCCACTGAAAAAATTCTGTGGGTGCTCCGCATCCACAGAAATTTTACTGCCAAGTCATAATTTGAAGTTCGCAGAAAGGGCTAGGAAAAGACGTTTATGTGGGTGCTTTGGGCTTGTAAAAAAAATTACGTTGGATGCTGAGCACCAGCAAATCGTCTGATAACCCCAACACAGTGATGTACACTCAAGGAGTGTCCCCCCCCCCCCCCCAATTATGCCATTACGTAATATGAATATTTGTAAAGCATTCGGAACTTTTTGCATTATTTCAGTACTAAAATGCTTTATTTGCTTATTAGTTGTGTGATATAAAAGTTTAAAAGAAAATCTTTAATGAGGCCAAATGTATGTGGGTGCTTCGGCATGGACGTCCATATGAGTACTTTAAGACGATGGGGGAGGTGTTATTTCTTGCATTTGTAAGGTCATCGGCAATCGCGCTTTCAAACATTTTAGTACTGAAATAGTGAAAAAAGGGTTAGCTAATATAAAAATGTTCACTATACCGATGACTAGAGTGAGGCACCCGAGCCCCCACCTACTTCCCTATATGAGCACCCATGTCCTTTATAATTCAGATGCGCATGAGGAACTTCGATGAGACAATCACTGGTGCAACTATAGGGCGGTAGCACAGGCAAAAGCCACGGTCCCCCGGCCGGAGGGGGTGACTTTCCCAAATAGAAAGCTAGAAAAAGTGAACTGCAACATGTTGGTTGAGATTCTGTACAATGAGGAAGGACCCTATCCAATGAATTCATTACGGGCCCTAACGGTATAGTCACGCCGCTGATGACGACGAGTGCTTTGCAACTGCATAATTCGAAAATAAAATTTTAGTGATGGACGGTTGTTTTTTTTATGTAGTATGTCAGATCTCAAGCACCCACAGAAAAGTTTTCGTGGGTGCTAAATACTTGCATGTATTTAAAGGAAGTGCTTAATTTGCATGGGAGCTCAGCTCCACTACTTCGTTTTTCTCTGTGAAATTTTACACTAAATTTAAAATTTTAATTACCATCGTAATTGTTTCTGTTGATATTAATTTTATCACATCGCAAACTAATACAGAGGTAACAAAAATTAACTTAATAATACCTTAAATTAGGTAATTAATTTTGTAAATTGCAATACAAAAAATCGGGGCTCTTGCACTTTTTTGGATAGAAATTAAACCCTGTTTAAAGGCAACTGAATGACAGCTACTTTCAGCTTATCGCTGTAGTTTGGGGGAAAAAAAAAAAAAAAAACCATGAAATTTTGGTACACAAATTCAAAAAAATTAATTATGTGAAATATTTCAAATTTTTAGGATGTATGTTTTAGAAACTGCACTATACACTGAAATAAACTATAAACCTGTATCATTTACGAAACTTTTAGAAAATATTCTTAAAAATCGAAAATTTTAAAGAAGTGTTATTCTTTATTTCGGTATGTAGTGCAGCTTGTAAAGAATCATACTAAATTTTTTCGAATCTTTGGTGCGATAGTTTACTTTAATTTGTGTACTACGACCGTTATGCAGATATTGTTTCTTCGGCATACACCCTTATGTGCCTCGGAACTGGAGTCATTATAATAAAATTCCAAAAAGTAGTAACTTAGCTCATACTCTAAAATTTTAAAAAGTGCATGAAAAAAAAAAAAGGAATCCAAACAAGTAATATTTTTGTCTACTTAAAATAATAATAATTATTATAATAGTTTCTCATATGAGTACTAATTTAGAGGTGTATGGGGGTCATCTTAACTTTCAGACATTTTAGCACGAAAATAATACTTAGAATTTCAGTATGCTGTAAAAATGTTTACTATACTAGGCGGGGTCAAATCTCAAACCCCCACTGCCACTTGCCTTCCTATCTGGCGCCCATGGAAACAATGTCTTTCTAAAATGCAAAGCTTTATCACAATGTGATGCACGACTCCCTACAGCCCCACAGGCAATGCCTTTGTCCACTGCAGCCGAAGTCCTAAGTGCCCCCCCCCCTTTTCTGACCCACAGACCTCATCGCAGAATCCTCGTCCTCCATGGGAAAATGTATGAATACAATGAGACTGTGTTAGCCCAAGAGTACCGGAAACGGAGAACTTGAGACAAAGCCGCTGGCTACAATCAGAAGTTCACACGGGAAAGATAACACAGGAGTTAGGTGAAAGACTCGTTCCCATTATGGAAATGTTTTCAGATAGTTCTAATAATATTACTTCAGGATTCCGAAGTGAGTAGGGTTAATTGTTTTTATTGTAAATAGAGAACATCAAGGTCTGTCTGTTTACAAGCACCTAATATATAACACTTTGTATGTCTCTGGAACAAAAAAAGATACCCATTCATCAAAAAGTGTCTGCGCTTTGGTGTTAATTGAATGAGACTGAGGCGAGGCTTCTAAGGTATAAAGGTTTGTGTCACTTTCTTCTAAAGTCTCAATTTCCTTTTCTTATTTTTGAATGATTTTAGTGCTCAGTTATTTAATGAAAAGGATGGAACAGACTGTGGTCCACACTAACATTTCGAGATGCCTTCCGTTTCATTTTCTGCGAATATTTTGTTCAATTTTTGTTCTTGTTTGACAAAGCAGAATTAGGTACTATTTGCTTTGATCTAGCCCAATGCTGTTTTTGTAAAACTATATACTGAAATCATGGGCGCATGAACACACATTACTGAAATGTATGTCTCTCGTAATTTTGCAAATTTGACCACATAATGGTAGAGGGTAAAATAGCTCTACTTCAGGAGGATGCTCAAAATCATGCCTGGAGGTTATATAGCCAACAATTCAAAATATTTTTTGAATAATTATTAACTCTAAGATAAACAATTTTTTTGTTCTGCTCTATTTTTGTTTGCATTTAAATAGTTACCAATCTTTTTTATGTGGTCCTACACACATTTCAACATAGAAAACGTTGCATTAATTCATTCTGAGGGAATTATCTATTTTTATTTTAAAGGTATAATGTTTGTAATTTTTTTATTTTGTTGGGAAAAAAAAGAAAAGAAAATAGTCAAGGCTTAGCTGCAGCTGTTTTATAGGGGTACAAAAATGTTAAAAAAAAAAAAAAAACCCAGAAATGAATGAGCTGAGAAACAATACTATGAATAACATTTTTTGAAAACTGAGGATTTCAGACAGAGATGAGATAGATTAAACAAGAATAACATTGATCGTGAATTGTTACATTAAAAAACTGAATCACTTTTTATACAAAATTTCCATTTTCATGACAGGAAATTTGACTGATTGTGATATTATTGTTGCATGTCTCCCCCCCCCCCCAATAAACGTAGTAATACACTTTTCTTTTGCTTTGAAATTTATAATGATTAGTTAAAACCAATCAAAATTCTATCGCTAAAAGTAAAAAGAAAAAAAGTGAAATAGTGTAATACACCTCTTTCGGGTCTGATTTATTACAAGGGCAAAGAGGGTGTGCGCCCAGGAATTCTCGAATTTTGACAGAGAATTTGCGTAAGGCAAACAAATTTAAGGTGACTCCAGCACAAGCAGATTTTTCTAAAAGAAGGGCATTTCATCAGAAATACTTCATTACTTTAAAAAGAATCTTGATTTTAACTGGTTTGCTGTTATCGTTACTAAGACACAATGGTGGAGACTTTCATTCTATGCCCAGCGTTGCTTCACCGTAACAGATAATCGGATGCCAAAA
Source organism: Cheiracanthium punctorium (assembly GCA_038373885.1). Taxonomy (NCBI): domain Eukaryota; kingdom Metazoa; phylum Arthropoda; class Arachnida; order Araneae; family Cheiracanthiidae; genus Cheiracanthium; species Cheiracanthium punctorium. The sequence continues at coordinate 38,888 of JAWZYV010004477.1, forward strand.
TTCACACTATTCACTTAAATTAAACTTTGGATGTCACCTTCAGCGCTGGGAAAAAAACACGCAATTTTGGTATATAAATACAAAAAAGAAAACTAATTATCTCAAGCACTTCACAATTTTTAGGATGTAGGTTTACCAGCTGTACTAGACACCGGAATAAACGAAAATTTTTTGCAGAATGGCCACTCTTAGAAATATTTTGCTGTGCAGTTCCACGTTTAAGATTTTTTTCTGAAAGTTTCATGAAAGTTTTCGAATTTATTGCAGTGTGTAGTGCAGCTTGTAAAGAATCATCCTGAATTTTTTCGAATCCTTGGTGCAGTTAGTTTATTTTAATTTCTGTACCAAAACCGTGAGACAGATATCGTTTCTTCGATCTATACCCTCAGATATTGGATATTTTATGTGGAGCTAAAATGATTATTTGTATTACCCATTTCCCACTGGTAAAAATGTGCACGAAAAGTCAAATGTTTGAGTAGTTACGAGCAAGGAAGCACATGATAATAGGAAAAGATTGAAGGGTAGTTGGAAAAGATTCCATAAAGTTGGAAAGTGTATCGTTATTCATGAATGTGCCGTATTTTTCTTCCTTGTTCCATAAAAACCCATCTTTGGAGTCGAAATCTATCTTAAAATCACCTACTAAAACTATTTTACTATCTTAGTCAAGTACATTCCAACTATACTCCCCCTTTAAAATAAATTGTCACGTTTTGGCACCAAACTTAGAGATCCTTTATCAAAAATTACAAACCTTGTGCGACTTTCAACATTTTATTAAACCCCCCCCCCCCACGGACTTTTAGGGGGGCACCCACAGAAATTTTGTAAAGTCTGCGCCTCTGATGACTACTTCAACTCATATGTATAGGTATTTGTGACAAGGAAGTGAAGAATATACATTTTGTATGGCAAAAAATTCCTCATGGGGGAGGGGGCCTAACACCCTACCCCCGGCAATATCGCGTAAATGCTACTGACGAGGTGAAGGCCAATGTTGGAGGGTATGTTAAAGCGTGTTTTTTGGTTTTTTAAACTATATATTTATTTTTGTTATTGTTAATAGGGATGCAACGAATATCCGGCAAACATACTGCATACGGCCAATATGCCAGATAATTGGCAGTAGCCGGTTATTACAAATATCCGGCAGTACATCCGGCCTAAAATTATATACAGAGAAATAACATAAATAAACATAATAAATGAATAAATTTTAAAAACTGCAACAATAAAAAATAAAAAAAAATAAATGACAAAATTTTGTGAAAATATTTTATTTTCAATACTTTTTAGTATGTCTTTTTAGCATGTCTTTTTAGCATGTATAGAAGAAGGGGAAAAAGAAGTAAATACTTCTATCTTTTTTTAAGATTAGAGTAAATTATTACTAGAAGAAATTATTGTACAAAAACACTGTTTTTCAATCTTTGTAAGAACTTGGTTACCTTTTTCCCCCACCATAAGTTGACCCTGCTTATGAGAATAGTGTACTTGCTGTAGTATTGCTGGTTGGTGAGAGGAACACCTCTCCCCCCCCCCCCCCCAATTTTGAGAAAGTAAGGAAGTTTGTTACATTGATTTTCCAGCAGTTGAATGGAGATGTTTTCTTTCCAGAACTGATCCTTTAAAATATTTATCTAACTCTTGAGGGAGAACATTGATGACAATGTTATTTGTATGACTTTAATTGCAGTAAAACTGGTACTAAATTCATGGAAACAATCCCAAAATTATTTCTGATTTTTTGAATTAAATCATTTGAAACTAATGAGAAAATTTATAGAAAAAAGTAATAGCTAAGAAAACTGGTGAAAATAAGAATATCTAAGAATGATCTAAGAAAACTGGTGAAAATAAAACATAAAAGAAAACATGCGGTTTCTTGATATCTGGCGGGAAGTGGCCGGATATTCGGTATCCGACCAAACTGAATCCATTGCATCAATAATTGTTAATTTAATTTTTCTTTTCTGGTAAAGTAGAGGATAATTATAAACATCAATAACCACTTCCTTTATGGATAAGAAAATACTGATTTTATGCATCAATTTTACTTGATTGCCTTGATTTTTCGTTTTTACACACAGCCTGGCGCAATATGCCCTTTTTGGACCTTGTGCCATTAAACTCCAAATTAACCAATCAACCATGTATAAGGAAGTCTTATTACTAGTTTATCGTTGAATAAATGACAGTTTCAGCAGAGGAGGAGTAAAAAGTTATAAGTATGATTGCAGGTTTCAGGAGTGTTTGTGGTAGGGTTTCAGACCCGTCCAGAATCCCCAATAAAACCCACACAGAAATGTTTTTTGAATTATCAAAATTTTACCTTTCTTTCATATAAATCATTTGTTGTTTGATATTAAATGCATATAATATTACATACATAACTTAGTTCATTGTATTAGCAGGAGGGTTCATACGCCCTCAGGGAAACCTGGAAAACAGGGAAAACTCAGGGAATTTAAAATTAGCTCTTTAAACTCAGGGAAATCTCATGGAAAATTTAATTTTCCTGTAAAAACCTGGAAAATTCTGCTCCAACGCTGGATTTAAAAAAAAATTTACCACTCTTTTTTTTTATATTTCTTTCTTCTTACGGCCTTCTTCACTCCATGCATTGGCAGACTACTTTCTCTAATGAAGCATGCACAATACCTGAAATGGATGTATACAAGAGGAATCATCTATTTTAAACCTTATTGTTACTGTTGTTTAAAATAACTGTTTTTTTTTTTTAATTATTGTTTTACATTTTTAGAACAAGGAAGGCTCTAGTGAGGGAGCCATGACACCCCCTCCAAACTTTTATTTTAAAACTCTTGATTCGTATACTTTACAATATCACACATTCAATTTGCATTTTGAACAATTCATAGACCTATCTAAAAAGTCCAATGGCTCCCTAAAATTCAGCCCGAAGGCACCCTTGTTTCAAAAGGGCCTGCCCCCCCCCCCCCCCCTCCCAAATATGCTCCTGGTAGGTACTAAAGAATACGAAAATGTTTACCAATAACCTTGTGCAGTAGCAGACCCCCCCCCCCCCCCCCTGGATCCGTAAAATAAAATGATCTGTTTTAAGTAAATAAAATGATCTGTTTTTATAACTTATCCCCTCCCAAAAAGTTTTACATTACTTTAGACTAGAATTTTGCTTTATTTTACATTTTGTTTTGCTGAAATAAGCTTTTTTCAAAATTTAGCCCCTCCCCCAAAAAAAATTCTGGATCTGCTACTGACCTTGTGTACTGAGTACATTATAAGCAATTTATCGTGGATCTGTCAGTCAGTGCAGTGCTGAAAACTCTTTTCACTCCTGTAAAGCTTTTACATAATTCCTGGTTTTTTATAGGTCAAATTGAATATGAAACCATATTTGATATAATCCATTGTTTGTGGTACAATTGAGGAAGGAGTATAATTATGATTATCATAATTTGATTACCTTAGAGAGAGGCATGTAAATAAAAAGTTGTCATTCGGTACTTTTCTTTGGATAACCCTAAAATTTTTGAAAAATCACCTGGGAAACTCGGGGAATTTCGTTTTGAAAAATGAGTATGAACCCTGAGCAGTGTTCATCCTAGGCGTTTTTCGAAGGGTGCTGCGCCCTGCCCGCCCTTTAAAGCAAAAAATCCCGCCCTACTTGCCGTTTAAAAAAAAATCGCCGCCCTTTTGCCACCCAAAAACAGCGCCCTGCCTGCCGCTCTTCTAGCCCCGATTTCATTCATGGCGCCATCCTCTCCCCTCTGTTTACATTTATTGCGTTGCGGCATCTCTTTCCTCTTTGTTGACATTAGTTAGCACCTTCACAGATTCTAGTGTTGAGTCTAGATTGATTTGGCAGGGCGCAGTGCCCGGCGGCCCTTTTATCGTCTTTTTAGTGCCCAGCTGCCCAATTTCTCTTCTTTCTGCGCCCTTCCTTTTACATTTTTATTATTCTTAGTCAACAATCACTACTTTTTTTTTCCTACATACCATTTGCGGCCCATCACGAAAATACGTTGAATAAAACGGCCCCTTCACAGAAATACGATTGAGTACAATAACCCTATCATAAAAATAGGTTCGAATGAAAGCGGCCCTTTCACAGAAACAGTCTATGAAATCAGATCTTTCCCACAAGTGTAATTTATTAAAATGCCTTTTTCAAATATTCTATTCTTTCAGATCGAAATACTGTTAATGCCTTTTTCATTGTCTGTTTTCATTTGCGCGAGCGAATAACCTGAAAAGGCCCCTAGTGTGTTTTGTTTTTGCTGACTCAAGTGAGAAGCCCGATCGCAGGGCAGAACTATGTCTACGTGGGCATTTCAGTTGGGAGTTGGGGGAAGAAAATACGGTTGGGAAATTCAAAATTTTATAAAGTTATCTAAATATTTCTTATTCCATCTGTCAATCCTCAAATACCGGTAGCTACATTTGATAAATATGTAGTTGCGAGTTATCAAACAATCATTATTCCAGTGTTCGTCGCCAGCTGTTGCTCTTCTCGTTGTTTTTAATAGTTTTGCGCACTAACAAGTTTATTTTTTATTTCCTCCCCTAAACGATTTCCTCTTTTTAATCGGCTTTCTTAGTACATATTATTCTTAATGTATAACAGTTATTTACTAATCGTATATAATTACAGATGATAAAGAAAGTATGCCTTAGCAAAACGACGTTTTGCGATTCAAAAATTCTGCGGGATTTGTTTGCCTAGACAAGGGATATCTCCTGGGAGGGGGGGGGGCAGGGGGGGCTTGGTTGGATGACTTTTTAAAGAGTTTTAACTTGTATTGACTTTACATCTGGATGAAACCGACCAAAACTCCAGACCGACAGTCGTGCGGCCGGGGCCTGAACATGGGAACTTCAACACTTCAGCTGTCAACCATGTTCAGTGGCTTTATCCACTCAAATCGGTCTGAAAATCGAGCGATTTGCGAATACAGCAATTGAAACACATTATGCTTTTGCCAAATTAAGAGCATATAATAATGATCTTTTGCTGTTGCAGTGTAGCGCCAGGGTTATTGGTTCCCAGTGCGGTCCTTCAGTTTGCTGCCCCATTCTTTTTTAAGTTTCAGCATTCTGCCCCCCCCCCCCCCCCCATTTCGGCCTTTTAGTTTTCCACCATATTATTTTTAGGTGTCCTGCTGGCCACCATCTTTGTTTTTACCTTGCCGCCTGCCCCCCCCCCCCCCCTTATTACGCAACAGTTTTAATTGTACTAAAGTGGAGTAACTGCAGAATTTAGTAAATCACACTATTGACAAGATTTGGTATTCTAACTATTCATATTATGTATATAGGGTCGTACTGACCCTATGAATTGGTGAATTACTATTATGTGCTTCTAATTAAAAGCAGGACATTTACGGAATGACGAGGCTAAGTTGACTGGACACACACACATTTAATAAATCTTCTATTTACACAGGTATGCTTAAAATTGGTACCACTTAGGTACGTAAACAAAACATCATCCACACAGGATTCACTGCTTAAAAAAGAACAAGAATATACGCCACCCAGGCATGCACCAAAAAAGGTTCCATTCCATCTACGTTCAAATCTCTCCGTCCGTCTCTGTCAACTTCACTCTAACTAACGGCTCGCTTCTTCCGAATTCGCCAGCCAGCGAAAAACAACACACGTGACCTCCCACGTCAGGGGGGGGTCTCAAAGGAAGGGGTGAAGCAGCTGCGCTCTGATCGAAACTTCGGATTCTACAGGCTCGGCCATCTGACCTGCGGTGTCCTCACCGCCCAGGACCATAAGGATATCTGAAATAAAACACTTAAAAAAAAGAAAAGAAAAATACATTATTTACAGGTCATTCAAAAATATGAAAAGTTCTACAGTCCGACGAAGTCTATTTGATATGTACTCAAAGGTACATCTTTCGGGATAGGATTCGAGAATCCTTCACTTTTTTCTTGCTTTCTTTCTTTTCTTATAACTCTTCTTATTTTCTTCTTGCACTAGTATATGATTTTTTTCTTTCCTTGCAAGGGTTTCAACTTCCAATTTATACATTTCTGGTTGAAGCTTTTCTACAGATTTTTCAGCAAATTCAGCCCGAGTATCTGCTTCTCGAAGCTTCTGTGATAATTGACACATAGTTATATCACATGTTTCTCCTTTCTGCGGAGCCTTTTCTTCACTGACTTCAAGGGATTTCGTTTTATTACCAACCCCTCTTAATTCTTCTAATTCTACGGTTCTACTTTCACCTATGGCTGCTCGTTTTTCAGCGCGTTTCGAGTCCTCTTCTATCATGGCGATTCGACATGCTAGTTCTTCATATTTTCTGTCAGATTCCTCAGCAATTGATCGAACTTGTCCTAACCGAATTTCAAGAGATTTATGAATGCGTTCATTTTCATCTGTGGCTTGTGAAGTTTCCTCAAACTTTTGAATAGCAATTTTTAATTTTTCTTCTGATCTTTCTAGATCGTCTTCCAGCAACTGAATTTTTCTATTCAATGCAGCTACCTTACTTTCAACCTTTTCGCTGCGGCAAACTTCCTCTTGAAGGGGTGACTGAGCTTCATCAGCCGTTTCTTTAATGACCTCCGATTTCTCTTTTATATTGTGCATTTTTTTCTTTAACAATTCGCAGTGTTTATCTTCTCGCAACCCCAGAGACTGTTGTTTACATGTAACCGGAAGTACATCTGGTTCGAAATTAGGTGTGGAATAAAGGTATTTACCTAAATTAGTAACTCGTTTGGTAGGATAGACTACATCAATCATGGCTGCATTTTTTACGTTAACATTCCCTTGCACAAAATTAAATTCTAGTTTCGATATTACATCCATTCCAATGACTGCACTAAAGCGCATATGCTTCATAACATAAACATTAGTATATACTCTACAACTGTCAATCACTATTTTAGAATTAAAGAAACCAATGGGTGAAACTCTTTCAGAATCAATACCACACAAATTAATATCTGTACTGGATAAAACAGGAGATCCCATCTTTTCATAAATATCCTGGTCAATCAAAGTTACTTCAGAACCAGTATCAATTACTGCTTTCACATCAAAATTAAAAATATTAACATATTTCTCAATTTTATTACTAGATGATTCCACAATTTTGTTCTCTACCTCCGATTCAGATTTATTTCTATAACTATACTTTGCTCGATCATACCTTTCAGATCTGAATCTATTTTTGTTTTCGGTTTTGCCTGGCTCTTCTACAACCATTTGATTAACAATTTTCTGTTTACCTTCACCTGTACGATCAAAATCATCGTTCCTAAACCTATATTTACATTCAGCAATTTTGTGTGAATAACTATTACAAGCATAACATTTTTTCCTGGTAGCTCCAAAATTTTTATTTTCTTTCCCTGGCACGGGGCTAGAAAACGTGTCATTTTCTTCATTCACATTTTTAGGAAATGTTTTATTAGATAAAACACGAGCTGATTCATATTCTTCTAACTTTTCTACTATTTCCTCCCTAGTGTTCCACTTATGCCAGTTATCTATAAAATGTTCTTTAACCTCTTGTGGCACTCTTCTTTTAATCTGGTCAGAAACTATCAGTTCACAAAGACCAGTGAAATCTTTAACATTAACGCCATGAATCCATTCTTCAAAATAATGGTTAAGTTCAAAAGCGAATTCTCGCCAAGAACAAGAACTTTCTTTTTTATGAAAAAATAACTTTTGTCTAAACTGTTCTGCAGTTAATTTAAATCTTTTCAGCAATACTGCTTTAATGTGATCATAATCATTTGAAACATTTTCAGGTTCTCGAGTTATGATTTGCGCGATGTCTAGGGGTAAAAATCCTAATAAGTGTGTGACCCAATCATCTTTTTTAATTTCGACTCTTGTGGCTTGCCTCTCAAATAAAGCGAGATACGTGCTAATGTCTGCTTTTGGATCCTTCGAATCGAAACTTTTGATTATTTTTGTAAGATCTATTTTGTTTTGGATTACAAAAGGTTCTGTACTGTTCCCCTTCTCATAATTTTTTGATTTTAATTGTTCCAATTGGAATTCACGTTCTAATTTCTCCTGTTCTAATTTTTCCCGCGCAATCTTTTCTTCGCTTTCGCGGTCTGCCGCAATGTTACTGAGAACAGATTTTGTGAATTCTTCATCGTACTTCGCATCACTAATAATAATATGTTTCATTTTAGCAATAGTTGGGTTATCGGGAATCTTTAAATCCAGTTCACGCATTAATTTGATAATATCCTCTTTTCGATGTTTTCCGATGTACGACATGGTTGCTGATAAAAAAAAATTGAGTACTTACAGTTTGCAGTCTTCGGCGATCAAACTCGCCCCGGTAATCCACAACAGATACGTGAGCACACAAAACTTTCCTTGAAGCACAAATACTTTAAACAAATATTAGTTCAATATTCCATATTATTCTTCACACTTATCCAATTCTATTCTTTCCAATTTAATCAGATTCTATCTAATTCTATCGAATCTAATTCTAATTCCATCCCGGTGAAAGTCATCTGATTCTAATTCAATCCCGGCGAAAGTCCCCAAATTGTATATAGGGTCGTATACTGACCCTATGAATTGATGAATTACTATTATGTGCTTCTAATTAAAAGTAGGACATTTACATAATGACGAGGCTAAGTTACTAGGACACACACACATTTAATAAATCTTCTATTTACACAGGTATGCTTGAAATTGGTACCACTTAGGTACGTAAACAAAACATCATCCACACAGGATTCACTGCTTAAAAAAGAACAAGAATATACGCCACCCAGGCATGCACCAAAAAAGGTTCCATTCCATCTACGTTCAAATCTCTCCGTCCGTCTCTGTCAACTTCACTCTAACTGTTCGCCTCTTCCGAATACGAGAGCCGCGAAAAACAACACAGTGACCTCCCACGTCAGGGGGGGGTCTCAAAGGAAGGGGTGAGGCATCTGCGCTCTGATCGTAACACATTCGGATTCTACATGTATTTTCCGATTTTTAAAAAAGTTTTCAACATTTTAATGAATGAAGCAAAAAAAAAAAAAAAAAATAAATAAATAAAAAAAAGCAATAGAAAGGTAGTTCTGGGAAAGAATGTCTTAAGAAAACAAATTGTGTCTTAAGTTATTCATAAAACTATCATCAATTTAAGCTTATTTTCAGTTTTTAAAAACTAGAAAACAAAAAAATTCGAAATGATTCTGGAAGTTTTTTTAATATGTAATTTGTTTGAGTACTTTTGACAACAGGATGTTAATTATTTTTATTATTTTAAGCTTATTAAAAACATTTGATAGTTAAAATATTTAATACTTTTTATTTTTATTTTAAAAGTATTAAAGCAAGGTTGAAGAACGAAAATTTAGTGTTTTTAAATGAACTTTTTAAGTATGCTACAAAAAATTAAAAATAAAGCTATGAAAAATAAATTATTTAAAATATAAACTTTATTTCACACATTTGGACAATTCTGTGAGTAAAAAAAATATTGATTTTATACCTGCTAAAAAACATACATGTAGTAATTATTTTAAAGAATAGTGCTTTTTAAAAAAACTTATATTCACTTTTCATGAATGAGCAAACATTAAATTAGAAGTGAAAGAGAAGAACAAATGTATTTCAGTAATTTGATTTCATATGGTGTACATTCCAACCATTGGATGCAATACAAAATTTGCATGGATGTCATTTATTCTAGCAATCTTCTGTGTTCAGAATAGAGATGAGTTCGGGCTCATTTTTTGAAGCCCGAGCCCGAAGACTTTTAATCCGAGCCCGAGCAATATTATTAAAGTTGGAGTCCGAGCCCGAAATTTCAGCTAAAGACAAATAAAATTAACTACTTAATAGATACAATAATTTTTGGAGCTTCACACACCTTCTAGTCCCCCGTGCCGCTATTTTTTGAAATAAGTACGTCTATTTATCCCATGAATCACTTTTTAAAATCTGTTTCAAGGAGTATGTTCAACAAAGGAGAAATTTTTCACGAGCCCGAGCCTGAACGCAATCGTGAATTACAGAGCGGGCTGAGCCCGTCTCATCTCTAGTTTAGAATTCAATTTTCCCAATTTCTATAGTTATCAATTGATGGATGAGTTAGTTTGATCCAATTTTAAATGTCTAATAGTAATAAGGGTAATTTTAGAATCTTTACTTGGTACTCATTCAATAATTATTGTGAACAAAAGAATTAAAATTCTGATATTAAATTTTATTATATGCTGGACACATCTATCCTAATCTACTTACACTGACAGTCCTTTTCTGTTTAAAAGTTTGTACCAATATAGGTAAAACATTCTATATGAATGTGATCCAGTAATTGTGGTCCAGTAGTGATAGTGTGATAAAATTGAAGAACATAAATTAGCAGTCCCTCTGCCTTCCCCTACTGCCTAACAAATCATATTTGGCTAAAAATTTCTGAAACCTTCTTCAATAAATGTACTATTCTTATAAATAATAAACATGTAAGTTATGTAATTTTGAGAAAAAAAAAGCAGAAAATTCAAAATTACTTTTATTAAAACTTCTTTTTTTTTTTTTTTTAAATCAAAAACTTCTAGTTATCTACAGATTTAATTCACATATTTTTGTCATGCTTAGAGCAAAATATTATCAACAAATCCTTTTCCCTATTTCGCTTACACTTACTTCTATAGGATATTTTCTCCAAAAGATCAGGGGAAAAAACTAAACAAATTGGAAAAAATATATCTATCTGCGACCAACTGTCTCGACGCAATGCGATCGAGAGACGCACGTAAGAAGATCGGAGGTCACAAACCTTCCTACCTACCTACATAGCTACATACAATGTTTACTCTTGGATTTTATTATATAAGATTTGTACTAGCCTACAAGGCTGGCAGCTTCACCACCCCATACCTTACTGTTCTTTGTGCTGTTTTGACTAAATTTTTGGACTCATTTTAATGAAAAGCACGTTTCTTTCTTTTAACAGTATTTGTCATAAAATTTATTTAAGCTAGGGATGCTACACATTTTGGGTGTCATCATAAAAGCCGATGTTGAAACAGCAAATGGCTAAAATGTGCTTTAGCCCAATGCATGGACATTTTTTAGATGGCCGATTAATGTGCCAAGTATCGTGAATTTGATATTTTAAAGCTGAAAAAGTCTAAAAGATCTTGCATATTATTGTGCATCAATTATTGTTATTTTGTAATCTAGCTACTGCTTGACATAATATGCTTGCTCCATTTGATGTCAATGAATTGTTAATTTGGATTTTCGCACATGCGTTGTTATTGCATTAATGTTTACATCTAGCTGTTGGCATTCACAGAGTGGAAATATCATTGATTTTGGTACCGCATACATTAGCGTATTGTAAAAATAGATTTGATCCACAAATCAAAAAAGCCAGTGCTGCTCCTGATTCTGATAAAATTTAAGGGTACTTGTGTATTGTCCTGGCGGTCTGCCAAGACAAGAGATTTTTTGCCTAGATAAATGCCGGACAAATTAAATTATTGATTGTTCCGAACACGATTGGCAACTGTTTGCTGGCACATTTCATGAAAAAATAATTTAGCGGGAATGACTGCTGGGATAATACGTAAGTACCAATTTAAGAGCATTTAATAGATAAAAAACTGATACACTGAACCATTGATTATTATTCATCCTAATTCATTTGGATTTAATTGAAAATATTAGTGAACTAATAACCAAACAATAACCCTGTAACTCTCAAATAAGTTAAAGTGTAAGAAGCTACCAAAATTTAACATAGTAGAAAATTTAAGTAATTTTACAAACAGGATATAATCAAAATATACTGTAATTAGAGTGGAATGACAATCACAACATAGTTTTCAGTGGCAGAATTTTGCTATGCTTTCTGTTGTAAGATTTTAAATGCAAAAAATCTTTTCTGCAGCATTATGTGTATGCCTAAAAATTTATGTGAAGTGGAGCATTAATACAAGCCATTAAAGAAAAATTACAAATTAGGTCATGTTGTAATCTTTTTTTTAAAACTTAACTTTTATTTTTCTCCTTGCACTTAAATTTTATATTTTGGTTTTAGGATTCTGGAAAGCCTGAGGCCCAAGTAACTGTGAAGAAATTATTTGTTGGTGGATTGAAAGATGTTATTGAAGAAGAGGATCTGAGAAATTATTTTGGAGAATATGGAAATATTCTTAGTGTTAATGTTGTTGTTGACAAGGCTACCGGGAAGAAGAGAGGATTTGCTTTTGTTGAATTTGATGACTATGATCCTGTTGATAAAATAGTGTGTACGTATAAGCTTTACTGATTCAAGAGGCTTCTATTAATATACAAAACAAATTCTTGTTATTTTTATATCTGCAGTATGAACAAGGTTGTTAAATGTCTTGGTTAAAAAAAAAAAAAAAAAAAAAAAACACTGGGTTTTGGGGAAGACCAAAGAATGGAGGTTCAAAATGTTTGAAAAAAATTACTTATTACTAGATATAACTTAAAAGAAATGATTGATTACTATAATTAATTAAAAATGAAAAATATTCAAATCAGTAATAATGATGACACATAAAAAATATAAATCAATAATAATCATTTTGCTTTTTAGATAAATTGATTATTAACAATTTTATTGGCGGGTTATTCCATGTCAAATCACCTGATGCTATGTGCTCCTGCGTAAGATTTTTTGGAAAAATTTTCCATGTGTAATCATTTATGAGATAACCTCAAATTATTTTTTAAAGAATTTTTAGTCCAAAATTCAGTCTCGAAATTTTTTTTTGAAATTTTGCACATTAGCTTTCTTCAGCCTTCAGCACTTTGATAGTTTAGAAAATTCTTTGTATTTCACTTATTTTTTATCCAAATTGAATAATTTTGCTATCGAATTAAAAGTAACATTTTTCTCTTTATAAATAAAGTAAAATATTTTTACTAAATGACACAAAAAATTAGCACTAAGCATTTAAAATAAAATTTTAATTTTGTACCTTACATGCATCGAATTTTTTTTTGTAGAAAGGTCTAACCATAGACTGTTTATGTTAAAAAAAATTAAGAGGGTGTTTTTAGTTGTTTTCCAATGAAAAAATAATTATTCAAAATACCAGTATAAAGAATTTCAATTATATGTAAAAACATAATGATAGCAACAAGAGTTTTTCTAATATTATCATTCTCAATAAGTGGTCAAATAATGAAATATGGTTTTATTTTTATTTTTTTAATAAAAAGTCAAATGCTAGATCAAATTCCACTGAATTTACAAGTATTACTTTGGTGTAATAAAGTTGTGTTCCATTATTTCATAAAAATAAAAATAGTCATTAAACAGTTATTTCATAGTAACTGTATAATTTAATAAATTAGAAAATATACAAAACAGAACATTTAATAAAATAATTTCCAGTTAAATCTACACACTGCACTTAATTTTGTTGCAGCCTTGCAATCAGAACTAAAAATCTAATCTAAAGCAAATCCCAGTTATCACTGGTTCATACTGTCCATTCCACTCGCTCACTTCCATTATATAATGTCATTTATTTTATAATGCAATGTACGAACTGAAAGGTATAAAAATTTCACCACTGTCTTTTTAAAAAATCAGTATGTGGCAGAGAAATAAACTTCGCTGACAATTTTTTTCCCAGCAGAGTTGGCAAACTGACATATTCAGATTATTCTTTCAGTCTTGTTTCAAATTTCTGTATTGAAAGTTTTCTTCTAATGTAATCACAATTTTTGGATATTTACTTGATTTAGTAAACATTATCTATATTTTAACTTGCTATTTAGGAGGTATTTAATAATTAAGACTTTGATTTAATTTTATATCTTTAATAATGGAATTAATATGAATACCCCACATCTATCAAATGTTGTATGTTTCATTGATGGCAGTGCTGCAGAATATAAAAATTAGAAGAACTTTATTAATTTGTGTTCAAGTTGAGACTATGGAATGACAGCTGAATGGGATTTTTTTGCTACCAGTCATGGTAAAAATGCATGTGATGGAGTTGGGTGGGGTGGACAATAAAGTGCCTTGCATAGACTAGGGCAAGTCTTGCAGATCTTGAGTGCACAAAATTCATTTGACTTTGCTTCCAGCAACATAAAGGAATTAGTGTTTTTCACATCATCAGCTGAGGCATATGAAAAGGATTTTCTAAATAAAAGATACCGGAATTCAACATCAATAGCAGGAAACAGGGAAAACCATCTAAAAAAAAAAAACCTTTGGACAAGAAACTCTTTTAGTAAACAGGGATGAGATTCTTCAGCTTTTTAGCTGATTTCAGCTTTTTGTGAATAAAGAGGAAAACACTTTTTTCTCTGAAAATTGTTTTTTCTGTGAATTCCTGATAGTAGTTATTAGTTAACTGTGTGATATTTTTATCTTCTAGCATGTTCCAATGTCTTCTTCTCTTATAACTTCTTTCACATTAATTAGATATAAATATCACATGTACAAATTTTTGCTCTCGTATGATTTCAGCTTTTTTGCTCTTTTGCATATCTCATCCCTGAGTAAAGCATGTTTCATGTCCAGAAAACTCTTTTAGTAAAGAATGTTTCATGTTCAAAAAACTCTTTTAGAGTAATTATAAGTAATCAACTTAGATGTAGTATAGATGTTATGCCAGAAAAATTTTATGCAGTTATTTATGAGAATAAGTGGTGGATAGGAAAGGTACTTGACAATTGTGAAAAAGAAAGAGATGCTAAGTTCAGTTTATGCATACTCCTGGCCCTTCAGCATCGTACATCTGGCCTGCGAACAATGACTGCTGCTGGGTGCTTTACAAAAGTATAGACAGATATTCCAGTGCCCTCACCATCATCTTTATCTGGAAGGACACATACACTAGATGTAAAAGTTAATAAATCTGTACAAAAATGAGCCAAAACTGTTTTATAAAAATTTGAAACAGATTTCAAAGGGTACAGAAAACTTTAGCAAAGAAATTAAAATTTACTTTAATGACCACAAAAACACCCTTTTTATTTCTAAACATGGAAAGTATATTGTTAGCTGATTATATTAAAAAAATATGGTACATGCAACATTCGTGGTTTTTTAGATACAGCTTTTTAAAAATACTATGGTAAAAATCACAAAGTAATTTTGAATGCCTAGTAACAATTTCATACAATAGTTTAAAGAACTTTTTTAAGCTTTATTAATAGAGGAAAAATTAAGCTTTAATTTGATACCAAAATGAACTCATTTTGTTAATAAGTAAATAAAGTAGAAGGATTTTACTAAACTTATGGAAACTATAGATGACAAAACCAAGCAAAAGTGGTTATTTTCAAAAAATTCTTCTGCAAAAAATTCGAGATGTAAGAGCACAGTCGACTATTGAAATCAGGTGATTTGGGCATGGAATGACCCTGGCATTACTATTATTAACAATGAAATTTAAAATATTAGTTCTCAATCATAACTTTTAAACTAATTCTTTGTTAGGGATAAAAAATCCTTATCTTAAATAAAGTAATATGTAAAAAAAAAAAACCTCTGGAAAATGTTATTTTGAACTTTTTTCTTGGGATAGGAGGAAGAGATGTTGTTTATAAACTGCAGTACTTATATTATGAAATATATTAGCTATCTAATTTGAAGTTGTTATTTTAATGTTAAAATTATAATTTTCCTGGTTTTTTTTTCCAAGAAAACTCAAGATTCAAAATAAAAAAGCTGCAAAGCTTGTGGTTCAGACAGGGTGTTCACTGCCAACTAAAATGGTGACTTTTGCTACTAATTTAAAGATAGGGTGACATTTCTGTATAAAAAAAAAAATCATTTTCAAACTATTTTCATACCAAGTTTTTGGCTACTTGTATCTACTTCAGGCAATTTATTTGAAAATCAGATTTCGGTTTTTGTCAACCACCTTTTCTCTTTCTTTAACATGTGATTGGCCGTTCATTAGGCAAGCTAATCTGTTCGTTTGTTTTGTAATTGAACTATATATGTATATAAATACACTAAGGAAAACCTTTGTGTCCCTTTTGATGCACATTGCACGAACGGATGAGCCCAAAATTCGGCACAGTTTAAGTTTGTATGGAGGTGTTTGTGCGAATGTTAAAATTTTTGCATAATATGCTAATGCACAGTAAAAAATTAGAGAAGTAATTTGGCATGCAGTATCTCATACCCTGTTGAGCAATGGTTCCATTGTTGTCAGTTTTGAAATAACACTAAGTTTCAGCAGTACTGTAGGCTATTGTATTACAACAAAATTTGGAAAAAGTGAAATTATTTCCCAGTTTAGTGAAACGCCAATGACTAAAATGTGCTTTAGTGACTTTTTTTAGACGGTCAATCAGTGCACGAAGTGTTGAACCAAGTTTTAAAGCTGTGGAAAAACGAACCGAACCGAACAGGGCAGGTTGCAATCCAAGAGACACTTCACAGAAACGCGCCAATTAGACAGTTTTTTGACAATCTGCTGTACAGTATGCTCAGGGTTCATTTTTACTGAGATTTTTGAGTTACCCAAATTTTGTTGACTGTGATGCAAAAAAATACACACATAGTGGGTTTTGTATATGCAAAAACCCATATTTCTCAAGATAATTAGCCTTTGTGACCCACATTTATCAGACTACACGGGATCCCTGATACTAAAGTAAATTTTCTCCGAAAATACTGTTAAAGAAATACCTCAGCAATTAATCGAGAATAAATATAATAGTATTAATAAAGTGTATGTGTGTATTTCCGAAAACCTACTCTCAGATAACATATTGAAGTCAGTTGTACAACCTAAAAATGATGATTTAACTTTTATTAATGCTGACTTAATTGAATATCTGATGAACAAAGAACATATTACCGTAACTACTATAAAATAATTTGCTATGATGTCAATGAAATCAATAAGTATCCAATAGACTTTTTGAATTATTTGGCTATGAGTTTTTTTTTTTTTTTTTTTTTTTTCTCGGTTAGTTGAAAGCAAGTGAAAAATTGCCAAATTATTGGGATCTGAGTCAAATGCATACAAGCTAAAGTGATTCCCAGTACATAGTTGTTTATCCCTTTCCATATTTTGGAAGTTTAATTTAATGTCGTATTTTAATTTTATGTTTTCCTTAATTCCACATTATGTAACCAATAAGCATATAAATTTCTTTTTAGTATATTATTTTTGTATGTATTGAATTCAATATATAAATACTATCTTGTATCTGGATTAAAATTTCTGGCTTTGTTTTGGGAACGACAGTGTTTCAGAAGTAGTCTTTAAACATTTCCCAGAAAAAACAGTTGGTGGGATTTTGTGCCTGGCTAACAGAAAAATACAATAATTTGCCACCAATATAGGTTAGTATTGAAAGTTAATTGCAAGGTCTGTAGAAGACGACCCCCACTCGCTGGAACTGCCCTTGCATTTAGCAAAATATGATAGCGTTTTTACAGAAAACATAGTCTTCAGAAAAGTGTGGTGGTTGTAAAGTGAAATTGTATAAAAGTGGCTCCTATAAGACAGATGGTCTCCTAGCCAAGGTATCACTTTAGTAGGTTCCAATGTATATGGAATCTTGAGATATACTCTTTGACAGAAGAACTTAATTCAAACTCAAATTAAAAAATGTAATGCTTTTTTGTCAAATTTCGACCACTGGCAGATACTAGTAAAAATAAATGTACCAAATGTTATATATATGGCATGAATTTTTAAAATTTTATTCATTCCTTAAATAAGTTAAATGGCGCATATTTATTTCTTAAGTACAAAATCTTGTAAAAATGCTACTATTAGCAACTAAATTAAGACGATTACTAAACTGGCAACTTTTTTATGTCGGTGAGGCTACTGATGGCACTATTTTTGCCTCCTCAGAGGAGAAGCAGCATTTCTGTGATGCAACTTGTTGCAGACCACTCTAGCATAGGGGAGAATAATATCTGCTAGTATGGTGCAAAGGCATCTTCACAATGCAAGTCTGCATGCAAGGCAACCAGTTGTGAGTGTGACCCCCTCAACGGACAACAAGAGAAGGGCATCTAATTATAGTCTGAAAAGTATTAGAGAGATATATAAAAATTTATGCTGTCAAACCACTTTTCAATGGCTCTAAGAGAATCATGTTGGATGATCACATTTCCGGGGTTACAGAAATTATGAAAGAAATTTTTTGCACTCTGCAATAAACATTTACATTCCAGTTCATCTATAGCCCCTTACCATCTTTGTTGAAAGATGTGAGACATTTTATTAATGAAAGGCTTAAATTTTGTATGTTACTTCATTAGTATATGCGGCATATTTCACTAATTAGGAATTTTCCATATGGTGGTTGTATACAAATTAAATGCCACTTTTTGAAAGTTAACAAGAGGAATTTTTTCTTAATGTAGTCTTTTTACTTCCTTGTACGTAGTATAAGGAAGTAATGTGATCCCGAAAAATTTTGGGGGCCAAATTTCGACGAAAAAAATGATTTTGACTACTTGTAGATTTAATTTTAAGAAATTTTTCGATGCATCTCATCGTGAGCTAGTATGCACGATCATATAAACGAATCTGCAACTCATTTTGACCAGCGGCGAGTCTATTGTGGCCAGTTTTTCCATGCCGTCTGTACGTACGTACGTATGTATGTATGTATGTAACTTCCATATCTCAAACTATTGGTTGTGGAATGTTGAGATTTGATATTTAGGTTTGTTCTATGATCTAGTTGTGCACCTCCCCTTTTGGTTCCATTCGACTAGATGGTTTATCTACAGGACCTCCCTAAAGATTCGAAATACATTACGTTCTATGGGGCGAAATTCATTAAACTCGCATATCTCAAAAACTATTAGGTGTAGAATGACAAAACTTCATATTTTGGACAGTTGTAACATCTAGTTGTGCACCTCCCCTTTTGGTTCCATTCGACTGGATAGTTTATCTACAGGACTGCCCAAAAGACATTAAAATACATTATGCTCTATGGGCCGAAATTCAATAAAGCATATTTTAAAGGTATTGGGCTATTTCAAACCACTTAGAAGTGATATATGCTGTTAAGAGTTAAAAATGAATTTTTTTCATTCCGAAATTTCATTTCTTAAAAAATTTAATGCTTTTTCGTCAAATTTCGACCACTGGCAGATAACTAGTAAAAATAAATGTACCAAATGTTCTGTTATATATAAGGCATGAATTTTTAAAATTTTATTCATTCCTTAAATAACTCAAAAGATTTCCAATACATTACGGTCAATTGCAATTTTAGGGGCATTCATCCATTTCAAGCACAATACCGTCCTACCACACAAGTTAGGTAATGGTCCGACCACGGTCACATGCTTCCCTCAAGAACTATGCCAAAAGTCGCCAAGCTTGGCGACTTTTGGTGTACGTGTGTGCGTATTTAATTCTCACATCTCAAACTATTATGAAATTTCATATGAGATTGTTGTAACATCTAGTTGTGCATCTCGATTTTTGGTTCCAATCTACTGGATAGTTTTACAGGACCACAGAAAAGAATTTCATTACTTTATTGTCTATGGACATCTTCAATATAATACAACTGTAGACAGTCATTGTTTGGTCCATGCCCAAAATGTCGCCGACCTTGGCGAGTTTTGCCGAAATATCGCCAGATTTGGCGATAGTCAGTCATTTGGTCCATGCCCAAAGTATCGCCAAATTTCATAGTTCTTGGCGAGTTTTGGCAAAATATCGCCAAATTTGGCGATAATGTGTCATTCCTTGGTCCATGCTTAAAATCTCACCATATGCCGTTGACACTGATGAGTTTTTCCAAAATATCGCCAAATTTGGCACCAAAAATTATTTTGTATAACTCTAATACTTTAACCTGTAGAATTTTGAACTTCTGTATTTAGAACTATTGTAATATCTAACTGTTTTCAATATCTTTTTTTGACAGCAATCGACTGGGAATTTATTCACAGGGTGAGGACCATTGAGGTGAGGACAGGGTGATCCCTGTATAGTGGTTGCATAGCTGCCAACTCTTCCGTTTTTGCCGGAAGTTTTCCGTTTTTCAAGCTTATCTTCCGCCTTCCGATTTTTATCCAATATCTTCCGGTATTTCAAGAAAATCTGTATTATCTTCAGATTAAAAAAAAAAATATATAAATTTTTTTCTTTGACCATCTTTCGGCACACATGCACGATCAAAAATCGCCCTAGCGCCATCTCGGAAGTTCTTTTCTCCCTCCCTCCTTCTCGGGCATACAGGAGGGGAGAGTGTTCTATTTTTAGCTCCAAGGTGGAATGTGGCGGGGAGCCATTGAGCTAAGAGTGGCTTTATTGGTAGTTAATCGAATTGCGAGTCCGAAGTAAATATTTTACAACTTAGCAAAAAAGTTTTGGCAACACAAGGCGGCTTTGGCGAAGTCTCCGGCATGTAAACACGCTGCGATTAAGTTTTCAGTTCTTATTGACACGTTTGTTCGAATTTATTCGTGTTAATTTAATAATGTTGAAGAAATCGCAGAATGATTACTATCAACATTTTAAGGAAAAATATTCAGAAGATTTTCCTTTCATGAAAAAGTCATCTAAAGAAAACACATTCGCTTTTTGCGTGGCATGCAGATCCGATTTCAGCATTGCGCACGGAGGTCTGAACGATATTACTGCACATTCAAATAGAACAAAACATTGTAAAAACTGTGCTGTTCTCGGAAATAACAAGTCTCTTGACACTTTTTTTCCAGCCGTGCAGTTAACGGGAAATCAGTCATTAATCAGCACAATTTACCTGTGACTTGCGCGGATCATGCTGGACAACTATTTAAAACTATGTTTCAAGACTCTAAGATAGCATCAGAACAACATTTTTCAATTAATTTCCCGCTATTTTCAGTTGTTAAATACCTTTATAGTGCTGTTTAAGTTCAATAAATTGTATTGTAAATATAAAGTTATAAAAATATAAAGTGTTTTCACGTCAAAAAATCTTCCTTTTTTCTTCCGTTTTTTGACTCTAGATCTTCCTATATTTGAAGCTTCAATGTTGGCAGTTATGTGGTTGGTTTAAAATGTATGGTATATAGTAACATGTTTAAAATGAAGTCTTAATTGTGTTCCAGCTTTTCTGGTCTACATCTTTCTAGAAGCTGTATGACACTGGTAATATTAGGCCAAATAAAATCAAGCAAGTTTTGCTCTTCAATATAGGTGTTTTGGTTTGACTGTGGATTTCTCAAGTCTTGTGTGCTCATTTATTTGAGTTTATTAACTGAACAAATAAAAAATTTCAGGCATATATTACTAGGTAGTAAAACTTGAAAGCATCTAAAACTTTGACTAGATTTCATTAATACATGAGGGGTCCACGGGAAGAACGATGAGAGTCCAATACAGCTGATTTTCCAAAAAATTGAAAGGCGCACGGGACTTTCCACGTTCTTCCCCAGTAAACTGTATCTTTGGGCTATTTTTTCAGTGTATTCTCATTGTTCTTTACCTTTATGGGTTCAGATATTAATAGTGCCACTAATGAACAACAGAATGCAGTAGAAACCTCAACATTAATGAAAAGTGGACCCTCATCATTCTTCCCGTGGACCTGTCACATGTTTCAAAACTACTTCAGAAATTGCAGGGTCTGATGACAAAGAGAACTTCACTCTGGGCTGTAACAATAATAATGATGATGATGAATGTTAGTTGATTAGATTGTTTGTTTTTTCAGATAGTGATTTTTATTACCCATGAAGCTGCACTTATCATTAAGTGGGAGTTTTTGAGGGTTTCTTTATTGATTTGTTTTAGTTTTTGGTAATTTGATTAGATTAAGCAGTTGAGTTTATTTAGCAAAAAGCTCTTTATTTGAGGTAAAAAGAATTTTTAATTAAAATTGATATTTAATAGATTTTTTATTTTGCATTTAGTAAAGAAGCATATGTTAAAAGGAAAGAAGTTGGAAGTGAAAAAAGCTCTTTCTAGACAAGAAATGGATAACATTAGAAGAACAAAAGAAATGAAAATGGGTATTTAAATTTATATTTATTTACTAAGAGTAATTTTTAATGGAATAAGGTACTAGCTTTTTTTTTTTTTTTTTTTTAAATTAGGTGGTGGTCGTGGTGGTGACTACAGAGGTGGTGCTGATAATTATGGACCACCAGGTAATGTGATAGATTATCTTCAAAATATTGCATGAATTTATTGAATCATTTATTAAAAGAACACACACACAGTGTTCCCACACTAAAGTCCATTGTCACTCCAATAATTTCTACTGAACAGTAAGACCTGTAGTCATGAAAGTAGAGCCTAGGTAAGTTGCCATGCGCTATGCTAAAAAACTTCTTACTGTACCACCTGACTGGGCATTATCTTTTTATAAAGAAAAGACATCTTGAGCATGTTAAAAATTGAAACCATAAAATGCCAGGTGTAACAGCATATTACTGATACTTTTGCCAGTGTATCACCAGCCACATTGTACAACTTCCAGTGAAAATACCCGACAAGCCTCCCGTTGTGTATTGTTGCTGATGGAAAACACTTTTAGCATGAAGGATAAATGATTGAAATTAATGTCAGGTTAAAACAGTTTTAGAATTTTCGAAAAAATGTATTTTGTGCTTTCAATCTGTAACATTATGATAATGGTGCGAACTAATGATCGTCATGTGCAAATTAAGGTGTTTTTTCTTATTAAATCGGTGATGCTGAACAACTTTGTAATTGACTTGTTTTCCCGTATCCGATTGTTTTTTAAGATAACGCTAACTCCGAATTTAGCTGCCAGGTGGCACTGTAAGCAGTTTTCTTGCATAGTGCATGGCAACTTTACTATATCTAGACCCTACTTTGACTGTAGCTCTTGCCATTTCGAGATTATTGGGATAACTATGAATGCAACGGATATCCAGCAAACCTACTGCATCTGGCCAATATTCCGGATAATTGGCAGTAGCCAGATATTACAAATATCCGGGCTAAAATTATCTGCAGAGAAATAACATAAATAAACATAGATGAATAAATTTAAAAAAACTGCAATGATAAAAAAATGCGAAAGAAACTTTTGTGAAAATATTTTATTTTCAATATTTTTTAGAATAAACACAGATGAATAAATTTAAAAAAACTGCAATGATAAAAAATGCGAAAGAAACTTTTGTGAAAATATTTTATTTTCAATATTTTTTAGTATGTATTTTTATCATGTATAAAAAAAAGGGGAAAAAAATTAAGTACTTTTATTTTATTTTTATTTTTTAATTTGGAGTAAATTATTACTGGAAGAAATTGTTTTACAAAAACAGTGTTTTTCAATCTTTGTAAGAATTTTACCTTTTTTCCCCACCATAAATTCACCCTGCTTATGAGCTCTGTAGCAGAAACACAGGGACATTGTTGCGGACACAGAAATCTGCTTGTATGTCAACAGTTTCTGTTGACATACTAAAAGAATTTTTTTGTCTACCAAAAAAAAAAAATTGTTTTTAATTGTCTGCAAATTTTGGGTACATGCTGCGGCTTGTAACGCTGCCACCCATCTCCGCAGGCTCTGCTCTGTCATGACGTCACAAAATGCAGCACAGTGGATCGCCCACGGTAATCTTGCATAGCGAAATGGAATGGCAGAGCCAAGCTTTTACACATTTCTGCACCCTCCTGGTTTCACATTTGTATTATTTGTCAAGAATCACCATTTTTTATACACAAATTTGGATTCGTTTTGCAGTACATCTCAAAAATACGTTTTTTAAAACTGTCCCTTCACAGAAATACAATCCATTACAATAACCTCATCATAAAAATAGGATTGATTGCAAATGGCCCTTCTACAAAATTACCTATGAAATCCGACCTTTCTCGCTGTTATTTCTAATAAAATGCCTTTTTCAAATGTTCATCCCCCCCCCCCCCCCAATCGAAATATATAATTGCATTTTTAAGTAATTGCATTTTTTACCGTCTTTGATTTCATTTGCACAAATTGAGTTATCTAAAAAGTGCCCCCCCAACCCAGCATATTTTGTGCTGACTCAACTGAGAAAAAACCTCGATCTAATATTGTCAGAACTAATTCAAGAAACACTTCTAATTCAAGAAATTTCATCTGGGAATTGTCCCAGAGTAGCTATCAGGTTCCGCATGTTTTAATCAGCCTAAACACTCAAACTTGCCTAATATTCTTTCACTACTTGTAAATAACTATTTTTCTGTAGCATTTTTAATAAATTATTCAATGCTGTAGGATTAAATATACACCCCTATTTTATATTCCCTTAAAAAAAGAAAACAAATTTATGAAGTACAATTGATTTTTGGAATTTAAGACTTAAATAGGACTTTGGAATTTAAGACATAAATTCCTTTCTAAAATAAAACTACCAATCTGCATAAGAAATTTACTTCTAAAAGCTTTATTTATAATAGATAATAAAGATATTGCACACTTATTTAAAATAGATGTGGTGTGAGCAATATATTAGATTGCCAAGAAAAGTTTTATTACAAATACATTTTCCACATTTACTTCTAAACTATTTGATCACTCATTAGAGATATGCAGACATACATAGAAAAAAATAAGTTAATTTAAAAATTCACCCATTCTCCGATATTTTTTGTTCCCCATTTGAACCAAAAAGCAAATCAGTTTCTTGCCAACTCAATATAATAGATCAGCTTATGATAATTTTAATCTTATTATTTAAAGTTACTAATAAGTATTTTGAACCACATGTATGATGGTAACAAATCTCTTACTGACAATAAAAATAAACAAATTAACAAAATTGCTGATTGGCAGTTGCCAAGCCCCAGCGACTGTCACCAACCATTTTGCACGATCAGCAAAGTAAAGAATTTTAACAAAAAAATTACACATAAATTCCTTTAACAAAAGCATTAAGACAAACTACACCTCCCATATTTAACCTGAATAACGTCTGAAAATTCAGTAACAGGTAATTTAAAATGAGTAATCGGTGGACTGTTTTTAACTCAAAAACTGCAGTGGATTAAGCAATCTAGTTGTACAGCTAATGTAAACTGGACTAACACTGGCCTGTTTTCAACTCAAAAAAAAACATCAGTGGATTAAACAACCTAGTTGTACACCTCATAAAAGGTCAGTATGATTAGAATAGCAAATAAATAGCACTAACAAAAACATTAAATAGCAATTTAAATTTAAAAGCAAGATGACGGATAGTATAAAAGCATTAAAAACACGTTAAAATCCGTTTGTAGCACTTTCGGTGGCAGCCTCCACCTTCTTCAGCTCGGGTCTTAGTTCCAAATGCCCAGCTCTCTTCCTCAGCACGGTGTTCCACTCAGGATCTATCTGCGCATGTGTCATATCATATATAGCGCCATCTGTGGTTATAATCTGTAAGGCCTCCATGTTTAGTGCATAATAACTATTTTTGTAATTGGCGAGTTTTTGGCTATTGTTAAAGTTGATTTCTATGGGGTTTCTTGGGCTATTTTTGCGAGGATAGTAGTAGTTTTATTGAATTTAATGTCATTGTGGTGTTCCTTTTTTGGTCTTTGATTTTTCGTTTCGTCATACCAATATAGCAGCCTGGTTTATTAGTACTATTGTCTGTAAAGTTTATTTTATAGATACCGGTAGTTTCATCAGGAGTAATATTATCTTTATCACTGCGAATGCGTTTGAAGATATCTTGATTGGGTTTTATGGGGATTTTGATATTTTTCTTGGCGGCTTCATTTGTAATTTTTAGAGCGGCTTCCCTGCAGTATGGAATGGCGTTGGTAAATTTTAGTTTCGGATTTTGATAGTCATTAATTTGTTCCAGTTTTTTGATTCTCTTTTTGAAAAGATTTTTTACGATTGATTTTGGGTACCCTGCGTGACTAAGACCTGAGCTGAAGAAGGTGGTGGCTGCCACCGAAAGTGCTACAAACGGATTTTAACGTGTTTTTAACTGTTTTTAATGATTTTATACTATCCGTTATCTTGCTTTTAAAGTACTTTTCGCCAGAACCGGCTCCAATTTATTAAAACACAATGTAAAAACACAGGGTACCCAAAATCAATCGTAAAAAACCTTTTCAAAAAGAGAATAAAAAAACTGGAACAAATAAAAACTATCAAAATCCGAAACTAAAACTTACCA
Source organism: Cheiracanthium punctorium (assembly GCA_038373885.1). NCBI lineage: Eukaryota > Metazoa > Arthropoda > Arachnida > Araneae > Cheiracanthiidae > Cheiracanthium > Cheiracanthium punctorium. Next base: position 64,950 of record JAWZYV010004477.1, read on the forward strand.
TCGCCATTCCGTACTGCAGGGGAGCCGCTCTAAAAATTACAAATGAAGCTGCCAAGAAAAATATCAAAATCCCCATAAAACCCAATCAAAATATCTTCAAACGCATTCGCAAAGATAATATTACTCCTGATGAAACCTCTGGTATCTATAAAATAAACTTTACAGACAATAGTACTAATAAACCAGGCTGCTATATTGGTATGACGAAACGAAAAATCAAAGACCGAAAAAAGGAACACCACAATGACATTAAATTCAATAAAACCACTACTGCCCTCGCAAAAATAGCCCAAGAAATGCCCCATAGATATCAACTTTAACAATAGCCAAAAACTCACAAATTACAAAAATAGTTATTATGCACTAAACATGGCAGCCTTACAGATTATAACCACAGATGGCGCTATAAATGATATGACGCATGCACAGATAGATCCTGGGTGGAATGCCATGCTGAGGAAGAGAGCTGGGCATTTGGAACTAAGACCTGAGCTGAAGAAGGTGGTGGCTGCCACCAAAAGTGCTACAAACGGATTTTAACGTGTTTTTAATAATTAAATATCAATTTAAAATTCACATTAAAAACCATAAACATTGCAAAGATTCGTTAAAAAAAGAGCACTTACCTTTATTTTTTTATTAACAGAAATCTCCCTAACATCCACCGGCTTATAACATAAAACCAATATGCTTTCTTTTATTTAGTTTTATATTCACACCATATTTCTTACAAACACACACACACACTTTCTTTTCGTACAATAACATACTTCATTCCTTTCCATCCATAACATGAACATACAGTAGGGGACCCGAAATCCGGAATGCTCGGGACCGGACCCATTCCGGATTTCGGAATTTTCCAGATTTTGGGATACCGGCTGCGAACTTCACCGATTTCCGGAAGTCTTCCGAGGTAAGCTGTAGCATAGGTCCTTCCGCGTTTTAGCGTCTATTATGACGTTAATATTAACTGAAACTCTATTAAATAAAAACTTTAAAAATATGCACATGATTATATATCTCTGATTTAAAAAAAAAAAAAAAAAAAAAAAAAAAAAATGAATGAATGAATAATACAGTATGTTAAAGATGAAGTAAAATCCATTAAAAAATTCGAAAGCTATGTTACCGAGCCGAGCAAGAATTTTTTTCAGACGGATTTGACGATTGCTGCAACTAAATTGGCTGAAAATATGCAACTTATATAATCTTAAAATTTTACTTAACATTTTTTCATACATAGTTTCCGATTGAAATAACTCATCCTACACCGCAATTCAGCTGGATACGGAAGGACGGATAGAGCAGTTGCGCAATTTTCGGATCAACCGTCGCCTTTCCTCAGCCCGTTGATCTGCGTACTCGGAGGAAAGATTTCTGCCTAGCAATTTATTATGTAACTCAACCTTTTTTCACACATCCGCAGTACTTTGAGAAGGGGGGGGGGGAACAGTCATTAAGCAGACCAAATCCCGTTCATCTTTGTTTACATTTAACAGACTAGATGAATCATCAACACTTGAAGCTGCACGTGTGTGTGTGTGCGTGCGTAAAGGACACATATTTTCTCCCCATTAAAGCAAGTCATTCTATAATAGCATAGAATATATTTACGTTACGAGAAATCGAAAATTACCGTACAAGATCTAACGGTAATGCAATTCTAATTTATTAAACATACAAATAAATAAAAATCAATGAGCATACCTTTATATTTTATTTATTTAAATAAATCTGTTATTTTTAATTGCTTCATTTTATCTCGTTTTTCTTTTTGTAACACTTCTTCAATTTTATACAAACTTACAATATGCTCTCCAGCAATAAAATTCTTTTTTTCTAAGACATTAATCAAGTCTCTGGTCATTTTCATGCATGCATCTATAGAGACGTTAGGTGTGTTGTCCTCTTCAGAATCATCGGAACTATTTTCGCTCTCATGAGCATTATTTTCTGGTTTTTCCAGCACTAAATCTACAATTTCTTCATCCGTAAGCTGGTGGACAGCCGGAGCATTTTCCTCAGCCTGTAATAATTCTTGAATGCATTCTTCGTCGATCACTTCTTTAGATACGCTGTCCTTTGCGTACCTTACTAAATCAGAAATTAAAAGATTTTCTGAAGAAACACTAAATCCCCCGAAATCAGCATCCTTGTCTTCATCAAAAAAGATGCTCTGGGGCCATATTTTGTGCCATGAGTGCACAATAACCTCACTTTTGAGGGACTTCCATGCATCGGCTATTTTCCAGATCGCATCTTTGATTGTAAATGCAGCTTGAAACTCCAAGATATTCAAGCCACTGTTGCAGGCATTCAACATCTGCTTTAAAAATTCGGTTTTGTAAGCACATTTTAGAGCTCTGAACACGCCTTGATCTAGAGGTTGAATAACTGACGTGCAGTTGGGCGGGAGATAATATACAAAGACATTATCTTTGCTTTTTATACCAGATGCTGTATGTGCTGTACAATTGTCTAACAGCAATACAATCTTGCAGTCATCTGGAAGTCCTACTTTTTTGCAGAGGGACCGAGCTTCTTTCACAAAAACATTTTCGAACCAATTTTTGAAAATGTCGGCTGTCATCCACGCTCTTCTATTGTGTTGATAATGAACGGGATACACTTTAACATTTTTCAGTGCACGTGGTCGTTTGCTTTTTCCAATAACAAGCAACTTGCTTTTATGGGTACCTGCAGCATTCGCGCAAGCAAGCACCGTTATGCATTCCTTCGAGTCCTTAAATCCAGATATTGAACTTTCTCCTGCGAACACATACGTTTTACGGGGAATATAACGCCAAAACAGCGCAGTCTCGTCCGCGTTAAAAATTTGTTCAGGGCTCAGATTTTCAGATGAAACCATTTCGGTGAATTCTTCTGCAAAATTTTCTGCCGCTTCCAAATCTGCCGAATTTTGTTCCCCGCATACTTTCACCAACTTCAGTCCATGACGAATTTTAAATTTATTGTACCATCCAGTACTGTAGTCACATGGTACAGTGATATGCAATTGTTCGTCGAACATTTTAGCCTGGGTAATAATCGTAGCACGATCCAGGGGAAATTTCTCGCTTCTTCGTTGTCTTATCCATTCGATTAACACTTTATCTATGTGAGGACACTTAGACGTATGCAGAGTCTTCCGCTTTGCCATGAATTCCGGACGGTCACTTCCCGCAAACATCTTTAATAATTTATCTTTATGATTTTTTATGTCGTAGACTGTGGACGTTCCAATTCCGTATTCCTGGCATAAAGATTTAACACAAGTACCGCTACCTAGTTTGCGTAATAAATTCACTTTATCAGAAATGCTTAAAGACACGTGCTTCCGCTTTGGCGCCATTCTGTAAACTATCGTCAACAGGACTGGAAGCTAGTACTAGAGTAATCGTATGTCTAGTCTGTCCAGTTCAGTTCAGTTCGGCAATTCTTATTCACACTCAGCATTACCATATTTCCAGAAAAGTTTCCCTCCAAGAACAAAAATTTCCCTTTATTTACAGATGACTACGGACTGGACATCCCTTTACTTCAAATCCCGCCCACCTGTAATAATATTTTTGGGGATATTTGTCCAGCAGGATTGCGGATCTATCCAATAAAGGCAGACTGCTGTTTCTCTGGAAATGCTTTCAACAGCAACTCGCCGATCGCAAAGCGAAGAAAGGCGTGAGTAGATGTGATCGATCATTCTCCTGGTACGCGCCCGCGTCCTCCTTTCCCTGCGCTTCGCGGCGATCGATGAAATTCTTCCCAATTTAACAGGTTTTCTCATTTTTACGTATATTCAATTGAAAACGGTCTTTCAAAGAAAATGAGGAATAAAAAGGAAAATAATATCCGTTTATTTATGCTTATAGGAAGGGGAAAAAAAAAAATTGCAGAAAAAAAAGTTCCGGATTTTGGGTCTTCTGGATTTCGGGTCCCCTACTGTATTTCAAATTTCCAAACTGACAATACACATTTCTTTGTGGTTGCCAATCAAAACTACCACCGGCAGGGTACTTCACTCCTGCTGTGTATCTCTCACGATGGTGCCGCCAGAACGATCACCAAATGAAACACTTAAAAAACATCGATATGTAAACAGCACCGAATGGGGGAATATAGTCCCTTTAAAAATAATATACTTTCATAAATAATTAAATTTAAGTTGTGAGCCAGGCAAAATTTTAACATCTAAGAAATGTTTAACTGTTAAAGCACCAGAAAATTATAATATATTATTCATAAAGTTCGGAATTTTAGGAAAAAGAAGGCTCACTCAATGTCAGATTTAACGTACAGAACACATACCTGCCAACTTGTACGGTTTGGCCGTACAATGTATGGATTTTAGCTTAGCTGTAGGTTATACGGCCGCAAGACAAAATTGTAAGATTTTTTGGCAAAGTTTAGGCTAATGTGATTTTATTTACTATGTTTCAAAATTTAGTGGTTTTGTGGAGTATTTTAAAATTTAAATCACCATTTGACGTTACGTCGAACATAATAGATCGTTTCATTTCCCATGTTTATGCTAACTCCCCCCACCCCTACCTTTTCTGCCTTCTTCCACTGATACGCTGTGTTAACCAGAGAAAAAACTGCATAGAGGGAAAACAGGAATTCCCTTCCGATGCTGCGAAAGCTATGATTGGTCACAGATTTTTTTCCTCCCTCCCATCCGCAGCTTGGCTTGTGACGTGTTAGGAGAAGTGGGATGGGAGCGTTCGTAATCTATATGCCAAGTGTCCATACTTTGGGAAATTTTGCTGCTGTGCATGCACGGAGGTGGATGCACATTCGTTTAGAAATATCTCCCTCGGATCCATAAGTGCAAGAACAACTTTAAATCACAAACAAACATTGCTCATGCGTGTTGATGAAATTGTCCAGTGTAGTTTGAAGTTGTGAAATATTAGTTTGAAATGTCGAAAATTAAACATAAACAATATAATAGTTTTCCTTGATTCTTACACAAAGGAATATCTGTGTATCGTCAAATTGCGAAGGGGATGCAATTTTGCTTTTTGCTCCGTGTATAGGACCGACATCAAAATTGCATATCAAACATAAATAATCTTTCAAAGTATCAAACATAAATAATCGTGCAAACAAATCATTTTCAGTTGTAGTTGTGTGTGATTATGGCAATGCTGCACTAGGACGATTTGCCAAGGGGGGTGCCTTGGTTGGAGGACTTTCTGAGGCGTTCTAACGCGTATTCATGTTACATCTGGAGAAAACCTACCCAAACTCCAGACCGTTAGATCGACAGCCGCGTGATGGGACCCGAACACGGGACTTTCACACTTCGGCCATCTACCATTTTCAGTGGCAGAACCACTTGTGCCATGTTGAGACCAAATCATTTTCAGATACAGTTTATTTTTTAAATTTATTTCCAAATATGTGCTTACATGAAGTATGTGGAAATGATGTTATGAGGAATGAGCTTCAATCTCAATTTTCAAATTGATAATTTGCCCGAGGAAGTTCAAGCCCATTTTTGTCCATTCTTCCAAAGAATGGACAAAAATGGGCTAAAAATTGAGATTGAGAAAATTAACAGCTGCTAGTGGGAAATTTAAATATGACCGAATATCGAATATCTAAGCATATTGATTATACCACACAGTAATGCTGCTTGTGAACATTTGTTTAGCAGTGTTAAGAAAAATAGAACACAATTTCGTAGTTTTTTGTCTAATGAAACTTTGGAAGACATTTTAATTGCAAAAGTAAACTCAAAGGCTATTGCTATGAGCAAGACTTTGATAAGGATTTTTTAAAAACAGCCAAATCAGTTACTTATGAACATTTGCACTCTAAAGATAACAAATAAATGCCCCTCCTTTCCTATATGAGCATATGTATTAAAAATAGTGTACTAAATCTGAATAGTAATTTTAAAAATTGTGTTTGATTACATTTTATCTTTAGTAGGTATATTTATTGCGTTACTGTGTGACACTGTGGTATTGTAAGATTTTCAAAAATTGTGTTGGCAGGTATGAGAACATTAATTTTGGATTAAATTCTTAGAAAAACAAATCGCCTTAAAAAATTCCTTCCTTACACTATTATTGTTTTGTCTTTGGATAGGAGCTCAGAGCACAGAGTGGCCAGTGTTTGTATTTTTTAAATGAACAGGTTAAATTATTATTTATCTATACGAATTAGGATTTTTCATGATTTTAATTTTACCATATCTCATGTTATATCTTGCTGAAATGCAATACCTTTATCATTCCTTTGTCATTAAAGCATAATATTTAAAGCTTCTTAAATTTAGTCCATTAGTCAAATTACTAGTTTACTAGGATTAGTTGGGTAAATTTAAGTTGTGGTTAATAGTGCCCTTTGTATCTATCTGCTTGCTATAACAACACTGGTAATAATAATAAACATTTATTTCCAGGTTATGGCAGTGGTTATGGAAATGATGGATATAGTGGTGGTTATAATAGCGGGCCAAGTACATGGAGTGATGATGTGGGATATGGAAATGACTATGCACAATCAAATTACATGTCATCTGGAAAGTACATGCCACCAAAAGGTAATAGTTATGTATTGCTATTTTTCAATAAATTGTTTATAATTTTTAAATTTGTATGGAAATCTTTAGGAAAACTCTGATTTAATTAAAAAAACTAAATACCCAGGAGAACTGGATTTTACGACACCTGAAGTTTTAGTAATTACTCCTTTCTTTAAAGTGTAAGAAGGTTTTTTTAAACGTGTCATCCGTCATGTTTATTACAGATATCTTAAGAGGCCTCTGTAGTCGGCTTGCGGAGATTAAAGTCCCAATGCTTTGCTATGGAGAAAAGTGCCTTAAAGCCTAATCATTTTTCTCAGAAAGTATTAGGTATTTTTAAATGAAAATTTCCTGTGTGAATCTTGAAACTATTCGCAGGGATTACGCGAATCAGATTTGAGTTAATTTAGCTGAAAGAGATTTATTTTATTGCAGTCTAGAATTTGTTACTTTTCAGACTGCAATAAAATCTCTTTCAGCTAAATTAACTGAAATCTGATTCGCACAATCCTTGCGAATAGTTCTCAAGATTCACACAGGAAAATTTAATTTAAAAATACCTAATACTCTCTGAGAAAAATGATTAGGCGTCAAGGCACTTTTCTCCATAGCCAAAGCATTGGGACTTGAATCTCCGCAAGCCGACTACAGAGGACTCTTAAGGATGCTACAGTTGCTTGAGACAAAATCTTTAAATACATTATGATGCAGAAAGCATATGGTTGAACAGAAATAGGCAGATGTCTTCCCTGTTTTTATTTATTTTTTTTATGTTTGAAAGTGCATTTTTAGGGATAATTTTACAACTTAGCACTGTTATTTCTTGTTCTCAACTGTATGATAATAATAATAAAAAAAATTATAAAATAATTATTGCAGTAACTTAAATTTGTTTTTTTGGAGCACATAGCAAAAAATATGTGTATTAAAAAAAAAAAAAAAAAAAGTTTTGAAATTAGGAAATATTGGACTTTTTCATTTTCAAAACTTGATATGTCTGATGGTTTGATTTGTAAGAAATAATGCATTGAATTTTTTAGGATCTGGTAATGCTGGCGGATGGGGTTCTGACTTTGGTGATAGTTATTCTAGTGGAGGACCCATGCGAAGCTCTGGAGGCTATGCAAGTAGAGGGTCAGGACCATATGGAGGTAACCTTATTTATTAATCAAGCTAGTACTTGTTATGCTTAGTAGCCCCCTCTCCCATTGTGTATGTAATGAAATAGGTATTAATGTATCTCATAAATCTCCCTTGAATAAATATGTATTGCATAGCTATTTTGTTGTAAAATTACTCTTGGCCCAAAATGAGTTGGGGAAAAAAAAAAAAAAAAAAAAAAAAAAACCTGGAGTACAGCAGACTCCCTCTTAACTGGCATAACTGGGACTGGAAATAAGTCGGTTAAGCAAAATTCTCATTAAACCAGAGAAAGAAAAATAGAAAAAATTAATTAATTTAAATAAACCATAGTAAAGGCATCAATTTATTATGAGTGTCTTATATACCAATAGGAGGAAAGTGTTATGAAGTCAGTTTTTTTTGGGGGGGGGGGGGAGGGGGCACGCTGAAGTCTGAAAGTTTGATGACATACAGCATGTCTTTAAAGTTATCCTTAGTTTTTCCATTTATAGAATAACAAATTTTTTTTGAGTATTTTAAAGTGTGAAAAGCTCCTTAAAGGAGAATGATTAGATACCTTTCTACTACACGTATAAAATATAGCTATATTATCATTATGAAGATCATTATTAGTACTTTTAAGTTTTTATGTTGTTAAAGCAACTATTATAGTTATTAAAGTTAATCCTGTTTATAAAAAACTAAAGTTTCCTATGTATTGGAATGAAAATATTTCCTTGTTTTCAACACTTGCATTTAAATTTAATGTTATTTTACTGTGTAGGTGGTTATGGATCTGGTGGTAGTGGCTATGGTAGCTACAGAAGATAAATTTGTTTTAAGTGTCTTGGTGAGTATATGGCAATAATTTAACGTGTGTATGTATTTGCTTAATATTTTCCTCCTTTAGTGTATAGAAATTCAACTAAGAGTTTATAATAGCTTTGTATAATTTGTTTATTCTAATATTTTCCACTTGATTTTTATTATGGTTGAGTCAAAAAGATCAGATTAAAAATTATTTCTTGCATTTTAATTTAGGGAACATTTTACTGTGTGAATAATAGCCAGATGTAAGCCAGTGTGCAGTAGGTGTATAGCCATTTGAAGATATCCATAGTATACCAGATTTTGAAGGGTTATGAATGAATGACATCAGGAACAGCTAGGTCCAACTCTACAGAGAGGAATTACACCGTGATTTTAGTGTGCTCACTGGCACATTAGGTTATCTATTTCCATTGAGGCATTTGCTATGAACTTCCCAAGATATCATTATTTCAGAATTTCATGTTTATGGATCAAATCATACCCTTTGTATTTTTTATGTGGTGGACTACCCTTCGGTTCATGTTTTGTATATGTGTAATTTATCTAAATAAATACATGTTAGTGTTAGTCAAACAGTGCAGTTATTTAATGAAGTTTTATAGTTACTTTTTCCCCCAATTACAATAATTGAGGAGTAGTACAAATTTTAAACCTGTAACATTGAAAGCTGTGTTTCTACAAATAAAGGGATGGGATGGGAGAAAATCCAGAAAGTTTCAACTTGAATTGTTTAAATATTCAGTGAGAGCTATATAGAATGGCGGTTACACTCTTTTGTCAAGTGTGAATGGCTAATATTATTCCCTACTCTCAAATACTTCTTTCTCACTTACTATATATATTTAAAATTACTGCTTGGATGTTAGCTCCTAGTGAGACATTGAGAAACAGTTGTATGCAAGGCCATTTGTAAACTTTTTGCTCGTGTCAACATTTTATAGTATGTTTAAAAATTTATATTTGATAAGGTTTTTTTTTTAAAAACCAAATACTCTTTTATAATTAAAAAAAAAGCTTGACATGTATGATGAATAGCTTTTGTAAATTGAAATGCATGTACCCTTGTAACAGTTGCATAAAATAGTAAATTTTTGAAATATAACTTATTCATTTAAACAGGCAGGAAAAGTGAGATGGTGTTATCACATGTTGAGGGAACCCCACATACTCTGTAAATTAATAGTGAAATGTGAAATTATCTGTAAAATATCTAATTTACTTTATTCTTTAAGTAGCATGATTGTAAATAATACTTAAAAAAATACTTATTTAAAAAGACTTAATTCACAAATTTAAACTCTAATAAAAAATGCTGAGACTGGTTAATTCAAAAATAAGTTTTTATAGCCTTTTGAAGTTATTTGTAGAACATTGAAACTTAGCAAAAGATGTAATTTATGTACATTTTTTGCAATTTGTAAAGATGCAAAAACATTTGGAATGCTATTATGCAGCTGATCTATAAAAATTTTGTTCATTTTTTGATTTTTCATTTTATTCTCTGGCAACCTATATTTTCACTTAAAACCTATATTTCTTATATCATTAAAAAGTCTAGAAAATGTTTATCAAATGGTATTTGAACATGCTTATTTTTCATTTTTTTAACAAATTTTTAAAGCATTACAAAAAAAGTCGGCATTTGGCAGGAAGTTTAGCTTTTCAAATCCCACGTGAAATTATCTATGAGCAGATTGTTTTAAAAAGTGGAAAATTATTCATGTTAGACATTTACTCTTCTATTATTTTGTTTTATTTATTTATTTTTTGCAAAATATTTAGTTTAATTATTTTTTTTAATTGAGAAAAAAATAAAAACTTTCCATTCATGAGTGGAAGGAGATTTTTATAGTAATTGCAAACCTGGCAGAAGCTTAATCAGTCTCTTTATTGGTTTGGTAACAATTTTCAGCAAAAGTTATTTTTTGATTCTTTTGTTCGATTAGAAATTGTGTTATGATTTATTTGTACATTTTTAAACAGTGAAGCCTAAGATTTTTATTTTAATTTTTAGGATAATAGAGCTTGGTAATTAAAAAAATTATAATAAAATATTAGTATTTTTTATTATTATTAATTAGTGGATTAAACAGTTTTTTACTAGTGGCATCAAGTACAGTGTTTGAAGATTTGCACAATATACAAATATTTTTAAAAATTCATATTCACTTTAAAAATGAATGGTTGTGAAAATAAAGTGTGTGACTTACTAGATTAATAAACATTAGAAGATAATCTTTTACATCTAGTTATGTCCTAAAACATAGTGCCCCCAGGATATGCATCTAAGACTGCGCTTAGTACACAAAGGCGGGAAACATTGCTTGCACCTAACGGTTAAGAAGCATAGAGATGCTTTTGTTATAAGTCTACAGAATCTATGAAAACATGGTACATGTGGTGTTTAACCCTTTTGCTCCCAAGCTTTGATTTGGAATGCTTGCTCAAAATCTCAGAAACGCCCGGGAAATGTTTTTGTATGCTTTCCCCCACCAAACACGTTTCTTTTGTACCTGTGTAGATATATCTGTCAAAACAGGCATGCAAAAAATCAGTGGGCGTGCCTCCCCCGAAAGATTTGAAAAGAACCCATTCGTAAATGCAGCTGATCACTTTGTGATCACCCAAAGGGGGAAGGGGGTTTCAGTAGCAAACACGAGAAAGGGGTTTTTCACACTTAACACTTGTAAATCGATGTTGCAAAGTGCGGGCGGGACGAAGCTTCATCCTGGCATAAGACCGGGTCTGGGAGCGTGCATTATGAGCCGGTACAGGCAGATTGAGAGCGAAAGGGTTAAAATACCTTAAAGTGCTTACTTTTCTTTCTAATTTTTATGGCCTTTAAAAAGTACTTAATTTTTTACCCATATCCTGAAAGTTTCAGTATAGCTTCAAAGTGCTTAATTTCTCTCAATGGACCACAAAATCATCTGGTATCGAAACCTTTCCCTCCCCCTTTTCCAGCTTTCTTTTGCGTCACGTGATATCTGAAAACAAAACCCTTCATCTCCCTCGTTTACCACCAATCACATGAGCTACAGGGCAGAATGTGTGGGGGATCGGAAGTATTTGGAGAATATAGTCTTTTAACTGGAGCTCGAGAATCATGTTTTTCTTTTCCTTTCCTCACATTAAAAATTATTACTGAGAAATTCGCACCCGCTACAAATCAGTTTCATTCTGTGCAAAAAATGCTTAGGACCGTGGACCTTCTGGATTTTAGGAGCAGACTACTGATTTCCAGGGTTCGTACACCTCCTGGATTTCGATTTAAAACATTAAGGGCCCTGGAAAACTCCTGGATTTTACTAATTTTTCTGCAGACTCCCGAAATTTTAGTATTGACTCCTGGAAATATTGTTTATTTTAATTTTCTTTCTGGTATTTTAAAGTGGGAAAAAAAAAAATTTGTAAGTGCGATCTGCCAAATTTTTTTTTTTTTTTTTTTACTTGTGTTTCAAGTGTAATAATCCACCGCCATGTTTGTTGACGTTCCTGCCACGTACTTAGAGACAAGGATTGTAATCACGTCAGTGGGCTGAAAGCTTACCTCAAAAAGCTCCAATAGATGGCACGATTCGCTGTAGACATTCGTCCCTGCTCTCCTCATATCCAATAATTTCTTCCTGAACTAAGCGAAGCGTGTTGGCATTCTCAAACTCTTTTATTGCTAATTGCTAGCTCTTATGTCACTGCAAAAGTATCTCGCGATTGGTGTATGAACTGTATGCTCTTATCTCTTCTTTGGTACACGGGTTACATGTTTATAAAACTCAGTTTCCTGCCGTGTGTTGGAAATAATCTGCACGCATGTGACAGTAGTAAAATTTTAAACCATCCTGAGATTTTCATCCTTTTCAATTTCCTAAAGATGCTGGGTGGAAAATGAGTTTTCAATGATGCTTGGTTAGAAAAGGAGGAATATAAAATGTGGCTCCGACAGTCATTTATGTATACTCCTGGAAAAATTAAAATTTCTCCTGGGGGGGAAAACTTAAAAACTCTGATGATTGGCTGAAAATATGTAACATGTTGGAATTCATACTGTCAAAAAGTGTGAGAACCCTGGATTTCTGTAAGTCTTCCAGGGTAAGTTGTTGTATAGGTCCTTCCCTGTTATATTTTAGAGTTCTTTATGAAGTTAATACTAACCAAGATTCTGTTAAGTAGAAGTTTTAAATATACATAGATGATTATATATCCCTGTTAAGAAAAAAATGAATAAAGTACTACAATATGTTAAAAAATATGTAAAGGCAATTAAAAATTTCAGATTCAAAGTTACCGAGCCAAGCAAGGATTGTTTCCGGCATATTTCACAATTGTTAGAATTAAATTTGGCTGAAAATATGTAACATGTTTAACTTTAAACTTTTATTAAACATATTTTCATACAGTCTTAGGTTATTCCAATCGGAAACTATATCGCAAAAGGCGCGGGCCAAGGTAGGACCAATACGGCAGCTTCCGATTTTATTACCCTCCTTTGATCTACTTAGCGAATGCAACCCAAACCTTTCTCCACATACCCCTAATTCCGTGAGAAATAAGAAAAAAGTATTAAACAGACCAAACCACACTTATCTTTGTTTATATTCAAGGGAGGGAAGAGCAGAGAATTAATGAATCATCAGCACTTGCAGGGTGCCCACTGGCTACTAAAAAGAGACTATTTGCTGCTACAATCGAGATTGGGCAAGTATGGCAACTATTTACATGCAAAAATAGCTAAAAAGCAACTATTTTGTGGAAAAGTGAAACTATTTTTCTAGGAGTATCAATGTAATTTCAGTTTTTACTTGGAACGTTTCAGTTTTGCAGCATGTAACCACACTACCAATGATGTGATAAACACTGAGCTTAGAACAATGGTGTCTGCCCATAACAATTAATCTGTTAACTGCCTCGGTGAAATATCCCCCTCCCCCTAAAAATCCATACCAAAGAAGTTTTTTAAAACCCTGCCTGTATTATAGTAAGTATCTTATTACTTTTAGAAATTTGTAATCAGTTTTTGTTACCTTTGTAAAGGATTTTTTCTTTTTTTAATTCAGTAAGTATGTGAAGAAACTTCCGTAGTGTAACAAAAATTTGTGGCATATTTATTTTTTGACGAAGCATCTTTTATATTATGAGGTTCTTGTTTTTATTTAACTATGTGTTAATTTCTGTTTAAGTTGCTTACTTGAACATAAAAATATTGGAATCATGGCAAAGTATGTTTAAAATTTTGTCTTTTAACACACCCTTATACACAAATATTTTTCACTTAAGCATTTTTTAAAACATTTATAATACAATTAAAAAATATACCGCATAATATTTAATTTAATAAATTTGACTTTCATATCATGCTATGACTTAGCAAATTAAGTGAAGCTATTCTTATTGATCAGGTGAAAAATACAGTATGTACTCAGCATCATCAAACTTCAAAAGCTTAATTTATACAGAAGGATTTCTTTTTACTAATTCAGAAAGTAATCTAAGTAGATGCAGCAAATTTTTCTTGTAATTGTTTAATTGTGCTGAATTCATGATTTTTGTTCCAGACGCATGATTTCAAGTAAAATTATACCGCAGTTTAAGAATACAAAAATTATGTTCTAAAAACATGCATACAAATTCAGAAATACAAAAATGAAAAATTGATTTTATTTGTGTATTTAGTTTTATTTAATTTTGTTGATTAAATTATAATTAATCAACAATTAATGATTTAGTTGACTTCTTTTATTGAACTAATAAATTTGATTTCAGTTTTCAATGAAAGTTTTTGCAGTGAAATTATTGTACATCATTTGAGGGATGACAGTTTTCTGCTAGTTAGCATAGTTTCACTTTTCCAGGCCCCACCATGGCCGAATGGATAATGTACTGAACATGGTAGACAGTTGAAGTGTCAAGGTCCAGCATTTGGACCTACCGTGTAACTGTTGATCTAATGGTCTGGAGTTTTGTTTTACTCCGGATGTAGCCTGAAAGCATGTTAGAACCCTTTAAAAAGTCCTTGACCTAGGGCATCCCCCACTCCCGCCCCCCGCTGTTGTAAAAGCATAATTTTTTTAAACTTTGTTTTTTATAATTCTAAAGTCATACAAAGTATATAAATACATATTAATACACTTTAATTCCCCCTCCTCCCTAAGTTCAGTATTTCATTTATGTATATCTTCGTTCTAATTTTTTGAAATTAAAAAAGGATGCATTTTTAATTTTATTTTTGCAGGTTAGTGGCTGTTTTTGTATTTCTGTAGTTGAGTTTTTTTAATTTCCAAGTTAGTATGATCCAAAAAGAAGTCACTAACTGCTCAAGTGAAAAACCAAATGCCATTATTCAAAAGAATGTTTTATGTATATATCTGTAATTAAAATTTCTTTTATTTTACCTGTTTCAGCTTCCCCCACCCCAGAAACCTTTTGGTCACTGAGTAGCAAATAAAACAATTGTATTCAAAATATCATAATTAAAGTCCATAGAATGCTTGCTGTCCTGTTTACAAGCTGATCTTATCCCAAATGCTGGAAGTCGGGCATTTTGTAAATTTGTGAAATGGTCCCCCCCCCCCCCCCCTATTTAAATCTTATAACATGTTATGCCATTAGAAGAGCATATCAAACTTAATGCTTTATCAGCTTACACCTTTTTCTCACTTGGATATGTTATAAAATATCTTCTCTTAAAAATTTGCCAAAGTGAAAGCAAAAGTAAACATCATTTGATTCATTCAGAATTAAAAAAAAAAAAAATACAGATTTTTAAGATAGTGTACATTTATTTACTCCATGTATTTATGCTAATACTAGCTGCATGCTTGTTCTTGCACCGATAGAATCAAGTGTTTTTCTTACTCATATGATTGACTCATATTTCTCTCCTTTCTGGGCCCTACTGCTTTTACATATTTATTATTATTAGTCAACAATCACCACTTATTTTCTACATACCATTTGTGGCCTATCACGAAAATACGTTAATTAAAACTGCCTCTTCACAGAAATTCAATTGAAAGCGGCACTTTCAGAAAACCGTCTATGAAATTGGATCTTTCCCACAAATGCCCTTTTCAAATATTCTAATCTTTCAAATCAAAATACTGTTACTGCCTTTTTCATTGACTTTGTTTTCATTTGCGTGAGCTGAGTAACCCGAAAAGTGACCTTTCTAGTATGTTTTGTTTTTGCTGACTCAGTGAGAAGCCCGATCGGCCGGGCAGAACTACTAGGGCATTTCCCTTAGGAGTGGGGGGAAGAAAATACGGTTGGGAAATTAAAAATTTTCTAAAGGTATCTAAAAATTTCAGATTCCATCTGTCAATCTTCAAATATCGGTAGCTACGTTTGATAGATATGTAGTTTTGAATTATCAAACAATCATTATTCCAGAGTTCGTCACTAGCTGTATATAGTTATTGCTCTTCTAGATGTTTTTAATATTTTTGCACACTAGCAAGTTTTTTTTTTATTTCCCCCTAAACGATTTCCTCCTTTTAATTGGCTTTCTTAGTACATATTATTCTTAATGTATAACAGTTATTTACTAACCATATATAATTACGAATGATAGAGAAAATATGCCATAGTAAAAAGGCGTTTTGCGATTCAAAAATTCTGCAGGATTTACTTGTTTGTAATGGGAAACCTAGACAAGGGATATCTCCTAAGGGGGGTGCCTTGGTTGGTTGACTTTTTAAAGAACATCTGATGAAACCGACAAAAATTCCAGACCGACAGTCATGCAGCTGCACTTCAACACTTCAAGCTGTCAGTGGGCTTTATTCATTCAAATCGATCTGAAAATCGTGTGATTTTCGACGTTTTGCGAATACAGCAATTGAAACACATTATGCTTTTGCCCAAAAAGGAGCATAATAATGATCTTTTGCTTTAGCAGTGTAGCGCTAGGGTTATTGGTGTCCAGTGCAGTCCTTCAGTTTGCTGCCCCATTCATTGTAAGTTTCAGCATTCTGCCCTCATTTCGGTCCTTTAGTTTTCCACCATATTATTTTTAAGTGTCCTGGCGGCCACCATCTTTTTTTTTTCTGTCTTGCCATCCCCCCTGCTCTTATTACGACATAGTTTTGATTACAGTGGAGTAACTGCAGAATTTAGTAAATCAGACTATTGACAAGATTTGGTATTCTAAATATTCATATTATATATCTTCTGTTCTTTTAAATTGTCAACATTTTAATGAATGAAGAAAAAAAATTAAAAGCAAAAGGTAGCTAGTTCTGGGATAGGATGTCTTAAGAAAACAAACTGTGACATAATTATGTGTCATAAGTTAACAGCTAGGTTATTCATAAAATAAACTGTCAACAATTTATGCTTATTTTCAGTTTAAAAAAAAATCAAAATAATTCTGCAAGGTTTTTTAAATATATAATTTGTTTGAGTACTTCTGGGAACAGGATCTAATTAATTTTATTATTTTAATTATTTTATGCTGATTAAAAACATTTGATAGTTAAAATAAAATATTAATACTTTTTTCATTTTCAAAAGATTAAAGCAAGGTTTAAGAAAGAAAATTTAGTGTTTTTAAAGAGACCTTTTTAAGTGTGTTACAAAAAATTAAAAATAAAGCTTTATGAAAAATAAATTATTTAAAATATGTTAAACTTTATTTCATACCTTTGGACAATTCTGTGAGTTAAAAAATATTTTATACCTGCTAAAAAACTTATATGTGGTAATTATTATTTTTATTTTAAAGAATAGTGCTTTTTAAAAATTTTATATTCACTTTTCATGAATGAGCAAGCATTAAAGTAGAAGTGAAAGAGGAAGAACAAATATATTTCAGCGATTTGATATGGTTTTGTACATTCGAACCATTGGATGTAATACAAAATTTGCAATTTGCATGACTGTCATGTATTCTAGTAATCTTCTGTGTTCTGAATTCAATTTTTCCAATTTCTATAGTTATCATTTGATGGATGAGTTAAATTGTTTGATGCAATTCCAAATAATGTCAGTAATAAAGGTATATATTCAGTAACTTTAAAAATCTTTACTTAGTAATCATTCAATAGTTATTTTGAACAAAAGAATTTAAATAAAATTCTGATTTATGTTATTAAATTTATACATTCTGTACTGCAGAAATTTTATTTTTATTACATGCAAATTACATCTATCCTGATCTACTTAGACTGATAGTCCTTTTCTGTTTAAAAGTTTGTACTGATATAGGTGAAATATTGTATATGAATGCGATCCAGTAATTGTGGTCCAGTAGTGATAGTGTGATAAAATTGAGGAACAAAAATTAGCAGTCCCTCTGCCTTCCCCTACTGCCTAACAAATCATATTTGGCTAAAAATTTCTGAAACCTTCTTCAATAAATGTACTATTCTTATAAATAATAAACATGTAAGTTATGTAATTTTGAGAAAAAAAATAAGCAGAAAATTCAAAATGACTTGTATTAACTTTTTTTAAAATCAAAAACTTGTAGTTATGTACAGATGTAATTCACATATTCATGTCATGTTTACAGCAAAATACTGTCAACAAATCATTTTTCCTATTTTGCTTACTTACTTCTACAGGATATTTTCTCCAAAAGAATGGGGGAGGGTGGAAACTAAGACAAATTGAGAAGAAATTAAATTATATATTGTAAGCCAGAACACAAATTACAACTCTAAATGTCAAAGTTTCGGGGATCAGATAGTTTCAAACCTGTTTCTATATATGTTATCTACCTGTACATTCTCGTGGAACCCCAAAGTGCCCTTTTTGAAATTCCCCATAACATAAAATTGAAGATTTTAGCTCCAAAATCATGTTAATTCTGATCCCAAATCTTAGTTTTCCTCTCGGAAACTATATTTTTTTGTGCTCCCAAATGGAATTTCCCTGCTCTCGAGGTGCTCCCAAATGAAATTTTTTCTTCTCCCGAGGTGCTCCCAAATCGAATGTTGGAGTTAACATCCCTGTAATATGTAGCACAATTACAAAATAATTATTCAAAAACTACACCACCATTACTTACAATCAAAGAAAAAATATAAAAAGAATTTTACAAATATAATCTGTTCACTTTCAAAATGTCTTTTCACTAGAGAATAAAATTTTGATCTTTTAGGTTTTAATATGTAGCAGTACACCTCTAAAATACATCAAATGATGTATCTATCATTAAAAAAAAAAAAAAATGCAATTCAATTGGTCTTTCAAAATGTCTTTTCACTAGAGAATAAAATTTTGATCTTTTAGGTTTTAAGATGTAGCAGTACATCTTTTAAAATACATCACATGATGTATCTATCATAAAAAAAATGCAATTCAATTGGTCTAGCAACTTTTTCATCATATAAGAAACACATTTGATCAAAAAACTCATTTCCTTATGTATATGTTGTACACACATACACACCATTCAGCTGATTCCAATCATTTGGAAAAGATTTCAAAATTTCTTTTGTTCTTCTCTCTGACATGCTTGTAAGGTAAGATTGCATTATCTCCTTTTGCAACAACAAAAAGGTATAGGCATGACTGTCAAAAGAAAGTTTTGGGCACCAACTTTCTAGGTCAGATTTAGGATTTCAATAGCTTTAAGCCCGTCTGGAAAGTAGGAATCATTTTGTAAAAGAACAAAAAAAAATATAATATATATATATATTAAATAGATCAAATTATATGACACGTATTGGTAAAATTAGATCACCTATTAGATACTGAAATGAGGAAAGCTTGCTACAGAAAAAATGCCAATAAAATGTTACCTGTTTGACAAGACCATCAAATTTTGTTTTCTGCTGCTTTGTTATTCATTTTAGTGGTCTTGGTACTGCAGACGGCCATTAATTTCGAGCCCTGCATTTAAGTATAATTTTTTAAACAGTGGGACTTAAATTACTATTTTTGTTATAAGGTAATGGTACTTCATAATTTAAAAAAAGATTTAATATTTTTTTAATTTTTAATTAGAAGATTAAATTTTTTTGGGGGGTAGCTGCATCTGATACATGTTTAAAGAATTCCACATACATGCAGAGGCAGACTAATATTTTAAATTCATATTTACGTTATAAGATCATTTTCAAAATTCGGTGCCATGTGCTGTCTGCATGTATAAAATATTTTTTACAAGTTATAAAAAAAATTTAAATGATTTTTCAGATAGTTCCCAGTACAGAAACAATAGATTAAAAAACATACTATTTAATTAAAAAAAAAACGAGTAGAAAAGATACTAAAATATAGCTGTCCGAAACAAAGAACATAAAACGTGTTATGCAGAAATACTGCCCCAAAAGTAAAATTTCTGCCCTGCCGTGCTTTAACATTGTGAAATAGACTTTAAATTACATTATGAAAAGCTTTTTTTTTATTTTTTTAAGGCTTTTAAAAAACAAAGCATGACTTTTGATAATTAGGTATAGGTGTCCAGACATTGATATCGTGACTGTTGTCATACATTATTTTCAACTTTTTAAACAACAAAATTGAAATTAGAATAGCAACACCTGTTTACCATTAGAATGTGGTCAAGAAAGAAAATATAAGCAGACATCTTGAGTTTTTGGCATTTGACTGAAAAAGCAAAAGCCTATTTGTGATAAGTATTTTTATAGCATGCTACCTTAATTAATTGTATAAAATATATTTATTTGTTAATTCAAATGATTCATTTAGATTATTAGTTTTTTAATCTAAATTGTCTCTTTTCATGTTCTAGTGGAATTATTTAGATTGAATTTTTTTCTTTGAAATGTCATGTCTGTTACTATAATAAGTAACAGACATGATATATTTGGTAACAGACATGATGAACAAAAACTTACAAAAAAAAAAAAAAAAAAAAATATTTTTTAAATGGAAAAGGCTATATTATATGGACAAAAGGACTCTATACTTACGTAATATATCATTTGGCATTATTTTCTGCTAAACATAAGTGTACAAATTTCAAAGAAAATGTCCGGTAACAGACATGACAAATTTCTTCAAGTCTGATAGTGAAAAAATGGAAAAAAATTAAAGAAAAATGCATGAGTAATACTCAAATAATGTTTAGAAACAAGGTATGTTTTATATTACGGGGAAAAAAACAAACAAACTTTATTCATTGAAATTATATTTTTGCTTCTTAAATTTCCAAATGGCACCCAATTTTGAAAATTACCCTATATGTGCATTATTGGCTGTGAAAGTAAACATTCTTTCCAACAACTACAATGCCTTTGGGGAATTCCAGGCTACAGAGCTAATACAAACATAATTCTGACAAATTCACAAAGAATTTTTGAAAAAAAAAATCTCCTTTTTATTTGTTTGCCTAGAGGCGGTGTGGGAAATCACTACTAGTATTTGCATAAAACATACATATTGTTTAAGTATGCAGAAACCAAAACTAATATACTTTATCTGTTAGTTTGATAGAATTTAAACTTTTTTTCTTTAGTGGGTAGTTACGGGTAGTGATTATGTGGAGTTAGTATGTTTTAGCTGGGATGTATAAAATAAGATTGTTGTTTCATTTCAGAGAGTAAGTTACAAATTAAATAAAGATATGTTCAAGGATTAAGTAGGTGCTGCCCAGAAAATCTACGTGATAGAAAGCAGATTATTTTGAAATAGGTAAAAGAGGCTTTTTGCCCGAAGCTGATATGCAGAGAAGTTATCTACTCATTAATATGTACTATATCAGATTGAAAAATTTAACAAGGTTATTTGTTTTTGCTGTCATTGCAGGTATGAATTTTTATACTTTTGTAAGATGTTTGTGTATGTGAGTATTTGTCTTTAACAAATTAGTTTCAACATATCAATGATGCTTGACTATTTTTGCAATAGGAATTGAAGAAACATGCTGGGAGAGATGTTTGATATGGAAATTTGAGTATGTTGAGTAAGTATATTTCCCCCCCCCCTCTTAATGGTACACTTGCTGTAATTGACTGCCTTAAATTCAGCAATTTTTTTTTTTTAAACTATCTAGTAGTAGTCCTTTTAAAAACTTGTTTTGACCTTTAAATTATGGCTTCTTTCTTAAGAAACAATTCATATGAGATGGGCATTGATTAGTTTAAAATTGATTGAGTTTACAATTATGAAAGCTGTAGAATGTATTCAGTTGTTAAGTATCAGGGAAAAGAAATAAGCCCAATGACAGAATTTTGTCATTTTACCTCGGTAAGCTGCAGAAATGCAAAAATCTTTCTGCAGCACGATATATTTACGCATGCATGTACACACAAAAATGTAGGTGCATTGAAACATTCTTTACCCCCTCAGTGTTCAATTTGTGGACTAAAATCGCTTCCAAAATTGTGTAATTTTTTTTTTCATATTTCTAACCTATATACATTGAAGAATTGAAATGTGCATTTTTTCTTTTTAGAAAAGATTTTTAATATAGATTTTTATCATGAGAAACTAAGCTTCAGAAAAACCAATTTCAGATGTTATTACATGAAAAAAACTTTTAAAAATAAATTTCAATTGAATTACAGTTAATTTCCGTTTATGACATAATATAAGAAAATGCACCACTGCCTGACACTTTGCAGGTTTATTGAATCATGGTCAGATTCATGGTAATATACACTCTGTCAATTGCTGAACAATTTCTACCAGCCATTTCTGATTAGACAAGGCGGCAAACAAGTGAAGTTAGAGCATTACATACTGAGTATTACCTTCAAATGCCTGAATTTAGTGGACGACAACAACATGTGTTGGTCAAAACCTAAATTAAACGTCTAAAACTGTATCTAATTTATTTCACTGGTTAAACAGTGCAAACCCGGGATGCTCTCCTCAATACAGGAAGAAAAACACCTGCTCGCAGTATGAGCAAATTTTGCTAAATTTGAGTTGCCTGTGGAAATCACAGGATGATCAGTCAGAGGGTTAATAGAAATTACAATTTAGTTTATGTTGTCAACTAGTTTTGAAAATTGGTTATTCAAATAACCTGAAGTTTTGCAGTTCAGAAAAACACAATGTTAGGTTTTAGAGTAAATGAGGAATGAGTACTCGCCCCCTTAATCCCGTTCTATTAGTTTTCAAATTAGCCAATAACTTAAAAAATCATATTTTTGTTGCCACAACACTGACTACTTTATCTAAATTTAATAAATATGTATCCTGTAAGGCTATGGTAGATAAACTGACATAGACTTCAAAATCTTCTTTGATCAACTACCCCTGTAAACAAATGGGTAGTACATGTTAAAACTGTGGAACTATGTACTAGGGGCATTCAAAAAGTAAGTTACACTTGTTCCTCCACGGATGGCAACATTGCGAAACAAGACCGAAACTTAATCAGACGATAGTTCAGTTCCACGGCTTCAAACGGTAGCAATTTCATTCGGATAGTGACAATGATTGGTGCTTACTACGAGAAGGCAATGTCGTGTAAACTGGAAGCTTACTCCAACGTTGAAGTACGTGGCATACTACGTTTTTACGAGCAAAACGCTTCAAGCAAAGGCATTGTCCTCTTGCATGACAATGCAAAACCTCACAAGGCATGCACAACACATGATTTGGCTCGAAGCTTTGAATGGGAGGTCTGGCAGCATCCACCGTACAGTCCCAAACTAGCACCCCTTGGAGTAAGCTTCCAGTTTATGCGGCATTTCCTTCTCGTAGTACGCACCAACGATTGTCACTATCCGAATGAAATTGCTAACGTTGGAAGCCGTGGAACTGAACTATCATCTGATTAAGCTTCGGTCTTGTTTCGCAATGTTGCCATCTGTGGAGGAACAAGTGTAACTTATTTTTTGAATGCCCCTTGTATTTGCATTCTCAGCGGGTTGAACAGACGTTGGAAGAGGGTCAAT
This sequence comes from Cheiracanthium punctorium, assembly GCA_038373885.1. NCBI lineage: Eukaryota > Metazoa > Arthropoda > Arachnida > Araneae > Cheiracanthiidae > Cheiracanthium > Cheiracanthium punctorium. The sequence continues at coordinate 88,257 of JAWZYV010004477.1, forward strand.
GAAATTTTTTCAATGTCATCAATAATTATTTTGCATAACTGTTAAAGTTTTTAAAAACTAAGCTCATATTATGAAATAGCTATTTTATTTTATCAAAAGTTATTTTTTATTCAAATACTAAAATATATTTGAATATAAACAGAATTTTATCTTAATTATTAAAATTTTTATATTTAAATAAAATTTTTAAATTTATATTTTCAAATAACTTATTCAAATTTTTTTAAACTTTAGATTATCTCGTAAAGGTATTTCATTAAAAAATATAAATTTAATTAAGCTAAAACTGTCAAATAGCATTTTTATTCAAACAATATTTTTATTTTCATTACTGTAATCTCCCCCCAAGAGGAAAAAAGATTATATATATATATATATATATATATATATATATATATATATATATATATATATATTAGGGTGCTTCAGAAATCTATGGAAAAAAAAATTTCTTTTGTTGATCTCACCTTCTCATTTCGTTTTACTATATACAGTGATAATTTGTGTAAAATTTTGATAAAATATGTAAATTTTAGAGGTTGCACAGAGCCTTATTCAGATTTCATAATGTTGAAAAAAAAAGTGCTTAAGGATGCGCAATTAATAATAAAGTTACTGAAGTGAATGAAATGAATAATGTGTATGAATATCTAATGAAAAAAGAAAATATGCAATAAAAAATATAAGAAACAGATCAAATACACAAAATGTATAATCACTCATTAGGTCTGAAATTAATTTTTAAGGGTACTTTTCTTGCAATGTTGGTACTTTTTTTGATGTTCCTGAAACAAAGAATACATTGTTTCTGCTCTACGTTCTTAGCGATAGTAAATGCTTTGATAAGAGCCACTTTACGCTCTGATTGTCGTATCCAACTCGCAGTTTCTTTGCTATTTTGAAGCCAGTGGTCTATCCTCACCATCTTGTTCATGAAGATTTTTTACCATTTTTTGCTTTTCCCCCACTGAAACATCCGAATCAAAGAAAGCTAGTGCTACTAGATGCTTGCTGAGATACTAAAGATGTCATGACAGTTTAGTGTTATCCTTAGCTAATATTTCGGGGCTTTCCTCTTTGCTTGCTACAAGTCTCTTTAAATCATTTCTCTGTGCTTGGACAGGAAGTGGTGCTGTAAACCAAGCTCTTGGACATTCTTTCACAATACAGATACAGATTTCACAACTATTGCGTTCTCCTGTTGCAAGTTTGAATTGGTTACGAAACATTCACAACTTCAAGCTTAAAGAATTTTTGACATCCATCTGGCATGAAAGTGCACACGATCCTGGGGTGCCCCTCTGCACCACTGTGTAAAGATACCACTGTGCACAGAACATAAAATAACTCATTTTATTAAATTTTATCATAAAATTTGTGTTTGAGATCAAATTTTTAAAAAATTTTAAATCCTTCCAAATCTTTGATAAGTCTTTATTAGTTTTGGATAAAATAACTGCCCCCCTCCCCAAAAAAAGCATATAAGTAAATAAAATAAAGAGTTTTTTTACTGCAATGGTTTGCCATAAATCTAAAACCTCGCACCGAAAATTTCTCAGTAAATAATTCAAGCATTCAAATTTCTACTTTACACACAGATATGTAAAACTTAAGCAATAATCATTTCAATATTAATTAATATAGTAAATTTTTAAAACAGACAAAAAGTATAACCTGACTTTTCCTAGCCGCTAATTGATTATAACTGCATAGAAATTCCTAAATCCATACAAACGGTCCTAAAAGTTTGCAGTTATGAATTTTTCAATACAGTAGAACCCTGATTCATCCTTTTTCAAGGGGTGCAGAGGAAAAGACGATGAATGCGGGTTCAAGTCAAACTACGAAGAAAGAAGTGCTTATGCAAGTACGCAATGACTGTATAACAAATACAAATTTGTTATAAATCGAAGATGAAAATAAGCGATACTTATTTTCCAAAAATCAGTACTCTATGTTGGGTTGTTCATCATTTTTTAAATTAAACAGTGAATTTTCACGATTTACAATACTTTTCTCGACCTCTTCTGTGATTTTATGTTTGTATATAAAAGTTCATACCGTTTCAAATACCATTATTGCTTCAAACTTCATTCTAGTGTAATCTCTTCCTCAGTAGCAAGAATATTATCCTCTGCTTCGCCATTATTTTCGTTTTTTGCATTATCACACCTTCCTTTCATGTTTAGGATACCACATGCCTCAACTTCTTGATTAATGGAAAAAATGATTAAATTTCACACTATACACAACCTCTCCAACACGCAACCATTGTTCATCTGATCATCATCAGACCAAGAACTCATACCAAGAAACAATTACAGTTTTTATGCCATATTTACACTTAGCCTTCAATTTCGTTTTAGCCAGGAGAAAAATTTTACAACGATGGATGCGGGAAAGTCAATTTATGACGAACGATACATGCGGGTTCCTTTAATGTTATTCAAATACAAGTTGTGCAGGGACCACAGAAATAAAATGATCAATACAGTAAAACAATGGATGCGGGACCGATAGATCGGTGTTTCACTGTATCTATAAAACTTGCAAAAAAAAAAAAAAAGAAAAAGTGGGCCACATGCAATAGATAATAGTAACGAGTTCAGAGAAAATATATATAGCAGATGTAAAATAAAAAAATAAAACCTATGCTCCTAACTATTTTCTAACCATGTTCTTGTGTTTTTTTTTTTTTTTTTCCCCAAAAAGAAAAATATGATTTTTGATCACATAAATTGTCTTTTAAAGGTAGGCAGTGATCTTGATAGAAATAAGAACACTAAATAAAAAGAAAATATTAGAAAGATAAAAAAATATAAGACTTATCAGTTTGTGATTGCCAGCCTTGAAATCTTCATGAAAATAGCATATCTGTAAAGAGTGGTATAACTATATCGTTGTGGTCCATAGCAAATTCATTAGCCTAGGGGGGGGGGTGTCACACCCCCCTCCATGAGGAATTTTTGCCATACAAAATGTATGTTCTTCACTTCCTTATCATACACACGTATACATATATATGAGTTGCTGTAGTCGTAACACTCCCAGATGAGAAATTTCTGGCTACGCCACTGATTGCTTGGCCCCCCTTTTATTACTACATGTTACAAAACAGAGCTATTCCTTTTCCTCACTGAACATCTTTAAATTTGATACATATTTTTTTGTTTTAATTTATGTACTTCAGTCGGTAACTTAAATTAATTGAATACAATTAAATATTTTAAAATACATTTTTTCAGAAAATACAATGAGCGACAGTTCTCTTTTTGAGGGAGGGGGGGGGGGAAGGCTCCTGCCGGGAGCCTATGATATCTTGCCCGTCCTGTTATGCCACTGTTCATAAAATACCAGTGGAAACAGAAGTCAAGTCGCCAAAGTACGGTTTAGGGATAATGCCAAAAAGCAGCGATGTAGTGCTTGGGCCCTCCTTAGACTTTTTCTTAAGGAAAAAGTTTGAGGACCCCTATTTCTGAAGTTTAACCTAAACATGGTAGTTAGTTCAATGAAATTATTCCTAAAACAATAAATCAATCAAATCATTAGTTTTTTATAGTTCATTGCTTGATTAATATTTTTTTGGTTTTGCATTTGACTATGACTGCTTTTATGCAGATTACTATATTGTTTTTCTCTGTGCTTTATTCAGTATTTACACTGAGCATTTTGTGTTATGGCAAGTCTACACGATGGTTGTGCCTTGGACGGTGGACTTTAAAGGAGCATTTAAAATCAGATCGTACAGCCACTTAAAAAGGTATTTGAGTAATAGCCATATTTCCTATTTTTGTTTGTTGAATAAGTAATTAGTTTTTGTAAAAAACACAAATTTAAATGGAATTTTAGAACTTACTGTTGTTTCACATAATTTATTTTTACAAAAAAAAAAAAAAAAAAAAAATAAATAAATAAATATGAAACTGACATGGGACTTGCACTCAAATACATTTTCAAAAGCGTATATGTGAGTTCTTAAGGCTAGTTTTGGTTTATTTTCCGACGCAAAATAAATTTTGAAGTTCCAACTTAATTATTTAAATTAGCGGTCACTCATAAATATCAAACGATGTCAAGGACAGTCTCCCCCATCAGTTTTGATTTTATATCAATATCATACCCCAGCTGAATCAGATGTTCTTGTGCTGATTTAAAAAAAAAAATTAAATCCAGTTTTAAACAAAAATTTAAAGTAAATTCAAAAGTCATACACCTACCCCCAATTAAATTTTATGTATATATACATATAGACAAGCATGAAAATCTTCCGCTTTTTTTTTTTTTTTTTTTTGAAGACCTCCGCTTTCCGAAAATGTTTTAAAACCTTTCCGCTTTTTCAAAAAAAAAAAAAAAGTGATTACCGAACCTAAAGCAAAACATAGCGGACATAGCAGAGTAACAAGAGGACGATAATGCGCGCCTGGGATGTATGTTTTCACTGCATCTCGCACTGCGCCTAGACTAAAGTCAGCTAGAGTGTAATGTTACTGATTTCCTGAGTTGGTAAATTCAAAACTTAGTTCAGAGGGGCAAATTCTTATTTTAGATCCTCGATGTTTCGAAAGGCATCTGATACATAATTATGTACTTGGCGAACTACTACACAACAATAATTATCTATCGAGACCTTTCGCCACTGGAAAACCGTTGTCAGTGAGCTATTGTTACTCGCGACGTTCTTTTATTGTTGTTTTGCGCACTTGATGAATCTATAATTTTTTTTCACGGACACGTACCAGCTTAACTGACACTTCTATTGTGGATTATTGAGAAAATGGCAGATGTTATCGAATATATTAAAAAACGTGGATTGAAAACTAAATGTTTGTGGTCATTTTCGGATCCAAAAATTGTTAGGAAAAGTAACTGTAAACCTTACCTTAAAGGTTCCATGACATGTGGCTGTGTTCTCTTTATTATATCTGAATGCTGTATAACTTAACTTTAATTATTTGCCTTAAAATCTAAAGGCACAGATAGCTCTTATTTTTATTAATTAAAGTTCTTACTTAAAACTATTCTAATATCAACGAATGTGTTTCTGTTTTTGGCCGCTAGAGGCGCTGTACTCCCGGCGACTTGCCGCGGAGCTATTTTCTCCTTTTTCTTTTCACGTCACAGGTCCGCAGTCCTTGGTGACGTCGTTGCCTGGCCAATAGTATAAAAGTTCGCCGTTCGCCGCGAGAGAGGAGGCGAAAAGGGTGATACGACAGATGCGTATGGAAGGACGCTCGAAGCCAGCCATGTGAGATGCTCTGAGCTGAGTCAAACGATTAATCTGGCGAGCCATCCCGTCGCAGCTTCCAACAAAGCCTTTTTTTTGATTATGCCGCTACAAGCTTATCTCAAGGTGATGCTGTTCGATTTGTTGTCCAGAATGTCCGATGCCACATAGATGCTGTACCACATCAAATGCCTGTTTTTTTGTTTCCATTTATTCATCCTCATCTGTATACCAGCCTTCATGCTTCATTACTTAAATAAAAGAACTATCAAGGTAAACGTTTTTGTCATCTTTTACCTGGCAAGCCCTCAATTCATTTTTCTTACTAGCTTTCACTGCTCAAAGTTTTGAAGTATAAAACTCTGCTAAATACAGACAAAAATTTCCTTGGTTTTGGAAAAATTGTCGGCCGAACGAGAACTTCCTGACATTTTATGAATGCTAAACTGGAATTTTTGTTTAAATAAAGCAAACTGACGGTCTACACGACAAATAAAACTTGTATAAAAGTGCAGCTTTTAGTAATGGTATTTAAAATATAAATCTTGCCGTATTCCTTTAGATCTTCAAAATGAAAGGAAGTAAAATAATTTATGGTAGTTTAAATATATTTTTCTTAAATAAATAAGTTATTAATAATAATTCCAATAAATAAATACTTCGATATTTATAGCTATTAACGTGTGCTAAGATGTGTCTTAATTTTATGCTGAATAAAAGAATAATGATTTTTTAAAATGTGAGTTAATGTCAAGAAATCCATAAGAAAAAGAAAACCAAAATTTTCAGTTTTTTTTTTTAATTTTCTTTTTTAAACAGTTATGCGGATTTTACTAAAAATATGTAATGTAACTTCGTGAAAAGTTAACTAATGGTAAGACCACGGACGGATTAAAGGGATTGGGGGGGGGGAAGCGATTACTCCTCCGCTACAGGAAAAAGAAATTCTATTTTACTTCCATAAACTAGGCAAATTTCAACTAACTGACCATAAAATTGCATTAATCCGTCCTTAGGCAAGATGTATCGCCTCCTTAAATAAATAAAAAGATTACTTTTATTAATCATATATAAAAATGTACATAACCAAGCAAAAAAAAAAAAAAGTTCATTACTAATTCTCATGGGTCAAACCACATAATACTTAATTTTAAACAACATTCAATTGATACTCTCTCTGGGTTAAAAGTTAATGAAATATGAAATTTAAAAATGCTCTTTATTAAAAATTCACCTTCGCAATTGAAATAAAAAAAAGAAAGAAATTGAGGCGACACAAGTCATGTTTTAACGTCTCAGCAGAATTTGCTCTGTTGCTTTATTAGCCAACTCGCCGAGTGAAGACAAAACAATAACAACCTTCTCAATGTTGACGCGGCGTCGGTACCTCGGTTTGTGAAGGCCCGTTTTCCCCCGTATTACATAAATTATTATTTTTTTTTAAAGCACATTCAAAATTTGGTTCTTCTGAATATCGGACGGAAATATTTTTAAAATGGTTTCAGGAAGCTTGTCCGCACCTGTAACTATGTCGATGCTTTAAATGACATAATGGGGAAAAAAAATAAAAATAAAATTCAAATGCTCCCTGCATGCTGACGTGCCGTCACTTCAAGTGCATCTATGTGCTTTATTTTCTACAGAAATAAATTTGCTAGCATCGGCTTCACTGGAGCTTGTGCGCTAACTACAGATCAAAAAGCAAGATCAATATACTAAATTTTTTTGCAAAAGAAATTTATTTCAGCCAAATAGTCCGTGTCCTGGAAAAAAAAAATCCCTTTTTGACATGCATAGTCCGCGGACTATACTAGCGAAATTATGGTAACTAACTATCCCCGATCTCCGGGTTCCATATTTGCCAACTGAACTTCCATCTATTTGCAGCCTTTTGGTAAATGAATAATTTTAAAAACAAGATGTAAAACAGAGTTTTTAATACTCTATTGTTAAATTAAAATTTAAGGCATTTTAGTAACTCAGCTCAACAGAAAAGTATTATTTTCCCCATAATATGTTTATTGATTTCTGAAACATTTTCACTTCAATTTTAACATCAGGAAAATCGCTATTTCGTTTTATTCTCATGTGTGGGTTTTTCTTTGGTAATAATTTTTACAGTTAATTTTAAAAAGCATAATCTTGTGAGTTGGTATTTTGCAGCTAATATTGGAAGGAGCAGAACATATGTCCCTGTCATAAGTTCCACTTCTGTGTGCTGATGTGCTGCAAGACTGCTAAGATTCTAAAATTTTACCTGAGAAAATATTTAGACATTTATTAAAGAATTATTCTTTTTCCAATAAAACAAGAAAACTTCACTTTTATTCTATCATTTGAATGCTTATTTTAGAAAATGCCAATGCCATATGTATGATTTTTCATTCCATTTCTGATCAAAAGCAGAAAAAAAAAAAAAAAAAAGATAGGTCTTAAAATATTTTTTTTTTTTTTGGGGGGGGGGGGGGGGAATCAATTTTTTATTTTATTTTCATATCAAAAGAATAATCTGAAATTTGGATGTGAGACTTATGATTTGTTTTAATCTAGGATTTTACGATATTGTTTAAGATAATTATTTTAAATAATTATAGCCTGTTTTCTTTTAATAAATATTGTATATTCAGGGATGTGCCGGCTGAAATTAAATTTTGGAGCAAGAAAAGACATTTTTGGAGCAATTTGGAGCAAGAAAGTCACTTTTGGAGCATAAGAATGTCAATTTTGAAATACAAAATTTATTTTTGGAGGGAAAGAGAAAAATCATTAAGGAATGCCAATAAAAAAAAAAATGAAAATTAAGGAGGTTCTTAAAAACTGTTAGCTTATAACAAAAACCAGTTTATTTTTCTTTTTTTTTCTGGGGGATGGGGAGTCAGAAGCTTATGAAATAAATAAAAAATTCAGTTATTTTATACATTGTTATACAAAATATCCATTTTAAATCAAAAATACAATATTTACTAAACTATATTGACCCATTTATGCCTAGCGTCCCTTTTTTTGGGATGTTATTTTCGCTGTCAGTCGAAAGCGTTATTTATTTTTCCTAGCCTTTATTCACGAGTATAGAACCTCAACTCCGCATAATATTTTAACATGACCCAATAGGATGTTGACATTTCAATTTTTATACATAATGATTTTTTAAAAAATCATCCCTTGCTCAAGAAGTTGACATCGGAAATTTATCTATTATTGCTGGTATTAGCAAAAAATCAAAGAAAGTCTCAAAAATATCTGGGCACAAATGGGTTAACTACCATCAGTAGCTAATAAAAAATTTGGTAACAAAAAATAACAAATTTATATGAAATTAAATTTAAAACAGAGGTCAATTTTTACTCAAATTACAAGGCATTGGAGGTTTAAACAAAGGGATGCCACAGAAAAAATATTCATTTTTAAGATTAATAGAGAAAGATTGAAATTAGAATATTTAGAATGTGTGATGACTTTTGTAAAAATTCGGGAGATTTACAAATGTTTAAACATATATGGAAAAATTAAAAATGTAGCAGTTTTGCTGAATTTGGAGCAAAAATGTCCAAAAACGATCTTTATGTAGCAGATTGGCACATCAGGATTAATTTGGCACAATTTGGAGCAATTGGAGCAGCTGGCACATCCCTGTGTATCTAAAACTGATTATTAGTTATTTTCTTCAGGATCACAGTCAATTTGTTTGTGGTTGAAATTTAAATGGTAGAAATTGTTTAGTACACCATTTAGTTTAACAGTGGCTGAATTTAAGCTCGCACATTATTCCCCAGTTCCATGTTTTTGTATTATCAACCTTGTTATGTATGCCTGAAAATACGTGCACGTAGTTTCTTCAATTTTTTGCTGGAAAATACGTCCACGTGTATTTCCTCTTTTTTGCTCTTCAGCTGTTTTCATGCCTGTATATAAATAATACCCTTTTTTTAATCAAAACAGAGAGAAAATAAACATTTATACAGCTGAAGTAAAATTAAAATCTACCTCTCGACATCTGCTTTTTGAATTCTTTACAAATTGCATATTTACGGTTAGGCTCCAAATCGAAATATTTTAACTGAATAGACGACTCATACCTGCCAACTTTTACGGATTATCCGTAAAATATACGGATTTTGGCATTAATTTACTGATTTACGGAGATGACTAGCAATTTTACGGATTGCTTGGCGAATTTCGAAGTTCGCAATTTCTAACAATTCAATCTTTTTCCATCCGTCTAGATAATATATATTTTCCCTTCAGCACTCTTTTATTTAAATCTCCAATGCCATAAGAGTAAAAATTGATTCCTATTTTGAAATTAAAATTATTTTTTAAACCTCCCCCCCCCTTTCCTCTTTCAAGGAAACCAATAAAAAAAAACACTTCATTGAATGGGGCAGGTTCAGATTTTCAATTCAATCTTTTTCCATCGCTCTTGTGAGTAAATATTTTTCTTTTACAACTCTTTCATTTAAATCTTTAATGCCGTAAGGATAAAAACTGATTCCTATTTTAAATTTAGTTTTTTAAATCCCCCCCCTCCCTAATTAAACCAGGTAAGGAAAAAAAAACACTAAGTAGAGCAGGCTCAGTTATGAATGAAAAGCAACAAGAGCACGAGTTATTTGTACCAAAAAAATAAATGAACTCAGTTTTACTGATGGGAGGTAAAAATTTACTGAAATGAGGACATAATTTTACTGATGTTAATTTTCTAAGGTTGGCAGGTATGGACGACTACTGTTCCACTGTCGTCTAACGTTTCCTCAATCGCACTTCCTTCCACACTTGGTGGTACATCCATATTTAGTGATTTAAAAAAAAAAAAAAAAAAAAACCCAGTTCAAAAAACAGTTGCACAAACAAATATACCAATAAAACCACACGACGCTTCTAATCTCATCACCAGAATAGATTCTTCTCCATCAGAATAGACTCTTGAGTGATATTACGTCTGCGTGGTTTTTCTTCTGAAAAACTAAGTATCGGTAAAAGGGATGAATGTATTGGGAACCGATACTTTTGAAATTTGGAAGTACAGATACCTAAAAAGGAGGAGGTATCGGCACTGACACTATTGGTCAATCCCTACTACAGACTCTTAATGAATTGAAGTTATCCATAGACCTTAATGTATTTGAAAGTCTTTGAAAAGTGCTTAAAAGGTGCTTGATTTAAAAAATTGTTTTCAAGCACTCTTGAAAGTGCTTATTTTTTACGTAAATTCCCTTAAGGTGCTTGAATTTGCAAGGAAGTGCTTATTTTTTTCTGAGCTTCCGGCAGAAACCTTTTATAAACACTACGCCGCTAACGAAAACAACTTTTCCCTCCTATCCCATCCCTTATTCATCTTGAAACCGGAAGAGCATGCCTAAAAGCAGGTGCAGGTGGTTCCCTGTTGACCATGACAATAGTAAAGCTGACTCACACTTGCAGCCATAAGAGCCAGTCCGGGCCTGATTGTTCTTAAAATACTGAATATCAACCAAAACTAGACTGTTGCGCCTGATGCGAGTTTAATCATTCTCCTCCCCCCCCCCCCCCCAAAAAAAAGTTCATCTATAAGTTATTTATTTTGTGTTTTTTCGCCGTGCGGCTTTGCGCCTTGTGAAGGAGACCGAATAAACACTGCCTTATATATGCTATTATTACGGTAGAAAGTCATAGAGTAACTGGCAAGCTCGGGAAACGCTGAGTGCTTTTAAAATAAATCCCTATGTTATAAATATCAAAAGTAATAAATGATAGAAACATAGAGTTGTTGCGCAACATTCAAAGCTTAAAACAAACAATTTGCTGTGCTCACTACGTAATCAACAGCTGGCCATCCACGGGGGGGAAAAAAAAAAAATTGTTTACTTTTGACTGGAGCCTCCTCATCAGATCGCTTCCGAACTTGTTGCGAATGCAAGAAGTTTTTTACGAGTTATTTATTTATTTCTAGAAATTCGCCTTTGTGAATATAAAAATTGATATGTTTTATATGAAATCGGACACTGATTAATTCGAAAATGGAAATCGTAAGCTTCGTAAAATAGTGGTAAATACTTAAAAGCATTATATGGGAAGGGGGATAAAAGGAGATATTTTTACCATTTATCCACCCTCCCCCCTCCCGAAATATATCCCAATGCGATGCTTCTACTTTTTCGGAGGGGGGGGGGGAGGGAGATCGTGGATGCGGCGTTTCTTCCATAAATTATGGTAGTAATTTTGAAATTTACCTATTCATACTTGCCAATTTATGTGCTTTCAGTTTGAAGGTTGCACTTTTTCACTGATTTTTACGATTTTACGCGAAACTGCCGTTCTTTTATGCTTTTCCCACGTATTTTTACGATTTTATCCAAAACTCCCGTTTTTTTACATTTTCCACCGATTTTTACGATTTTGCGCAAAACTTTTTAAATTTGGCATCTTAATAATAATTTCATAGAAACCAAACATGTGTAAAATACAGTTGGAATTGTTTATAATTTCAGGCTTGTTCCACTAAAAAATAAGGTGGCCACCCAAAAAAGTCAGGCCATTGCAAAAGAGCTTAGAGAAGCTGAAGGGGGAAACTGATTTAAAAAAAAATTTCTAGAGATAAACTGAGATAAAATAAATAAAATTAGTTGAGAGAGACAAACTTGAAAAAAAAAAAAAAACGAATTTTAATTGTTGCAGTTGAAAATTTAGCTGTTGAGACATACCGAGACAAAAAGGAATTTTAATTGAGACAAAAGGGGGTTTTGATTCAGACAAAAAGGGATTTTGATTGAGACGATGCTGAGGCAAACTGGGGTTTCAGCTGTAGCATCCCTGAAATAAGCTTAAATTGTTTTCATCTGTTGCAGGGGTGTAGCGAGAGTGTTCAAGGGCGTAGCCAGGATTTTCATTAGGGGGGGGGGCAGGACATGGAGTCTAACCGGAGAATGCCCGGTTTGTCATAATCAGACCCTATGACTAGCTCATTTTAGGGGGAGCAGCTGCCCCTCACTGGCTACGCCCATGAGAGTGTTGCTGATGGGGCTGCAGCCATCACCGAAATGAGTGAAAGTAGGATTTAGAGAAAATTACGTATTCGTGAATAATTTCAAAAGCTTTTTGCGATTCCTATGATAGTGTATTTGAAAGTTCCCCTTGATTTCAAGAATTTGAGGTTCAATTGAAGACCCAAGCCAAATTTATTTTCCTATAGTGTGTTTTTTCCAACTTCAAGGATTTTAAACTCAGTTTCAAATGTTTAAACATATATGGAAAAATTAAAAATGTAGCAGTTTTGCTGAATTTGGAGCAAAATGTCCAAAAACGATCTTTATGTAGCAGATTGGCACATCAGGATTAATTTGGCACAATTTGGAGCAATTGGAGCAGCTGGCACATCCCTGTGTATCTAAAACTGATTATTAGTTATTTTCTTCAGGATCACAGTCAATTTGTTTGTGGTTGAAATTTAAATGGTAGAAATTGTTTAGTACACCATTTAGTTTAACAGTGGCTGAATTTAAGCTCGCACATTATTCCCCAGTTCCATGTTTTTGTATTATCAACCTTGTTATGTATGCCTGAAAATACGTGCACGTAGTTTCTTCAATTTTTTGCTGGAAAATACGTCCACGTGTATTTCCTCTTTTTTGCTCTTCAGCTGTTTTCATGCCTGTATATAAATAATACCCTTTTTTTAATCAAAACAGAGAGAAAATAAACATTTATACAGCTGAAGTAAAATTAAAATCTACCTCTCGACATCTGCTTTTTGAATTCTTTACAAATTGCATATTTATGGTTAGGCTCCAAATCGAAATATTTTAACTGAATAGACGACTACTGTTCCACTGTCGTCTAACGTTTCCTCAATCGCACTTCCTTCCACACTTGGTGGTACATCCATATTTAGTGATTTAAAAAAAAAAAAAAAAAAAAAACCCCAGTTCAAAAAACAGTTGCACAAACAAATATACCAATAAAACCACACGACGCTTCTAATCTCATCACCAGAATAGATTCTTCTCCATCAGAATAGACTCTTGAGTGATATTATGTCTGCGTGGTTTTTCTTCTGAAAAACTAAGTATCGGTAAAAAGGGATGAATGTATTGGGAACCGATACTTTTGAAATTTGGAAGTACAGATACCTAAAAAGGAGGAGGTATCGGCACTGACACTATTGGTCAATCCCTACTACAGACTCTTAATGAATTGAAGTTATCCATAGACCTTAATGTATTTGAAAGTCTTTTGGGTAACCCTGGAAATAAATTTCCTAGTCGTTTGCATTACAAAGGAACGATGCAAGTTATATGTTACAATAGTTCTAAATACAAAATCTCAACATTGTTTGGTTAAAACTTAAGAGTTATGCCAAATACGTAATTATTTTTAGTACTAAATTGTGATATTTTGGCAAAACTTGCCAAAGGTCAGTGACCGTTGGTTGGATTTTGGCTCAAACAGTGACTATGTTTGAACTACGACAGAAATGGACTGACTAAACCTCTAAAAAATTACTGAGAAGAGAGCCATGATGCTTCCTTTCGATCACTTTATTTCACACACACTGATGACTATGTACAATGAGTAGTTCTCTCTGTGCAAAAGCACCCATTACACTTGTAATTTACTGGGAGCATTACACTTGTAATTTACTGGGAGCGTTAACATTCACCCAGCCGATGGCCTTAAGGACATCAAAATTATCGCTTACACTTTAAACATGTGAACAGAACTTACCTTAAACAACATTAATTCACACTAATAATAAGTAATAGCTGGAACACAAAACTGCAAAAATAAAAATAATGAAAAGTATTTAGCAAATAATCAAATATCAAGAACAATGTTTTTTTCAGTTCAGTATATCACTGTTAATTGACAGCACAGAAAGTTTATGTACTTGTCTTTTCATTTCACCTAACACAGTTTTCAATTGAACCACTCGGACTCTGTCCTTTGTAAACTTTTAAAACGCAACCTAGTTTCCACTTAAACGGTGGCAATGGTCATCTTTGACGATAACTAGATCATCCACTTTTATATTGGTCACAGGACGTCTTCATTTCGCACGTTGTTGAAGTTCTGTCAGGTAATCAACTGACAACCTTTTCCAAAATGCTTGAGACACTTGCCTTGCCTCACACGTTTCCATCTGCCACTTAAGTTCAACTTTTTACTGCTCATATCTGGCTCTGGAATTCCCTGAAAAGTTGTTCCAATCAAAAAGTGAGCTGGCGTAATCGTGGAATAATCATTTGGATCGTTCGACACTGGAACTAATGGGCGAGAATTCAAACACGCCATGATTTCTGCAACATATGTTAGGAATTCTTCATAAGTGATTATCTGTGATCCATTTACTTGTTTCATGTGATACTTAAGAGATTTTACAGCGGCTTCCCATAAGCCACTGAAAATGTGGGGCAGAGGGAGGATTGAATCCCCAGGTAATTCCCTGATTTGTTAAATAATCGATAACTGCACAAGACATCCAAGCTCTTAACTCCTTGTAAAGCACCCATAAAATTAGTACCACAATCACTGTTTATTTCACTTGGTTTTCCTCTTCTAGAGACGAAACGTTTAAGAGCTGCAATAAATGCATTTGCACTAAAGTCTCCTACTAGTTCCAAATGAACTGCTTTGGTAACGAAACAAACGATAACACACACAACAGTGATCGATCTAGGATTTTTTCAGAAGAGTAAAAATACTCCTTAACCTTTTTAGGAAGAGCATTTTCTTTTCCACAGGAGTAATTAAAGCAACAAACAATTATGCTAAATATTCAAATAATAATTAAATTGCATTTGACACACAAATAACTGATTATATGTCTAGGTACATAAATGTCAGTCCAACAAAAACTAGTGCAATAATTGGATTTTTTAAATTTAAAATCAGCAAATCATAATTATTTATCAAAATATACCTAATTTTATGTGGAAAAGCAATGTGTAAAAATACGCATTCCGAAATTTTAAAGGCGTATTTTGAATTTCTAAAGCGTGAAATACGCATCTAGAGGTGTTATCGCGATCACTGCATACACAAATCTTGATCGTTTTCACACCTCGTCCTTTTCTTGGTTTGACGTGAAACAGTCCTGCAAAATCTACTCCTGTCTTTGAAAAGGGTCTAGAGGGGTTCACTCTAGATTCAGGGAGGTCTCCCATTATCTGTTTAGAAAGCTCGGACTGGTTCCGACAGCACGTGACGCATCTACGCAAAACTTTTCTAATTACTTCATGGGCATTTATTATCAAATACTGCTGTCTGAGGGCTGACAGCAATAGCTGAGTACTGTAGTGTAAATAATTGATAACTAGCTGCGTGCCTGTTCTCCGCACGGTGGGAAACGCATATTTTTCTAACACATATATAATTTGAATTACACCCAGTAATGCGGAATCTCAAAACATGAAAAAATACTTGAATCGTGACTAAAAGTTGACGCCATGAGTGCAAATTTTAGACGATTGCAACATGACACAAAAACTACGTCAATGTGACTGGCGATCAAAAAAGAAAGAACTTTAATGTATGCAGGCAAAACTTTTCTCTTTCAAAAAATGCCTGATTTCTATATCATATAATTCTCTTTGTGAGGTTTAATTTATAGCATTAATATATACCACATAAATAACATTACATGATGTTGGTTACAATTTTATCTTGCATTTTGAAAAGCATGGACAATGCATTAGCACAGTTATTTTGTCGAGGACTTCACCTAATTGAGGAGTATTGAATTTCACCTAAATTAACAAAACCTACATGAAACAATGGATGCATCATTTACGTTTAAAAGCTAATAATGCACCCTGCTCCGGTGCATTTTTGCGGAAAATCATGTCGCTTTTGTAAATGAAAGCGTTCATGATGTAGCTTCTGAGAAAAAGCTTATTACCCTTATTGAACTCTTAATGCAGTATCACACTTGTTACATAAAACTGATGTTGATCTCGCTGTCAATTCGCAATATATAAATAACTAATTTCATTTTTTACAGATTACAGTTGATCCCTTTATAACATGGGTCTACAACACGAATTCTTAGAACACGGCAAAAACATTACGATCGTTTTCGTGTAACTCGTTAAAAGGGACTTGTACAGCACGGTAAAATGAGACAAATGTTCTGATATTATGATGCTTTAGCTACTGTAATTAACATACCTTTTGAATGGCAACACCAAACATCATTGTATTTTTACGGAGTGCAAATACGTTTTGCCGCGATTATACCGCGCAGTCCGCACTCCAGGTGGAGTACAGCACAGGACCCATACAACACAGATTCCTATAACACGGAACGTATCTACCAAGTATAGGAAATCTACTGTAGTTGGATAGTGTCAAATTCAATAGTTAAGAAAATTCTGGGTTGCTGTATTTACTAATATTTCATCTCACCTTGGTAGCTGAAATGTATTAAAACAAAGTATCCAAACTGTATCAAAAGTAAACTTTACTAAAAGAAAAATTTTTAATTCTGTATAACCCTAAAACAACTTCGGTGTTTGCCATCTACGACGGTTTTTCATGATGTGACAACTTATGCTTGTGTACAGTGGCGTAGCCAAGGAGGGAATCGGGGGTCATAACCCCCCATGCGGAGTTTTTTGCCATACAAAATGTATATTCTTCATTCCCTTATAACACACATGTGTACATATATGTGAGTTGCAGTAGTCGTAACATTCCCATGAAAAATTTCTGGCTACTCCTGCTTGCATATAATTGATCTTTTTTATATTTTCATGTATCAGTGATCAATATTCTTCAGGATCGGAATCTATGCAATAAAAAAAAAATGGTCTAAAAAATCTGACACCAGAAATTTCTGATTAACACAATGGGGTTACACAAATACGCGCTGGACATATGCTCTTGCTTATGTCTGGAGGAGCAAATACATTAGAGGTTATGTGTTGCTCTGGATAATCTGCCAGCAAAAAATGACGTAAAAAATGACATCCACACGCAAAGGAAATAAAATTAAAGGTATGTAGAATTGCATATAAACTTGGATTATTTTTAAGGTGCAAGTCTGTTACAGTTCTATTTGTTTCACATTTGATATGTTTTCACTTTTTCAAGTCTTAAAAGCTGTAGAAAGAAGTGGTTTCACTTAATTGTAAAATTTAACAACTTAAGTGGCAACAATGGATTCCATTGCTATGGAAACTATAGCAATGTTAAAAATAGGACACGAAATGAGTTACCTATGTTTCCTTTGCTAGAACTGCCATATTTGCATAATTAACGCCTCCAGTCGGTGTCAAATAGCTCAAATCACAAATTAAACTTGACACTAAAGCTAATTCGCAATACCATGTTTGGCGGAATTAAAAAGAAATTTTCTATGCATACGCCAGTGACATTGGCTCATCTCAATTGTGGAATGGAATTCATAATACGGAATGAATATTTTTCACCTACTTTGCTAAGAAATGTACTATAATAGGAATCAACATACATTTAAATTCGTAAAACAAAAAATATATTAAACAGTATTAATTACGTCTTTCTAACAGCTTTTAGTAAAAGAAACTTCCGTAGCGCTGCTTTAACAAATAAGAATCAATTATTTATTACACAGTACTTCGATCGCCAAATGCCAACATACACCATTTTGCAAGATTTTTTTGTTTTCAGGGAATCATTCGAAGCATTGATTTAACAGCAATCAAAATGGGAAATAGTTATCTATTATTTATATGGTTCGATCGCCAGAATTTAATGCAGGCAGCTTATTGATAAGTAGCAGTTATTTAAATTATTATTAACTATAACGGGTTTTAATCACCGTTAACTACCATGTACAAAATGCGAGAATTTCAATTTTCTGAAATTTGGCGGAATTCCTCTAACTTAAATCAGTTTACTTAATTTCGTGAAAATTCTATAGATCGTTTAAAATCGCCTTAATAACTGCATTATTTCTGTATGAAAAATCGAAGTATAGCGCCGTAAAACTTATACTTGTTATTAAAAATACTATTTCGTTACGCTCTCAGTAATTTGCGCCAAGCCCAAAACTGTACAAATCGGTAGAACCTACTACTTTCTCAAAATCGCCAAATGAGCCATTTTTTTTTCGGCCAAACTAAAAAATATACATATTAGTCTCGGAAATCTCTCAATCCCTTATTCTTTTACACATAAAAAACATTGAATTCATGCTCTGATTTAACATGAACGCAATATTTTAATTAAAAAATAACTTTGTAAATAATCTAAACAGAAAAAAATCATTATTCTTTTATTTTTACTGCAGGAGTCTAAATAATTTAATAAAATAGCCAAACATAGGCAAGCCTCGATGCTTATTTCTCACTTTTTTGCACTACAGGGGGGTTACAATTCGCGGTAATTACAGGAGAGCAAAAATTAGCGTTTTTGATGGGGTTTTTTATCAATATCTCCTAAACTAATTCGAATTTCGAAATTTAAATTAGCGGAGGTTCTTTCTCGAAATTTTCTGAATTCGTGGATACCTCGTTCGAAACTCAACTCCCAGCCGTTTAGGAGGAGATGATGCTACACACAGCACAGACAGACGCGCACAGATTTTAATAGTATAGACTAGCTGCTTACCCGTTCTCCGCACGGTAGGAGACGAATATTTTCCTTACACATATAATTCGAATTAAACCCAGTGATAGGAATCTTTAATAGTGAAAAAGTGCTGGAATTCTGACGAAAAGCTGACTCCATGAGTGGAAATTTGAGACGATTGCAGCATGATGACACAAAAACTACGTCATTGTCACTGGCGATCAGAAAAGTAAGAACTTTACGGTATGCAGACGAAACTTTACTCTTTCGAAAAATGCCTTATTTCTACATCATATAATTCTCTTTTTTAGGTTTAATTTATAGCATTCATACATACCATATGAATAACATTACATGATGTTGAATATTATTTTATCTTATCTTGCATTTTGTAAAGCGTGGACAATGCATTAGCACAGTTATGTTGCAGATGACTTTATTAAATTTTACCCAAATTTAAAAAACCTACACGAAACAATCGATGCACATTATCGATGTACGTTCAGAAACCAAAAATGCATTCTGTTTCCGTGAAGATCTTGTCGCTTTCGTAAATGAAAAAATTTGTGACGTAACTTAAGCGGAAAAGCTTATTAACCTTACTGAACTCTTAATACAGTAGCACACTTGTTACATAAAACTAACGTTGATCTCACTGCCAATTCACACTAAATAAATAACTAATTTCATATTTTATTTTTAACATAGATTAATTGCATAGTGTCAAATTCAATATTAAACAAAATCTGAAATCGTTTCTAGAGCTCTAGGTCTTGTAACTGGAGTAACTGGAATATATATGAAAAAATAAATAGAACTTTAACATATAAGTAATTTATATGAAATATTCTAAGCACATTGGATCCCGTTATTCGGAAAGATTCCACAAACGCCATGGGAAGAAAGAGCAATTAATTTCATATTATATTTTGTATTCCTTGCAAGCGCCTTTGTTATGTACATGATTGCAATAACATTCTCGTACACGATGCTTATCCTATAGTCTCTTGTGATTTATTTTGGATTTTCATTTCATATTCCTGACTTTTCATACTTTTGAAATTTTGTTGCTTTGCGCATGTGAATAATCGATTATCATTTCGCATTACGGCTACCAATTAAATAGTTTTCCATATCGCTTCTTCCACGTTAACGACGTTAATCTGCCTTTTTCTAGTTTAAAAAAAAAAAAAACGCCTACAAAGTTTCATTGCTTCAATTTAGACACACAGAGGGGTTAGGCAAATACGCACCCGACAAATTGCTTCCTTATGTCCGCCGAAGCAGCACATACGTTAGCGTGTAATGTGCTTCTCCGGATAATCTGACAGCAAAACAGAAGACAATGACGTGAAAATGACGTCACACGCGAAGGAAATAAAATGAAAAATATGCAGAATTGCCTGAAAAAAATTCGATTATTTTTAATGCGCAAATATGTTAAAATTCTATTTGTTTCATATTTAATGCGTTTCCACTTTTTTGGGTCTTAAGAGATGTAGAAATGAGTGGTTTCACTTAATTATTAAATTGAACAACTTATGGATTCCGTTGCTACGGAAACTGTAGCAGTGTTAAAAATAGAATATGAAATGATTTATTTATGTTTACTTTGCTAGAACTGCCATTTTGGGAGTAATTAACGTCGGCAGTCGATGGCAAATAGCCAAAATGAACCACACATTAAACTTGACAATAAATGCGATAATTTAAAGGCATTACCAGCTAGTCTAACTGGGTTTAAAAGATATTCTCATTCATCTCAAACAGCATTCGTATTTATAAAGACTTCCTATTTTATTAAACCTTGTTTGGCGGGATTAAAAAATATTATCTATTCATACGCTCGTAACACCAACTTATATCAATCGGGGCATAGAATTAGCAATACAAAGGAAAAAGTTTAATTTTCTGAAATTTGGCGGGGTTTCCCTAACTTAAATCAATTTATTTAACTTGATGAAAATCATTTAAAATCGCCTTAATAACTGCATTATTTCTGAACAGAAAATTAAAATTTCAGGCTAAATTCTAGTAAAACCTACACTTGTTTTTAAAAATACTATTTCTTTACGCTCTCAGAAAATTGCGCCAAGCCTAAAATTGTGCAAACCACTAGAATCCACTTTCTCAAAATCGCCATATAAGCCATTTTTTTTCGCCAAATTATAAGGTTATACACTTTTGTCTCTGAAATTTACAAATCCTTTTTCTTTTGCGTATAAAAAATATTGAATTCCTGCACTGATTTCCCACGCAGACGATATTTTAATTAAAAAATAACCTAGCAAATATTCGAAACAGAAAAAAAGTATTATTCCTTTATTTTTAATGCAAGAGTGTAAATCATTTAATAAATTCGCCAAACATGGCAACCTCGATGCTTATTTCTCACATTTTCACTACAGGGGTTACAATCGCGGAGTTGCGGAGTGCAAAAATTAGTGTTTTTGACGGGGTTGTTTATCAATATCTCCTAAACTAATTCGAATTTCGAAATTTAAATTAGTGGAAGACCTTCCTCGGAATTTTTCGAATCCGTGGACACCTCGATCGAAACTCAACTCTCAGCGGTTTCGGAGGAGATGATGCTACACACAGACAGACAGACGCGCACAGATTTTAATAGTATAGAAGACTAGCTGCGTGCCCGTTCTTCGCACGGTAGGAAACGAATATTTTACTAAAGTCTAATCGTAACTATCTATGCAAAAGCAAAATGTCAAAAAGTTCAAGTAGTCCTTTTGTTGAAACTACCGTGGAATATATTACGCAACGTAGGATTATGGTTTAGTTAGTTATAAGACGATCGTTGAAAAATAATGAATATAACACTTTTAATTTCACGAAATAGTTATTAACCTGGTATACTGTTCTTTAATACATATTATCCAAACAAATCTACTATTACTACCAAAGATAAAAATGAGAATACTATCTATTACTTATATTAATATTACCTATCTTCGTTTCTCAGTCTTTAATACTCAATTTAAAGAAACAGATTAGATATTTTAAACCAATGATGCCTTTCTACTTTTTGGTGATTCTGTGAAATTTATGCATTGCCATTAAAACAGATCTCCATATATTTTTAAGCATAATTCTTGTCTGATTGGGATATTTAGCACGGCAAAATATTTCATCTCGCAGTGGTGGAAACCATCCAAGCTGTACCAATTTAAATATTATTTAAATCCACCATGGTTCAGACTCGTGAAAACATCAAACTGTGTAATCTCGAGGAACTATTTGGAATCGCTCAAATTGCGAATAGGGCGTTAAATTGTGTTGCAGAGTTTACGAATTTCAGACAACTTTTAATTTATGACGTCACGTTCTGACCAGGGTAGTCGAATGTAGTCATTTCGCGCAGTAGTTTTCAAACGGAGTAATATTGAAACATACGACATTGAAAAACTCTCGCTTGCAACAGAACTTTATTAAAGTTAATTTGAGAGATATTGGGGTTATTCCTAGCTAATCGGTAGTTCAAATATTTTCCGTATCCATATTGCCAGGGCTCGTTTATCGGCAGGGCAACCGGGGCATTTGCCCTGGGCCCACCAATTTCAAGGGCCCAAAAATGTTGTATTTTTCAACAAAGTTATGTTTGATAAAAAGTTTCATTTATTAAAAAATTTATATTCTTTAAAAAAATTTACTTAAAAATCACTCGACATTATCCTGCAAATGTACATTTAAAAGTTTCTATTTATGCAAGCATGCACTGTAATATCTGGTGACATTTAACATTAACCTTACCGTGAATGAAACTGGGTTGCTTTAACTCCCTATTAATTTCAGCTAGGCAATGATAACTCGTCTATACAAATATTGATATGCAGAAGTGACAGTATTTTGAAGCCCCCCTATAATGTTAGGCAAGTTTTGCATTTCCTTTCATAAATACATGCTATTTATGTATACAAAAATCCTTTAATATTTATCGCTATGTACGTATTTATATTTAGTGTTTAAACAAACAGTATATTTAAGTAGCTATATGTATCTAAAATAACTTAGATGCATAATACTGTTTTCGTGCAATTTCCGTAAAATATTTATGGTCCGGTGCAAAGGCCCAAAAATCTGTGTTTGCCCTGGGCCCAATATTCTGATGATCGGGCCCTGCATATTGCTAATGATGTAACTTTTCTGCATGAGCTTGCTAAGTTGCTAAAATTTAACAAAAAAAGAGTATATCTGATATAGATAATATACCGCCAAAAGTCGTTCAAATTTGGCGACATTTTGCATGATTTTTGGGAATACATACAACGACCGTCGTCAAACCGATAGCGAATACTATGAATTATGTTAATTAGTATTTTGCATCTTGTGCCGACATTTAATTTCCCACGATTTAAAAAAATGCAAGATTCCTTTCGTTATTATGGTTTCTGAAAAATCACAAAGCTCAAAAATCGCTAAGGGTAACACGCGCATTAAACAAAATACTTTGAATTTTTATAATAATAATTTTTGCGTCAAAACCTTTTAATGTAATTAGATTTCTAACTCATTTTCATGAGGTCAAAATGATATCATTCTCAGTTGCGATATCTAACATGAATTAGTGAAAGAAGAAAAAGAAAGAAAAAACACGTTATTTTATTTTCTACAAAATCTAATAATCTGGGTGGAAGTTTATTATTTCGCTCGTGATGTAATTTTTTGTCAAAACTTTTTAACCAGGATTTTTAATGCATTTTTACAGTGACATAAAAATGACGTCAGTCTCACTTGAATTATTGAAAGTAATAAATAGATAAATCTAACTTTGTTAACTATGCTCACGAATGTGCTGAAATCGGTTATTTGAGTAGCTTTCTACCCTAATTGCGAAAAATCGTAAAAAGTTAGAGAACCCGAACGAACAAACAAACAAACATACTTTCACATTTATGTAATAGATTGCATGAAAACTTCGATTATTTTTAAAGAAGCGCTGATATGTTAATGTTCTATTTTTTTCATATTTTATGCCTTTTCATTTTTCGAGTTTTAAGAGTTGCAGATATTAACGATTTCACTTATTGTTATATTTAACAACGTAAGAGGCAACAATGGATTCCATTACTACGGAAACTGTAGCAATCTTTAAAATAGAACATGAAATGAATTATTCATGTTTACTTTGCTAGAACTGCCATATTGGCGTAATTAACGCCACAAATTGATGGTAAATAGCTAAAATGAATCACAAATTAAACTTAACAACAAATTCAAAAATTTACTTTCAATCCTTACAATACCCACAATTTTTACCGGGCTGAAAATCTATTCTTATTCACATTCCAAAAGCAAAGAAAAAAGAAAAGAATTCCGATTTTATTACACCTTGTTTGGTGGGATTAAAAAAAAATATCCAAGCATACACTCATAATATCGACTCATTCCACTCGTTTAATGTAATTAGCAGCACAAACGCGAGAACACACTCTATTAAACACAGCGTTACACTATGTTTGAATATTTATCGCCAGCTTTGCTAAGAAAGGTAAAGTAGGAATCAACATACATTTTAATTTGTAAAGCAAAAAATTTATTAGACAGTATTAGTTATATGCCATTCTAACAGTTACCAGAAAAAGAAATTTCCGTAGCACTGCTTTAACGAATAAGAATCAATGATTTTTTACACATTCGATCGCCAAAGTGCCAACATACACCATTTTGCGAGATTATTTTCAAGGAATCATTAGAAGCATTGAAATAACGACAACCAAAATGGGAAATAGTAATCTATCACTCATATGGTTTGATCGTCAAAGTACAACAGGCATCTACTTGAAAAGGAGCAGTATTTTAAATTATTAACTATGTCTCAATGTATTTTATTCATCGTTAACTATGATGTACAAAATGCGAGAATTTCAATTACCTTAAATTTGGTGGAATTTCCCCTCACTTTAATCAATTTACTTAATTTGGTGAAAATTCTCAAGTTAGATCGTTTAAATTCGCCTTAATAACTGCATTATTTCTGCACTAATCATTGCTAAATTAAAAAAATTAAAGATAAACTCTAATAAAACCTACACTTGTTTTTAAAAATACTATTTCGCTACGCTCTCAGTAAATTGCGCCAAGCTTAAAACTGAGCAAATCGGTAGAACCTACTACTTTCTCAAAATCTCCAAATCAGCCTTTTTTCCCCCCTCCAAACTAAAAAATATACATATTAGTCTCGGAAATCTCCCAAACTCTTATTCTTTTACACACAAAAAACATTGAATTCCTGCTCTGATTTCACATGCACGCAATACTTTAATTAAAAATAACTTTGTAAATAATCTTAACAGAAAAAAAATCATTATTTTTTTATTTTTACTGCAGGAGTCTAAATAATTTAATAAAATAGCCAAACATGGCAACCTCGATGCTTATTTCTCACATTTTTGACTGCAGGGGTTACAATTGCGGAATTACAGAGATCAAAAATTAGCGTTTTTGATGGGTTTTTTTATCAATATCTTCTAAAATAATTCGAATTTCAAATTTAAATTAGCGGAAGACCTTCCTCGGAATTTTTCGAATCTGTGGACACCTCGATCGAAACTCAACTCCCAGCCGTTTCGGAGGAGATGATGTTACAGACAGACAGACGCATACAGATTTTAATAGTATAGAAGATGATTGATAAGGAGTTCGATGATATAATGAGACTTCGGAAGAATGACTGGATGTTTAATATCTTTTGGCAAATTTGAATTACGGAGCCTTCCACCAACTCTGAACATTTTCTCCTCGTCCAAATATGGATGTAAGCATAGCTGCCAAGTGTTCTGTTTTATATGGATTTGTTCCGTTTTTTGAGCTTTGTTCCGTAAATACGTTTTTAAGCCAAAATGTTCCGTTTTTCAGCTTCTGTGTAAGAATTTTTAAAAATTATAAGAAAAAAGGAAAATTGTGTACATATTTAGCTTTTGGTAAATCATTTATCCTTGTAGACAAGTCAATAAATTTAATTGAATGATATTTATCTTATTATTCTTTCAAGTATTTATTACATTACACATTTAAGTCTATTGTAGAAACTGAGCTAAGTTAAGTATATTTTATTTTTCTAAATTAATGCTTATATATGCACATCATCTCTCTACACATGATAATTTAATTTTGTTAATGTAAGATCTTTAATTGTATATTTAATCATACATTTCATGACCACACACTTTGTTCCTTATTTCTGATTTTATGAGCAGGTGCTGTGTTCCTTATTTTTTTCTTGGAAGGTTGGCAGCTATGATGTAAGCCAGTAAGATTGTTTTGATACCTCAAGCTTTTCTCTTTAGAGAGAAGTTCAATTTCTTCAGAAAATGAAATTGATTGAACATATTTTAGTATAAATGTACGTGCTCGACTCATTTCTTTGGTCTGGAGATATTTAGTTTGCACGGCATCGATTTTTTTCAGATTATTAATAAATCTGAGACTCCAGGCTACAACTACGACTGCTACAATGGTAGAAGTTTGGTCCAAGATGAAAATTTTGAAAATAACTTATCAATGAAGGAATTGCTACTCACTGAGGGACACTGAAAGCCTGAGAAAGTTTTCAATTTTTCAGGCTCTACAATCTCATTTGGAATCTCTTTAATACTGCACTGAGGCCAATCCTCTCTCTCCTTACTTAACCATTTGGGACCTATCCACCACTTATCACTGTACTCTAAACTCTCTGCTGAAATAACTCTAGTTAGCAAATCTGCCGGATTATCCTCTGAAAGACAATATTGCCAGTCACTCGGATTAGTTTTCTCCTGGATTTCTGAAACACTATTTGCAACAAATTGCTTCCATTTTTTATGCTTTCCTCTTACCCAACACAAAGCAACTAACGAATCGCTCCAATACATGACTTTCCCAACTGAATCCCTAAAAATACTTAGCACGTAATTTCCTATTCTTGCATCTATCACAAGAGACATCAATTCTAATCGCGGTAATGTTAGTTTCTTAGTAGGGGCCACTCTGCTCTTGGACATGACAATTATGACACTTTATACTTCCCACCTTTATCAAAAAATCTAAAATAGGCCACACATCCATAGTCACTCGGCGAAGCACCACAAAACACATGCATTTCAACGGTTTTATGCACACAATATCGCAAACTATTTCTCGGAATGGTTATATCACTCAATTTGTCAACTTCATTGCACCACTTAGCCCACTTCAGCCGCAGGTCTTCAGGTAACTCGTCATCCCAGTTGATGGCTCTTTCCCAAATTTCCTGCAACAAGCACTTAATCCGCACAACAAACGGCGAAATCAAACCAATGGGATCGAAAATACTTGCTGCTGTCTGTAAAACACATCGTTTGCTGTTCCTCAACCTTTTTTGCGAATCTACTAATCCTTTCACATCCAACAACAACACATCTAGCTCGGGATTCCAATTCAAACCTAGGACTTTCGTCTGATAAGTTTCTACCAATTCACTCTCACTAAGACCACTACCTACCTCTTCACTCTCACTAAGCCCGCTTTTCACCCATAGCTCCTCTAGTTCTCTGCTATTAGACCTTAATTTCCTCAAGCCTCCTGCCTTTAAAATTGACACAGCATCTGATGATAACTCAAAGGCCTCACTCACACTATTTCCACCATAATATAGGTCATCTACATAGAGCGCAGAATTTAGCATCTCGACTGCCTTCGGTTAGGAATTTTCAAAGCCCTTAATGTGATATTTGATCGTTGCACTTAAAATAAATGGAAATGTTTTACAACCAAAGGGTAATCGTTGTATTCACATAACCTTATACTCATCACTAGGGTTATCTGCATACCACAGAAATTTTAAGTACTTTATATCCCTTTCAGAAATACCTATCATAAAAAATTTTCTATGTCAGCACTAAACGCAATTTTGAATTTATGAAAATTTAAAATCATATCGAGGATATTTGGACTTAGATTCGAAGCAGTCTCCAAGCAATCATTCAAAGAATAATTACCATTAGACTTAGAGCTGCTACAGATAAAAACAATGCGAACCCTCGTTGTTTCTTTATCATCTAACTACCGCTCTATGGGGCACAAAATATTTGCTTACACTTCTCTCAGATTCTTCAATAATACCCTTTGATAACTGCTCACGTATGACTTCCTTATATTCCTTAGCAACTCTTTTGTTTTTAGAAAAATCTCCTTGCAGTTCATCAAAACGCTTTTAAGCTAAATAAAAATTATTTCCTAATTCACTCGGATTAATGTTCCAAAGTAAATTGGTTTCATATCTGCTGTTTACAAATTTTAAATCACTTTCGAATTGATCAATAAGCACCTTATCACTTGCATTTAGCTCTTCCTTTTCTTTTATTCCCAAAGCCTTGAGATTCCATAATACTTGGATATCTGACACTGTGACACAAAAATTAGCTGACACTGTATCTTTATAACTGTTATTCTCTTGGGTTCCTTGCAAAGCATAACCAAAAATTGTAGGTACACAAGTGATGGTCTGATTTATTTTTTCAAACTGAGACGACTCAACAACCAGAAAAAATACCTCTGCTCCAATTAAAATTGTTCACGCATAATTTTCTGTACGTCGTCATTTGGTATGGAAATTGGAGCAGCTGTAATTGTATCTGCAACCAGCACTTCTATTTTAATAAACTGATCTGGACTAAATCTACTCATCAAATTTATTTCTGCAACCTCATAAATTTTCTCCCTGGGCACTAAAAACCGAAAGAAAAGACTGCTAAATTTTCCCTTTCTGATGGGTTTTAATTTGAGTGATCTAGCAAGCGATTTCTTGTACCAGTTTCGCTCTGACCCGTTATTGCAAAAATTCTGGTTAATATATTGAATTCCAATCTACCATTTGGGCAGCTAGCATAAACACTACAAGTGAGCAATAAAACAGATGGACTGGCACTTGAGACTGAAGCATTACACTGAGTGGGGGAGACGGCGCCTGTTTCATTCTTTGGGGTAGTTTTATTTTGATTAGTCTCCATTTGAAAATGAATAATCACTTTATGGAGCAAACCACAGAAACAATTTTTTGCACGGCATTTCTTTGCATAGCAATCACTTTTAAAGCATTTCAAACATAAATTATTACTCTTAATAAATACAATTCGTTCATTAACTGAAAGCTTTTTAAAATTGGGACACTCGCTTAAGCATGATTTTCATTTAATTTACACATTGGACACTTAGACTTTTCCACTCCTGAAATATACACATTCAAAACATTTTTTGAACTATTACTGTAACGATATGAGTTGATTTGGCTTCGGTATTTTTTCTCATAGTTTGGAAATTGGGTTTGGTTTGGCAGTAAAGGATTGAACCAAAGATTACCGCGAAATTAAGAGGTTTCGCGGTAAAGGATCCTAATTTAGGTTTACCTCTAGAAGACAAATAAATATCACATTCGCGACTTAAATCTTAAGGTCTGAGCCATTTCTCTCCCTGCTTGACAGCAATATGGGTTTTTAATTCTCGGTGAAGTTGAGCAAAAATCTTATCCGCAACTATAAGCTCAATTAAATCTTTGAATTCATTCACTTGTCGTAACTGACAATAATATTCAAAATTTGCATTTAATCTTGATGCATATTGCACAAAACTTTCGGGTGGGAATTTTTGGGCATTCTGATTGATTTAAGCATTCTTGGGGAGTTGGTTGAAACTCTTTTTAAAATAAGACTTTTAAGCTTACCGTAATCCTTTGTCTTCTTCGCTAACATAAACCATTAAATTAGCAATTTTTTCTCCTAAAATATTTAACAATATTTCTGATTTTAAATCTTTGGGTACATCCTTGGTTCTAAATGCATTTTCTCAAGGGATTGGAAAAATAAGTTAAAAGATTCCGCTTTCGAAGGCACTGAAATAGTTAAACTTTTTACAATTTTAATGAAATTTTCGGTATTACGGTTAAGGGAATTGGACTCAGAATTTTGATTTGTCGGTATTTCTTTACGTATATTTGTTAACTCTACCTCTCTTTCAAGTTGGCAAGTTTTAATTTTTCAAATTCAATTTTAACTGCACTGTCCGACAACTCTGTTAAATTTTTCTTTTCTTCTAATATATTACAAATTAATGCTGAAGATTCTCATTTTTACGTACTGGCCACTGCCTCCTAAATCAATTTCATCTAGGAGCCAGTACTTCCCGCAATCTTTAGCACATTGGCTATAAGTATGCACATAGTTGATATCTATTTTATTTGCTTGTACTGAAGTTTTAGAGCATATCTACTGTATATATAGAGAGACGGAGTGAGTGGTAATAATAGATATAGAGATAATTAAATACATTTAAAAAAGAAAATTTATTTTTAAGTGACTAATGCAAGGTGCAAGTTATGATAACTAAGAAATATAAATGGTTGGGAATTTTAAGCTTATGGCATCATTTATATAGCAATAGCATATACATTGATCTCAAAATACTAAATCTGAAAACAGACAAAATATTATTCATAGCATTTATTAACTAAATTACAGTCTGTGTCATTTTTTAAATCAAATTTGGTCATCTTGGTAGGATAGTGCCATTCCATCACAATTTTATGCATAAATTAAAGCCTATTTTCAATAGTTTTTTGTTCCATTGATAGGTATTTCTCTCCTAAAGTATTCTTTAATGCAGAAAAGACACATTCTTTAAGAGCATTTGATGGAGAAACTGTTAACAAAATGGTCACAACATCTCTAAGAACATTGAAGCAGGTTAAGTTTGGAGATAACGAACTTCATAAGCAATTCGGAAGTCTGAGATCCTGACTGGTTCTTAAGTATATGTTTAGCAAGTGTCCATTCCTCAAATGCACATGCAGCATCTAAACCAAATATGGTAATACAGTCAACTCCCTCTAATCCGTACTCACTGGGACCAAGGGTTGTGCAGATTACAGGATTTTGCAGATTATAGGTCATTTTTTTTTTGTTTACATTTTTATATTTAGAATTTCCCTTTAAATTATAGTCAATTTACTGTAAACAAATAGGAAATGATGAAAGAAAATGCATATGCAGTTGAATAAAAACACAATTAAATGTCAATATAAATACTTTTAATATTAAATACAATCACTAATACAAAAATAAAAGAATAAATTATCTCTAAATTTTTTATTTATTTTTCATTTTTTCAAATATTGCAGTGATTGTAATTTGTTTAAGAGATTTAATTTTTCTTCAGAAATTTTGTCCTGAAGCCTTCTAATTGTCAGTAACTCCTGGTCACTGCCAAATGATTGCTTTTGCAAAATGTTTAAATACTTGTCTCCCAGAGCTAACCCTTCTTCAAAAGTAATAGTACACTAGAAGACCCCAAATCCGGAAGTTTTTCAACAAACAAACAATTTTTTTTATGGGCAGCTGTTGTTGTTGTTTTTAATTTCTTTGAAAGACCGTTTTTAACTAAATACATCTATTATAAAATAAACAAGCTGAATCAGAAAGGAGGGAATTTCACTGGTCGATCGCAAAAGGGGGGGGGGGACATGCGGTGCATCATTTGTATATTTGATATCTCAGTATTACATTAATTTTCAATCTTGCTAGGTAATTTTCGGTTTCTCGTTATGTAAAAATATTCTATGCTATTATATAAACTTTAAAGAGGAAAAGAGTGTTATCCTCTTCACATTACATATTTCAAGTGCTGATGATTCATTATTTCCGCTGGTGCTCCTCTGGCAGTTAAATGTAAACAAAGAGAGACGCCATGTGGTCTGTTTATGCTTTTCTTTCTTCCTATAGAACTGCAGTTATGTGGAGGAAGTTTTTGTTGCACAATAAATCGCTAGACAGAAGATAAAAAGGGTGGGGGGGGGAGAGAGAATCAGAAAATTGCGCAACTGCTGTGTAGCCTGCCAAATCGCAGTTTGCGTTTAAAGTTAAACATGTTACATATTTTCAGCCAATTTTAATTGCAACGGTCAATCTCTACGGTTGTCTCTGGAAAGAGTGAAGCGATGTGATTGGATGGTGCATTGCTTCGCAGTTCATTATTTACATCCATTCACTGAACACATGTAACTTAGGATATAAGTTTCTGTATGTTTAATTACATAATATACTTAAATATATGAAATTATTTACTTCAAATACCTGTGGAAAATCATTAATGTCTTTATAACATTCAGCCAATCCAATAACTTCTATTACAGTAATACTACCAGTCAAATGCCGCTCAAACTGTAAACAAACTTGTTTGTTTACATTTGAAATATATCGCGGATCACAGGCGTTCGTGGATTAGCGGGTGTTGAAGGTAATAATAATAATAATACATCTTAAAAGGGGAATGGAAATTTCCGGAAAATTATTATAGCATGGCGCCTGGGCGTGAAATTAATTGGTGGCCAAACAAAAGAATTTAGTTGCCAGCTGGCGACTGGGAATCTTCAGCTCTATTACAAATGAGATTCTGCACAAATTCGTTATCAGTTTTATAAATTTCACACTTTCTTCTATTAGCTTTTTCAACTCTATTACTTTCGTGTCTAGTGGGACATCTAAACCAACTCACCACAAAACCAAACCTACTCACCACAAAACCGAACCACTGCTTTTCTCAAATTAACCACTGCATTATCCAAAAACTTCAAGAAACTAATCATCACAAATATCACACTCTTTATGAACTCCACCTGAGATTCATACTGCACTTCATGACACCAAAAAATGTTTGAACTACGACGGAAATGGACTGACTAAAACTCTAAAAAATTACTGAGAAGAGAGCCATGATGCTTCCTTTCGATCACTTTATTTCACACACACTGATGACTATGTACAATGACTAGTTCTCTCTGCGCAAAAGCGCCCTCTGTGAATGGCGTTACACTTGTGATTTACTGGGAGTGTTAACAGACTATAGGTATAGTATATTGAAGATGTCCATAGGCCTCAATGTATTGAAATTCTTTTATGTGGCCCTGTAAATAAACTATCTCCAGGCATGAAAGTTTTCAGTCTTTTTAACATTACTGATGCATTTGAGATTTAGTATTTAAATTAGTTTAATGAATGTAATTATATTGAATACAGTGATATAATGAATATTAATTTAATAAGAATACACATAAAAAAATTAACAGGTAATGTGTTAAATGCATAATATATTTGTTCTATATGATCTGCAGCAAAGTTCAGTCTTTTTAGCTGTTTTGAGCTTTCATGCCTGTACCTCGTAGAAAGGGAGGTGCACAACTAGGTGTTGCAGCAATCCTAAATATAAAATTTCAACATTTTACAGCTAATAATTTTTTTAGATGTGCAAGTTACGTAGATACATACGTATGTACAGATGTCAGGAAAATACTAGTCAAAATGGATTGTACATGTATACATACAAACATGCTGATTTACTTTGTAAAAGGAAGTAAAAAATCTTATATTTTCTTGTTTAGCTACAGGGAATTGTGCAGACTGTTATACCTTTAAGTTAGCACTTAGTTGATACTAAAATTGAAAATGTTCAATTGTGTGCAGATTCACTCAACTGACTGAGAGACAAGGCATGAATGTACTACTGTCACCAGCTTTGGGCCTCTTAATCTCAAGAAATTTCAAATTACGAACTGGGTGATATGCACAGCAGAGATAAGTATGAAAGATGACTTAAAATACTAGTAAGCAGGCCTAGCAGTTGTCCTATATTTCCTATTTTTCCTATATTTAAAAAAAAAATGCTTAAAAATGTCCTATTTTTGTCCTATATTTAAAAAATCTTTAATTTGTCCTATATTTTGTAATTTTAACGAAGTTTCAGATTCGACGCGGCCATTTTTGAGATGCGAAAATCGGCACTAGAAAAGCGCACACGTAGCTGAAAGCAGATGTTTTTAGGCACCTAGCAACAGGCTAGGCGCTACGTGACTACTGCATTCTCCGCCCCTTCCGTGAAGTGGAAGGGAATTTGAGCGGGAGTAAATGCGCTGTTCTGAGAGTCGACCGGTTGCGTTGTTTGTTATCATTCAGTACTGGAACTGGCTTCCTCGTTGATCTTCCGCGTGTTCGTATCTGATTATTTGAGGGTGATTTGAGGTAAAGTCGACTCGTGTGGTTGTGACACCCTCACAACTTAGTAGCGGTAACGTAAATTTAATTCCGCGTGTTCGTAATGCTCCAGAAAACGTGGTGTGTGTCTCCATCTGCACGACAGTTTTGGGCGATGTGATCAGCCATCAGCGTAATGGTAGAATTTTAAACGTATAGTTTTGGATAGTTTCCATGAAAGCCATCTTTAAAAATGCCTCGAGACACAAAATTTAACGAAAGATGGTTAGATGAAGATGATGGATCAGGAAACGACATTAAGTTGTGGTGCGCACGTGGTAAAGATGATTTTCACTTTTATTGCAATTTCTGCAATAAGGACATTTCTATTAGCAATAGTGGTAAAAACAGCCTCTGCAAGATATCCTTATTTAAGGCTTCTTGTGAAAGGAGCTCTGTGTCTTTCACATGGACAAGCCTCTGTGGAAAGGGGTTTTTCAATATATAAGAGAATGCTGTCTTCTGAGCGTGCAAGCATGAATCTCGCCACAATTATTGGTTTGAGGTTTATTAAAGACAACATTAAAGGAAAAGTTAGTGAAATGGTCATTACTAGAGAAATGATAAGATTTTATAAGGATGGATGCATATTCCAAATACAAAGAGGAACTTAAAGCTCACCGAACAGCTGAAAAGAAAATAGAAAATAAAAGTAGCACTAGTACAACTTCAAAATGTACACCCACAGAAAAGTTACAAAATTTAAAAGAAAATGTAGGTGTAGCACAGCAATTTATCGAGAAAGGGAATAAACATTTGGAAACAGCATTGAAAAGAAAATCATTTAAAGAAATTGCTGCAGCACAGGCACTTATTGAAGCAGGAAACAAGAAATTAAAAACTGCTTGAAATAACTGCTTTATAAATTGCGTGTAAATAAGTGAAACAACATTCATTGCATGTATATTTAATCAAGATTTTTTCTAAATAAATCCTGGATATATCAGTAACACAATGTCCTTTTTTTCGTAACCAGTTCTTATTACTATTTGGGTGTTTAAACTTGTACTTCATTTTCATAACTTCAGTAAAAATATTTCAAAAAAATGTATTCAAAAGTTAAGTTTTTCTTAAATTTTTTTTTTTTTAAGGATTTTGCTATAAACAAACTTTATTTATGTGTATTAAAATTAAAATTGCTAACTAGGAAAAGTGGGTCACAAAGGCCCATTATCTTGAGAAATATGGGTTTTTGCATATACAAAATCCGTATTTTTTTGCATCATAGTCAACAAAATTTGGGTAAATTACTCAAAAATCTGAGTAAATGCAAATCCTGTATCTTAAAAGCAAAATCAATATTCTACATTTATTATTATACCATTAAAATTTGTTAGTTAATTCAAATCTATCATGCAAATTGCATTCTTGTTAATAATCAAAATGCACTGCTTTTCATCCCCTCCCTCACGAAAGAATTAATTGTGCTTTGTATAACTATTTACATAAAATAGTTTGATCAATCAGCAAATTTAAGACAGAACTTCAGTGCAATGCCTGAAGATATGAATTTATTATTTGTGATTCTAAAAAAAAAATTTCAAATTGCAGTAATTGTCACACAAAAGTAGGAGAAAATTATTTCTTTTCTTCAATCCTATTATATATTTATTGCTATAATTTATTGTGTGGATGTATATATATGTTCAATATGTATTTAAATATGTTGTACGTTAAAATCCTGCAGAATATTTGCAGCGTATGACATACAAGTAGTACAGCGTATGACATACAAGTTGTCCTATATTTTTGAAACACAAATCCTATATTTTTTTTATGTTCCTGCTGCTACCACTGAGTAAGTCAATACAGATCACTTCTAAAATTATTTTCACCTGAGATTAATTTTTTTTTAAATTGCATATTATCCTAATTTTATTTTAATAAAATTTTAAAAAAGTATGACAAAAATATTTAGTTTTTTGAGTCAGCTAAGCTCAATATCATATATTAAAATAATTAGAAATCATAGGCATGTAACTATATTTTAATAATGACATTTTCATTGAAATTTGTATTTTTAAAAAAAGATTTAAATGAAAGAAAAAGTTGATATTTTGTGTTACAGTTAACTCCTTCTAATTCCCAAAAGTTGTGCGGATTATAGGATTTTGCATATTATAGTTCATTTACATTTTTCTTTTGCCAATTCAGAGCAAGTTCATTAATTTAATCATGCATAAGTAGACATTAAAATGAAAAGATGGTATCTAATAAATTTTAAGATCAAGTACTTTTTTCAATAGTAACTCAACTTATCAATTATTGAAGGTAAATAATTTAAGCATAAGTATTCAATATCATATAAAGCTAAATATTCAACAAATAGTTACTTTAATTATGATTATAAATTACCTGGTAGTATTACTGAGAAATTCTAGTCATTTCACTTTCAACAGACTAAAAACTTTCACCAGTGTTTCATTCTTTGAAGAAAAATTGCATTGTAAAATTATTTGTTTACATCAGAAATGTATGGTGGGTTATAGGAATTTGCAGGTTATAGAGTTTTGGATTAGAGGGAGTGTACTGTATATCTATCACCGAAAATTCAATTAATCAAGATGATGGTGAAGTGAAATGTTGTGAAAGCATTTGTTGTGCAAAGCATGGCATCATTTAATAATCTGTTGTGTATTTTATTTGGATAAACTTATTCAAAATTGTTAGTAAGAGGCTATATTAACAAATTTCTGTTAATAAAATTAGTTGAAATAATTAAATTTTAAAAAATTGAAGAGTAGCTTTTTTTTTTTTTTTTTTTAAAGTTACATATTGCTGATGTGTGTTTATTCCATCCTAGGTATCTGGGGAAAAACTGTATTAGTGTGACTGTATGCTGTGTCAACTAAGAGATGAAATGTAAAAACCTATGTAGTTATATACTATATATAAAGTCAATAAAATATTTTATGTTTAAAATTTAGTTATTTTAATTGTGCTTGTGGATAGAATTTCTTCTACTTTCACTGATGTAAAATAAAACACCCCCCCCCCCAATAACACATACATAGAGTTGCTATAATTAAGTTTCCTCCATAAATATCTGCAGCTGAAACGGGTGAACAGTTTGTCTCCAAATTTGGCATGTGTGTTCACAAGATGCCTGTAAGGAAGTTTTTTAAAGTTTAGATTAAAAAATGTCCACTAATTGTCTATGCATATGAAATGAGGTCAAAAATGAGAACCAAATTTATTAATGAATGCTCAAAAATTATCGAGTAAACTAGCTGTGCCCATTCTTCACACAGTAGGAAACGAACATCTTACTAAAATATTATCGTAACTACCTATGCGAAAACAAAATCTCAGAAAGCTCTGATAGTCCCTTTGTTGAAATTATCACGGGATATATCAGCGCAACATGAGATCGCCTTACGACTAGTTTAGTTAGCTGTAAGGCGATCGTTGAAAAATGATGAATAGAACAATTTTAATTTCACGAAATATTTATTAATATAGTATATACTGTGCTTCAGTCGCATAATTCATGACATCCTATAGAAATTCGGGACATTTTCATGACACATTGTTCAAATTCTTGACATTTTCATGACCGGTTGACACACTGTTAGATTTTTTAAACTGGGTATGGGCAACCTTTGAAAAGTTTCGGGCCAAACATTAGGATATTAGCAAAGTCGTGGGCTGTAAAAATCTGCAAATTATGTGACACAGTCAAAACAAACTGTTTTTAAAAGAAAATTTTCTCCTCTATCCGATGATGCAAATAAAGTTTTATTGGGAGTGTAA
Organism: Cheiracanthium punctorium; assembly: GCA_038373885.1. NCBI lineage: Eukaryota > Metazoa > Arthropoda > Arachnida > Araneae > Cheiracanthiidae > Cheiracanthium > Cheiracanthium punctorium. The sequence goes on from JAWZYV010004477.1 coordinate 125,808, forward strand.
TTACAGGCGTTATTACGTATTGTGCGAGAAAAAAATGCCAAAAATTACATAAAACATTTCCTAATACGAATTTCGAAAAAATCACTCGGAGTTGTGTTAGTACATGTCCTAGGGAAGCTGTATACAAAATTACGTGGGTCTGCTACCAACCATCTAGGCGCTATGTGATCGAAAGACGTTTGCATAAGAAAATTGCAGGTTACAAACCTACCCACATAGATAGCCTGTCAGCCCGCTACAAACATTTTTTTATTCTCATATTTTATTATATAAGATGTTTAATTTCCTCTACATTTAGCATTAGCTATTTCCATTCGTAAATTAGCTGTTTTTTCATTAAAAGCACCGTAAAGGGCGTTAGTAAAATGTTGAAAGTTGCACAAGGTTTGCAAATTTTGATAATTGATTGCTAAGTTTGGTGCCAAAATGTGACTATTTATTGTAAATATATTACGAATATAGTTAAGTTAGAAAACGCCTGGCAAATATTGTAAAATAATTTTAGTAGTCGATTTTACTACGGTTTTCAATTCCGAAGAAGTGTTTTATGGAACAGAGAAGACAAATACAGCAGTACACTCATAGATTATGATACTTTCCAAACGGTACTTATAAAGGTGAGGTATAATTTGGCTATGCTTTGTGAAAATTGTTAAACAGTTTTGGTTGGTGATTTTAATAGTTTTCAATTCCGAAGAGGTGTTTTATGGAACAAGAAAAGAAAACACGACAAAAACATGAATTATGACTCCCATTCTAAACAGTATTTAAAATGGTAGAGGAAAGCTGTAATATGATTGGCAAAGGTTGTAAAACAGTTTTAGTAGGCGATTTTGTTACAGTTTTTGATTCCAAAGATGTGTTTTATGGAACAAGAAACAGTTGATTCCTATTTGAATGCTCCTATTCTCACCAACCTAAAAAATCGCCGCACTTTGTCGAGCTTTGCTGTCATGGGTTTCTAGGAGTTATGCACAAGTTTCAATGCTCCCAAAAGAACTAGATGAAAACTAAAGTGAACAAATTAGCAATAAATGCACTAGTTAAGGAATTCGAAGTCACCCAATTTTAAAACTATATTAATAAATTGGCAACCCAAAATTAAATAAATAACGGAATGCTGTACTGACATGTTGTTCCAAATAGCCATTTTAATTTTGAATTAAGGTTGCCACATAAAATACAAAAAATTGTCATGGTAACTGCATATGCTTAATTATCGCCACCTTGGCAAGAGTTGGGGCCTTAAAGTAGGAATCTACCCAAGAAAAACATGGCACACTCATGGATTACGATGCACATTTGAAACAATATTTAAAACAAAGTATAGTTGGAATATCCTTTGCGAAGATTGTAAAATAGTTTTAGCAGGTAATTTTAGGATAAATTCAATTCCAAAGATGGGTTTTATGAAACAAGGAAGAAAAATATGGCACATTCATGAATAATGACACTTACAACTTAATCGAATAAGGAAGAAAAATAGGATGATGCATAAATGATTATACGCTTTTAATATATAGCACCTTAGTGCATATTTAAAATCTGTAAGTGTTTTGGATTTTCTTATTTACCCCCCCCCCCCCCCTTCTTTCAATAATTTGTTAGATATTGCAATTAGGCTAAAAAGCTTTGACGTAAAAATTTACTAAACTAGGGGGCCAAGGCCCCTAGACTCGCTACACTCGCTTTTCGTATGAATCATTCGGCCCCTGATATGGCGTATTCGTAAAAAAGACATAATTTCAACAGAAAAAACCCAAAGATTGGATCAGATAGAATGTTACTGAGCTACACGTTGCTTGGTTCTTGCATGTTCATTGGTACATAAAAAGTTTAAACTTCACACTACAGTAGACCACTCTCCCATATCACGGTAGATATTTTGTAATAGGAATCAGTGTTCTTCGAGTCCTGAGCTATACTCCACCTGGAGTGCAGACTCCACGTATACTCGCTGGAAAAATTTTTTACACTCAGAAACACAATGATATTGAATGTTGCCATTCAAAAGCCATGAATGTTGCCATTCATGTTGCCATTTATATTAATTAGGAGCTAAAGCATCATAAAATCAGAACATCTGTTTCAGCTGTATTTTTAATTATGTAAAACCTATTGGACACTTTGTGTATTTGCCACCCATGACGATCTTTCATTGTTTGGCGACTTGCGAATATGTATAGTTAATAATTAGCTCTAAGAAAACAATACTTCACATGTTTTCTTTGAGAAAAACTATGGAACAGCTAGGATAGCTTGCCACCAATGGCGATTTTTCATTATTTGGCGATTTACACATGCTCACAACCTATAATTACTGCTCATGCAATGTTCCCGGAAAACTTATCCTATTTTCATATACACAAGGCTGCTACCGGCGAATAAAAGGGGACTATTTGCTACTATTTTCTGCAAAAGGCGACTATTTTCTTTAAAATAGGCCTAAAAGCGACTATTTTTTGAAAAATTTGGGAAAAAGACGACTTTTTTTAATCCCATATATCAGTTTTATTATGGAGTTTTAGATCTCAAGTTTTTCAGTAGCCGTTATGGCAAGTCGTCAGCCACAGTTTGTAGCGTGTGACGTCACACGGAATGTCTTGCAGGCATAAGTAACCAATAAGCTTACTGTACGTGACGTCACCGAGTTATTTGTTATAAAAAATATATAGTAAACATGGTTAGATTCGTTGGCTTGTGCCTTACGTTATATCGATGTTTACTTCGCGCTCCTCCAAGGGTATGTTCTAGCCAGTGCAGCACGAGCATTGAGCATTCGACCCTGTCTGTTCACGTGCAGATTAGGGAATGCAATCTCGCACTGTTTTTCAACTTGCAGGATTTTGGGATTGAGATTTATTGATCCCGCAATCCCGCAGGATTGACATTTCATTTAGCTAGGGCTTCATTTCAACAGAGAAAAGTAAAAAAAAAAAAAAAGATTTTAAGCACTATGAAGCTTAACTTTAATAATAATAATTAACCTTATGAGATAATTTATATAATAACTTACAGAAATATGAAAATTATAATCATTATTTTCAGAATAATACAGTAAATTATGTCTTAATATATTAGTATTAGTTATGTTAGTTTCTAAAATTGAGGAATTTACAGAAAAATACATTCACATACTTACGGTATTTTCTTAGTTGCTGAAAAAAGAACGTACAAAATCGAATAAATCCAATGAATCATTTCCTAGTCTAGATTTAATTTTAGTAAAATAATTAAAAGTGTGAATTAAAAAAATTAATAACTAAAATGAAAACTTTTTATAATTAATTCATGGTTGTTCGCTAAGAGATAAATTAGTATAAAATATTTCAGTTCACTTGGGATTGGGAAGTTTTCGAAAAATTTAGAATACGGTGTTTAGATTTAGATGTTTGATACAGACTCCCATTGGAAGATAATTTAAAAAAATAAAACTTTACATTAAAATTTGTAATTATGGATTCGTTTATTGATAGATGAAAGACGTGAATATTAAAAAATGTTCGGTCTATTGGTTGGGAAAGTGGCATGAAATTTTAATAAAAAATAATTTATTTCTTGGTATCAATCCCACGGGACCAGTCCCACAAATATTTGTGTGGGATCCTGCAGGATCCTGTTCCCGCGGGATCGGGATTTCATTCCCTAGTGCAGATGGATGCAGCTGAAGAAGACAAATTTTCTAGTTGTTCCCAAACTTGCGCAAGAAATTAGTTTTTATTTGAAGTTCCTATCTTAACAGATTGGAGAAGGAAAAAAGAGGTAAGTTTTATTTTGCTAATTATTATTAGTATCTTATTACTATTATTTCTTTAATTCAGCAAAACCTGATTTACCGTCATTGAAGGGACCGAAAAGAAATAACTTTGTGTACAGGAAAGCGCTAGATCGGGTTGTAGAAAAATAGCCAGCACTGACAGTGAATTAAAGTGTAATTTAGGTTACATATTTTTTATTTATTCTTCTCATTTAACTAAATGAGAATTTAGTTAAATGAGAGAGAATGAGAATATTTAGAAAAATAATGACTGAGAACATCTAGCTAGATGTTCTCAATTAGGCATTATTTTTCTAAATTACTTTTTAAAGAAATCAGTTATTTTCATACTATTTTTTTTTTTACTATTTGCATCACAAATGTCATTTTTAAAAATAACGATTAACTTTGATATTTAATAATTTGTCCGACAGCATGGTGCTTTTCACCGCACTGCACAGACTTGGCGTCAGTTTATTCTGATGACATGATATGACGGAGTTGTTAAACTCGAGTGGTCATTAAATAATAATATAGAACTTAATTCTATTAATCAGGGTTAACAAATTATATTTTTAATTATTTATGTATACACGGCAACAGATCAGCTGTAAGTAGCTACTGACAACGCACGATTAATATATAATTAGCGAATAAAAACATATATATTGATGATTTATTTCAGTAAATTAAAATTAACATAAGCAATCATAATTAGCAAAAGAAAACTTGATTTTTAAAAAATATAATTTAGGGGGAGAGGGCAGTTTAGGGTCCCAGACGCCATTTTTTTCCCCCCCTCCCCCCGCCGCTAGCTCGGCTGGCATGCTGCGGTGTTTCGGAGCTTGTTTACACAAGCTGACGACTGATGATTGCAAACAACGTGGCTTCATTGTTGACATCGAGAATGAAGGAACTTTGGGTTTGAAAGTGATTGAGTATTAAATGAAAACAATAGAATGATTAACTAAACTAATTACTGTTTTAAAACAATTGAACTAAAAATATTAATTAACCCCCAAAAATTAAGTTAATTCATTGGCGTAATTTTGAATTGATTCATAATTAATTTTTATTAATTAATAATCATAACAATAGTTCAATTAATAGCGTGATTAGTACCCAATCATAAATTAACAATTAAGAATTATGACTTAAAAAACTTTTATTTGTGCCAATTTCCGAACCACACGTGCTGACGTTTTGAACTACAAAATAGAGATGATAGATTTGCAGCAAGGATTGAGAACAAATTTCTTTGAAATTTCCAACTAAAAACAATACATTGTCTGACTAAAAACAATTAAATAAAATTTTAAAAAGTAGTAATTTGCTAAAGCAAACTTATGATTTTAAAGAAATTTAACTTGTAAAATCAGTCCTGTTTCATTTTTGTCTTATTATGTTTGCAGGCATAGCCATATGTGTGTATATATATTTTTTTGGGGGGGGGGGTGGAAGGGTTACAATCGGGGGAAATGCAGAATTTCTCTTAAAGAGGCTCGATCATTATTTTTAACAAAAATATAAATTTAACGGAAGAGGGGGGGGGGAATCACTATTATACATCCCTGTGTGTTTCTATGCTGTTGACAATATTTTGCAATTAGGTAAATTAATAATTGAAGGTCAACAAAAGAATGGCCCACAATCAGCCCGGACTGGCTCCTTTGGGGTTCCTCAGCTAGATTGAAAATGGTTGCCCTTACTGGGGAATTTAGAGGAAACTGAATATTAGATTATGTAATATTGGAAAATTAGGCTTGCGTTTCTAAAACCACATTTGACTATTTTAAAGCTGTTAACAATAGCATAGGAACTTTGTAAAAGTAGGGGGAGCTGTGACCGGGGGGGGGGTACGAAGAGGAGTTGATTCCCCCTCATTTTTGTGAATGGAGTAGTACTTTTCTATTTGCGACCTGGAATCTGGAGATCACCTATAGGTGAAAATGGTTTAGCGCTACATATTCTCCCCCCCCCCCCCCCCTAGGCTGGGGGCCCTCAGCAATCGCCGGCCATCCGACCCGACCAGTCCGGGCATGCCCATAATAGTCTGCACAACCCTCAGTTTTTCAAACTGTAAATTAGAAAAGTAGACTGCATTAAATTTTATTGTTATTTTTATTTAAATATGTTAAAAATTTCTTTTTTTTTCTTTAGATTTCTGCAGAAAATGTCCACAACTAAAAATTACAAGGTTTTGCCTGACTGGCTTACAAGAACTGACAGCTTAGGGCACAAAATTTCAACTTGGTGCAAAAAAGTTGATGATGAAAATGTTAGCTGCAGTATTTGTACATTTACTGCTGTAAGAAAGGTTTTGCAGCATTGTCACAACATGCAGTTACTGCTTTGCACACAAAAAATGCACAAATTAAGTTGGGAAACCAACAGTTGCTATTCTTGCCCACAGAAATACAGAGCTGCACAACTAATAAGCCCTCTGAAGTGCAACTTCATTTTGAAAATGAAACTTCTATAAAAGGTGAGCTTATATGGGCATTAAAGTCTGTCCAGTGCAACATGGCAACTAACGTCTGTGAAGACCTAAAAGAAGTTTTTAATGCCATGTTTCCAGGAGCTGTACCTGAAAAATTCCATTTGGGTAGAACAAAACTATCATACATAATTACCGAAGCTCTTGGGCCCTATTTCCTTCAATAAATTATTTCCGATGTTCAAGATTCACCTTTTTCTCTGCTGTATGATGAAACCATAAACAACGCTGGGAAAAAAGAGCTTCAGTTAATGTTGCGATTTTGGTCGGAGTCAGAAAAACAAGTTGTCTCCAGACATTTAAATACATCTCTCTTAGGCCATGCAACAGCAGATGATCTTTCAGAAGAAATAAAGTGTTACATAATGTAGGCTTGTCGTAGATGGGCCCAATGTAAATAAAAAAATTTGGCGTATGATGAACGAAGAACTCATTGAAGACAGGGGGAAAGGGTTGATAGATGTTGGAACATGCAGTTTGCATTTAGTCCATAATGCCTTCTTACGAGGAGCTCAAGAATTTGGAGAGACTGCCAGCAAGCTAATATGCAATATTTATAATTTTTTTAGAAGTTTTCCTTCTCGTTGGGAAGATTATGAAAAGATACAATTAAAAGCTGGCATTAAAAATCACAATTTTATACAGCATGTTTCCAGTAGATGGCTGACTCTTGGACCTGCAGCTGAAAGAGTTCTGGAACAATGGCCAGCACTTGAAGAGTATATTTCAGTTTTCATTCCTCACAATGAGAAAAAATTAATGAACACTGAAAAATATAAACGTATCATAAAATCACTGAAATATGAAGACATAAAAATTGAGTTTAGCTTTATAAAGGAGAGATCAGAGTTATTTTCATCGTTTGTGGAACTATTCCAACGCTCAGAGCCACTTACTCATTTACTTTATGAAGAACTGGAAAAGTTGCTTATAAAAGTATTAGGACGCATTAGTAAATGCCATCTAAATGACACACAGTTTATTAGTCCTGAAGATTTGTGCAATCCTTTAGAGGTTAATTGTGGTGATAGAACTCTTAATTTAATCAACACATCATTGAAGTGAACGAAAGTGATAAATTAAATGTTCTGAGAAAAATTCAGAGGCATTATATGGAAGCCTATAATTATTTGATTAAAAAAGATTGTTTAACAAATGTAAAAGTATATAAAAGCCTGCAAGCTGAGGAAATTTCGTTATCTTCCAGCTTACAAAGCGAAATCACTTCGATAGCGAAAAGTCTGTCATTCCTTGAAATTGATGAACTTATTGTGAGAGACGAATGGCGACTTTTGCAAGCAGAAGTTAACACCATATCAGTTGAACCTCCATTTTTGGCAAAGTATTATGTATGAAAAAACAGCTTTTGGAGACTTAAAATATCCTTCTATTTCGAAATTAACCAAAGCATGCCTGTGTCTTTCTCATGGAAATAGTGAAGTAGAAAGAGGCTTCTATGTGTCTTGCAGGGTTTTGTCTGAAGAGAAGTCTTCAATGTCTGAACGCTGCTTAAACACAAGGTTATTAGTTAAGGATGCACTAAAAAAGTACAAAAATGTTGCAGAAGTTCCTATTACTAAGCAATTGTTGAAACTAGCACTTAGTGCTAATAAGTCTTACAAGACTTATTTAGAAGAACAGAAGAAGCTAAAAGAAACTATGTTACGCCTAGAAAAAGAGAAAGAAGAAAGAATGAAGCAAGTTTCACTAAGAAATAAAAGTAAGCAATCAACAAATGATACAATAAAGTAAAGACTAATTATTAACAAAAATAACAATGGAAAAATATCTGTCACCAAATAAAATACCCAATTTAAAAAAGAGCTACGAAGAATTGGAAAGAAGCAATGAAGAGAAGAATTAAATCACAACTATGAAACAGCCGCAATATGAAACCATGTGGTCAACTCGCACTTGTAAACACTACACAAACACACGTGATGCATACATACCAATCACGGCTAGTTTCCCATCCCACACTCTGGAAAAAGAAACTTGCTCTTCCTGGAAAGGGGATTGTCGTGGGGTCGTACAAGCCTCTCTTGACCCGCTTTTGTGAATACTGTTTGAGTTTGAGCCCAGGAAAATGTGAGGAGGAAGATTGACCAGTCTTCAGATAGACCTGAGCTTAAGCTGCTCATGAGAATACAGCTGTTAGACACTAGTTCATTTTAAATCATTTGCACCCACAGGGTGTAATTTATAAGTATTTTTTTTTTTTTTTTTTTTTTTTTTTTACAATCCTGTGAACAAACGCAACTCTACTCGTACTAAAATCAGTGCAGATCATGTGACCGTGACCTATAACATAATACCTAATTTGGTCTCAATCAAATGCATTGTTTAGATGCTAGTGCATTTCAAGAATTTCCGGCCATAATGCAAAAGAAATCTTTTTCAAAAAACTATGTGGTATACACATCACATGTTCAGAAGTAAAAAGTCTACATTTCTACTATATGAAAACCAGAGACTGACACTAGGACTGAAGTGAAGTGTGACAATTTGGCAGTGAACTGGCCTACTCTATTTCCACCAATATTCAGTTGAGCCAAGTCAGTCAAATGTGTTGGGTGCCAACTAACAGCAAAACCTATCGACACTAACTTGAGATTTCTGAGCCGAATAGAGTCTAGCTTCAGAATTCTCAGAATCAACTTTCTAGTGTTTTGGCCCCACCATTGGGGCATTTTGGTCTAAGCTTTCAGCATACTGACATGATTGTCTTTTCTCTTAGTATGATGAGGACAAATTTTATTTATTAAAGTAGACTTTTACATTATTCTGAATGAATGGTTTTGAGTGCAATTTCCAAATTAAAAGTATTATCTAATTTTTTGTTTTTTTCATATGATCATTTGCTATAAGTATTTTTAAATCGTGAAACCTTAAAAAATGAATTTGCAATATCAACATGGAATTTTTTTTTTTTTGTAGGACAGCTTGAAAATATGTATGTAAGTATATGTAGGACAGTTTGAAACTGTACACTCCATTCGGACATAAATGTGATGTGTATGACCGCCTATGGTTTCTTCACTCATTGAACCTATCAACGAAAAAACACTTATTGCTGCTTAGTAAAGCTTTTCCAGAAGAAGCAGTGGCATACTTTAAACTGTGTTGTGCGTGTAGTAAATCACTGGACTCTAACCAAGTACTCAACATCATATATTTCCTAAACCCAATGAAACTCAAAGAAAATATTACTCACTACGTAAACACATGGCTGTGTCCACGACACAAGCCACACTGTTTTTTTGTCTGGGCAAAGCACACTAGGGCTATCTGCAAAAGGAAGGGGAAAAACCAAAGTGATATATAAAATTTTAGCACTAAATTTTCTAAGCGTGATAAAGTTGTAATCTCTATTTCTTATGACCTGATCACTGCTAAGGTAGGTATGCTAAGCTGAGTGCACCCTAGTTTTGAATGTACCTGTAAAAAAAAGTTATCTTCCACTCATTTTAATGTAATTTTCCCAATAAAATTAAAGAAAATTTTAAATGTGAAATGATTACAAATATGTTGACAGTGTACATGGGCTAAAAACATCAGTCCTCTCCCAGTGCCGCAAGCCTTAGAAGTGTACACTTTGCTGACTTCTCTTACATAGTAGCAACTAAGAAGTCTTAGGAGCACAGAATTCAAATCTTGCCTGGGGGCTCTCATGACCCTATCTAAGACACTGGCCTCAACTAGGCCTAATATTGTTTCTATTGTTAAATTATAAGAGTAACGCTACCTGGCTGCTATTTTCTATCTATCTCGGAGGGAATCCTCCACGGACAGGGCCGGCCCTAGGGGCCTGCAAGGCCCCAGACGAACAGGAAGAGCGAGGCCTCTTTTCTATCATGTCCTATGTAAGTTACTACTAGCACTGTACATATTACAGGCATGAAAGTTTTCAGTCTTTTTTTCAACATTATTTGGCTGTTTTTGAGATCTATGTAAATGAATTTAGTCATACTGAATACAAAAATACAATGAATATTAGCTTAATACTGAATACATATGAAAGAATAACAGATAATGTGTAAAATGCATAATAATTTATCCACAACAAACTTCAGTCTTTTTAGCTGCTTCGTGCTTTCATGCCTGATATTAGCTTTATTCGAGATATATCGCAACCATCTACTAAGCTTGGCCTGCAGTAGAATCTGATGTTACGTGAATAGTGTTAATTTTATATCATTATTCAAATCAAATATGAAAGCAGGGAAATTTTTTTTGAAATCTTACATTATTTTAATTACTGCCTGTGATTTGTAACTGCTGCTCCTAAAAATAAACTATTTTCTAATTGAAAGGAAAAACATTATACAACTTTTTAAAAAAAGATGAAAAGAAAAAAAAAAAGTTAAATGTCCGCTAGTAGCAAATGGCTATCCTTTCTTGAAATGCCAATCATTAATTTGGGAGGAAGCGCAACAGAAGTTATTCAAGGTTCAAATCACATCTAGGGGAACTTATCTCAGCTCTTGCTCCCACTTTTCCGCTTCACAACACCTGTAATAGATGATTGGTAAACGGAAAATTAGGCATGATGCCGAGGCGATTAAAATATTTAACCTATGACCTTTGTTGAAACTGTTCAATCGATGAAAAATTGGAAAAATCATAGCATTGCATATTGGATTGTTAATTTCTTTTAATATTTGAATTATAGATATTTTCATAAATGCACGCATTTATTTTTAATTACCTAATATAAATATAGCTTGACAGAAGATTTTGGGGGCATATTAGATATTTCTTGCATTGTAAAGAGTATTGCCTTCAAACTTTGGGTAAAAATTAAATTTTAACCCATTTGGTACTGCTGCCATCCATTGGCGGCAGCCACGTAACGTTCTCTGGGTACTCCTGTTGCTTATTGACATCATTCACGAAATGTTCTCTGGGTACTTGGATATTCGTTTGGTACTGCTCCACTTAAAATTGGAATTCACTGAAACTTATGTGAGTATGATTACCATAGCTGCCAACAATTCCAGAATGTAACTAATCACTTTTTATAAACAGAAATTTTTGTGGTAGAATATAGCAAAATTTTTGATTTTTTCATAAATGCTTCAAAACGCCCTTTTGCAGCTTATGCATCTGTACAGAGCAATCACTCTTGTGGTAAACTTCCTGGTACCATGAATGTATAACTGCAGGCATTCCATCTCCTTCACACCAAAAGAGTTATTTTATATAACAATAATTTTTCATATGCAGTTCTTCATGAATTATTTATTAGTTTCTGCACAAACTATGTTTTCTCGCTAAGTATAATCAATATTATTTTGAACTGTTCAAAAACAATAACATGCATAATTTCTATAAAAAAATAGTAAGAAGAAAAAATATGTGAATCAGATATCCATACAGAAAATTTTTGATTATACAATGTTACTAGCTGCCTTCAGCAACCAGTTTTGGCTGTCGAGGCCGCTCTGCGGCCAAAATGCACAACCTAGAGCCGCTTCGCTACTGGCTTGTGCAACCTATGACATACAGGCCTCTTTATGACCAAAATTTGCAACCTATAGGCCGTCTGCCTTTAGCAACCAGCTGGTCTGACGGTTTCATGTCCAGCCTATGCAATGTACGGGCCTCTTTCACACGTCTCAGTGAACAGCCGCATCTGGCAACCAGCTGGTTTGCCGACGGCCTCTTCGCGACCAAAAAGTGCAACCTATGTGCTACCTGCCTTCAGCAACCAGCTGAATGAAAGCTCAATAGTTTGTCCGTAATCATATGTTTTTTTGAATTCAATATGCCTGCTCGCACGGGCCGTGTGCAATGACCGCACCTGATACATGTCTATGTCCCAAAAGTCATTATTGCTAATACCCATGCTGCTACTAAAAACAGAGTCCAGTCGTCAGTAAATCAGTCTTCCTGCCGCAATGCGAACACAGAAGAGAAGGAGGGGGATGTTAACTGTGTCAGTTTAACAACTACGCGTTTATGATTTTATTTTCGCAAAATTGAGTCCTGTTTCAACAACTCAACTCTGAATACTATAAATTCAACGCAAAGAAAGTCCAAGATCAGGGTAACACGCCTGCAATTAAAAAAAAATAAAATCATAGACGCAGAGGCATAGCCAGAGTGAGGGCTGAAGCAAAATAGGACCCTTTACTTAGTTTACAGTTTGATACCTATTTTACAATACAACCTTAGCTTACAATTTGATGCACAGCCCTCCCCCCGAAATGAAATCCTACCTATGCTACTGCATAGACACGTAGTCATTTGACTGACTGACACAGTTAACAGAGACACAAAGTCTACCTTACTGGTCGACAATTTTTTAAAGCAAATTTTCAATTCTTGTTGGCTAGTAATTATAGATTTACGACAAAAACAAAGTAATCGACACCAAAGCAACCTAAATAAAAGCTGTAATCCAATGTTGAAATCAAAATCCATGAAAATAAGTTTTCACAAAAACACTACATTTAAACAATTTTAACATTTATAAACACTGTGGTTTTCTAACTGAAGAGAACCAATGGCAACTTTTTAAGAAGTTAAAAAAAAACTTCCCACAACAATGAATTCAAAATTAAACACTTCTGGATTTACGACAAAAACAATGTCCCAAAACAATCTAAAGTTACGATCCAACAACGTTGAAATCCAAATCAATCCGGTTAAACGAATTCAAAATTAAACAAATGCTTATGACAATGTCCCACAACAGTCGAAATAAAAGTTACGACCCAACAACGTTGAAATCAAAATCCTTCCGGTTAAACGAATTCAAAATAAACGGTTACAACAAAAACAAAATAAACAATCTAAAACACTCAAACACTTTTAAAATACAATTTCACAAATGTCACCGTTAACATTTAAAAACACTCCGGTGTGATCAATAAAAAAATAAAAGGTCTATGATTTTATTTTTTCAAAAGTGTATCAACAACTCAACTCTGAACTCTATAAATTCAATGCCCAAACCGCCCAAACTGTCAAAAACTGCGCCCCCCTTTTGCAAGAAAGTTTTTTCCTTTTAACAAATTTTCATGTTATTTTCAGATGTAATTAACGTACTTCTAATTACTTTAGACGAGTTCTGTTAAACTAAAAATATAGATCAATGTTTTCAGATTAAGGGGAAAAAAGAATAGATGAAAAATATGCAATAGTTTGTTTCGAAATGGAATAATAGTGAAAGCCGTTTTCCCCATAGAATAACATTACGGCGATCGACTTCTGAATTAAGTACACCAGAGCCTTAAATGCAATTATCTTAAGACTTAAAATTTAACATTTCTTTTTAACATTTTAGAGTTAATTTTTCAGAGATTTAAACTCAAAAACTATTAGATGAAAATTTGTATTTTGAGTTTGTTAACATGGTGATTTTTCAACTATTGAGTGAAGGCATCACTGCATCACTTTTGAAACTTGGGATCTGTTTTAATGTGTGGACGTCCTTGCCAAGTGCACTTAAAGCAAGCCTGCACATGGGGTATCTGTCATGCAAGGTGCCCACTGGCTACTAAAAGGAGACTATTTGCTACTATAATAGAGAATAGGATACTATTTACATGTAAAAACAGCTAAAAAGCAACTATTTTGAGGAAAATGGCAACTATTTTTCTTGGAGTAACAATTTAATTTCTGTTTTTCACCTACAATGTTTTTTTAGGGCGTGCAATAGGGTGCAGTGAAAAAAACTTTTTTTTAAATTTCAAAATCCAATAGTGACCAAAAGTTGTGTTTTGTACTGAGTAAGAAAAATCCAGAATTTCAAAATTTTTGAAATATATCTTGAGGGTCCACTATTGCACCAAAATGTCACAAAAATCCGAAAAACAGTATTTTAATATTATTTATAAAATACAAAAAAACTATGATTTATAATATACAATAGCAAAAAATAGTTGGATTACATGCTTTTCTATGACTGTACAAAATTTTAGAATTGTCGGGAAATATCTTGAGGGTCCACTAAAGCAAACAAAAAAGGCCAAAAAAAGAAAAAAAATCATTTTTTTAAACAAAAAATTGCTTGAAGGAAAAACTTTTCCCATTGTTCATTTACAAATAACTATATTTAAATAAAGTATTAAAATATATATTGAGGGTCCCGTGCAAAGAACAAATAAGAACAAACGAAGCAAAATTTCCCTTTTTAATCAGAACCAGGTGGCACTGATGGTATTTTTCACTGCACAATGTATTTATTTTTGAAAGGAAATTATTGCTGTGAGATCATCTCTCAACAAAAATCGTTTTGTGTATTTGTGAATTCTATTTCTAGACATGAAAAGCTGTTTAGCTAAAAGTGAATTTATTTAGAAGGCAACACAGCATTTTATTCCTGCTTTGATATTGCATTTCAGGATGAATTTGAATGTGAAAACTAGAGGTGATGTTGAAGACCTGATTCTTGGAAAATCAAAGCAGTTAGGTGATAATATGTAGCTCCCATACGAAGAAATTATGCGGTTTCATTTATTTGTAGAGAATAACTTGAAACAAAATAAGAAATCAAAGGAGTCTACAGTCAGCGAAATTTCTGTAATCATGGCTGATAGATTAGAGTTAATTTGGAATCGTGCCTCAATTTCAATTTTTTCTAGAGAAAGAATTCTTAAAATGATTCGTCATTTCTCAATAAATATCAAAACCTTAAGAAATGGTTTAGCAGTAATAGAAAACAGAGCGAGACTGTCCAGCAACTGTTTAGTTTTTTAGCCGAGTGTAAAAAGTTGTTTGATATTGCTGCTAGCTAATGAAAATGCTTGCAAGTGAAAATGCGAATGTTCTCGTAAAGTTCCCATAAAAGAGCAGGCTTTCTGAAGGACCAGAGTGGCGAACAAAACATTTCTATTGGTGGTATTAAGATTGAAACTATAAGAATTATGCAGAAAAATGAAAGAAAATCTTTGGAAGCAAGTCGTCTTGGAAAAAAAAAAAAAAAAAAAAAAGTCAAAAATCTATTATAAGTATTCAGCGGAAAATTTTGATGAAGAAATTTCGGACAATAACTTTCATAAGGTAACTGATCCTGATTACATCTACCAGGGAAAAAAAACAGCACCTCGCAAACATGAGTTAGCTTGCCTACATTTCCAAAAGTTTGTGATCAGTATGCAGTTTCTGACAGGTTAGCAGCAATGATTGCTTCAGCGGTATTGAAGGACGTGGGTATAATATCTGAAGATATGATGCCAAATATTATGGATGCAAGCAAGGTTACATGAGAAAGACGGGAAACCCGCAAAATTCTACAAGACAAGAATGAAGAAAGTATGTCTGGGTATTTTTTCCGATGGTTGAAAAGATTCTACACTTTCTATGGAGAAAAGAGGAGAAGTCTATCATCAAGAAACAATTATGGAAGTGCATGTGTCTCTAGTAAATCAGCTTCATGACATATACTTGGGTCATGTTTCTCATGCAAGTGGTACAGCGGCAGCCATTAAAGACGCCATTATGAATCCTCTTATAAAGAAAAACATTAACCGATATGTTACTTACTGTTGGCTGTGATGGCACAGTAGTCAACACCGGAAGTAAAGGTGGTGTCATCAAACTGACAGAAAGAGAGCTTCAAATGCCACTGCAATGGCTAATTTGCCTGTTTCATGCAAATGAGCTGCTGCTCAGGCACTTAATAGAACATACAGATGGGCCTACTGTTAGGCTATGAGGTTTTTCTAGTACGGTCAGAAAAAAAACTGAAAAATTGTGAACTGCCTGTTAAGTTTGTTCCTAGCCCACAGCTAACTCCTATCCCACAGTTAATCACAGCTTACCGAATTTTGCACTTATACGTTGCTGAGCCAAATCCATGATCTCGTAGCAATAACATCCTACATTGCCAAAGTATATTGCCCAGTTTGGTTTATGATAAAGGCATCTCCATCATGCATAGGTGGAGCTATCCACTTATAGCGTATGATCAAGCTGCCCCCGATACCTTAGCGATCCTGTTATTCAGCAAAAATGGGTTCTTCGCCCACCCTGAAAACATTCTTTTGTCTAAGCTGTCAGACAAGAGAACACACATCCAAGATCTGGCCGCTTGTAGAATTTTGAAAGCCCGAGAACAACCCAAAATCCAAAATGTAAGAGATTTCAATGTTCCAATGCTGAATTTCTAGGTGAGGGATTATATTGATTTGGTTGATTGGAAATGCCCTCATATCCAAATTACTTCACCCCCACTTATTTCATAAATCAGGAATGATGAATTCATGGAAATCAAAGGAATGGAATTACCACCGCAATTTTTTGACATTTTCAAAATAATGCCGTTAAAATAAATTTCAAAATGCCAGTCCGTAAAAAAATGTGACATTCTAAATAACTGTTAAACATTCACAACTTTCCTTTCCTTTTAATGTACTTTGTCAAACTATTAAAACCATTATCAGGTAAGCAATTATTTGTAATGAAAAGATATTTTTTCCTTCTGTTTGTACTTCACTGTTCCCTGCAGTGGAACCTCAGGATATTTTCTGACAATTCTAAAATTTTGCACGGCCATTAAATAGCATTTAACCCAAATTTTTAATCAAAATTGGATTAAAAAAAACATTTTTATCTTATAAATAATGCTAAAATACTCAATTTTTTGAATTTTTGTGATACTTTGGTGCAATAGTGGACCCTCAAGATATATTAAAAATTTTTTGAAATATTGCATTTTTCTTTTTCAATACAAAACACAAATTTTGGTCGCTATTGGATTTTGAAATAAAAAAGAAAGTTTTTTTCACTGCACCTTAGCATGCAACCTTACTACTAACATGTTAAACACTGAGTGTAGTGAGGGTGTCCACCCATAGATTTTGAGAAATATCTGGCAAGACAGATGAGTTAGATTCATACTGCCTGTGTCATTCCATTATACAGGCAAAGGCCAGAAGAGTGGAGTGGAGATGCCCCCTTTTGGATTTGCGATTTGGCGAAATCAAGCGCAAGAATATAACGAGCGTTTGAGAAGTGCTGTCTAGTGGCATAGGGTAGTAGAAACTTCATTTTAATAAAAAATTTTGGCTGAGAAGGTTGTGCTTTGAATATGCGATGCAATTTTAAAGCCTTTAACTCTTTAAATGCCGCACTGTGATCCAGGAAGAAAAGATATAATTAATTCATCAAAATTACATTAGAATACACCCATCTATATATATAAAAGAGAAGAGTTTGTTCACTATACACGTCCAGACATTTCGACAGATCTGGACCAAATTTGGCATGCTGACTAAATAGGACAAGAGAAAGCTAATGCCGTAAAAATGAAATGAATCGGATTAATAGTTTTTGAGTTATTTTATGTTTAGTAAGGTTTTTGGCCCTTTTTCTCGCATTTTACGTTATCGCGAGCTAAATTTCTGTCCGAATACTATATTTTTTATATCACCGAAAATTACAGAGTTTTCTTTTTCAAATACAATTTGTTACAAAATCTTAGTTACATTTGCGGATTTTTAGGAATTTTTTTAAGGAGATACTGTTTCGAAGAAAATGTACTGCTTTTAAAAATATGCTATTTTTAAACTGTCGCATCGAAAAACGTAATGGGCAAAAATTTTCCATCTTTTTACCGCTGATTGTACACGTATTTCTCCCTCTTTTAAACTTTGAACCGTGCGGAAATGTTTTGTTAGATTTTTTTTCTGAAAAATCGCATATTAAAATTCTATCCAGAATGTAAGTTCCGGAAGGACGGCAAATTCCCCCACTCGGTTGTTCATTTTCAAGGTCGTTCTTCTGACGTCAGGTGAGCAAAGGACAGACAGAAGGTGGTGGGGAAGGGGAGTGGAGTGGAGTGAAGAGTGCTGCATTAGGAAATAAGTGTTTTTACATCCCCCCCCCCCAAGATAAATCATTTATTTTTTTTTAAATAAAACTAAAGAGGTACATATTCCCCCCCAGGAGTCTTGAAATTCCAACCTTTTGCAATTTCTTTTTATCAATTGGCAGTACTGTTGATGTTTTGATTATGGCTCACATGGCCAGTGAGCCATGTTTTGATGATCAAGCAATTGCATCGCGTGGCGAGAGGGAACAGAACAGAAAAGACAAGTGGTATACGATTGAAAGCCTCGAAATTCGAGGACAGTCCCCAAATATAGATCGTTTTTTCAATTTGTCATCAAAAATACTTTGACTTCTTGGGGACACCAAAAGTCCCCAAATTTAAAGATTTGTACTTTTACCCTGAAAGTTTCCGTTTAGTTTATTTCAGAAAAAACTGAAGAAATAAAATAAAATAAAACTACTAAAAGTGCCTTCTGCTCAGAGAAACAACAAAATTCGATCTCTGAAAAATGATTGTTAGAACACAGACAGGTAGAAGAGGAGAAATCTAGCCACGTCCAGTTCTTGGAGCCTCTATGCCATCGGGTGCTTTGCTCTTTTTCTTTTTTTTCTATTTTGCAGCGGAAAGACCCATTCTTTTTTTTTTTTAATTATTATTGCAGCGGGAAGTCCCATGTCCTTTCTTTTATCATTGCAGCGGGAGGATTCACATTCCAGCCTAGCCAAGTCCAATTCCTGGCAACCTCTGTATTTTATTAGGTGCCGTGTTCATTTTTTTTTTCGTTGCAGCAGGAAATCCAGTGTCATTTTTTTATCATTCCAGCGGGAGTATTCACATTCATTCCCTTTACAATCTATATTTAAGGTAAATGGCATTTCTCATTCATTGCACGGGCAACGCCGGGCCACACTGCTAGTAATGACTATAAAACAAAAAAATTTGTCGAAAAAGAAAATTCCTTCCCTGCTTTCTTGGATGTTCCGTTTTTGAAACATTGGCATGTATTGATATCTTCTCTCCTCTTTATTTGCTTCATGTAAACAACCTGGGGCCTGGGATTCTTATCCATTCTGGATGACTTGCCAGGAGGTTACCAGGCGAAATACAGATACTCGCCTAAACCCCCGAACCCTACTTGCCTAAAGCTCTCTCAACAATATCAAATAACGAAAAGCAAAATTTTTGGTGTATTAAGATAGATACTAAAAATTATATAAGTTACTTCAGTTGTCATCGACCCACATTTGCAATTGCAATGAAAGATCAGGAAACACTCCTACTTCCAGTCGATGAAATAAATGTAAAGGAAGAATATAAGAAAAAGAGGCGAGATAAAATGACATGTCAATATCATTTTAATATGGCAATAATGAAACTAAAAAATTAGGGGGGTTCAGAGGGGGTCTCCCCCTGACGAGGCTCAAACAGCAGAGTTATTTTTTTACCATAAATATTGTCCAAATTAAACTTACTTTTATTTGAATCAATTGATCTAAATATACTGTATAAACAAATGAAAGAATCATTATGCTATCAGCTGAGTTACATTGAACAGAAAGGAACAAAAGCACCAGTTTCATTAGTCATTTACCAAAACTAAGCAAAAAGATAAGTTTGCAGCTATGAAAAATGGAGCTTGACTGACTATAATCCATATAAAAAAAAGGTACAGAAAATAACTGAAGTGCAGAATTCTGTGGAATGATGGAAGACCATCTTTGATGCAAGACATATGCTGTCAACATTTTTGAATTGATGACTGAATTAAACTGGCTGTATTGAATTAGTTGAAGAGAATTTACTACAATAGGAAAATTTGTATGATGTGATTAATGTTTAAATCTGTCTAAAATGACCCATGATTTTGTTCAATAAAGAATCATTATTTCCATTTGCTTTATTTTGTGGCATTTTTACTCTTAAGTGTAATTTTTTTTTCTGATTTGTCATTATATGCAAGAAACTGATTACACACATGTTAAAAAACAACTTATGTCATCTTTATTGTATGATTTTAAATTATTGTTTTACAATAATCAATTGAACATTGAGACAATAATTCAGTGCTAAACAGATATAAACAGTCCTTTAATCCTGATGGTACAGCTCATCTCAAAACTTTAACACACAGCACCGAGCTGCATGCAAGAAAAATAACTGAAACACTGCACAACAAAAGGGATGGTCAGATGAGCATAAATACTGAACATGGCTTAAGAGCCCCTAAAATTAATAGAAATTAAGTTAGTCAGAATCAGGAATGCCACACAAAAGGTAATAGAAATGATCAAGCATGACAAATAAATATGAAGTAACTTTGAGGGTTTTTTTGGGTAACATTTACTTATGAATTCCATCTACTAATGCAAAATACAGTCAACTCTTGTAATAGTGAACCTCTGGGGACCATCAAATTTCATCCACTATATCCGAAGTTCATTAAAAATGAAGTGTCCCCTTGGTGAACAGAAAAAAAACTAAAAAATAGTATTTTATACCTATACTGAATATTAAGTAAATTGAACATAATCACATTTATGGAAATAATATACATTTAAAAAATAATAATATATTTGCATTGCCTTCATTAAGGATGAAAAATAGCCTGTTATGCATGGCTGCTTAGAGTAGACAGCTTTAATATGTATTGTTTTCTAATTTTTCCCCCCGCTTTAATGGAATTTCCAGACCTTGATTCAATATTATCATCGTAAATTCAAATTTTTAAGTTCACTGTAACCAGTCAGGGTTCATTAAAACCAAAAAATGCTGTGCACATTACTAATGTATGTGAATTGTGACTACTGATTTGCATTCACTATAGCCGAAAGTTAATATCCAGAGTTGACTGTATTTATTACAACGAAACAGGGTTGGTTTTTTGACATAAGAGGTAAAAACTGTTTTTACCACTGAAACCTGTCAAAAATTTATTCCCCCCCCCATTTTATGGTACAGAAGCAAATTTCTCAGAAAATTCTCCAGAAAAACACTCTAAATACTGGTATTAAAGATGAAATAAAAAACTTTTTAAAAAACACACAAATGACTCTTATGAGAAAGGACGATTGTTTTGACTGAAAAGTTTTTCTGTCTTCATCTGTCACACTTTCTCTCACGAAACAGTGAGAACTGAAAGATAAACATAAACAAGCATGTTTGGGAGGGGAGGGGGGGGGGGAAGAAAGTGAGAAACCATGGAGATTACAGGAAGGGAAAAAAGGGGGTGGGTTAAAAAAGAAAGTAGAAAAGAATAAACTATGGACTAGCAAAAATACATATAGGGAAAAAAAAAAAAAAACATACACTCACACAAAAATATCATAAAAACACAAAGATTAGTAGTTTAATTAATAAAAAATATGAGAATAATAAACAAAAGAGAAATACAAAATCATGCACAATAATAAAAAATAAAAGGACGTAACACTGGGGGGGGGGGGGGGTGGAAGCAGAAGAAAAGGGGGGAAAAAAGGGTGAGGAGTAGAGGAAGAAAGTAAATAGAACCTTACAACAATACCTTTTAAGCAGAATGAACAGAAAGAACGGGAGAACCATCATCATTCCGAGACCTGTGTAATGGAAAACTTTCCAAATAATCAAGATGGGACAAAGACTGAGGAGTGCAGAAAATTTTAGCTTTAGAAAACTAAACTATGATTAGAATTCCAACAATGAGAGGCAATAGAAGATTGGAAAGCTCATGCTTAGAAACATATCTCATGCTCCGAGCCTAAATTTGAGAGCTTTTCTGGTCTAATATAGCCCAAATCACAAGATCCACAAGGAATATAATAAACATCCCAATGGTTCTTAGTAGGTATAGAATCTTTGAGGGAAGAGAATTTTAAGTTTATTCACATAAATGACTTTAAAACTGAAATTGAGAAGTTTTAAAATTTTGTAGCATAAAGGTGAAAAATTAGTGCAATCAATATGAAAATTAATGGGGCTAAAACCCCGACAGACAGCTGTTTTAGCTCCTCTATTACTGAGATAAGTCGCTTTCTAAATTTAATAAGCATAATACTTCTACTACTACTATTAATTCTTATAATCAGGTATTTGTACTATCTTTTCATTTTTTAAGCTACAAAATTTCTAAACTTCTCAAAAAATTTTGGTTTCAAAGTCATTTTTAAACCTGTGAATAAACTTATTCCTACTGAAAACCATTGGTGGTGTTTATTATATTCCTTGTAATTTGGGCTTATTGGTCAGACCAGAAGCTCAAACCTCAAATTTAGGCTCAAACAGAATGAGAGGTATGTTTCTAAGCATGAGCTTTCCGAATATTCTATTGTCTCACATTGTGGGAATTCTAACATCGTTTTCAGTTTCCCAAAGCTAAGATCTTGTGCACTCCTCAGTTTTGTACCATGTTGATTTTTTGGAAGGCTTTTCCATTACTCAGTACTTGGAATGTCTTTTGAACTATGGTTCTTCTGTTCCTTTTGTTCATATTCTTGGAAGTTGTTGTAAGGTTCTATTTACTTTCTTCCTTTAACCCCCCTCTTATTCTGCTGCTGTTTGTGATTTGTTTATTTTATCCTTTTTTAAAATTTTGTTATTGTGTGTATTTTTCTGTTTTTCCTTAATGTTTATTATTATTATTATACAGTAGAGAGCCAGAAATCTGCACAGCTCGGGACCACCGCTACGGCGGATTTCAGGCCATAAAGATAAATCATTGCATTTCTGATTTTAAAGAAGTTGAATACAATTAAAATGAAATGAAAACACAGGCAAAAGTATTTCACTTATATTTTCACATTAAATACAAAAGCATAGGAGAAAAAAGAAAAAATGGACTAGCAAAGCAAATAGTTTCAAAATTTCCTTTTTCTAATTTTCAAAGCATGTTCTATGGCGATTTGTTTTAAAGTATTTTTTTCTACTTTCAGTTTCTTTCTTTCTCCTCTTTTTCTTTCTCTTATTTATTTTTGCAAATGGTAAATTATCATTAATTCTTGATTTGTTACCAGGCTTTGCTGTCCTAAAAATTTAAGGTATTCTCCTAACTGTAAACTTTTATTAAACTGATTTATCATTATTAACATATAATTATTTATTATTATAAGTTTTCATCATCATCAGAATCATATTTATCTTGATTTAAGACACTTTTCCACAATTTCATCACTAGTGGATGACTGCAAATTTCATTATTTACATCAGAGAAGGTGTGCGGATTTTGGACGTTTGCGGACTTTTGGCACTCTAGTATAATTATGCTAATATTTGTGTATTGTTCCCCCCCCCTTATTTTATTCTTTTCTACTTTCCTTTTTAACCACCTCCCTCTATGGTTTCTCACTTTCTCTTTTTTTTTTTTTCTTCCCAAGTAGCAACATGCTTGTTTGTGTTTATCTTTCAGTTTCCATTGTTTCATGAGATGAAGTGTGACAGATGAAGACTGAAAAAATTTTCAATCGATATGATCGTCCATTCTCATCAGTATCATTTTATGTGTATTTTTTACACAAAGTATTTATTTTAATAAATTTCTTCATTCTTTATTATTAAAAATTAATATGCATTACTGAAAGTTTTCATTGTCAAGTCTTGGGTTGCAATAAAATTCAAAATAAAAAATTTTAAACTTATAAAATATTTAAAATTTGAAAAACTTGTGCACCATATAGATTTTATTTTATTATTGCTATCTTTTCAGCATCTATATTTTTTAGGACATGCTTGGATGCCTGAATAATCTTGAAATGTTTATCGAGAATTTATAACTAAAAATGGTTTCCAAGACTGTTTCAGGTCTCATTTGTGTGTTGAGAATTGAAAGCAAACTTGATAAAATTAGATATTATGGGAATTTTTCAAGTTGGTGTTCTTGTCTACAGCAACAATTTTATAAATTCTTTGGCTGGATAATTTGTAACATTACTTTCATCTCTATTTAAGGGAGTAAACAATCTTAGAATTTTTGGGGTGTAATGCAAGAAATGTTTTAATATCCAAAATTAATGATGGAATATGTATCATTAAATAAAATCTATAAATATAGAAAAATTATAAATTTCCTATTTATTTTACTTAAAATACACAAAACTTTGAAGTTATATTGGAAACAATTTTCTAATAATATTTTTTAGTTATTAATCTTAAGTTTTTTTTTTTTAAAACAAAAATCTTTTATAATCTTTTTTAAAGCTTAATGTCTCCAGATACATTTTTTGTTTAAATTATAATTCACTGAAGTAAAACAAAAGGTGCAATGTTACAAAAAATCTGGGTTTTTAACAAGACGTAAACACCATAATAAAATCCTTTTAACACTGACATGCATCAAAATCTTGCCTATTGTGAAGTAAAAACGTTAAAAAAAATTATTATAGCGTAGAACCTGTTATCCAGAAAGATCGGGATCAGACGTATTCTAGATAAGTAGTTGGGCATTAACATGACATCCACTGATTTGATTTGTAGCATATTTGTTGCTCTACTTTTGATTATAATTAAATGTTAATTGTTGATATACTAGAAAAGTAATATAAAAAACTCTTAATAAGATCAAGACAAATAACCATATTTAGAGAAGTGGCAATGTATAACTTTATAAAAACTTGGTCAGACACACTAAAAAAATGTAAATAAATAAAACACCTTACTCGATTGCTAACATTTTATATTCTAATTGAAGTACTCAAAATGAATAAAACAAAAACACAAGAAATGGAAAAAACCTTAATTACAGGACTAATGTTAAAGTTTTTCTTTGAGTGTCTGTCAATTTTGGAAAAAATAGGAATTTAATTGATTGAAAAATTATTCTGGATAACTGATTTCTGGATAAGAGGTTCCATACTATATAATGAAACCTGATGTGGGCACTACATGACTTCTTTGCAAGTCTTAAATTATACATGTTTTTGAAGCACCTCATTTAAACTTTTTAGTTAAAAATAAGATACAATATCAGGGTAGGCAAAACACATAAGGCACTTGTGGATTGGTGGGTTGCAGGTTTTTGAAAAATTTTCCTTAATATATATTGATTACATGCATATTAATGTTTAGTCTTTTCATGCTTACAATGGTCGATCCAGAAATTTTTTCCAGGGTCCCATTTTTTGTGAATTTTTTTTTTATACAGTGGAACCCCAATCCATCATTCCCGCATTCAGAGTTTTCCCGTATTGATCGTTTTATTTCTATGGTCCCTGCAAAAGTTGTATTTAGATAATGTTAACAAAACCCATGTGCATCGTTCGCCAAAATTGCTTTCCTGCATTTAAAGCTGCAAAATATTTCTCCTGACCAAAATGAAACTGAATGTCAAGTGGATCCATACACCATGCAAACTTAATTTCTGGTATATTGCATGTAGCAGAGGTTGTGTATAGCATGAAATTTTGTGATTATATTTCCATTGATATAGACATAGTGAAGTGCAGTATCCTAAGAATAGAAGAAATATGTGATGATCCAAAAAATTAAAATAGTGGCAAAGAAGCAGAGAATAATATTTATGCTACTAAGCCTACA
This sequence comes from Cheiracanthium punctorium, assembly GCA_038373885.1. NCBI lineage: Eukaryota > Metazoa > Arthropoda > Arachnida > Araneae > Cheiracanthiidae > Cheiracanthium > Cheiracanthium punctorium. The sequence goes on from JAWZYV010004477.1 coordinate 151,344, forward strand.
CTAGTGGCACGTTTTATCTGACACAATAATGGCATTTGAAATTGTATGAACTCTTATAAGAGTAAGCAAACATAAAATCACAGAAAAGAACAAGAAAAATATTGTAAATCTTGAAAACTTTGTTTAACTAAAATAAATTAAGGAAAAACCCAATCTAAGATTATTGAATTTTTAAAGATAAATCGCTGAATTTTCTAAAACTCTTTCTTTTACAGTTTACTAACAAATTAGTATTTTTAGTACACTGTGTATACATTGTGTGCATTCATAAACATTATTTTCTTCTTACTTTGACTTTAACAATGCATTGCTTCTTTCTATGCACCTTTGAAAAACAATAGATCAAGGTTCTACTGTACCAATTTTTTTGTACAGTATGGAACCTCTTATCTGGAAACCAGTTATCCAGACACATTTTTCAATCAATTAAATTCTTATTTTTTCCGGAAGAAAAGCAAAAAATAAGTTTTTAAAAAACATTAATTATGTTTTTTTTTTATTTTGAGTACTACAGCTAGAATTTATAAAGTAAGCAATCTGGTAAGGTATTTTATTTTTTTAGTGTGTGACTAAGTTTTCAAGAAGTCATTTACTACTTCCTCTCCAAATGATTATTTATCTTGATTATATTAAGAGTTTTTCTAGTATATTAACAATTAATGTTTAATTCTAATCAAAAATAGAGAGTAACATTTATCCTACCAATCAAATCACTAGATGTCATGTTAATCCCCAACCAGCTATCCAGAATACACCAGGTCCCAGCCATTCCGGACAACAGGTAAGTTAATTTTTGTCTTAAAATAATTAACAAAGAAACTAAAACATAAGGTAAAATGCCAATGAAGGGCTGTTTCAACCAATTGTATTTTTGTGAAGGGGACATGAAATGGACCCAAATTTTGTGCACATTGGTCACTGGTTTCATTTATTAAAATGCAAACCTTTTCATTTTTTCTTTAATAAAAATAACAAAAAGAAAAAGTGGGTGTAATTTATATCAATTTTTACATCACCAATCGCAGATGCAAATAAATAATATTGCTCTTGCTTTCTTTATGCTTTCCTTTTCTTGCATTTTTGTTTTTTAAACTATGTAGTGCAAGTTCTAATTATCAGGCATTTTAGATTATTATTTTTACTTTTGAAAATGTTTACAATATGAACTGTAAATCGAAGCAACATATAAATAATTCCATGAGTCCTGGATTCTTAGATTTAAGAATGAGGATTTAGGGCAAGTTCTGTTTGACCTATGCACTTATTGTAAAAGGACTAACATAAAGAGATGCGCATGAAAAATTAGTACAAATTTATTCATACTAATTTTTCACGTGAAAGGAAGATGAATATTATTGAAAAAAATCTGATGCGTACAACACATTACTTCCTTGCATGTCTATTAAATCAAAAATATTTTCAACACCCTTCCTCTAAACTTATTTCTTTGAAAGAGATAAAATATCAGTAATAATAAGGTTTAGCGATTTCTAGCAAAATATTTCGGTATCGCCAAGTTGAGTTCAGTTTGAAAGATTTCCTTCTGACACTTTATTGGGCGATATTTCAACAAAAGCCGACAAGCTTGAGATAGTTTGCAAGATTTTGGGGATAGCCAAAGTAGTCATCGACCACAGACTTTCAATGAATTGAATGCATCCATACACCTCAATGTATTTAAAGTCATTTGGCTCACCCTGTAAATAAATTCCCAGTTGATTGCTGTCAAAAAAGATATTGAAAACAGATATTACAATAGTTCTAAATTCTACGGGTTAAAGTTGTAGAGTTATACAAAATACAAAAATAATTTTTGACGCCAAATTTGGCGATATTTCGGTGAAACTCGTCAATGTCGACAACATATGGGGAGATTTTAAACATGGACCAAACAATGACAGATTATCGCCAAATTTGACGATATTTTGCCAAAAATTGCAAAGAAGCTTGAAAAACGGCAAAACTCGCCAAGGTCGACGACAGATGGCAAGATTTTGGGCATGGACCAAACAATGACTGTCTACAGTTGTATTATATTGAAGATGTCCATAGACATTGAAGTACTGAAATTCTTTTTGGTGTTCCTGTAAATAAACTCTCCAGTAGATTGGAACCAAAAATAGAGATGCACAACTAGATGTTACAACAATCATATATGAAATTTCATAATAGTTTTTGAGATTTGAGAGTTAAATATGCACACACGTACATTAAAAGTCACCAAGCTTGGCGACTTTTGGTGTAGTTCTTGAGGGAGGCACGTTACTATGATCGGACCATTACCTAACTTATGTGGTAGGACGATATTGTGCTTGAAATGAATGAATGCCCCTAAAGTTGCCATTAACCGTAATGTATTGTACATCTTTTGAGTGTTCCTGTAGCAGAACTATAAATGATAAAGACACTTTATTTAATGGAGAAATTCATTTTTTAACTCTTCAGGGATGTGCCAGCTGAAATTAAATTTTGGAGCAATTAGTGGAGCAAGAAAAAAGACATTTCTGGAGCAATTTGGAGCAAGAAAACAGATTTCTGGAGCAATTTGGAGCACAAAAAAGTCACTTTTGGAGCACAAGAATGTCAATTTTGAAATAGAAAATTTATGTTTGGAGGGAAAAGAAAGTTTTTTAAAGGATGCCAATTTAAAAAATGCAAATTAAGGGTGTTCTTAAAAAATCTTAGCTAATAACAAAAACCAGTTTTTTTTTCTTTTTGTGTGCGTGTGTGTGTGTGTGTGGGGGGGGGGGGGGGCGAAGAGGAAGGAGAGTCAGAAGCTTGTGAAATAAATAAAAATTCAGTTATTTTATACATTGCTATACAAAATATCTATTTTAAATCAAAAATACAATATTTACTAAACTATATTATTCCATTTATGCCAAGCGTCCATTTTTTGGGACAGCATTTTTGCTATCATTCGTTATCAAACGTTATTTATATTTCCTAGCCTTTATTCACAAGTCTTGAACCTCAACTCACAAAATATTTTAACATAACCCAGTAGGATGTTGACCTTTCAATTTTTATACATAATGATTTTAAAAGAAATCATTCCTTGTTCAAGAAGTTGAGAGAAATTTATCTGTTGCTGGTATTGGCAAAAATCGAAGAAAGTCGCAAAAATATCTGGGCACAAATGGGTTAACTACCATCAGCGGCTTATAAAAAATTTGGTAACAAAAAATTACCAATTTATATAAAATTAAATTTAAAACAGGGGTCAATTTTTACTCTTAAGGCATAGGAGTTAAAGAGATGCCAAAGAAAAAATATTCATTTTAAAGATCGATAGAGAAAGATTGAAATTAGAATGCTTAGACTGTGTGATGATTTTTGTAAAACTTTGGGAGTTTACAAACATTTTCAATGCATGTGGAAAAATTAAAAATGTAGAATTTTGCTGAATTTGGAGCAATTGGAGCAGCTGGCACATCCCTGACTTAACAGCATATTTCACATCTTAGTCGTTTGAAATAGCCTAATACCACTAAAATACGCTGTAATGAATTTTGGCCCATAGAGCGTAATGTATTTAGGATCTTTTGAGCTGCCCTGCAGATAAAATATGCAGTTGAATCAAACTGAAAGGGTAACAGCACAAGTAGATGTTGCAACAATCCTAAATATAAAGTTTCAACATTCTACGCCTAATAGTTTTTGAGATATGCAAGTTTAATGAATTTCGGCACATACAGCAGAATGTATTTCGGATCTTTTGGGCAGTCCTGTACATAAACTATCCATTCGATTGCGACCAAAAGGGGAGGTGCACAACTAGATCATAGAAGAATCCTAAATATCAAATCTCAACATTCTACGACCAATAGTTTGAGATATGTGAGTTAAATACATACGTACTTACAGACAGCATGGAAAAACTGGCCACAATAGACTCGCCACTGGTCAAAATGAGTTGCAGACACGTTTATATGATCGTGCATGCTAGCTTACGATGAGATGCACCGAAAAAATTCTTATAAATTAAATTTAGAGGTAGTCAAAACTTTTTTTCGTCAAAATTTAGCCCCCAAAATTTTTCGGGATTACATTACTTCCTTATAGTACGTACAAGGAAGTAAAAATATGATAGGCAGTATTTTGTTATAATTTTATCAGCAAAAATATATTTTCAGTAATTATGTACTAGCACAGCTAAATGATTTTGCATTTCTGGCAGAACAGTCCATATTGAGCAATCCCCCTACACTTTGAACAGCTTAATTCTTCATCCTCCACATAACTGTGCATTCAAAATCCTAATCTCCCCTACAGATGTACACAAAAATAAATAAAACTACTTAAACCTCTTGTTGATTTTGCACCCCCTAGCTAAGGCCCCGATTTTGTAATAAAATAAATATATTGTGATACGAGTACATGTAGCATCTTGGTCATTTTTCTATAAATAATTTTTGATAATATCTTTGAATAAAAATTCAGATTTTGACAAACTAATTTATTTGGAGATGGGCACAATATATTTGATATGTGCAAAGAAATTCTACTGCAATACAAAGTCAGAAAGAAGCAGAAAAACTGTTGAACAACCCTGCTCTATAATATGAAGGAATAGCTATCTGTTTAGCTATCAAGAGGCACATGTGCAAAATATGGGAACCTAAACAATTTATCCCTTATTTTGTAAACAATTACTGCAGTTTTAAATGATGGGTTTAAATATTTTTCTAACAAGATTATTAATTATGAAGAAAAGTTACAAAATACAATACTTACACAATAATATTGTTGATAGGAATATGAATAAGCTTTACAAAAAAACCAATAAATCCCATTATGGCAAATCCAATTGCTGTTGCCATAGCTATTTTTTGAAATTCTGAAAAGAAAAAATATTGTACAGAATTATATGAGTGAAAATTTTATAACAATAATTGTAAACCAGATGTCGAAATTGAGTACTATATATTCTGAATTATGAGGGGGGGGGGAGGGAGGTCAATTTAGGTATGTGTGTTATCCACCAGGTTAAATGACACATCTTATCTCATCTATCTTCACTTTTCATATCTATTTTGCATTTTACCATGATCTGCCAGATTTGGACAAAATGCCTGCAGAACATTTGCAACTTTGAAGTCATGTTGCAGAACACTGGGTATAATTCAGCTCCCAGGCTGTAGCAAACATCAGCAGCATTCCTATACACACAATAAAAATATTACACAATCTAACTTTGTGTGCAGTGCACAACACAAAGAATAGCCCCTCCTTAATTCAATTAACTTTACTGAGAACTGGGAGAAACCACAAATGCTCAGAACAGCAGAGACAAAACAAGATGTAAGTGTGCTATTCGTCCCAAGCAGTCGTAAGTGATAGACAATTCATCGTGTATACACCCATTTCCTCCATACCACGATCGAAATGTTCATCGCGTGCCACAGATCTAGAGACCCTTTTTGATGACAGCTGGCTGTGCCGCACAGCCAGCTGTTGCCAAAAAAGGCTCTCTAGATCTGTGGCACGCGATGAACATTTTGATCGTCCGCCATTTTGCTGGTAGTTAAGTTGAGCGATGGCAACAGCTGCCCTTTTTTCAGCATTGGGCAATCTATCCAGCTTTTCTCTCATTCTTTCACTTTTCAGCAGCTGTCAGTGCTGTTTAAAAATAATCGTGCCCATTTTTTTTTATGGGAAATGACATGCTAAAAAGTAAAGGATTTTCGTGAAGCTATGTCACCCGCAACTATTTTAATAGAAATCCAATCTATTCTTCGTGACTGGCAACAGTCAAAATGTCAGAGTTTGGTGTTCCCAGAGCGGGAACACTGTGCGTTAAAGGGTTAAAGAACTGTTTTACGGCTGATTCCCAATTATAATGAAGTGTTTAAAATAAAAAATTGTATCTAGCAGTATATATTACAGAATTTCTTTTAGCATGTTCGAATACTGGATAGAGCTTCATACGTGCTCATGTCCAAAATTCCCATTGCTTTCAATAGGATGACCAGCAACTAATTTTCTTGCTAAAGAAGGTGGTTTTCCCCCCCCCCATATATTATTGTTTTCTAAACTACGATTTTGTGGACTAAAAATGGTCGCTACTAAAGTAGGTCTACATTTAGTCGTATTTGCTGTGGTCAGGGTGCAAAATTGGCAGTCGTTAGTCATATTTTGCAACTGTAGCTTTTTTTTTTTTCACGACAGATATTAGAATCTGTCGTCATTTTTGACACTTAACATTTTCCCCCAATATTGCACTGCCACCCAAGACCACATCGTTGAGGAGCACATCACGTCCATCAACCCACTCACGCCTCTGTTCCTTAGGTAGGAATGGGAGAGAAACCAAATCAACAGTATCAATCTAATCCTCTGAACTAGGTGACCGGTCAGTTTAGCAGCCCCTCCAAGAGAGATATTGGTCAGTCCACCACATTGCCTTAATCCCTTATTATTATTTCACCCTTGCTCCCTACTGCTCAACTCTTTTCTTCCTTATTTGTGAATTCCAATCGTACACACGTAGTACTGTCAGTATGGTACACTCTTCACTTGTTTTGAGAAGCACACACCTGACTATTCATAAGCATGCATTAAAAATGAGTAAGTGCTCTATTAAATCATATGTTATGTCATTGCCTACAAAAGAAAATGAAAATAAACGTCAGAGAACAGATATCCAAAAAAAAAAAAAAAAAAAATTGCAAAGCATTAGTAGATGAAAAAAAAAAAATAATAGCATGTTACTATCTTAATTTTAATAGTCCTGATATTTATTATTATTATACATAAGTCATTAAGCCTACCTGTTTAGTTTATGCACATGAACAAAACAAAGGTTTCCAAAACTGCACCCGAGTGAGACAATTTGGCAACTGGAAAATAAAAGTTAGGTGCCATTGATGCCTAGGTTTTTGCTCCCTATTTCTCACCCTGGCTGCGGTGAAAACGAAAACAGGTGCTGGGGGAGATGTGATTACAGCAATGCTACACTAGGGCGATCTGCTAAGGGGAGTGTCTTGGTAGGAGGACTTTCTAAGGTGTTCTAACACGTATTCATGTTACACCTGGAGAAAACCTACCAAAACTCCAGACCATTAGATTGACAGCCTCGCGATGGGACCAGAACCCGAGACCTTCACACTTCGGCCATCTACCATTTTCAGTGGCATAACCACTGTGCCATGGTGAGGCACTGGGGGAGATGAACGCTATGAGCACGACATCATGCAAGAGGGCCAGTATTGTCTTTTGTTAACCCATACATACAAGGAACGCACTTGTATTACTCCCAAAGTTACCTTATGTATATTTCAACCATTTCAGTTTATAAGTTGATTAAAAAAATTATGGACATAATCTTATGGATATAGGACATAAATTATGGACAGAATTAAAAATAAAAACCCATTTCTTTAGACCATAACTGCAAGACCTTCCTGCCATTGGCGGCTCTTCTGAAGTATCTTGCACCCCCTCTTGTCAAATTGTACATGTGTGATGTCGTTCACTATCCTTTCTTGACTTAAAATTTTGATTGCCTCTCTCTGATAATTGTATTGCCTAGTTTTGTAGCTTGCCAATGTACTCTATTTTTAAAGTCACCTGCAACGCTGGTATTTGGGGGAGAGATTTATGTGGTTTTTTAGATTTCCTATCATTTATCCAAATCATTTTATTCATATTTATAGAATAACACATAGCCTATAGCTAAATGAAACTAGATGATAAAGTTACCTTTTCTGTCTGGTTTAGTACATCTCTTTACAAGTCGAATAGAATCTTTGGCAAACTGTTTGCCAGGTTCAATAAATGACATCACTTGATCCATTTTAAACTGAAAAAAAAATAAAAATTAAACATGAATTATTTTTTGTGTACATATTATATATATTAGACTATAACCATCTCCCAATGCTATCAAAAGACCTAGACATGTGAAAAAGACAGCATTGTAATTAGTTCGCTTCGATTTCTAAGAATCCTCTGACATTCTGGCAGAAAAAAATAGAATCTGATCAATAGCACTACGACCTCTTCCAAATCACTACTGCTCCTCACAGCAAGCTATTGAAGGACAAATAAAACTTCAACCTGGCCAATTAAAGTCTCCCTTGAGCTTGCAAGTAAACGATATCAATGAAATGAGCCTGTAGCCCTCCACAGAGCTCTTTAGTCAATCACTTAAAAAATCTACTAAATTCAATATTTTTCTATTTAAAAAAAATACTAATAAAATATTAGGATAATTTTCAAACTTCTGAAGTTAAAAGCTTTCTTGAAAAGCAAATGGGTCATTCCATGTCAAATCAACACAATTTTGGGAGATTTTCAGAATTGATGTCTCGGATTTTCATGATTTTTGGTATGCAGTAATATATCATTTGCAGCAATCATAATTTGGTATGCAGCAATAGAAATTATAACAGAACCAACAGCATGTAATAATAGAGAATCTGTACAAATAGACAGCAGGTGGAGTATGCACGTTCAAATGAAGAGGAAGGCCATTCACATCTGAATCGAGCTGAAAAGATGTGAATGGCCCATGAGGATAAAACATTTTGAAAGACCAGTGAAATAAGGTAAAGCATAAACCAGTCATACGTGAACTGATTGGAAAGAAAAATGCAAATTAATAATTCACTAGCTGCTTACCCGTTTTCCGCACGGTAGGAGACGAATATTTTCCTTACACATATAATTCGAATTAAACCCAGTGATAGGGATCTCTAATAGTGAAAAATTGCTGGAATTCTGACGAAAAGCTGACTCCATGAGTGGAAATTTGAGACTTATTCTTATATATTCTGCAAGAGTTGAGACAATTGTGCAACATGATGACACAAAAACTACGTCATTGTCACTGGCGATCAGAAAAGTAAGAACTTTACGATATGCAGACGAAACTTCTCTTTCGAAAAATGCCTCATTTCTACATTATACAATTCTCTTTTTTAGGTTTAATTTATAGCATTCATACATACCATATGAATAACATTACATGATGTTGAATACTATTTTATCTTATCTTGCATTTCGTAAAGCGTGGACAAGCATTAGCACAGGTGTTGCAGATGACTTTATTAAATTTTACCCAAATTTAAAAAACCTACACGAAACAATCTACGCACATTGTACGTTCAGAAACCAAAAATGCACTGTTTCTGTGAAGATCTTGTAGCTTTCGTAAATGAAAAAATTTGTGACGTAACTTAAGCGGAAAAGGTTATTACCCTTACTGAACTCTTAATACAGTAGCACACTTGTTACATAAAACTAACGTTGATCTCACTGCCAATTCACACTAAATAAATAACTAATTTCATATTTTATTTTTAACAGATTAATTGCATAGTGTCAAATCCAATATTAAACAAAATCTGAAATCACTTCTAGAGCTCTAGGTCTTGTAACTGGAGTATATTTGAAAAAATAAATAGAACTTTAACATATAAGTAATTTATATGAAATATTCTAAGCACATTGGATCCCGTTATTCGGAAAGATTCCACAAACGCCATGGGAAGAAAGAGCAATTAATTTCATATTATATTTTGTATTCCTTGCAAGCACCTTTGTAATGTACATGATTGCAATATCATTCTCGTACACGATGCTTATCCTATAGTCTGGTGATTTATTTTGGATTTTCATTTCATATTCCTGACTTTTCATACTTTTGAAATTTTGTTGCTTTGCACATGTGAATAATCGATTATCATTTTGCATTACGACCACCAATTAAATAGTTTTCCATATCGCTTCTTCTGCGTAAACGATGTTAATCTGCCTTTTTCTAGTTTTAAAAAGAATGCCTACAAAGTTTCATTGCTTCAATTTAGACAAACAGTGGGGTTAGGCAAATACGCACCTGACAAATTGCTTCCTTATGTCTGCCGAAGCAGCACATACGTTAGCATGTAATGTGCTTCTCCGGATAATCTGACAGGAAAACAGAAGACGACGGCGTGAAAATGACGTCACACGAGAAGGAAATAAAATTAAAAATATGCAGAATTGCCTGAAAAAACTTCGATTATTTTTAATGCGCAAATATGTTAAAATTTTGTTTCATATTTAATGTGTTTTCACTTTTTTGGGTCTTAAGAGATGGTTTCACTTAATTATTAAATTGAACAACTTAAGTGGCAACAATGGATTCCGTTGCTACGGAAACTGTAGGTGTTAAAAATAGAATATGAAATGATTTATTTATGTTTACTTTGCTAGAACTGCCATTTTGGCGTAATTAACGTCGGCAGTCGATGGCAAATAGCCAAAATGAATCACACATTAAACTTCACAATAAATGGAATAATTTAAAGGCATTACCAGCTAGTCTAACTGGGTTTTAAAAATATTCTCATTCATCTCAAACAGCATTCGTATTTATAAAGACTTCCTACTTTATTACACCTTGTTTGGCGGGATTAAAAAATATTATCTATTCATACGCTCGTAACACCAACTCATATCAATCGGGGCATAGAATTAGCAATACAAATGAAAAAGTTTAATTTTCTAAAATTTGGCGGGGTTTCCCTAACTTAATCAATTTATTTAACTTGATGAAAATCATTTAAAATCACCTTAACTGCATTATTTCTGAACGGAAAATTAAAATTTCAGGCTAAATTCTAGTAAAACCTGCACTTGTTTTTAAAAATACTATTTCTTTACGCTCTCAGTAAATTGCGCCAAGCCTAAAATTGTGTGCAAACCACTAGAATGCACTTTCCCAAATCGCCATATAAGCCATTTTTTTTTCGCCAAATTATAAGGTTATGCACTTTAGTCTCTGAAATTTACAAATCCTTTTTCTTTTGCGTATAAAAAAATATTGAATTCCTGCGCAGATGATATTTTAATTAAAAAATAACCTAGCAAATATTCGAAACAGAAAAAAAAAGTATTATTCCTTTATTTTTAATGCAAGAGTGTAAATCATGTAATAAATTCGCCAAACATGGCAACCTCGATGCTTATTTCTCACATTTTCACTACAGGGGTTACAATCGCGTAGTTGCGGAGAGCAAAAATTAGTGTTTTTGACGGGGTTTTTTATCAATATCTCCTAAACTAATTCGAATTTCGAAATTTAAATTAGCGGAAGACCTTCCTCGGAATTTTTCGAATAAGTGGACACCTCGATTGAAACTCAACTCCCAGCGGTTTCGGAGGAGATGATGCTACACACAGACAGACAGACAGACGCACACAGATTTTATTAGTATAGATAGTTTAATTAAAAAAAAAAAAATCTCAGGTGGACAACACATGACTTCCTTGCACATCTATTAAATGAAAAATATTTTCGGTGCACTTAATCTAAACTTATTTGTTTGAGAGAGATAAAATATCAGTAATAGTAAGGTTTAGCAATTTCTAGCCAAATATTTCAACATTGCCAAGCTGAGTTCAGTTTGAAAGATTTCCTACTGACACTTTACTTGGCGATATTTCACCAAAAGCCGACAAGCTTGAGATAGTTTGAGAGATTTTGGGGACAGCCAAACTAGTCATTGACAACATACTTTCAATGAATTGAATGCATCGATACACCTTAATGTATTTAAAGTCATTTGGCTGACCCTGTAAATAAATTACCCAATCGATTGCAACCAAAAAAGATATTAAAAACAGTTATATATTACAATAGTTCTAAACACAAAAGTTCAACGGGCTAAAGTTTTAGAGTTATACAAAATAATTATTGGTGCCAAATTTGGCAATATTTATGCGAAACTCTCCAGGGGCGAGGACAAATGCAGAGATTTTGGGCATGGAATGCCCAAAATCTCTGCATCTCTGCGTCGAATGGAACCCAAACAATGTCAGACTACTGCCTAATTTGGCGATATTTTGCCAAAACTCATGAAGAATAGTGACAAATGGCGATATTTTGGGAAAACGTGCCAAGGTCGACGACAGACTGCGAGATTTTGGGCATGAACCAAACAATGACTGTCTACAGTTGTATCCCAGCAAACACACACAGGTTCTCTGAATGTCTATTAACATTCAGAAGACTTTTCTGAACATTAATATACGTTCAGAGAACCTGTGTGTGTTTGCTGGGATTATATTGAAGATGTCCATAAACATTAGAGTATTGAAATTCTTTTCGGTGGTCCTGTAAATAAACTCTCCAGTAGATTGGAACCAAAAATCCAGATGCACAACTTGATGTTACAACAATCTTATGTATGAAATTTCAACATTCTATGACTAATAGTTTGAGATTTGAGAGTTAAGTACATACACACGTACACCAAAAGTTGCCAAGCTTAGCGACTTTTGGCATAGTTCTTGGGGGAGGCACGCGGCCGTGGTCGGACCATTACCTAACTTATATGGCAGGACGGTATTGTGCTTGAAATGGATGAATGTCTAAAATTGCCATTGACCGTAATGTATTGTACATCTTTTGTGTGTTCCTGTAGCAGAACTATAAATGATAAAGACTTCTTTTAATGGAGAATTTCATTTTGTAACTTAACAGCATATATCACTTCTGAGTCATTTGAAATAGCCCAATACCTCTAAAATACGCTTTAATGAATTTCGGCCCATAGAGCGTAATGCAAATAAACTATCCAGTCGAATGGAACAGAAAGGGGGGGGGGGGTGCACAACTAGATGTTACAACAATCCTAAATATAAAGTTTCGACATTCTATGCCTAATTGTGTTTGAAATATGTGAGTTTAATGAATTTTGGCCCATGGAGCGTAATGTATTTCGAATTGTTTGGGCAGTCCTGTATATATACTATCTAGTCAATTGAGACAAAAAGAGGTGCACAACTAGATCATAGAACAATCCTAAATATAAAATTTCAACATTATATGACCAATAGTTTTTGAGATATGTGAGTTACATACATATATATGTACAGACAGCATGGAAAAACTGGCCAAAATAGACTCTCAGCTGGTCAGAATGAGTTGCAGACACATAATTATATGGTCGTGCATGCTAGCTTACAATGAGATGCATCGAAAAAATTCTTAAAATTAAATTTAGATGTAGTCAAAATCTGTTTTTTTGTTGAAATTTGGCCCCAACATTTTTATCCCCGAAAATAAAAAATTATAAAAACAATGTTTTCGGCTTGCTATATAACTTTTCAAATAAAAATGCATAAATTGCATGAAAATTTTGCATTTAAAAAAGAAAAAGTAATCCACAAGTAGGCAGATACCTTAAATGAATGACCACAATCCTAAGCTTCTAGGCACTAACTCTTTGAAAACTATTTCGGTGCAAAACATTCATTTTTGGTTGGTTGGTTTGGGGACATGTGCTTCATCCTAACAGGACGGCTTCGTCCCAGCCAAACAAGGAAAACAGAAGAGGTATTTCTATCCCTTCATCGGGGCTTCTAATAATTCCAGGGACCATATCAAATCCATATCGCCAAAAAACATATTTCATACAACAGACAAGAGGCCAAAAACCAGGCTAGAACTAAAATAAAAAAGGACCCTGAGCTACCCGGGTGACTCCCGGGCACAAGAGTTGTGTCAGTGATGAAGAAGACAGCATGAAGCCATGCCTAAGAAATGAGAGAGGCGGAGTCTCTCATATAAAAACTCAAGCCCGTCGACTTCAAACTCAGAAGCCGACAGCGGCAGAGGAGAAGCGGGCGAAAGCCCGCAACGCTTTCCTACTAGAAGTCACTTTCCCCATAATTAGGGAATAATCGGCGGAGCTGGGGATGTTAAGGTCGTTGAACAACTGATTCCGTTCCGAAGAGAGGCGAACGCAGGACAGTAGCAAGTGGTCAGGTGTTTCATGGGTAAAGCAGGTCGTACAGAGTGGGGAGTCCACCATCTTCATTTGAAAGAGTTTACGCCGCGTTAGGAGTGTTTTTGTCCGCCACCTAGCTATCAGAGTATCGAGTAGCCTAGAATTTAACCATTTGCAGTACGTGCGGTCCGTAGATAGGTGCTCAAAGTTGTGACTGTAGTCGCTGTTTATCCAGGCATAATCAGTCTCCACCCGCCAGTTAGTGCGTAAGTGAGACATAATATCCTCGGGGGATATCTTATTTAGGCTGGCGCAGTTATAGGGGCCGTTACGAGCCAGACTGTCAGCCTGCTCATTCGGAGGGATACCTTTGTGCCCAGGGCACCACACCAGGGAAAATGCCTTGTCATTTTTCCCGTTGTATAGACAATTATATAACCAGAGGATAACCTTCGGGGATCGCAGAGAAGCAGATCTGAGAGCCTCCAGAACAGACATACTGTCAGTAAGGATAACATATTTGCCCCCAGAACTAGCGAGGCGAGTAACAGCCACGCAGATAGCGAGGGCCTCAGCAGTGAAGACAGAGTCCACATTAGGAACTAAATAGGCTTCTGACAGGCCCGCCGGGTAAGCTACTGCAGCGACGGACGTTTTCACTGTGTCTTTGGACGCATCCGTAGCAATTACCATTGTGTCATTGTCCAGGCAATCGTACCACTCGTTCCAGGCGCCCACCACCATGTTTTGCGGGATATCATGGTTTTGAAAGAACAGCCCCTTGGTAATAATTTCAAAATTTAGAGGGACCCCAGGGGGAGGAGGCCAGGAAAATCTTAACATGTGGGAGATATCTATATTAAAAAAGTCTAAAAGATCAAGCATAGGCTGGTGCCAGATAGGTTTAGCATTGGGAGCCAGGTGCATAGACCTTAATTTATCGCAAATTATATGCCCGGGAGAAAGTGCAAGTTGCCGAATGATGAATTTCTTCGTTAGGTAGGAAAGGCGGGCAGCCATGGAGGAGGCCCCAGCCTCCCTCCTGAGAATGGGGATGGGGGTCCATTTCGGGAGTCCAGTCGCCACGCGGAGCGCAGCGTTGTAGATGACTTCCAAGGTGTTAATCACAGAGGGAGGGACGTTGAAAAAAAGGGGGCAGGCGTATTCTAGAAGACTTCTAATTATGGCATTAACTATACAGAGCATGTGGTTACTATTCACGCCACGAGAAGTGCTAGCGATAGCCTTAAGGTAATTAAGCCTTTTGAACGCTTTAGCACGCAGATACGAGAAATGGTGGTTAAAGGATAGGTTTCTACTCAGCCAAATACCCAGAAATCTAGCCGTGGTATTCCAAGGTATTTCTTGACCCAAGATTTCGAGCGGAGGGCCGGGATCGCGTTTCCGAGAGAAGTTTATCGCAACGCATTTACCTTGAGAGATTTTAAGCTCATTTGCATTGCACCATTGGGTAATCCTGTTGAGCGCTGTTTGCAACTTTCTACGAACTCTGTTTTCATCAGGCCCATTTGCATAAACGACAATGTCGTCCGCGTAAACATTCAACCGGACCCCATCCTCGACAACTTCGAAGATATCACTTAGGTACAGCATAAAGAGGAAGGGAGAAAGAACGCTCCCCTGAGGGACGCCCTGAGAGCAAGGTCTCCGATGCGACATAGTTAATTTCCACCGCACTTGAATCCTACGGTTGCTCAGAAACAAGGCGATCCAGCGACCAATTTTCCCTCTAATGCCCATACTGGCCATTTTATGGATGAGCCCATCAATCCAGACGCTATCATATGCTGCTTTGATATCGAGGCTGAGAACCATAATGAATTCCCGGGCAGCTCGGGCAACATGTATGTCATTTACCAAGTTGCAGAGGGCAGTGGTACAATCACGGGAAGGCATGAACCCAAAATGGGTGGGCTGAAACAGGTTGCGAGCGCCAGCCCAAATCACCAAACGACGAAGCAGTATTCTTTCGAACACCTTTGCACACACCGAGGTTAAGGTGATAGGTCTATAGGACCCAGTTAAATGAGCGGGTTTTCCAGGTTTTCGAACAGGGATAATTGTACCCAGATTCCAAGAGTCGGGCACCTCACTATTTTCCAGGAGAGAGTTGAACAGGTCCAAAAAGATGCCTTTGCTTGCGGGGGAGAGGCCTTTTAGCAGTTTTGCAGAGATTCCGTCATGCCCGGGGGTTGTGTTCCGAGTTTTACTCAACGCGGTATCCAGTTCATTCAGCGTGAAAGGGGTGTCCAGAACAGGATCCCCTTCACTAAGGTCATACGGAAGAGGCCGATGGGCCTCATAATTACTAAATTCGTTAAGGAAGGCCTGGGCCTGGTCAGCGCTGGCCGCAATAGGATGCGGACTCCTGAGAACATTATCTCCAGGCGGAGACTCTCTACGAGAAAGCCCCTTCAAAATCTTAAAGATGTGGCCACTAGAGCAGCTATTTCGGCACAAGGAGTCCCAGTAACATCTGGAAGTGACTTTTATATGTTTGCGGAGCCTAGCCGCGGCCTGCTTGTGTTTTTTCCACAACTCAATGGAGCAATGAGCGCGGGCAAGCCTGCGGAACCTCCTCTTTTGGCCAAGAAGGTACCGACACGTAGCATCCCACCAAGGGGGGTAAGACGGGCGCCGAGCACCTAACTTATACTTGTTTTCCGACATCGCCTGTTGACTTTGCTGGAGGAGCGCACTATAGGACGAGGGGTAATTAGTTTGAAGAAGAGAGTCCAGATCCTTACTAGCATTAGCCCACTTCACCGCCGTTTTCGAGGAAGACACTGAGGGCTCACATCCACGAGTCCTCACAGACACGATGACCGGATGGTGGTCCGAATCAAAGGTGTCCGGATGGACGTAGTATGACATACTTTGGTGTAACTCAGGGGAGACCATAGTGAGATCAAGGAGGGAGGGGGGGTGACCAGCCACTGTGCGCGTCGGACAGTCAGTATTCAGAATGCATACATGCTGACTGGTAACCCAGTCAAAGAGCCGACGTACATTCCAATTAATGGGAGGAAGGCGGTTCAGGATGTTTAAGTTAAAATCCCCTAAAATGATAAAGGGATGGTCAATGGAGCTAATAATCTCATCATACCACCCTTCGTTAAAATTACCCGAAGGTGAGTAGACGTTGATTATAGTGACCCAACGGTTCACAGCGAACACTTTGACACCAAGAGTCTCAGAGTCATCAGGACCCTGGGGGAGAGAAATTTGGTACGAAGCATACTTGGAGTGGACAGCAGTGAGCAAACCACCCCCCCTGCCAGCAGGTCTATCTTTTCTATAAATGATCATATTCGATAAGGCGAAAATAGAGGTGTCGTTGAGAAAAGTTTCCTGAAGACAGATAATATCAGAGTTTACAAAGGGGACGATACGAAGCCAGTGGCCGTTTTGACGAAGAGACCGACAATTCCAATGCACTAAATTGAAAACGCTGAACGCAACGAAAAACAAACGGAAAGGAGCAAAGAGCACAAAACCGGGCACTGGCAAAAAGCCAAGGCAAACCACTGAGCCAGCTAACTTCCCGAAGTGGGAGGCTGGCCAGTGTTACCAAAGTTAAGTGGCATAGGCGGAGTAATAGACGCTTCTTCACAGTGGAAATCCATGACTAAAGACTCACTTACAGGGGTACTCATAGGAGGGGGAAGGCGCTGTTTTTTCTTACGAAGGGTTACCTGATTTTTATCCGGGAGATTTTCTTGGAGACCTTCAACTGCTTGTTTAACGGTATTGGCGACCGTTTCCATGATGCTATTGAAAGCTTGTAGCTGGACTTCCAGGAGCTTCTGGAACATGCTAGTCATATTTTCAGAAAACGTCTGTAGTGTGTTTTGTAGGTCTGATTTGGTAACATAATCCGAAGAGGGGGTACTTGTATTTGGCTTCATGGCCGTGACAGAAGCGTAGCTTGGGGAACTGGAGTTTCCCTCGCTCTCACGATACAAACGACGAGCTTCAGCAATGGTTAGATGATTCGCGCTTTTGAATTTTAACAGGCGGGCTTCTCTAATATAATGAGGACAAGTTTTGTCGGAGACCTCATGGTCCCCTCTACAATTACTGCACTTCACGGTCTCTGAAGTGCACGGACCGTCATGTGTGTTTGAGCAGCGGCCACAAACCCGGGGGTTGCGGCAAGCTTTAGACCCATGGTTATATCTGTGGCAATTGAAACACGCTCTAGGTTTATCTGTGAATAAGGAAATTCTGTGTAACATATACCACAGTTTGACATCACGGGGGAGGGAGGTTCCCAATTTAGTTACGAGAACGGTTCTTGTCGGGGTGTAAACGTTATTTATTTTTTTTTGAAACCTGCGAACTTCTAGTACTTCAATGCCAGTAGTCGACAGCTCTTCGGCTATCTCTTTGCAATTTATTTCCGGGTCCACATTATGTAATAGAAATCTGGTGGTGATAGTTTCTTTCTGTATGTATGTGTTAACCGGCGTGTTTAACAGAGTTTTCATACCAAGGATCTTCTGGGCCACATCGGCAGATTTTGTTGTTATCATAACCTTTCCCATCCTAGTCAATCTTAGATAGTCAATATCAGAACTGTTAGCCACACATTTGGAGATATCCGCTTTAAGCATTTTTGGGTGCTTGGAAGGAATTTTTCCCTCCTTCGCCTCAATTATTAGCGAAACTGAATCAATGCCGTCATTGACGGCAACAGAAAACCATTCCGATGAACTATTTTCATTCTCAAAGAGGTGGGGGGAGGATGACGTGTCATCCATCTTGTTTACCTCGGTCCTTTGCGTATTCAAACCATTACTTACGACACCATTGTTGGAGACCAAAGGCAAAGGGTTAATTCCCTCCAGCCTTAGAAAGGAAAGTCAAAGAAAAATTCACTCAAAAACGAAAACCCAACTGAAACACAAACACGGGAATTGCCCACCGGCACCTTGCCTGAGAACTTATGAATACTAACTTACAAAGCCTACACAACACAAAATTCAACCAGAAACAAGAAATTTCAACTTACCCTACCCGGGAAAGCTAACAACTTAACTAAGAACCTAAGTACCAAAACTTTCGCCGGAGTCCACCAAACCAACCACCTTCCCGTCTATCCTCAATCGCTACCTGCACTGTACTGTCCCACATTCATTTTTAGGAAATGGTTGACAGTATAAAACATAAATACTGAATTTTTTTAACAACAAACTGTCATCATTATTGTCTAAGTACCCTTTGTCACAAAATCATAGCTGTAACTTACTAAGGGCATTGCCCCCTCTCCCTCCTGAAATCCAGATGTCATCTAGATTTGAAAATGGGGTTGATTCCTACTTTAGGACCCCCCACTCTCGCCAACGTAAAAAATCGCCGCGTCTTGGCGAACCTTCTTGTCAATAGTCCGTGATCGCGCATGCGCACAAGTTGTAACGCTTCCCAGAGAAACTGGATGAAATTAATGTGAACAATTCAGCAGTAAACGCACCAAATACGGAATTTGACGACAATTATTAAAAATTAATTAGTTGGCAGGTAAAATAAATGTAATGATGTACTTACATGTTCCAAATGACTTCATTTGACAAGAATTTATAAGCAGATTCTTTAAATTTACATGTATTTCCTTTATTAAAAGCGGATTCGTGAATTTTTACTTTATTTTCACCCAATGAAGTATGTTGAATCGCAACAATTTTAGAAATGGAATCAGAATGTTAAAATAATTAACAAAAGAACTAATTCTGCAATGATTTTTAAAAATTTGCAAGGCAAATTTAAAACACCTCACCAAATTAAGAAACAGAATAGATAAATTCACCGAATCCGCTGTTTAGAAATAGTTATCAACTAGTAAATTCGAAAAGAACTCAATTCTTATAAGTTAAAATATTAACATTTAAAATTGTCCTAGCAACCAATTTTCAGAAGCCAGAAATTTTTGCGTCCGTGATATTAAATTATATCATTAATGCATAAATAAAAGTACATATGTATACTTTAATATTTAAAGTTACCCTAGCAACCAAATTTTCCGTATCAGATTTATTTGTGCTTGGCGATGCTAATGAGTTGAAATCGTCTGCTCCTATTAATACGTGCCAATAGAAATTTTCTAAACAAACATCGAAAATGCGTAAAACGATACTAAACCTTATCGTTGCCTACCTAATACTACATATTATGAGCATTTCGTAGGCAACGGCCTTATCAAAGATCAAACCTCATGACTGATCACGTGCAAAATCAACCGGAATACCCGATGATTACTGAGAGAAATTTACGAATAAACCCTTTGCCGTATGACTGCAATATAAATACAAAAAATCGTAATGGCAACTGTATATCAATATTTATCGTCGCGTTGGCGAGAGTGGGGGTCCTAAAGTAGGAATCAACCGAAAAGGGTATTTCATACAATAGGAAACATTTTGCTTCCCCTTGTCCCAAATATTACATGCCAATTAACCAATGCACAAAATATATTGCAATCAAAACTTAAGGAGATTTTGTGCATTTTGATTATTCTAAGTTAAAAGCTTTTAAATTCATAACCTTGTTTATTCATTCATGTAATTTTGTATGAGCAAGTGAGCTTAATGCTCACTTGCTCACTTATCTTTAATAGATAAGTTCAGGCTCTAAAGAAAGCATATGGGTTTAATCGCCTTTCACACAAGTTTCTACAAATAATTTTAATTTTAAACATTATTATTAAGCATTATAACATTATTATTAAGCATTTTTAACATTATTATTAAGCATTATAACATTATTATTAAGCATTTTTAACATTATTATTAAGCATTATAACCCTCTGTAAAGAAGTATGTTTATATAATTTCATAAATTAATATGCATGTTCACTTGTTTTAGAGTGACTAATATTAGCATAAGACATTTAGTTATTGAGTTATCTTTGCTCACGGATACAATCCAGAAAGTTGAACCTTGTCTAAACGGCGCTTTTTCAGTTATGAATATGATACGAGATTAAAACTTATTAATTTTTACCTTATTTACGACTGCTTTGAAGGTTTCACCTAATATTATGACTCATTCACGGATAGTCTCATTTATTTTTCCTCCATCACAAATGAATATTTCTATGTACAAGCCATAAAAGCAAATTGAAAAATACTTTTTAAAGAGAAATTAGACTTATGAGCAAGTTTAAAATAGTTTGTTTTATTAATGCATGACATTATATATATATAAAAAAAATAATAATAAAAATAAATAATTGCTTGATCAGGTGATAGAGCTTTGCATTTGCAATGAACAGAAAATTAGTACCTTTCCGCGTGTTAAAAGGGTACAATTAGACATACACACAAAACACAAATTAATATATTAAACCTTATCAATGATATACAGGCAGTACCACTCTTTGAAAGTGGGGTTTTGCTTATTATATTTTAAATTAAGAAAATTACCTATAATTTAAGGGAATTTTTCTTTAAACTAGTTAGAGAGATGGATGACAAAAAATTATTTCATAAATTTTGCTGGAGTAATTATCTTTAATACAATTTACAGAAATTTAACAAATCATTACTCCCGAACAAAACTGCAACAAAAGCAATACCATGATTTAAAAAACGTACATTACAAACACACAATTAAGAAATGACAAAAACTCTTACTAAAATTAGGGTGAATTGACAACAAGTTTTAAATTGTAGCACTTCTCGATTCCCGCAACAGTCACAAAATCCACTCCACGTTGCAAAGCAGTGCCAGAGGAAATTCGGCGTACGCAATTTTGTGCAACTACTACATCGGACACGTCAACAAAAGCTCCGTCTATATGATTATGCAACTGACGTCATGCTCCTTAGTTCGAGAGTAATCGAAAGGAACTGTGGGAGAAAGAGCCATATTTTTCCTATTCTGGCAATCGAGCAGACTTTGTAACTGATAATGTGTTTTAGAAATAACTCATGGATCTTGAAAATCGTGTACAAGGTGTACATCCAGTGTGAACTATGCAGCCAGCTGTAATCGTTGAATACAAAGATTCCGAAACTAGTGATTTTATAGTAATGTAATTATGATTCAAACAAATTGACCTTCCTCGTCCGAGGGTCACAGGTGTGATAGTCACTGGTCGAGTGATATAAGTACGCCAAGCCTAAGGCTATGGACAACACAGAAGCAATGGAGTTGGTGTTTACGTCCTCTTTCCCCCAAAAATTGATTACTTCAAATCTGTTGGTAAGCCTAGTTTCGATTTTCAAATCAATAATATTTATCTTGCAGTGTTTAAACACAAATAAACGATCCATTTAACTAATTTATGTTGTTTATGTTCAAGTAACCTATTTTCAATGGGCACTTTTTTTCGCGCAAAATGCTACGCTGCGTAACTGGTTTTGCAAATTGAGGATGAATTTAAGGCTTGTTTTTATTTGACGCTACCAATAAATTGACGGAAGAATTAAATAATATAATGTTTAATAACCTTGGGAGAATTTTTTTTCTGCTATTTACTCTTATTTATTTTCTTTTGTTATTTATTTTTTATATTTTTGTTTTACTATTAAAATAAAATCGCTATTTTTTAAAAACTAGTTTTATTTATTTAATTGATTTATTGGGATAGAATAATCGTTTTATATTGTTCCATCTATTTTTAGTTATTTAATTAAAAGATATTTGATACAAATAAGCTGATGTTTTAGCATATGTACGAGCTCATTTTTTTATTTATTTATTTTTGTTAAATTTAATCTATTTTTTTTAATGCATAGTTTCTTGTTTATGCGACATAATTGAAATTTTATTTTTCGATCTTATTAAAAAAATTAAAAATCATATTTTACTTTGTATTTGACTGTTAGAATAGTTGTTTTTATATATTACATCTAAATCTAAATAATTTATAAATGACGTTTAGCTAAAATTTTACTCTCTTAGATGTTAGATAATATTAATTATAATTAACTATGACTTCTTTTTGGAACAAAAACTTGCAAAATTTATTTTACAGCATCTTTATTATTTTAACTAGAATGATACAACTTTGAAAAAGTAAATATTTTAAGCATCACTTGTAATTATTTACTCCTGGGAATGTTATGTTTTCTGGTGTAATAGAATTTGAATTACTAATAAAGTAGTGTGTTTCAATATTAGCTTCTATAATAGTAGTTTTATTTTAAAAAATGATATTCATGATAGAAGATGATTAAAACTTAGCATTATAGAAGTATTAGAAGTTTCATGTCAAAATGTAATCTGTTTCAGAAATCAAAATGTCCTGTATCTGGAGAGTAAAGGATAAAATTTTCAAGTAGTTTGTGTCCTTTAACTTGAAGTTTTCAGTGGCCACTCAACCGTAAAAGGGAAAATTTTTAAAATAGAACAAAACCCTGCGTCTGTTTATGAATTTTCGATAATTTGAAAAGCATAGATATGGTTTTAATAAAATTTGAAAGTATCTTATTGAAATAAAAAACCATATAAAGGATTAATAAGATGAAAAATGCAGTACTTGCGTATTATCCTGGTGGTCATTCCCGCCAAACTATTTTTTAGTCAAATATGTTCGTAAACAGTTGCCAATCAAATTTCAAATAATGTTGAAGATTCCCATTTTTTCTTAGTGGTCATTATGCTCCGAAATGAATTTCATCTAAGAGCCAGTACTTAACGCAATCTTTAGCATATTGGCTATGATAAGTATGCACAAACTTGGTATCTTTTTATTTGCTTGTACTGAAGCTTTAGAGCATATATACTACACCAGGTGATTCAAAATAGATGTTAAGGCAATTATTTTTTAAATCGTAAGTGATCGAAACATACTTCCAATTAGAAAAGTTTGTCAAATTAAGAGTAGCTTTCAGATATGGCACTTTTTTTACTGGTGGTTGTATACATATTAAAATATGAAATTTAATTTTTATACATTCCCTCCTTTCCTACCCATTTATATTTGGAAGAATGTTGCTGTTTTCCCAGGACCGGATTTACACATTTTTGCACCCTAAGCCAAAGGCCATAATTGCGCCCCCCCTCGAAAAATTGATTAATAATTCCAATTTCATATGCATAATAAATAATTCATATTTTTCTTATCAGCACTATATGTTACGTAAAAAAGTGATTTATAGTACAGATTTTACATCATCATTTCGATAGGAAGACCCTGAATTTTACCATTTAAAGCCACGAAACAGTTAAGTTTTGAGGAACTTATGAAAAGCCATCACAAAACAGAGGATTTCTCTGTAAACTTCGTCGTGCAATTTTTGGACACGTCGGACGTGCGTCAGTATTCCTACCACAACATTCGAAGTTGGTACAGAAATTCGTAGACTGGATCAGATAAAACTTGAAAATTGCTTCGTTTAAATCACAAAGAGTTATCGTTAACCCATTCGTGCCTGGATATTTTTGCGACTTTCTTCGATTTTTGCTAACACCAGCAGTAATTGATAAATTTCTGATGTCAACTTTTTGAACAAGGGATAATTTCATTTAAAATCATTACGTATAAAAATTGAAATGTCAACATCCTACTTGGCCATATTAAAATATTTTGTGGAATTGAGGTTCAGTACTCGCGAATAAAGGCTAGGAAAAATAAATAACGTTTTCGACTGATAGCAAAAATGCCGTCCCAAAAAAGGGACGCTAGGCATAAATGGGTTAATGTAATGTCAGCGATCCGATGATTGTTTGCAGATAAAGCGAATACTGTAATATCACTTATTTTCTTGGGTTTTCTTCTTTAAATATTGATCTTAGACATATAATTAATTACAAACTTACTTTATGGTGTTGAATAAAATTTTCAGGAAATTAAATGTAAATAAATACAAACTTACTTTTTATGCAGCCCTCTTACAAAAATTCCCAATAAGTAAAATATACTCCCTTGCATTAATGAGGTGATGTAGAAAGTTAAAGCTTTCTTATAAGAAGGCTACAGATATTTAATCAAAGTCTGTAAGGGGCAATAAGCTTTTCAACATCAAAAATAGTAAACATAATTATTAAAACTTTTATAACAAAACTAATTAACTATTAATTTTAATCACAGTTATATATAGCCAATATTTTGCCTTTTAAGAATTGAGTTTTAAATCATTTTAAACCAGTTTCCTTTAAAAAGTGTTGCTGGTTTTTTTTTTTTTTTCAGCATTTAAAAATTAGTTTAAGAACATTACAATTACACTAACATTTAATTTAATGAAGATTAAAAGAAAAAAAATGTTTTGACTTAATACCATAATTTAATTTTTAAAAAGCCATCTTTAAAATAAGAGTACCAATGTTTAAATTGAATATTTTCAAAAATAAAAATATTTATATATAAATATATATACTTATAAATCTTCTTTATTCTAAAATTTGTTATTTAAAATCAAATAGCTAACAAGATAAATTACCATGAATCAGAATAAACTCTTGCACTTATAAAAAGAAAACCAGTAATAATAAGCCATAGCTTAATGCTAGGTCTCCCCTCAATCCGATAGGGGCACAGTAGTGTAGCAGTTCAGTAGGTTTGGGGGGAAGGGGGGCTCAATATGTTTTCATGAATTCTAGACATTGAAAAGACACCGATATATGATTATTTTCTATCATCCTCCAAAGATATGGGTGGGACTCGAGCCCCAAAGACCCCCCCCTTTCCTATCATAAAAATAATACACACAATAATAAATATTTCCCTTCTTATTTCTAACGTCACTGCAGGAGCGTAGTTACGAAGTGGGATATCTGGATATATTCCCTTGCAAAACTTTCAAAATTAGTTGTTAAGAGCTTTCAGATTTTTATCGTCAATAAGAAATTAAGTTTATCAATACAAAATTATATCTCATACCCCACCCCCGTAAAAGAATTTCTTTCTATGCTCCTTGCCTCATCGATTAGCATATAAGACTACGTTACATCATAAAACTATTAAAAGTGGCACTTTTTCCCCCGCTCACCTTCATTAGCAGCTTCCACATTGAGTAAAGATTCTTTTGACTTGTTGTCAAATCTTGTTTAACTTTCTGCAAAACTTTGATATCAGTTTCTGTTATGGGTAACATTTCAGAATCAGAATGCACTTTTTCTGGCGATCTTTTAGATGGAACTAAGAAACCAGAAATGCTCGTTTAATTAATTGCGTGATGTTTCACCAACATACAGGGAGTCCATAATTAAAAGTCCCACTTCGAAACAATCAGAAAAGGAAAACTACTAACTGGACCAAATGTTATCAAACTTGGTAATTGTGTAAAGGTGGTCAGGGAATTTATTATCTGCGGGATAAAAGCTCAATAATTCAACACCAGGGACAAGGAGGTATTTAAGGGGTCTGACCCCCCTTCCCCACACGAAGAACATTTTGATGGGGGTCCAAATGGTAAAAAAGGCAGTATTTTTTTCAAAAGGACACTATATCATTTTCATTTTCGTAACAAAAATCAAAATTTCGTGGGGGAGAAGGTTTGGACACCTGCCCCCCCCCCTTCCCTTAAATATGTCAATGCCCCTGGTGTTGAATTTTTCAACTTTTTCTCCTCGGATAATAAATCCCCTGACCACTTTAAAGTGGGACTTTAATTATGCGCACCCTGTATTTTGGATGAAAGCGTTGATAATGCATTTTCAATTTTTTAAAAAAATTATAGACGCATTACACTCAAAGCAACAGACTTTTTCTCGAGCAGACATATTTACCGTTCTGTGTGTGCGTGTGTTGTGTTTCTTTTTTTTTTTGGGAACGTTGGGATATCGGAAGAGCACAGACGGTCAGACGCCTTTTCGATGATAACTTACTTTGAATAATTGTTTTCTCTGGTACCCCTCCTTTCTTCAATGTGATTATTCTGCATTGGATGTCTTAGTTCTGTAACACATGTCGACTTGGAACATGGTCTGTGCTGGGGTGCTCTGCGAGCAATTCTGTGTATGCGAGGGGTGGGGGAGGTTAATGGATCTTCACACATGGGTTTTCTATAGATAAGAAATTGTACTAGGGAAAAAAGGAATTTTTTGGAAGCCATAAACGTGTTTTTCTTGGGCAATAATCACTTAAAGTAAGCCGATTTCATTTCTCCTTTCCAGTCCTTTACCTCATCCGTGATATTTCTGCAGGAGAGTTCTTTGCTCCCCCTCCCTTTAGACTGCTGCGCCCTACGCCATGGCCTAGGTTGGCATTATGGGAAAGGGAAATCTGGCCCTGTCCGGCCAGAAATCCGGCCCTGTCTAAGAAGATTAATAAAACAAATCCCGTGTCACTATGTGGAATAGTTTCCGAGATATATCAATTTGAAAATTTTGGCATATATCGCCAAGCAATAAAGGGATGTCTCCAAAGTGAGAAAAATGTAATTACTCTTCAACTGACGTTAATGTATGTTAATAGTCACTTGCTAGACACAATTGGCCCCTGAAATTCTGTTTGGCTAGAATTTTCCTGTAAAGCATTTTTGGCAGTTTCTGGTGAAAGTTTTCTCACCATGGTAACCTACATAATTATTTGTCATTCTCGTTTACACTTTAAAATTCCTTCTCTAGAGGGTGATGTAATTAGTGGATGACCCCCTAAAAGACTAAATTATCGCTAATATCATAAAGTAGTACTGATCATTTTAGTTAAAGCTGAACCTGTTAATTCCACACGTTTGAACGTGTTTAATTGTTTTTTCCAACAATGGGATCTTTATTTATCTTTTATCAACTCATAGTTGGTCCCCTAAAGTAAAGATTTTTTCGCCTGAAAACTAAGGCCAACACATTAGGTAAAGTGGTGTAAGTCATCAGTTTCAAAATTAATTTTCTTGCTAACTGTTTCACATAGAAAGACGGGATTTGTTTTGAAAGAGCAACATTCTTCTAAATAAAAAGGGTAGGAAAGGAGGGAACGTATGAAAATTAAATTTTGTATTTTAATATGTATACAACCCCCAGTAAAAAAATGCCATATGGGTCATTCCATATCAAATCAACACAATTTTGGGAGATTTTCCGAATTGATGTCTCAGATTTTCATAATTTTTGGTATGCAGCAATATATCACACACTTACGAAAAAATACCAAATTTCAGTTATGATGCACAATTATTTTTCAAGTTATAAAAATTTAAATCTTTAAAAGTTAATGAAAAAATTCATATTTTGGCACCTTTAGAAGATACCCATAGGCTGGCAACCAGTGATGGTATAAAGCTGAGAGTGGTCTCATTTTAAAGCTGTTGAATGGGGCTTTAATATGATGTGCCACAAGATAGGGGTTACAATTAAAAAAATTGAAAATTTTAAAATTAAATTTTAAAATTTAAGTTTCTCAAAGTGGCAATTTTAAAAATTCCAAAATATTATCAAAATTCTATCGTGGGATATCAATGGGATCAGGAGATACTGGGCTTCGGAAATACACATGTTTTGTAAATAATGTACCAAATTATTAAAATTATATTTTAATTACTAATTTTGCTAGAGCTGAAAAAGATTTTCACAACACGTGTATTTCAGAAGCACAGTATCTCCTGATCCCATTGAGATCCCATGATAGAATTTTGCTGTATGTATTAAGACATTACAAACTATATTTGATAATATTTTGGAATTTTTAAAATTGCCAATTTTTGAGAAATTTAAATTTTAAAATTTTCAATTTTTAAAAATTGTAACCCCTATCTTGTGGCATATTATACTAAAGCTCCATCCAACAGCTTTAATAAGATCAAAAAAATAATTATGTTCTTGATAAAGATTGCAGTAAAGTGCAAGTTATATTCCTCCATCCTTCTGGTCCATTTATATATGTTACAGTGAAAACCCGAAATCAGTCAAAACCCGAATTAACTAGGGAAAACGCGTTCTAACTGAGAGCGTTGGGGAAAACCCGAATTAACTAGGCAAAACGCATTCTGACAGCGCTCGGCAAAACCCGAATTAACTAGGGAAAACAGTTTTATTCGAGTAGCGGTAGCACGTTTTCGAGGGGCCCTACAGCGGAGGCATTTTTTTCTGGAGGCCCCCTACAGCAGAGGCAGATTATCCAGGGGGCCCCTACAGCAATGGCCAGATCCACTGATATTTTTTTGGGTCCCGCAAAGGGCCAGCTTTAGCATATTTTCCAGGGGAGGGGAGGGGGGGCTAAAGTGATGGCCGGACACAGTGATGTTTTTTAGGGTCTCGCAAAGGACCAGCATTAGCATATTTTCCAGGGATGCCCCTACAGTAGTGCCGGACCCACTGATGATTTTTTGGGTCTTGCAAAGGGACAGAGTTAGCATATTTTCGAGGGGGCCCCTTAAAGCGATGGCCAGACCCATTGATGTTTTTTGGGTTTCGCAAGGGGCCTGCGTTAGCATATTTTTGAGGGGCCCCCTAAAGCTATGGCTGGACCCAGTGATGTTTTTTTTGGGACTCGCAAAGGGTCAGCATTAGCATATTTTCGAGGGGCCCCCTTGAAGCTATGGCTGGACCCATTGATGGTTTTTTTTTTTTTTGTCTCGAAAGGGGCCAGTGCTAGCATATTTTCCAGGGGGCCCCTTACAGCGGTGGCCGGACCCACTGATGTTTTTTTTTGTCTTGCAAAGGGCCAGCATTAGCATATTTTTGAAGGGGCCTCCTGAAGTGATGGCCGAGCCCACTGATGTTTTTTTGGGTCTCCCAGATGGCAGCGTTAGCATATTTTAGAGGGGGCTCCCTACTGTGGTGGCCGGACACAGTAACGTTTTTTGGGTCTCACAAAGGGCCAGCAATAGCATGTTTTCGAAGGGGGAGCAAGATCCAATTTTTAGTGGATAAAGCATTAACATTCCAGAATTCCCATGGGAAAACATGGGGTCCGGCCACAATTGTAGGGCCCCCCCTGAAAAACATTCTAATGCTGGCTCTTTGCGAGACCCAAAAGAAATCAGTGGGTCTGCCATTGCTTTAGGGGGCCCCCTGGAAAATATGCCTACGCTGTAGGGACCCCTCGAAAATGCGCTACCACTGCTCGAATAAGACGGGTTTTCCCTAACGCACTCAGTTAGAACGCGTTTTCCCTAGTTAATTCGGGTTTTAACCGTAACATATATATCCCACACCACCCGATACACTGTGAATCCCTTTTGCAGATGTGATATGCATAGTTAACCCCGTCACACAGACTGGCCAACATACAGTTTACCAGACAGTGAAGTAAACAAATGTGTGGGTATCTTCCAATGATTGAAGTCTCGATGTACTAATTTGTTAACCCCTTAACTTTACTCATAATATTGGAGTTTTAATGGTAAGTGTCTATGTGACCTTTCTCCATTAAAAAAAAAATGTAAAAGTAATGGGCACTGCTTGTTTCATTCAATGAAATAGTCAAAATTTTTCTGAAATTATACTGATTTTGGTATTTTTCACAACACGTGTATTTCTGAAGCACAGTAGCTCCTGATCCCATGATAGAATTTTGATGTATGTATTAAGACAGTACAAACTATATTTGATAATATTTTGGAATTTTTAAAATTGCCACTTTTTAAGAAATTTAAATTTAAAAATTTATTTTTAAAATTTTCAATTTTTAAAAATTGTAACCCCTATCTTGTGGCATATCATATTAAAGCCCCATTCAACAGCTTTAAAATGAGACCACTCTCAGCTTTATACCATCACTGGTTGCCAGCCTATAGGCATCTGAAGGTGCCAAAATATGAATTTTTGGCACACCTTCGATATATTCCCTACCTCGATTTCCCCCCACCCCCCGTCGCCAAAGGCCGTTTTCGACGGTGCGAAAAATAAAAAATGGCCGTGAAACCACGTTTCCGAAACCGGAAAAACTATAAAAATTAGAAGAATTCTACAAAAAATTTAGGGTTAAGAGTGTAAACAATGATAAATTCAAGAAAATTTAAGATTTGATGAACATAGAATTCGTGTTTTCGAACAAGAATTTAGGGCCATAAAAATGCGTTTCCGAAAGCGCAAAAACTATTAGAAATAGAAAAATTCTAGAAATAATTCAGAGTTAGGAATCTAAACACAAATAAATTAAAGGAAATTTAAGAATTGATGGACACAGAAATCTCATTTTCTAACAAGAATTTAGGGTTAAAAATTTGTAAAACGTAAATTTAAAAATAATTTGACTTATGTGAAGGGGACCTTGCCCCCCCCCCCCTCACATAAAAGTAGTCGAAAAACTGAAAAAATAAGAAAACGAGTCGAGCGTTTTGGCACAAAAAAAATGTAGGGGGTATATCGAAGCTTAGCCGAATTTTTTTCATAAAGATTTAAATCTTAAAATTAATAACTTCAAAAATAATTGTGCTACATAACTGAAATTTGGTATTTTTTCGTAAGTGTGTGATATATTGCTGCATACCAAAAATCATGAAAATCTGAGACATCAATTCGGAAAATCTCCCAAAATTGTGTTGATTTGATATGGAATGACCCATATGACATTTTTTTTTACTGGGGGTTGTATACATATTAAAATACAAAATTTAATTTTCATACGTTCCCTCCTTTCCTACCCTTTTTATTTAGAAGAATGTTGCTCTTTCAAAACAAATCCAGTCTTTCTAAGTGAAACAGTTAGCGAGTAAATTAATTTTGAAACTGATGACTTACACCACTTTACCTACTGTGTTGGCCGTAGTTTTCAGGCAAAAAAATCTTTACTTTAGGGGACCAACTATGAGTTGATGAAAGATAAATAAAGATCCCATTGTCGGAAAAAACAGTTAAACACGTTCAAACGTGTGGAATTAACAGGGTCAGCTTTAACTAAAATGATCAGTACTACTTTATGAAATTCGCGATAATTTAGTCTTTTAGGGGGTCATCCGCTAATTACATCACCTTCTAGAGAAGGAATTTTAAAGTATAAACGAGAATGACAAATAATTATGTAGGTTACTATAGTGTGAAAACTTTCACCAGAAACTGCCAAACATGCTTTACAGGAAAATTCTAGCCAAACAGAATTTCAGGGGGCCAATTATGTCTAGCAAGTGACTATTAACATACATTAACATCAGTTGAAAAGCTACTCTTAATTTGACGAACTGCCCATAACTGCACCAGACTTATTATTAAACATGATCTGCTGTACTTGCAAAACAGTAGGGATGTAATGGATATCTGTTATCTGGCTGATTTTTCAATATCCGAAATACCATCGGATATCCGGTTATATACTACTGAAGTTCTATCTATAATAATCATGGGACAGGATGGGAAATTATATTTGAACATTCTTGTGTGTGATAAAGTGATACATGAAACAGAGGGATCTATTTTAAACTGAAAAAACAGCAAATTTAACACTGGAAATGGATCCTTCAAAATAAACCCACAATTTCAACATTTGTTCAGTAGTTTTTGAGCACGTTTGTAACTACCATCAAACTAGTTCATATGGTTCTCTAGTTTTCATAATCAGATAAAAGAAAAAACTATCTGCGCCTATAATCCAAAACTATCTGCAAACTCATAATAGTTTGTGATAACTAAATACATTGAAACCTCTCTCTCTCTCTGAGCGGTCACCCCACCGTACCGAGAATATTTTGCTGCTCTGAAGGGTTTTATTTACTAGGGTTCCCACATGCCTTGAAAAGTTCTTAAAAAGGCCATATTAAAAAAATGTTAATAAGGCATCCTTAAAAAGGCCTTATTTTTACCCTAAAAGCCTTTAAAAATTGTAAAAGCCTTAAATTATCATTTCATCTTAACTTTTCCTGTGATTTTTGCAATTTTTTTTTTTTTTTTCCCCCCCCCCCAAATGCGAGCAGGGGTAGGGATAAATCGTATAGGAAGCTAGCCAGTCTGCATGCTACTCTCTCTATGGAGAGGTAGAGAAGAGGCAGGGGCAATATTTTCTTTTTCTGCATTGCACTTCCTTGTTCCATGCATGCCCGAACTGGCCAGGTAGGATAGTCGGCAATTGCTGAGTCCCCCCCCCCCCCCAAAGGGGCCCACAAGGACCCCCAGAAATGAATATACTACTTTATAATTTGAGTCATTTGATATAGAATACTGTAATTTATTTATTTCTCAGTAATCTTGCGCCTTTACACAGTGGTGTAGCAGAGGACTCCAGAGGTCCCCCTAAGGGTTAGTGACCCCAACAGCTTTAAAATAGTTCAGTGTGGTTTTTAGGCACGTAAGCATAATTTTCTAATATTACATATTCTAATATTCTGTTCCCTCTACATTCCCCAGTAAGGGCCTTATTTTTAACAGTCTTTAGCCTAAGACTCCTGAAGCAGCCAGTCCGGGCCTAGTTCCATGATTTGTTTATCTTTCGCCAGAGTTGGGGAGGGTATGAAAATATGGTCAGAGACAAGAAAAGCAGGGAGGGAAAAAAAGTGATATAAGATAAATATACAGGGTTTCTACAGACCTGGAAAGTCAGGGAAATGAGTTTTGGTCAGGGATCTGGGGGGAAAAGTCAGGAAAATTAGCAGAAATTGAAGAAAGGTCAGGGAAATGCAATAAAAATTGAATTTTGCAGTAAAATCAAGAAAATATTTGCTGTTTGAACCCAAGTATAGAAAGTGTTTTATTTTCATTTTCTCATCCAACCTTATAAATAATTTTAAAATGCGTTCTTTATGAGCATATCTTGTGCAGTTGAAATATGCTTAATTTTATCCTAAATTATTGTCAAACATGGTTTTTGTTAGAATCCAGTGATGTCAAATAAGATTCTTGTATATATTAATTTTATTATTATTATTTGTGAAAAAAGGGGCAAAATATGTAAAAAGTTAATTAAAAGGATGTAATGTTAAAAATAGAAATGCAAAATTCGGGAATTAGGCTACATAAAGTCAGGGAAGAGTGTGATAGATGTCCGGAAAAGTCAGGGAAGCAAAAGCTGTTAAATCTATAGAAACCCTGATATGTAACATAACATAATTATAACTGATTAAAACTGATTGTTTTAACTCAAATACACTTTAACCCCTTTAAGATAATATTATTTTGAAGGAAACGGTCAGAAAGTTACCTTTTATTAAAAAAAAAAAAAAATAAGTGTATGTACAATATGCATTTATTGTAAGATTGTAGACATTTTGATATAAAAAAAATTTCCATGCATAAGAATTGAAATGTTCTAATCTTTCTGGTGCATAACTTTTGAACTCTCCAGCCCGGAAATATCCCAGAAACGAGAAGGAAGGGGTTAATACTTTAAAAGGCATGAAATGCAGTATCATTAAGAAGATTTAAGATAATTGCATTGGAATGTATTTGCTTATTTGTCTTGAAATTTTTGAAAATAGCCTTAAAAAGGCCCTATTTTTTATATCAAGAAATGAGTGGAAACCCTGTTTACTATTATAAGATAATTGCTATAATGCATAATATAATCAAGCCTGACACATATTCCTTATTTAAAATGAAATTTTAAGAACTTCAATGTGCTGCTCGAGATTTACGAAACGCGTTTCGACATCATGGCAACTCAGATCACTGACCAACTAATGAAATGAAACTGGTGTGGCGTGAATATTTTTGCTCCAGAGTTATCGGAATCCGCCTACAGTCAATAGTAAGCAAGAGGTGCAATTCTCCAATTGGAACCTATGACATCTTCAATGCTTGGTAGCCCAGTTCCTCCTTGGTTTCCATGGGTGAATACAAAAGAGATAACAGATTGAATTTTTAACCCTGTCTCTAAGCAGTGGCGGACTAACGTTAAGTGAGGCCCGGGGCGGTCTCCGAGTTTGGGGCCCCACTTTTAAGATTATATTTTAAAACCGAAAATTACATTTTAAAGCTAACATTCATAACTGGAAAAAAAAAAAAAAAAAAAATCTGGAAAAATCTATTAAACATTTTTTTCCTCTTTACTTTTACATTTTTGTAAAATCAAAAAATAGTCTGCTTCGACTGGTTCGTAGAAAATTAGTAAATAAGTTCGCGTGAAACTAAAACTCATTTTATTTTGCTGGTACCGGCTTGCCCAAAGCATATAGGAATTATGATAACATAACTCAGTACATTTAAAACTTTTAACTATCTACACTTCGCATATTAAAACATACCTAAACCAGTGAACCTTAAACTTAAATTTGTTTTGAAAGGAAATAGTTCATTCTGTTGAAGACACTTTTATTCAACGGAAACCTGTTTTTAGAGGAAAAATATTTCGGTACCTTTCGATTTTGTTTAAATCCACCTTGTAACCCCAGGGTTATTTTTTGCAACCCCATTTGAGGTAGCAATCCAAAGATTGATAATCATTAGATTAGAGAATTACCAAACAATAATAATGATAGAATACTGATTTAAACATTTATAAAATAAAAAAACTCTCGCTCAAGGTAAACTTATTTCCATTTTTAGTAAATTACTTTTTAGTTTCCGGAACTTTTATGTGATTAGTTGGAAGATGCCTTTACACACATTTTATATATTTCTGTTTTTCTTCAAATTTCAATATTCTTTAAATTATAAGCACTTCTGACGAGCCAAGCACACAAATCCGATACACGTGGTCACAATAACAATATGTATTCCTGTATTCGATACATGACGAAATATTTATGGAGAACGGAAGACATGTTTTTAGAACTATTAATTCTCCAGTTACTACAGGGGAAACACTAACTAAAATTATGTATCAAGTGTGATGTTTATGACAACGCTACGCAAGGGATATCTACTTAGGATGGGTTGTGCCTTGAATGGAGGACTTTCTACGGGATTTTAACGCTTATTCACGTTACATCTGGAGAAAACAGACCAAAACTCCAGACCATTCGATCGACAGCCACATGACGGGGCTTGAATCCGAGATCTTCACATTTCAGCCGTCTACCATTTTGAGTGTCTTATCCACTCGGCCATGGTGGGGCTAAAGTTATGTATTAAGTATATCTTGTTTTATAAAAATAACTTGAACTGCATTAAAGAGCTGACGATCTTTTTATATGCTTCTATTACCGTGTTTAATCGCATAACTATCGCCCTCGCGTAATAGTCGCATATTTGAAATTTGAAAGGCGCGTTAGAAAGTCCTCCTACCAAGGCAGCCCCCCCTTGACAGATCGCCCTAGTGTAGCATTGTCATAATCACACACACACACACAAATTTGAAAGGCACAGTTTTTCGATATCTATAGCAATTGTATGGCTTTCATCTCAGTTGTTCCGAAGTACAAGTTCAAACATTTTTTTAATTGCAAAGTACAATTTTGCTTTTCATCAGGTTAATCATCCCCAATTTAAAAAGATGATTTCTGCTTTAAGGCCAGGGTATACTGCTCCAAATAAAGTAGAAATAGGTGGAGCATTACTTGATAATATATATGATCAAGAGAAAGAAATTGTTTCATATTAAAATTTGCTTATCTATGCACTTATTATAATAATAGCTAAAATAGCATAAAATATATTTTATATATATTGTTTAAAATGTCATACTACTTTTATAATATGCAAAATAAATTCATATTAGGAATTTTTAAAACATCTTTAAAAAAATCCGATTTAAATAAAAAAAATCTGATTTAAATAAAAAAAATCCGATTTTTTTTATTTTTTTAAAAAAATCACGAACCCTGGTATTTTTAAAACCAGATGGTGGTCCATTTATGTGAATGAAAGTTCTTTTATCATTTGTCCCAATGTCCTCTTCATTTCTGTCTGAAGATCTTAGCACTGAAATTCTGTTTATAGCGTGAACCTAACTGATTAGTTAAATAATAAATAACTAAAATCATAAAATAGGGGTTGATTTTTATTCATATTTTGTTAGCAAGTTTAAATAAAGGAATGCTTAAGTAAAAATATTCATTCTTGAGAGGGATGGAAAAAGATTGAAAACATGATGCTTAAAGTACAATTTTTCCATCAAATTTTGCAACGCTCGATCAGTGTAAAAATAAATAAAACGACAAAACAGTGCATTATTTTTTATCCTATTTTGTTGAAAATTAAAATAAAAGAATGAAAAAAAAAAAAAAAAACCCACATTCATTCTCAAGAAGGATGAAAAAAGATTGAATAATGGATTTGTGTTATAACACAATTTTTCCCATAAAGTTTTGTGACGCTCGATCCTTGTAAAAATAAATAAATAAAATGACTAAATAGGATTTTTAATCTTATTTTGTTGGAAATTCGAATAAAGAAATGCAATAGAAAAAATATGCAGTTTCAAGACGGATGAAAAAAGATTGAAATGGCGCTATTTTCCCTGTCAAAATCGTTTACGTTATTTTTATTTTTTTTTTTCTTATTAAAATTTTATAGACACGGACCAATACGGCCCGAAAAACGGACTTTTATGATTCTCCTTTTCATTGGAAGACATGTTGAGAAACAGTCGAAATATCTTTCACTTATGCATTAAAAATGTGCTGAACATATTACCGTGAAGTGAGCCCGATAACTAACCACGTGTATGTTGCAAATAAATATGCGGCACTTACGAAGCGAGTTGGGCGAACGGGGTCACACTCGCAGGTCAAGTGCATTTCTCAAATAGCTCTCCAGTGGGTGTGAATTCTGCCTCCGTGATTCTGCTCCTGCAGAGACGGCCCGAGGGGCGTGCGGGGCCTCTTCTCTATCATGTGTCTCATGAGATAGAATTAAATAGCCCAGGAGCCGGGCCTCTATAAGCGCGGGGCCTTAAGCGATCGCCTACATTCGCAGCCCCCTTGGGCCGGCCCTGGCTCCTGCATTAGAGATGAGTTCGGGCTCATTTTTTGAAGCCCGAGCCCGAGGACTTTTCATCCGAGCCCGCCCGAGCCCGAGCAATATTATTTAAGTCGGAGCCCGAGCCCGAAATTTCAGTTAAGATTTTTAAAAAATTCAATTACTTCATTGATAGAATACAATAAATTTTGCCGTTCGTGCAAATTAAAGACAAATAGAGTTGCAAACTCCGAATGCACTTTCTAATTTTTTGTATCCGTCTTTTATCAGAAAATGTCGGATCTCATGACTAATTAAGGAATATAAACCGCCGTTCTAAAATACCCAAAGAGCTTCACGCACCTTCTAGGCGCCCATGCCGCTATTTTTATTTGTTTATTTATTTATTTTTCTTTTATAAGTACTTTTATTTTCCTCATGAATCACTTTTCAAAATCTATTTCAAGCAGTATGTTCAATAAAGGAGAAATTTTTCATGAGCCCAAGCCCGAACACAATTGTGAATTACAGAGCCCGAGCCCGGTTCGGGCCCGCGCTCGGGCTTGGGCTTTCGGGCTCGGGCTGAGCCCGTCTCATCTCTATCCTGCATACACGCGCAATGTAAGAATTCCGCGAGAAAAAGCAATCCTTTGGAAGCAATTCTGCAGAAACAAAACATGTTCTGCAAAAATCTAGGGCTGGATTTTTACCCTAACTTCCATTCTTTTTTAATTTCTGTATCGAAAATATTTCCTTTCGCCAAGAACTCTTCAGTTTTATGTTGGACTACTCAGATACGAAGTCGCGCCTTCTGCCAATCAGTCTGTTCTGCAAAAAAGTGTTGCCGGGCTGGTTGCTATGGTATGACGTAGGTCGAAAAGCTCCGTTGCATTTACGAAGTGAGAAAAGAGAGCATTGATATGTATCAATGAAAGAGAGTTGAGCGAACGGGGTTAAGGGTCACGTGCAGGTCTTTTGTAAACAGAAAATTCTGCGCTGCAGTCACCGAGCGAAACTGAATGAACTGACGTGCTTGGGAAGATAAATATTTATAGTCTGCATCTGCGAGTAAAATAATCCATTGAAAAGAATTCTGCAGAAACAAAACTTAATCTGCAGAAGTGGGTTTTTTTTTTTTTTTTTGTCTCCCTAAATGGAAATTTTATTCCTGTGTGGAAAATCTTTCTGCAGGAGCTCAGTGCCGTTCTGCGACAATGTCGCCGTGTCGCCGCGATTCTGCCACGGGGAGCACAAGGACGGACAATTTTACATCCACACCCAAAGACGGGAGTCGAACCCGGGCCCAAAGGATGGTCGCATCCCTGTTTTGAAGAAGAAAACTCATCAAAATATTTTCCCCGCATAAAAGTCGCAGTCACGTGATCTTCATTTAGAAAATAGAAAATTATCAGCTGTACTCTTCCCAACTATAGTGCTACTGATGCCTTCAGTAAAGAGATTTATTATAAATTATGTTATTAGAATTCTTTGTCAAAATTTTCTCAAAGATTATTTGCGAATTTTATGTCTATAAAAATATTACCATAAGAAGAAAAATGCCTTTATTTTTTGTGCAACTGACGAACAGAGTAATAAAAATAATAAAAACACATAAAACATTATTTAATACGGCGGATTAATTAGTTAAAATTTTTTATTTGGGAATACCTTATTCCCCCGTACACGATATATATTTCGGTTACACACATAACCATCTTCAGTCGTTTCTGGATCTCTCACTAATGGCGGCTTCTTTTTATATCTTCTTCGTTCTTCTTCTTGAAAGTTCGATGCATGACGTCATCCCATGATTGGTCGATTGTATGAAGCGTATCGTTGATGCTGCCTTCTGTCGTCAATATTTGTAAGCTCTCACGAATGTAGGCATATATACTATTTTTAAAGTTGGCTATTTTTTAAATATTTTTAAAATCAATGGTAATGGGCTCTTTCAAAGCAAGGCGGGCTAGAGCGGTACTTTGTTTCTGGAGGTTAATGTCTTGAAAATGTTCGTTTTTTCGTTCTTTAATTTTCCTTTTTGTAACGCCGATGTAGCAATTTTCTTTATTAGTATCGTTTGACATAAAATTAATTTTATAGATCCCTGCGGTTTCGATGGGGTTGATTGGGTCTTTTTCCGATCTAATGCGCTGAAAGATTGTTTTATTAGGTTTAATTGGAATACGGAAGTTCTTTTTACTGGCAATATTAGAAAGTTTATTGGCTATCCCTCGGCTAAAGGGGATAGCGGTAGTAAAACGTGGTTTATCTTTTTGACGGTTGTCTATAACATTTAATTTACGTTGCCTAGCTTTGAAAACTTTGTCGAAAATTTCTCGAGGGTAGTGGGCGTCTTGACATTGTTTCTTTATGAAAGCAATTTCTTTTTGAAGGAGGTCGTTGTTAGAACACACTTTGAAAGCGCGGTCGATATAGGAACGAATAGCAGCAATTTTATAGTTGAAAGGGGTTTTAGATTTAAAATTTACTATATTAGTATTACAAGTAGGTTTTCGAAAAATGGTGGTCTCAATGAGATTATTGTTTCTGGTTATGTTCACATCTAAGTAATTGAGGCTATTATTGATTTCTTTTTCGTATGTAAATTTAATGTTCGGGTCTATGGCATTAAGTTGATTGATCAAATTATTTTCTTCATTATTGTGGGTGGTAAGGATAGCAAAGATATCGTCGTCTTAGCGAAGCCAAAGTTTGATGGTATTATTGAACAGACACACAATAATAATTTTTAATTTTATTATAATTAGAGGTAGTGAAATTTCATAAATAAAAATTCAAAATTCTTATACACTTAAAATTTATATTCAATGTTAATTAAAAGCATTGTTGCAATTTCAAACCATTTGACTGTTCTAGAGTCGTTCTTCTGTCTGTAACGACGACGACAATTACTAAAAAGCGATCTGTGTCTAAGCTATCAGTATTCTCCAAATGCTCTGTAAAGCTGTTTCAGTAACGCTTGGAAAAGAGTATTTATTAGCTCACAATATATCCTTAACTTTGGGATCTTTATTCCTGTTCATTGACTGCAGCAAAAAGCGATGAAGGGCCACACCATGGCACAGTGGTTATGTTACTGGAAATGATAGACGGCCAAAGTGTGTAGGTCCCATGTTCGGGTCTCATCGCGTGGTTGCTGGTCTAACATTCTTCAGTTTTGGTAGGTTTTCTCCAGATGTTACGCGAATACACGTTAGAACCCCTTAGAAAGTCCTCCTACCAAGGCACTCCCATCCTTGGCAGAGTGCCCTAGAGTAGCGTTGCCATAATCACACGGACAAACATAAAGCAATGAAAGTCGGTGTACCCACCAGTGACCTCATTTTGAGGAAGGAAACGGATTTTGAAAAGCTTTAGCGTAATATAGTTTAAGGTGGTCATACTTGCAGCCACAGATGGGAAAAATAATTGACCAATGAGATAATAGGTTTCATTTATTGTGTTTAATTTCACATGTAAGGGAAGTTCATTGGAAGTTTTTTCAGATGCAGTTTTTAGCATTGTGTTTAGATCCAAATGCCCTGACTTTGTTGTTCAAGAATTGTTTTTAAGCCTTCTAATTTGTTCCACAAATGGTGAGCAAGTGGGTAACTTAAATTTTCTAATTCATTTATTAATTTCCTTGATTTCGGCAACAGCTAGGATATGAAGCTTTTTGAATCTTATGTTTACTTTTGAGAGATTCTTTGACTTAATTTTCGCGCCATAGGCTGCCGACCGCATTTGCGCTCTCAACTGGGGGACTTAAGGTGCCTGGTTCAAACCCAGTTAGCGTCCGTCGACCTAACCGTTCGGAATTTTCCTTCGCTTTCTTATTCCATTGACAAAAATAAGAAATTTTCACATGAATTTGCGTCGATTCACAAATTGATTATATTTCCCATCCATTCTCAAATATAAGAAAATTTCGCATAAATTCACGTATTTCGTAAAAACGAAAATTACGTACCTCTAATTATAATTTATTTTTCTGATACCAGTATTGTTTTAGCATTAGAGAGTGAAGTACATATATAGATACAGTGAAGTACATTATACCGCGAAATAGTCGCACCTATATATTCTTAATGAAAAATTGGCAAAAAATGTCCGACTATTACGCGTGTAAACACGGTATATAATTGGAATCAAAGCTTGATTTTATTATAATTTTTTATTAAATAATTTCTAAGATCGTGTTCCGAATGTTTTAGAAAAGGTTAAAATTGGTCAATAATGCCACAAAAAGTGCAGTACAGTAGAAGACCCAAAATCTGCCGACCTGAAATCCGCAAGGCTCTAAAATCCGCACTGTCTGTTCAGCGTAAACAATGAAATCTGCCCTGCCAGCTGCAAGTTCAGAAAACTACACTATAACCACAAAGTAAAACGAAATAAGCTATTCCTACTTGAAAAAAAAAAAAAAAAAAAAATGTTTTAAGAGTTTGTGAGCTCTGATGGTAGCATTGATATCCTTCAAATGACTGACAGTGACATAATTAACACTCAATTATGGTCACATGACACAGACTCTGACACAGGAACAAGTGAGGTTAATCAAAAAGTTCATAAAATAACATTTAATGAAGGTTAGGCTCTGAGAAAGAAATATCTCAGATTTGTAGAGCAGCAAAGCTGTGTTACAGGAAATAATGAAAAAAAAAAAAAAAGCCTATAATTATAACATCCCAAAGTCCTAAACTACTATTGAATATACATGGTTAAGTAAGTTGTACTATAATCTCATAATTTTGTATATTGTATTATCCCTCTGTATTTTTATATCACGATTCTGATTATAAGTAACATGATTTGTTTCTCTTGATCTTTATTGTTTCTTTTTTTCTGGGTGGGGTGGAGGGAAATAGAATAAATTTCCTTTTATGACCCAAAATCCGCAAAATTCTAAAATCCACACAAGGTCTGGAACCAAGCTGTGCGGATTTTGGGTCTTCTACTGTAATTGTAGCCGTATTTATATAACCCCACAATGTGCGCCCCAGCTCCCCCTGCTTTTGCAAAGTTCCTACGCCACTGATGGAGACAGTTATGACAATATTTACAAATTATTTTGAATGTTCCTGTAAATTATACTATATACATGAATTTTAGCTTTCATAGCTCATAGTATTATTAGCTCATAGTGTAAGCTTTCAGTGGAAAAATCTTTAGAATCAGTTCAGCAGTTTTAGAGATGTCCATTTAGTGTAATGTACTAAAATTCTTTTGAATGTCACTGTAAAAGAGCTATTTATGCTACATGCATGAAAGGTAGCCCACAATACTCAGTTGCAGCTTTCTATCGGTGAAAAAAGTTTTCGTATCGGTTCAGCAGTTACAGAGATCCCCATACAGCGCAATGTAATTCTTATGAGTGCCCTTGTAAAAGAACTATTTGTGATACATGCAGGGTTAGTTTAATTTTCTGTAGTATTTCTACAGTGGATTACACTTCTAAAAGTAAAGATGGAATGCTCCATGCGTGTCAATGGAATGTCCCAAATAGGGAGATACTTTCTGGGATTTTTCTTGGAAACAACCCCTTCAAAAATGTTTTTTCATAATATGAAAATACTACGTTGATGCTACATCTCCATGCATATAGTTCTCATGTGGGAAGTCGGCACCAGCTTAACAATACTTCGAAATTGTATAAATTAGCTTTAACGACCATGTTTGGGGGCCCCGTACCGAGATCCCTTGGGGCTTTCAAAAATTTTTAACATTGGATTCACTTTATATGAAGCTGTATAACTGCACTGTTCAAAATTTTTTTCTATATCGCGTCAGAGCCAATATTTAATGTATTCTTAAAATCTGTATTTTTTATGAAATTGGGGGTATTTGGAGTCCCATATTTGGGGACTCTATCTTCGAATGAATTTTCAATTTGAGATGTTAATATTCAAGGTATATTATCAGATAGAAAGAAAAAATGCTCCGAAGCACCTCAGAGCCAGTCACAGTCGAGACAAAAAAGGGGCAAAAATGGCCAAAATTATTTCTACCAAGGCCGTACCCAGGGGGACGAGACAGGCTTTAATACGGAACTCCATTATAATAAGCTAGTAAAGCTTGTGTCCACAGTCCAAAACCTTATTCACATACCTTAAAATTAAACGTGGTAGCTGCTACAGGGCCCTAGCTAACCAATCATGTAATGACACAATCATGT
Organism: Cheiracanthium punctorium; assembly: GCA_038373885.1. Classification (NCBI taxonomy): domain Eukaryota; kingdom Metazoa; phylum Arthropoda; class Arachnida; order Araneae; family Cheiracanthiidae; genus Cheiracanthium; species Cheiracanthium punctorium. The sequence continues at coordinate 194,850 of JAWZYV010004477.1, forward strand.
AATGATAACAATCATGTAGGACCTCAATCATGTAAAGACACAATTGTCTATTGTAGAAGGGTGTTAAGTGTTTCTAGAAAATTCTTGCTTATCTTGGACAATTCTCTAAAACGTTTGTGTCGGTCATTGATTTTAAGTATCGTGGACATAGTTTCGCCATGTAATGAAAAGAATAGTGCAAAACTTTTGTAGCTTCTCAATATTTTTATTATAAAAAAAGTCTCTTTATGTAAAAAATAATTTACATGTCCCGACTAAGGCATTAGGAGAACCTAAGTACAGTTCGGGGCCCCCATACAGTCATATCCTGCTGACCCATATATATGTATAGTCACTAGAATTTTTCAGATTAGAACTTAAACTCTCTTAATAAATCCTGGGCCCATGGAAAAAAAAAAAACTTAGGGGGGGGGGACTTTAAATAAATTTTTTAGTGAGGGGCAAGTTTCACACTTGTAACAATTTCATTTCTGATTTTGCTGTTTGACGCAGTTCTGTTTTACATCCTAGATAATACACTAAAACTCTAGAGGGGAGGCAAGCGACCTACCTTGACCCCCCACTTTATGGGCGTCTTTGTAGGGGCCCTTAGGCCGAGGCTCCCTATATAGTCATACCTAGCTCACACATTTATGTATAGTCACGAGAATTTTTTCTGACTACAACTTAAAGTCAAAAATGTGAAACTGGAATCTAAAATTTTCTAACAATTTCGGGGGCCCTTATCAGTCGTCACCGGGGCGGACCCCCCCCCCTCTCCCCCCGTTAGTCCGCTACTGTCTCTAAGAAAGGGGGAGGAAACGGCGGAAATGGACTTCGCAAGTTATTCTTGGATTTTATATTCGACCATAAACCAGACTTGAGTTTTTCCGCTCAAAATTAAAGCATAGAGTGAATAGAATTTCCAGAAAAATGAGATGGGCGATCCCATTCGGTGGCCGTGAAGAGGGGGTTGGGTGGCCGCTGGTAGAGGTTATTTTAACATTAGGTCTATGAGCCGAAAAATCCGTGCATTGAAAAATTGGCCGTTTCGAGGGGTGGCCACTCGGAGAGATTTCATTGTACATAGTGCGTATATGAACACGTGTATATACACAGAGCTCATTCTAAGTAGGAAAAAGGGCAGGGTGCAAATGTTTTAAAAAAAGGCAGTGTGTTTCTTAAAAAGGGCACGACATATCCTACTTCTAATTCGCAAATAAATCCTAAAAAATTGAGTAAAACAATGCTTTATTGATTAATTAAGAATAATTAATTAGTAATCTTTATTAATAAATTGCTAGTCTTTATTAAAAATTAGATAAAATTAATTAAGTTGATAAAGCTAAGTAATGTAAAAGAATTAATTACTTTTTAAGTAACTTTGTTAATTAACTTGTTAAAATAAATTATAAATAGTTAATGAGAATATTTCTTTAAAAGATTTTTAAGGTTTTTTTCTTTCTTTTTATAACAAAAATAATCACCCAAACATACCTAACAGACAAGAAAATGCTTAATTAAGTAAACATTTTGCATAAGAAGCACATTTTAATAAACTATTTATTTGATCACCTTGTTAAGAATCGTCAATAAAAGTTTAACTAAATTAAGAAACACTTAATAAAGCTAACTTGTTCTAAACCTAATTTCCCCCCCCCCTCAGTTTTTAAGTTATTACACCTATATAAATAATTCATTCAATTCACTTGTCTTTGTAATCATCATTCACTTGTCTTTGTAAGAATTAATCCAATAGTACAAACAATTAAAATATAGTTACTGCATGAAATTATTAACACTTCTGTTCAAAATAACTATATAATGGTATAAATATCTATTCTATTTATTTAATATATATTCCACTGCAAATTCCAGTTATTTATTAAATTTTTTGAAAATGGACAACAGTAGCTAAAAATTTTTTCAGGATTATCTGCAGCCATTATACAGGGTGATCAGCGAATAAGTCCTGATTTCAAAATTAAATATCTCTACAACAAAGATCGATAGAATTAGGTGGTAAACTGTACGTTTATTAGCAAAACTGTAAAAATGCTGCACAAAAGTTTAGAAATTTTAGTTACAAAAATTGTCAACAGATGGCGCTCTAATCGCAATGACCTATCAGTAGCCTTTAAAATGTGCTTCGAAGTCTAAAGCGATCAGTACGACTGTTGGATAGTGAAAAGAGGCTAGTGTAGAAAGTGAAATAATGTATTCCATTGAAGAACGTGTGTTTTTGGTACTGGAATTTCATTGATTACAACACAATCCTACGGCAACACGTCGCAGTTTTCAAAACCAATTCAATATTCCATTTGGGCCCGATGCGAAAACCATTTGCATGCTCTTCGCAAAATTTGAACGGACTGGCAGCGTGGATGATGATCAAAAGGGAAATGTTGGGTCTAGGCAAACTGTAGTCACTCCTGAAAATGCAGCCAAAGTTTCTGGAATTGTTCAGCAAAATCCTAGGAAAAGCATCTGACGGATTGCATCAGAGGCAGGTTTGAAGTACACGAGTATGCAAAAACTTTTAAAAATAGCCTACGGCTGTTTCCATACAAAATCCAAACTCATCAGGCCATACCCATGAAAGCTGTGCAACAAAGGGTTGAATTTGTGAAACAGATTCTAACAATGATCGACACTGACGAATTTGATGTGGGCTGCATCTGGTTCACATGATGAGGCACATTTTCATTTGAATGGAATCGTTAATAAACAAAGCTGGAGATTTTGGGGTTCCGAAAATCCTCATTTGTGGGAAGAGAAAGCACTGTATAAGATACTGCATGGGCTGCGGTATGCACCAGAGGCATTATCGGGCCCTTTTTCGTGCGAGAAGCGGTAGCTACTGAACATTGCGTTAAAATTTTGGAACAATTTGTCAGCACTCAACTAGCGTTGGAGGATCGACTGGTTCATGCTAGATGGGGCTCGACCGCATCGAACAGATAAAGTTTTTTGCTTTGCTTCATGAATATTTTGGGAATAGTGTTAGATTATCTGCAATTTACTGACACAGGAATAGCTCGGATCCATATTCTCCCGATCTTACTCCTTGGGACTTCTTTCTGTGGGGCGCATTGAAAGACACTGTCTATCAAAACAATCCAGCTACTCTAGATGAGCTTGAATCATTGATTTTTGTTGCATGTGATTCCATTTCCGTTGAGACATTGCAAGATGTGATGTCAAATTTCATTGTTTGTTTATGCCATCTCATTGTTTCGAACAGTGAACACTTTGAAAAAATTGTGTTCTGATTGCAAAGACTGCTTCACTTTATTTATATATTTTTTTTGACTCCTTTCAGAAAGAGAGTTTCAGTGCAGAGTGCCATCTGTTGATGATTTTCGTAACTAAATTTTTCTAAACTTTTGTGCACCATTTTTACTATTTTGCTAATAAACGTACAGTTTACCACATAATTCCATCGATTTTTGTTGTAGAGATATTTAATTTTGAAATTTGGGGCTTATTCGCTGATCACCCTGTAAGTATTCTTCTGTTGATTTTAACTATCAGCTGGTCGCCTATATAAGTGGCAATATTGAAACAGCCTGAAAGGAGATAAGAACCTCAACCCCATTTACCCCCCCTCTCCCTCCCCGTCTAGCTCAGAAAGAAAACCACAAAGAAAGAAAGAAAAATATGTTCCGACAACAAATTTCTAACTTTTGTTCAAATTAAGATGCCTTTTTAAAATTTGGACTCTGAATCAATTTTTCATTTAAAGGTGATCCTCAAAATTTCAAACAAATCGGTCCATTAATAAAAACATCTGGAGTGACTCCACTCGACTTTTTGAACACTTACGATTAAGATCATTACCATTCGTTTAAATAAATTTTAATCGATGAATAATTCAAACATATTTACCAAATAGAAGCTCAATCGAATGCACCATTTATGTTAGATATACACCCACTCAGGTTTAATGTATGACTAGGGTTGGTAAATTAAATATCAGTGATATGCCCTTGAAAAGTTAAATTGAGAAATTAATTCAATAATTAGCAGAGTAGTTTAACTTAAGCAGAATGGAAACGTTGCTTAAATTAAGCCTAAGTACCTGAAATAAAAAGTGTTTTGTTTGAAACTCATTAAAGAGACTTTGAATTAACTAACAACATTTTAGTTTATTAACATTAAAATATTCTACAAAAATGACTACAAAATTAAAATGCTATCGAGTTTTAAGTTTAGAAAATTACAAGTCGTACCTTTTCAGTTAGAGAGATCTCAATTTTTAATTTACATAACGAAGAACCATGGCTTTACACTGAGCTCAGAAGGAGAGTAATAGTCAATACTCACATTGAAGTAATGATGGAGTGCAAAACTGGAATTTAAATACTACTTAAAAAATGCTATCTTAAATTTAATCTTCATTTATATTGTGGGAGTAGACTCAACCCTTTCAAATCTTCTAATATCGACGTTTAACACTACTTTGGAAAAGCTGACTTCATGCTTTACAACTTCACTATCAAATTATGGATAACTGGAACACTGATTAAAAATACATCTTCAAAGAAAACTTGCACCGAACTCCGGTGCTCCGGAACTAACTTCGAAAAAGAAACTACGATGCTGACATCGCAACAACTCGAAGCTCGACATGAAGCTGATTACTGCTCAGAAACACACGGCTTAATATATGCTCCGATTGGGATCCGCCATTGGCAGGGTTGGAAGGTTTTTGAGAATTGATGGTTTTAACCCTCCAAGCGGCTGAGACGTAAAATCCCGTTCAAATTATTCCAGTTTTCACTGCAATGCATGTATAATTTAAATTATTTATAACACCAAGGCATCATAAAATATATTTCTATATTAAAGCTTATGTGTATTTTAGGAGTTAAATTTTTAATAATTACAAATCTTTCTATCAAAATTTTATTTTTTAAATAATTTTAAAGCTGCATGAAAAATTTTCAGTGAAAACAACTTTACATTATTTGCCCATTTCCAAGACGCTCAGAGGGTTAACAATGGTTTTAACTGTCATGTCAAAAACCCCTTTTTAACATAGTTTTTGACAATAAGTGTCAAAAACCTAAAATTCTGTCCTAAAATAGTGTAAATCTATTTTTTGCAATAAAATTGCATATTTCAAATTTCCTCATTTTTTACTTTAGCACTTGAGTAAACTTTTGGACAATTTTAGTCAGAACAAACTACATATTTTGTTCAAAATTTCCAAGTGTAATTTTGGTTCAACAAGCTGCTTAAAATACAAAATAATAATAAGCTACTACTGTAACTATGCAAATATATTAAAGATATATCGAAAAACAGTGTCATAAATTTACTGTGCTTGTTCTGAATAAATGCACACCCTGATTATTGCACAGGCATTTGGGTCCGTGCCCTGGGTACATGTGCACAAGCAGGCCAAAAAATTGAGTTTAGAGCTATGTATTGAAGAAAAATTGAACTAGCTATATGTAGGGGCACAAAGTTTTAAAAGTGCCCTGGGCACAAAAATATTATTGTCTGGCCCTGAATAAAGAAATTTAACATAATAAAATGAAAAGTATTGGAGAATGTTGAGTGTATTGATAATAACCAATCATTATTTTGATTGCAAATTAAAATTAATTTAGTACTTACTAGAGAATATTTATATTGTAATATGATACAGAATAGTATTAGTAACGGATTATATTTATACAGAAAAACAAATATTTAGACTCATCAAAAATGTTTAGGCAACTTATGATTAAGTAATACTGACTTAGCTTTAGCAAAGCTCCCCTCTAAAAAAAAAAAAAAAAATCATGGCATAAAGGTATTCAACTAATTACTTATATTCATAAATTTCCAACAAGCTGATCTAAGGAATACAAAATTTATAAAAAGTACTTTCAAAAACATATTTATATACCATTTTGTAGAGATTTATTTTCATGGCAACTTTGTAAGCATGAAAAAAATTTTGCATACCCGAACTTGCAGAAATGCGATCATATGAAAGGAACAACTAAACTCCATTTCCGAAGGAGGAGATAACTAAACACATTTGTTTACTATTGAACACTGTTTGTTTTACACAGTGAATGTTTGATACAAACGTCAAAAAGAAAATTGTACTTTGGGGGTGGGAGAAATCAGGATGTTTAAACATTTAGAAACCTTGTAAGCCAGATTTAAAAAAAAATTATTTAATTTCTATTTTAATATATGAAGCAAAAACCAAAAATGTTTTATTAAACTTCCAACGGTTTTTGACAGGATAGATGAAGTGTTTCATTTAGAAGTATGTTTATATATTTTTTGATCTAGATTACCCTATAGCACCATGACTAAAAATTGACTGTGAAGTGACAATTACCAAGTGAGTCACGTTTGGATGTTGGCGATGTGTGTTTGCTGCACAGTTGGAATGTCTACCAGTGAAGACATACTGAGATCAACGAGTGCGATCAAGATAGGAATGATAGAAATTTGTTGCTGAGATCTATCGAGGCTGCCCAAATTACTACCAAATGATATCTAAAGACATCGAGACTCAATCTCCCTTTTTGATAGCAGATGAATATTCTACCACATATGTATAATGATAACCATAACCGTTGCATAATGATAACCAGACTTTGTATTGATTACACAGACGTGTAATCGATTAAGATTAATTTTCACTTTCAGACCTAGATTACGATTACTGGAGAAAGTATATTATCCCAATTACAATTATCATAAAAACCCATTTTCCCCGATAACAATTACCATATTGGCCTGAATATAATGTGATGTTTTTTGACTGATCATTTCCAATAAAAAACCTGACTTGCACTAAATACGAAGCCTAAATATAGGATTTTTCTAGTTATCTTGATGAAAAATTTCTGGATCACATTAAATTCGGGCCACAGTATATTCAGGCCAATTCGGCAGATTATGATTATGTAATCTATTAAAACTTTCAATTATATATATACAATTACACTTGAGTCATATCAGGATTAGATTACAATTACAAAACCTTTTTTTGCCCTTCTGTCATTGATATTATAATGTATAAATTTTACAATTTTAACTCAAAGAAAGAATTATGGGTGCAGCTGTTTGGCGAGCTAATTGACACGAAATTATTACATAAGATAAAATTCAAGAGAGAGTTCTTTATGTATTTGTTAATTCTTTAATTTTTGAGGATTATATAGCATTTAATTTACTTAAATATCATATAGCAAGGACTTTTTTACTATTAGACAAACCTGATCTACTTCCTAGGCCCACTTATGAAAAGTTTTTCTATGCATACCACCTTTATATAAAAATTTCATTTTCCAGTTTGAGCTGAAACCCATGTCATTCGTAGTGGTGATGGGCTTGGTGGTTTAACACATCCTTGAACTACCCATGTTTAACCTGATCAAGCAGTGTTCTGCAATAGCCCCCTATCCCTGCTCCAGTTTGGAAAAATGACAAAACGCATTCCCAGCGATGGTCAATTCTATGAATTGTGACATCATCATGAACAGCAGCTGTGACTTCATCGACGGGGATGGACGGAGGGAGGCAATTATAAGGCCTTCCTCTTAATTTAACTGATTTTGAATTTGCAGAAGGGGGGGCTTATAATTGGGATTTTATGGTATTCACAAAAAAGGATGAGAAAAAATTGCATATGAAATCACTAACCCAATCAGTGATATCAATACATCTTAAATGACTAAATTCTATGCGGAATACAAAAAATAGGGCTTTGCGCGAATCTGATTTGCAAATCTGCAATTCTGGCACAGTTGGTGCTCCAACAACGAATGTGCTCCAACAGCAAAAGTTTAGTTAGAATATACCTCAAATTTTTGGCTACTTATATCTTTCTCTAGGCAACTCATTTGAATATCAGATTTTGGTTTTTGTTAACTTCCTTTTCTTTTCAAAATTGCTTTATTGGTCGTTCCTCAAGCATTCTAATCTATTTTGTTAATTGTGCTATAAAAATAAATATACTGTATTGTATGCTCTGTTATATCACACATGAAGTCTTTTAATTAATCATTACATTCATTCCTTCTTGAATGAAGCTAAATGACCTATGTTTATTTTAACTACAAAATCATACAAAAATGCTACTATTTTGGCAACTAAAGTTAAGAAAATGGCTACTAAATAGGCGACTTTTTAATGTTGAAGCTACTAATGATACTATTTTTGCCTCTTGACATTGGTGGATACCATGTTAAACAGTTTAAATTCGCGATTTTAATATAGATTTCAATTCTGAAGAAGTGTTTGTGGAACAAGAAAAGCAAGCACAGCACACTCATAGATTATCATGCCCATTCCAAACAGTATTTAAAATTGTGAAGTATTGTTGGAATATGCTTGGCTAAGATTATAAAGCAGTTTTAGTAGGCAATTTTAAGATAGATTTTCATTCCAAAGATGCGTTTCAACCCTCTGACTGCTCAATTTGTGGACCAAAATCGCTTCAAAAATTGTGTAATTTTTTTTTTTTTTTTTTTTCATATTTTAAATCTATATACAGAGAATTGAAATATGCAATTTTCTTTCTAGAAAAGATTTTATATATAGATTTTTATAATGAGAAACTAAGCTTCAGAAAAACTAATTTGTGATGTTATCACACAAAATAATTTTTTAAAATAAATTTCAATTGAATTACAGTTAATTTCTGTTTATTACATAATATAAGAAAAATGCACCATTGCTTAACGCTTTGCAAGTTTATTCAATCATGATCAGATTTATCACCATCTGTGGAGCAGTTCAAAAAATCTATATCACTGTCACTATCAAAACTAAAATCACTTTCAGAAGTTGATAAATTATCCAGAATATATACTCTGTCAATCGCTGAACGTTTTCTAGCAACCATTTCTGATTAGTAAAAGGTGGCAAACAAGTAAAGTTAGAGCAGTAAATACAAAGTACCTTCAAATGCCGCAATTTTGTGGACGACTAACAACATTTGTTGGTCAAAACCTAAATTGAACGTCTAATACTGTATCTAATTTATTTCACTGGTTAAATGGTGAAACAGCAGGATGTGCTCCTCAATAAAGGACACCTGCCTGCAAAAATCGTGGGATGAGCAAATTTTGCTACATTTGAGTTGCCCGTGATAATCGCGGGATGAGCAGTTGGAAATGGAACAAGATAAACAAACATGGCACACTCATGGATTATACACATTCATAAGTAACATGTGTATGTTTGGGGGGGGCACTTGATTCTTCAGTCACATATTTCACATATTTTTTTACATAAAGTTTTCAATTCTACAAGCTCTGACAAAATAGTTTTAAAAAATATTTTAATGCTTGTTGAATGTTGTTTCTTGTCTCAAATTTGGCTGATACAGTTTTATATTATTTACATCAAAAATTAAATGATAGAATAAAAATTGTAGTAGCATTGATTTTTTTTCTTTTTACTAATCTTGCAATTACTGTATGTCTAAAATACACACACAATTTTATTTTCGTATATGATGATAGCATGGATTGTTTGGAATAGTCTCCTGGTTATATTCTTTTTGATATTTACAGGTTGTATATTCTCCATATATGTATACATATTAGGGTGGTCCTTATTTTGCAAGTTGAAGTTATTTTATGAAGCACCCCCTCAGTTGGTTCCTTTATATAAATAAATAATTCCTGCAAAATTCAAAATTAATTGATTTAAAAAACACGTGCAACAAGCGGCTCAAAAATACAGGCTGTCCCATAAATTCGTAAATATTTTAAACATTTATAAAAGAAGGGCTGATCATTATTTTCAAGTGTGGTTGTCACCAACATTTTTATTCCCACGAGGTTTATTTTTGGCATCATAAAAACTTTTAGCTCTTAAAATTTGCCGATGGTGGAGCTGTGGGCTAAAATATATTAAAAAGGTGCATATAAAACCTATTAATTTATTTTTAAAAAGTTATTGCAGTCAGAAAATAAATAAATAAATATTGGAGCATACATCCATTTAAAAATATATTTTAGTCTAAAGTGTCCCCATTGGGCTAATATTTTTTTATGATGCCAGAAAAAAAAATTACCGTAGAAATAAAGCCATCAGTTGGAATCACACTTGAAAATAATATGTCCTTTTTTAACAAACATTTCAAATGTTTATACCCTTGCCATTTGCTAGAACTAAAGCTGAACCGTTATTTTTTATACTTTGCTTGTCATCATCACTGCTCTACAGGGAGTTATTAGTGAGGTACAAATTTCACATAGTGGTGGACAGGATATACCCTTAAAGATTCGAAAGACTGGAAGAATATTTATAAGACAAAAATTTTGACATGGCAGTCAAAATCAGATACTAGAGAAATATTAAAGGATGATATAAGTGAGATTTTATTGTATGTAAGAAATGAAATTCAAAAAGATTTACCCTGTGAAGACTATAGAGAATTCTTAGAATTCGTTATAATACTTATGGGGGAGATACCACATAAAAATAATTTTTTATTTATTTAGATTTAATGTTCTGAAAATGTTAATCAACACCTTAAAATTCTGTCCCTTATACAACTTTGTGATTTACCGCACATGTCTATCATCCATATTTAAGTAATAAAAAAGCCTAGGTAAGTGTTTTGGGGGCACCCTCTATATACTGGCAGGTATTTTTTAAAATTAGATTTATATGTATATTTTAAGAAATCTTTCCTTGTTACTTATATAAACTGCACATGTTTATTAAACTTGTATGTAAGTTGAGCAATATTCAAAAATATGCGAGTGGCCACTTAAGATTTCGAGCTCAGTGGCCACTGGCCACCTGTAAATTTTCTGAATTTTGACCTCTATCTCATGTGGTCAACTGATAAGCATTTTTGGTTTTTCATGACTAGAACATTTGAAAAATTTAAAACTAAAAATAAAAGTGTTTTCATCCATAGTATATTTTGTCATATGTGTGCTGTACCCCCATATTTAAAAAAAAATTTTATTCATAATTTTGATGCTCTTTTAAAAGGAATTTATTTTATTCATTTTTAAATAAAAGCATATTAAAAAAAATTTTTGCTTATTTTTTATCAATCAATACTGTCCATTTTCTTTGAAAATATTATGTTTGGTTAATATTTGATTTACATTGGTGTTTCTTTAAAACTGTTTCTTTATCAAAATATCATCCAGTCCTAAGTAGGTTAAAAATTGTTTCTAATCTGCCTTTTTAGAATGCCATATGTAGAGACAAAGAAACTTAAATACTTTTATTAAAGGAGATATTTACTTCCTACAATAATGTTGTAAGAAGTATATAAAATGTAAAAAAGAAAAAAGTCATTTAAAAAATCTGATTCTCCAAGTTTTAATATTTACACTAGAATAGTCTTTTTAGGCTATAATCTGCAAAGGATGAACTTAGTTTACTTTTTATTGTTTCATTTGTAACCAAGAGCGGATTAAAGTAGGGGGTGACCTCCCCCCCATAGTGAATTTCTATGAAGCCTGTTTTGTGATACATTAAAAGGCTTTGTAAGAGTCCAAGATTTGCTATGATTCCAAACTTTTGAAATATTGCCCTAAAATGATCTGATATTTTAAGAGTGGTCCTGTTTTAAATAAAATGCAGAAAGAAGTTCTTGATAAGGCATTTTTGGACAATATTTTAGAAGTTCTAAATTTTAACAAGCTAAGGACTCGTACGAACCCTCATTAAGACTCCTTAGTACCCATGAGAGGTCCATCTGTATAATTGGGTATGCAGGAATTATCCTTTTGAAAGACTTACCATGAAATTTTTTTATAATCATAATCAATTCAGTTACAATATAAGCATCTATTATGTTTTTATACATTTGTTGTATCTTATTTTCTTTCTCTTTTAGGTTAGAAATACAATTTGAAGGAGTATCTCCGCTGTAATAACATTTTTTCTGTTGTGGGTTACAATCTATGCACACAATGCTCGTACGAAGGGGTGTGTGCTATTGTATCTGGTTTTCTAATGCCACTTAGAGGAATCCAACTCCATAGCTTCAAAGGAAGCTAAAATGGCATCATTTAGCCAGGATGCAAAGGCAAATAAAATTGTCCTAAATGGCACCATTCAGGCATTGCACATGCCTGAGAATTTTGCTGGCACTGGTTCATTGGATGTTAGCAACATTGCAAACACTCAGTCTTGTTCCAGTAATGCCACTGAGCCTATTGCCACTCCTGGAATAAATGTTGCATACAGCTCCAGTTCCTCTCTGATATCTTCATCAGGGCATCTTGCTGTGAGCAACATGTGTGCCCCAACTACCGTTGGAAGCGATGCCAGTCAAGATTCTAGCAAGAAGATCGCTAGTTCCTTTGAATGTGTTACATTCCCATCCCCTGTAGTGCAGGCTGGCAGTTTTTCATGTGACGCAAAGATGTATCCTGGTGGTCATAAATATCCAGTAGAATCAAATACTTCACACACTTTAGTTGCTGTGCAGCACAGTGAAACTTATATAACTGTGCCTTTTGGTTGGAAACGGGTGATATCAAGTGGAAAAGTTATCTATATTAGGTAAGTTTTAATTTTTATTTCTTTAATTTTTGGTGTAGTGCTCCAAATTTTATGAATCATGAATTGTTAATTTCTGCTTCTTGAGTTAAAACTTTGTCGGGAATTTTATATTTTATATTTTTATTAATTATTACTTTCCGAACATGTACCATGTTAAGGAAAGTATTGTAATCATGAAAGACTTCGAGATTTTGGTGGATTTAAAAAAAAAATGTAATTGTGGGTACTTGCATAATGTTACGATTTTTCGGAGCAACCTGCTGTTCTGGGGCTTAAAATAGTTCAAAATTCGTATTTTATACTTCAAATAGTTAAATTTTGCATTTTGTTGCATGAAAATCGGTCAACTAGAACTGGAGATATGGAGGTTTTGGTTTCCTCTTTCATTTTTCTATGGCGGTTCTAGAAATCTCGAGAAATATTGGTCGTAGGTTTTTATTAACTTCGCTTTTGGGGACTTATTTTTGGTGCCAAATTTGGCGATATTTAGCCAAAAGTTGCCAAGCTTGGTGACATTTGGTGCAATTTTCCCAATTTCCCCTCTAAAGATAGTTTTTCTGCATTACCATGCATAATAGCCTAATATTTCTCTTCTATGACATAATCAAAATTCCCACCTTATGTGGAATCTTCGAGAAATAGACTCTTCTGGGAGCTTCTTGTAGCTAGCTTCTGTGTTGCCTATAAATACAAGCATGTTAGAGGCCCCAGTTCAGTGTGGATCGAGCTGCCGATGTGTATGGTGCTTTGCTTTGTATTTGCACTATAGAAGCATTTTCATTTGCTTTTCAAAACTGTTTTTTAAGTGCTGTGTGTAAATTTTTCATTGTTGAGTCTTGAGGGAGTGTTAGTGTTATCCCTTGTATATATCCACTGAATTTTGCCTGTGCAAGTGTTTTATTTTGTGTGAGAAATACTGCATTTGTGAAAGCCTCTGATCTGAGTGGACTGTTATAAACGAGCTACTGACTATTAGTGTCTATTAATTTTACACAGCTGATTGTTCAACAAAGTTCTAGAAGCAATAAAGTTTGTGTTCCATCCTAACAAGTGGACTCTTTTCTAGAACTTTCTACCCCAACTGGACTTTAGAATGACAAACCCAGGAAACAAGCAGAGCATTCTGCAACAATATTATGGTTTATGTGCCAAATTGGTCAGTTATTTTGATGGTCAAGCTCTTTTTTTGGCAAAGACCTACTGGAGAGTTACTAGGAATTGCATAATAGGTTTAGCACCATTTGGGAGAAAACTTATTCAAAAACATGGTGGGAAGTTATGCATAAATACTAACTTGTGATATTGTATTTTGTTAAAACAATTTTTTGTTATTTTATACTAGGGGTGTACAAACTTTATAAGGGAAGAACCACTCACCGAAATAGCTGGACTGCCCTGGGCCACACGACAGTTTAGTTGGAAAGTGAAACAGCTTTAGTATAAATCTTAGTCATCAATTTTTTACTGTGCAAATGCTTGTTTTCTAATCAGATTCTTTCTGAAGAAAGCAAGACAGTGAAATAAAAATAAGTTTTTTTAAAAATGAAAATGCATAAAAACCTATAAAAATGAATGAAAAAATTCTTCCTCCCAGCAGGGCTAATTCAGTAATTGCTAAAACAATTCAAGAAAATAATAAAAACTTACAAAATATCTTATGTTAATATCAAATTAAAAATTAATAACTTTATATAGAATACACAAACATAATAAAAAAAACTCGGCTGTTCGAGCCTTGTCAGGGAGAGACCCCTTTGAATCCCCCTAATTTTTTAGTTTCATTATTGCCATATTAAAAACGATATTAATTGACTATGTCATTTTATCTCTCATCTTTCGTGTATTTCGCCTGGTAACCCTATGTTGAAATTTTTATGATTGTAACCTATTTAAAGAAAAATACATGTGATGCATATTCTACAGCTTACGAAATATTGTAACAATAGATTAAAGCTGTTGTGAACTAATAGTATTTAAATATATGTAAAAAATACATGTGATGCATATTCTACAGCTTGCGAAATATTGTAACAATAGATTAAAGCTGTTGTGAACTAATAGTATTTAAATATATGTAAAAAATACATGTGATGCATATTTTACAGCTTATGAAATATTGTAACAATAGATTAAAGCTGTTTGTGAACTAATAGTATCTGTAAAATTATGTCTCATTTTTGGGACAATTTTCAATAAAGGGGGGTGAGAGATAAAATGACCTAGTCATTAATAAAGCAATATGTACATTTCACCTGGCATGGAAGGTCTATGTTTCAGTTTGCAGTAACCCTTAAAAAACCCTCCTCCCCCTAATTCTTTAGATGTTTTGTTTTATGCATTTTATTTGTAAAATGAAGATTATACAGAATATTCAATTTATTTTATGTATTTTAAACAATGATTAGTTTATTTTTAATAACTGTTTTTTACTTGAATTAATTTTTTTAAGCTTTTGGAAAATCAATTCATAATAAATATCTCTTAAAACTGATCATGGCTGCTTTACTACCACAACTTATGTTTTTTTTCTTTTAATGCAATGTTACTGTACTACAATAGCATGTGTATTTTCTTTTTTATAGTCCCAGTGAAATATACCTACATTCACTCCAAGAAGTGGCAGTTTATCTCCAAACTGAAGGTACTTGTAAATGTGGCCTTGAATGCCCGCTAATGCTGAATAAAGTATTCAACTTTAATCCAATGGCAACTACTAAATGTTGGAATGTTAGTGATTTATCCTGGAATGATCCTACAAAATTGTGCAACCACAAGAGAAAAATAGTTGCAATGGCTACTTTTCGTAATAGCACCATCCCCCTGTCTTCTCTTGGAGCAGTTAATCCTTTAATAACTCCTTCAACATCCAAAAAAGGTAACACTAGTAATTTCTTTTATGTATGTTTTAAAAATTAATTAAAATAAAACTTGGAAGGCATTTCAATTGGCTTTTAATGTTTCTTTTAGTGTTTTTATTTTTATATTATATTTTTATTTTTAAACATTCTGAAGTAGCATTTAATAAGGAGTTTTTGCATAGTGTATTTTTGTCCGTTAACGGTACTGCTATCTGCTAAACTGGTTTTTGACCGTACTGCGCATGCTCACGTATACCGGGCGGCAGCATAACGTTAACGTAACCCGCTATTTCTCCAAGGTTAGCGTATCTGCTAACCGGTAAACGCTTTCAAAAACAAGATGGCCGCCAAACAAATGTGATTGAACATTCTTAATAAAATATGAATTCATATAGCCGACAAAGGAATGAAATTTACTATAAAAGTTAACTTATTAGCGCTATAGGAGGTTTTAGCTCGAAGTTTTGAAGATTCGTCGATCTTTAAATTCTTGCATCGTTCATTTGGTATCGCCATCTAGTGTCGGCAGGGGCATAGCCAGAAATTTTTCATAGGGGGGGGGGGGTTACGACTACTACAACTCATATATATGTATACGTGTGTGGGATAATGTAATGAAGAATATACATTTTGTATGGCAAAAAATTCCTCATTGGGGGGTTATGACCCCCCTAACCCCCCCCCCCCCTTGGCTACATCCCTGAGTGTCGGGAAAATAAATTGTTTTCCAAAGGATTCTCTCCCCCCCCCTTTAATTTAAAGCAAAAAATCTATTTAGACGTATGTTTTTTCTTTTGATTATTTGAATAACTTTAGGAAAATACGGTTACATTTTTAACGAAATTAGTTTAAAAAAATAAAAATCCAGGTTTTTATAATTATTTTATTAAAATTACAAGTTTGTAAACAAACCCTGATTTTTTGAAAAATTATTGTAGACGAATTAAAAATTCAGGTTTGTGAAGGTGTGTTCTCAGTGAGTTTAATTTATTTATAAATATTTTGTAGGTTCTAGTTCTAATTACTGCTCAAACAAATGCTCCTTGTTAGTGGTTCGTACTGAATTTGAAAAATAAAAGAGTTTATGGGGATTTTAATTATTTGAAAAACTAATTTCGTGAAAAATTCAACCGTATTTACCTAAACTGTCCAAATACACAAAAAATTCAAAAAGAATAAATATGTGCAAAAATAAGCAAATAAGAAATTTGTATTTTAATTATTCATTTGCTTAAAATAAAAAATTATGCTTTAATTTGTTTGAAACTATTTTCTGAGGATTTCATTAATTCTATAAATTCATTTTGCTTAACATTTTATACGATAATTTCTAAAAGTGATGCATTGCATTTCAAGGGGAAAAAAACCGCATAAAAAATTTATTTTCTTGCCACTAGATGGCAATACTGAAAGAAAAGAAGAATATAATCTGATAAATGCTGAGGGAGCAAAAACGTTATGCAAAAACTCTCTTTTTGTTAGTAGTTCAGATACCGTAAACTTTATACGGGTGCATGTGCTGTACTGTCCTGTGACGTTTAACGTTAGCGTTATGGTGAGTGAAACTGCTATGCAAAAACTTCCTATTATATTTGAGAAGAGAATGTTAAAGTAGGGTTTGTTTACTCCTTGATAAGTCCTTGAAAGTGTTAAATATAGGACACTCCCTCTAATCTGCACAGGTTGGGACTAAGGCTTGTGCAGATTATAGAATTTTGCAGATTATAGGTCATTTGATTAACACTGGGATACAAATGTGTATTTTACTAAAAAATATTGTCAACAGTACACATATAGTTAGACAGAACTCAAACCAAACTGGTCGTAATAGTTATTTTGTAATAATAAATGAAAAATAATATAAAACATTGTAAATTTCACTTGACAATTTTGTCTAGTAGCTTATTAATAGGTATTCTTTTGTGCATAGAGGTACTATTTATTTATGTGTGTTTATTAAAAGTATTTACTTGTATTTACTAGTTTGTTTCTGTCCATAACAGATATTTCTATACAGTAATGCAAAATTATACTGAATGAAAATCTAATCCCACCCCTTTCCATGTATCAGTACAAATAGTGAATTTCCACAAATGATTATTCTAGTTACATATATAAATAGGCTAATATTTCAGTGGACTTCTTTTTCTGGTCTTTTTATTTTCACAAAAGTGAAAGTTTCACCAGTCTTTCAAGAGTCTGTGTAGAAAAAACTGAAATGTAAAATTACATGCAAAATGTATGGCGGAATATAGGCATTTGCAGATTATAGGGTTGCGGATTAGAGGGAGTTTGCTGTAGTCCTTAAAAACTCCTTAGTTTTTTAGTCATCTGAAAATAGTCTCCAGAATAGTATTTTTTTACCTACTTGTCTTTACCGAAAAACTGTCATACAGAACAAAAGATCACCGAAAAATTGGGGTGGGTGTTGATGTAATTCATAACATTAAATAATATACTGTGCATTTAACTTCAGGACTTAGGATCAAAATAGAAATATTGGATAAATTCTTATTTTGAGTCCTGGAAAAAAATTAATTTATTTTGAATAGTTTTTAAAAAGTCTTTGATTTTTTTTTCTTCTTTGTACAGATATTTTACTGTTCTAGTGAAAATTGCTGTTTAAAAGATTTTCTTAAGCTTTTTTTTGGTGGATGGGGAGGAGTAAAATATATCCAGAAACAAAAGATTGTTTATTCTTTTGTGTTGTGCTAATATGTTATGTGGTAACTTTTTTAGATTTTTAAGAATGCAACATGATGTTATTAAGTGCTGCCAAACAATTTGAATGCTGTGCAGTGCGATAGTGCTTTATGTTTAGTCTTGATAGGTGCAACATAGCACAATCTCTCCATGAACTCTGTGTCAATTGGTTATCTGTCATGTCAGCACCTGTTTTAACTTGCTTGTATTAGTGTTGCAGCTTGAGTGTGTTTTCATACATATAATAAAACAAAATAGGAAAAGCTAAAAAAATATTACTGTTTTTAACCTTCAGCATTAAAACAGTTAAGCAAGTTACACATACTTTGAGAAATTTATGGTGTCTCAAATCTTTAGAATAATGATGAGATGAAGATTTGCATATTCGCACACACAATTCAGATATACTCACAAAAATTAAAAATCCAGCTTTGAATTAGTGGTGTAACAATAATGATTTGGTTGAATACTGAATATCAGGAATCAAAATTTATTTAGATCAAAGTGGAAAATAAAATAAACCTTCATTTTTTGCAGTTTACATGACCTCCACTTCAACTGCTTTTAACTTATGAGCCACCTCCATAAAAAATATTACTTTTAGAGTCTTTTTTAAAATTTTGCCTGAGTGAGTTCAGGTTTTAAATCTACTGGATTCAAATTAGTTTTGAAAATATATGAGAGTGTGAAGATTATAATAAACAATATCTTTTAGCATTTTGAAATTAATTTTACAAATAATTGAAATATTTATGCAGTTTTTTCAGTATTCTTTTTTATTTATTTTAGATTGTCTCACAAACAAGAGAAAGCGACTAAAAGGAAAGAACAAGAGTCCTTTTGATAGTGTTCTTGTTTCTCAACTACTTGCCCAACGTGATAAACTAGGAATAAAAAAAGAAAAATCTGATCTTGCGAAAAATTTTGAAACTTCCAGTCAACAAATAAAAATTAGAAATGCAGTTCTCCAGAAAAACGAAGCTTCCAATTCTATGCTTCATACTAGATTTCCTACTCCTGATACTATCAAGAATTCTAAACCCATTGGATTTGTTCCTTTGGAAGAACAAGGTGTTCCTGTTCTTAACAAGCTGAACAACTCTGCTAATTTCAACACTTTACATATGAACCAAAATTTCTTTGTACCTGATAATGTTTTTCAAGATAAAAGACTACAAGGATGTATACAACAATTTCAACAATGCAATTCTGATAATAGTAACCCAGCAATCATGTTTCATAAGCATGTAAATCCACCATCTATGCCATGTATTATTCAAGACCAAAATGCTACACGAAATCCAGAAGCTTTGTACACAGATAGAGTTCCTCCTCTACCATCTGTGGATCATCAAACTTTTGGACCAGCAATACATCAGGGAGTATTTAATCCTCAGCAATTTTTGCATAATAATAACATTCCTACCAACATCACATTAAACTGTAATTTTCCTTCTCCAAATGTGGGTGGTCAGGTATTTAGTACTCAGCTTCCAGTTAATCAATGTCTTGATATTAACAGTCATAACCAGTCGAATACAGATATTATTACTGCTGTTTCACAGTCGTCTAATCCCGGTGCATTTTTGTTTCATGCTGATGTTCAGAACAGTTCTAATCAATCTGTTAATAATAATATAATGACAAATTTTATAAATCCTGGTTGTGGACAAGTATATCCAGTATCATCTCAAGATTCTCATCTTCCTATGGTCAGTCCCCTTCGGTTTTCAGCACCCCGAGAAGATAATTTAATGTCTCGCCAAAAACCCAAGAAAAGCAAGACTAAAATAAATAAAATTAATTCAGTTTTAGATCGTTGTTCCCCCTGTCCAAATATCGACGTTCGTCAAATTCCCTCTGAACACCACCGTCCACCTCCAGAAGCATTTGCTGCTATTAGTAGTGCATGTCTTACTTCAATGGGAACAGTACAAACTTCTAATTATCAAGTCATATCTGGTAATAATTTATTCTCAACTGAAAATTTGAATCTTCCTTATTTTACTAAACCTGCAGTATCAATGGCCAGTCAAAATCTGTCTTCTAAGTCTCGTTCTGTAGGTGGAAATTTCTTTGAAATAACTAAGACAATTGAATCTGGTGGGTCGAATAGTGGTTCTCCTTTTCCCAGTAGCCCAATAAATGTGAATAATTTTCAAAACAACTTCCAGTCATATCAAGATTCATCTCAGATACAGCAGATGACTAATTCACATTTGCAAGAAAATTGTCGTAATCAAAATAAAATTGCATCATCATTAAGTTCAAGTAAAATATCACAAATGAGCCAACCCATTAATACTATTAATACAAGTCTTCCCCATTCAGTTAGCCCGTCAACTAAAACACAAAATACTGTTGGTGTGAAAAGTTTCATTGATAGTCCTGTGTTAGATAATACTGTTCAAACAATGGGTGCAGATGCTAATGTATGTATATCCAATTCACAGATTGCTCCTAAATGTTCTAGTTCTGAAATCAAACAACCTGATAATCTTTCTGTTGTATCTTCACAGAATTTCATTATTACCTCTTCTCCAATGAGCACAGTGAATTCATCTGTTTGTAATACACAGTTCAGAAATATAAATTCTGCTTTGAACCCTCAGCTTATTTATACATCTTCTCACTCTAACATCATAAATAATATGAGCTATGCAACTCCTCAGAATGTTGTCAATAGTGTAAGTACTGCATATGCAAGCCAAAATATACAACCTGGCTCACAGCAGATTCGTCAGAATTTAGCAGTACCCCAACAACAGCCAGTTATTTATAATAACACTTTGCCAAATCCTTCTAGCCAAAGATCAGAGCAAACAAACTTTCTTGTGCAAAATGCTCCTAATCCCACCATTGAAAGCATGACTACTATAAGACCATCTTTAGTTCAACAAGATGGTTCTGGAGTACTAGTGCAACAAGTTTTAAGCCAAAAGATCTCGCAAGATTATCCTACAGCTAATATATTTTCTTCTACAGCTAGAGCACAAGTTGTTCAGCAAGTTAGTGGAATGGTTCTTCCACAGTCTGCTGCAAATTCTAACATGAATTCGCAGCAATTAGTTCTAGCTCCTACTCAAGTAAGAATGTCTGCTTCAGGAGGTTTGATAACAATGCTTCCCCCAGCAATTACAAGTAATGCAATGATGAATGGTACTCAAGTCATAACAGGTCCTGCACAACAAATGGGTCCTCAGATGGTAATTCCTGAAAATATTAGACCAAATATTGTTAATCAGCAACAACAAATTCTTCAGAATAATTGTTTTATTATGAGTAACCAACCTACATTTGTTACTAGACCACCACATACAAATATGGTTAGCGGTCATGTACCATGTCAGACCAGTGTTTCTTTGTCTTTTACAAATGGTGCTGTCGGCAATTTTGCATCTTCACAACAAAATGCCAATGGGGCTTCAATTATTACTGGTTCATTAATCCATAAAAATCAAGATCGAAATGAGTTAACCACACAAAATATGAATACAGATATATCATTACAAGCTGCTAAAGACCAGAATTCTTTTGCTGCTGGATTTCATGTTTTACAGCCAACTCAAAGATTACATGGACAGAAACCTGAAGGCTCTATTATTGGACAAGATTGGCTTCAGAAATCTGATATGAAGAATAATGCAAATGACCAGTCTAATCAAGTCACAGGATTTTTGAGCAATGTTCCAACATCTAGGTCTAATTCAGTGCCTTCAAATATTCCTGGGCATGCTATGCTGTCAAATTGTGGACAAGTTTTTATTAGTGGAGATAATAATTGTTTGAATCCACAAGCAGTTGCTGCTTCTAATATTTCACGAATGACTGGAGTAATACCTATTGTTGGAGGGCAGTGTCAACTAAATTCACCAATGCCTCCATTGTCTGTTCCTAATGTAACAGCTGTAACTACTACAATGACACAAATGATTCCTGCTCTTGGTATTGCACCTCAGATTTTAGGGCAACCTGTTCAACCAATGGTTCAAGTTATAAATACTGTTCCATTTAATTCAATGCAAAATGCAGTCATTGTTCCTGGTGGGGGTAATGTTTTATCTCAGACTGTGCGTTTAGATACTCTCCAAACATCTCCTGTTGTTGGACCGCCAGCTCCTACTGTATTTAATGGTGTTGTTTTGCCATCTAACACCATGAACTGTGTTCCACCACCTGTCAGTAATGTATCATCTTTAAGGCATCCACATCCTCAAAATCCTGATGAAATGCGAATTACCATTGAAAATATTCATGAAGCTCGTGGGACTCCGGGATCCAGTTCTTCATGTAGTACCCCTGCTTCTAGTTGTAACTCTACTCCTGTCTCAACTAGTGGAGAAAATCATAGCATCACTTTTAGAGCACTTTCACCAGCTGTTAGAAAAAGGACTCGTGATGGAAAAAGGAAAGCAAATACACAAACAGTTGCATCAATGTTGCAAAATGGTGCTCTTAATGCATCAGCTGCAAATGCAAATAATCCTAATACAGTTTCGCAACAGCAACAACAACAGCAGCAGCAACAACAGATACAACAGAATGCTACTCAAATATCATCTCTTCAACAACAGTTCCTTCAACCACCTATGTTACAAACACTTACCGTCCTCCCACAACAACCAAGACCTTTATTACAACAGCCTGTAATGAATTACAACAGCATCGGCTCTGTTGGTGGCCACCAGATTCTTGCTACAGGCATAACTAGCCCATTAGGTATAGTTCAGCCTTTAAGCATGCTTGGAGTTACCCCTACTGGTACTGTTATACAGAATATCCCAGTACAGCAAGTTGTGCCAGGACCTCATTTTCAATCTTTAACAGTTTTACAAGGTCCACATACTGTGAATTCTCTTCCTCAGGAGCAACCTGTGGTTGTTAATGACACCTCTTCCATGGGAGTTCATCCTACTCAGATACATAGTGCCTTTGCTGCTGGTTCTATTGTTCCTAACATGGTTACTACAAACCCAGTGATAAGTACACATGTAGGAGGGACTGAAGTTCTTGTTACTGCTACTTCACAGTCTCATGCAGTACCTGAAAATGTTTCTCAAACTTCTGTTCCACAGTTTCCTGCTGTATTTTCCCAGACTCTACCACCTGTAGCTCAGTCATTGTCATCTACTACTACTTCATCTAATGTGAAAACATGCAAGTCTGGTGCTACAACTACTTGTAATGTTACATCTCTTCAAGGTCAAAGTCCTGTTACTTCATTTGCTGCTCCTATTACTGCTACAGAAAATAAAGAAGAAAATTTAGTTTCCAGTACTAATGAGTCTTTTCCTGAATCAAATCATAAAGCTCGTAGTATAGGTGTTCAGAGTAGTTGTACTGAACAAAATGCTGCAGTGCAAACTGTAACTTCTACTGTCCCGGTGAGTAATGTTTCAATAAATTCTCCAGATGATAGTCAAAATACTAAACTTAGTCTGCAGGATTCTTTGGATGAAACTAAGTCAAAATTTGAAGGTGAAAATAGTAGCACCATATTGTCATCTGGTGGTGAATCTTGTGAATCTCCATGGCCAGATCCTGTTAATTTATCTGCTGCAGTAAGGGCTGTTGTACAGGAACAGGTTGATAGCAATGAAGAAATTATTTCTCATCCTGTAAGTAGCACTACTCAGATGGTTAATTTTATAGAATGTAACACTTCTATGCATGAGGAAATTTCTGAAGAAATTCCTAGTTCTTCTGTAGATGATGTTGTGGAAGAAAGCAGTGATGGGAATTCTGTTCTTGACTTACGCACAATGTCATTACAGTCAGGTGAATTCAGTACTGATCAAGATATCTCTGAAGAAACAAATTGTGAAATTACTTGTCAAGAAGTAGATGAGAGTCCAGTGCATTTAAATAATTGGAGTAAAGATCAGATACCAATTTCAAAGCAAAGTGAGTCTAGTGACAATGTTGTGGAAAATACTTCAACAGCTTCCTCGGAGACTTCTGAACAAACTAGCACTGATTGTAATGTGACCAGTGATTCTGGTGTAGAATCTAGCCAAGAACCTATGAATCTTGCTTGTATTCGTGAAGAAAATGTAGATATAGAATTACCTGTACCAGAACCTTTAGGAGAGACTACATGTATGTCTGTCCTTAATCCATATAATGATTTATGTAAGAATGAGTGTGATGATAGAATTTCCAGAAAACGAGGAGTCAAAAGGCTCAAGAGAGAGTTGGAGGCTCCAGTGGAAGGCTCTCAGGAAGAGTCAGAAGGTGAGACCAGTAATGATATATCATCAGATGTATTGTTTTACAGACATATTCACCAAGCTATTGATTATAACTTCCCTCTTCCTCCCTACCATGTTAGGGTATTCATTTTTCTGTTTCTTTTATCTAGTAATTCTATTGAAATCAGTTTTATTTAATTCTGTTACTTTTCATTAAGTGAACACCACTGAAATTTGGCTCCCCCCCCTCCTTGTCTCAAAGTACCTACAATGTTTCTTTGGCATTTTTTATTTTTATTTTTATTTTTTTTTTGCTCGCTAAGTAACTACAATTTTTTTTTTCAGTTTTCTTTTTCCTGTTACCAAATACCTACGGAATTTTTTTTTTTTTTTTCTGCAAAGCATTTTCATTTGCCTGAAAACAAACATTTTAACAAAGTACACAAATAAAAATATGAAATAATCGACTTGCCATTACGTGTCAGCAAAAAATCTGTTGCTGAAATTATGATTTTGTGACTGTTTTTCACAAAATTTAATGGGTTTATGAACAATAAATGAAACATAATGCTGTTGTAAAACTTAAATGAGAATTTTCAAGCCAATTACTAATGCTGACACTACATCAAGACCTCGAATTACATTTCCAAACTATATGATTATTAAAGCTATAATGTTTCCTTTCATGTGACATTGAACAATGCATATACATAGGTAGAATTTCATATTTTCGAAAATACTTAACAGAATCTTCATCTTTTGTCATCGGATCCCATAAATTCATATTTATGCAACAAAATAAAAATGAACCAACAATTAGCAAACTGTAGACTACTATCTACAAAATAACAATTTTGTTAAAAATAAAGCAACTCTAATTGATTTAATAAACACAAAAACCTATACGTCCATTTTCCCTTCAGAAGAAATTTCTAGAAACACATCTAGTCACCGCTCTTATTCATAGGACCAATGACCTTCACACATGGTGAAAAATACAAAACTAAAAGTAATTTGAATGCAATACTATGCATGTATAACTGTGTCTAAATACTAAACACACTCGGAGTAATACACAGTATAATCGCGGATGAATACAAAACAGGAGCAAAATGCTTCCCTTTTGCTATTCAAACACATACTCAACACCTATGCAAGCAAGCAAAGTAACCAAGTAACTAAAGGTTACAAGAGAGAAAAGGTAGTTTTCGGTGGCATGCACTTAATGAATAAGTACCAATTCTATTACATATTATTTTATTCTACATTTAAATCAGTTTGATGAATATGGCTGTCATGCAATAGTTTTTATAACTTGAAATTCTTTCTATGTTTAAATTAGTAGAATCTTCCTATAAAAAGCTTCTTTGGTTCTAGTTGATATATAGAGACAATTGTACAGGGTGATCCTAAACTATATCTCAAAAATGTAAAGAGTAATAGAGTAGACCAAGACAATTCAGAAGCGCATAGCAATGTGGTGTTGGAACCATTGTCTTTATTTACCTGCTAATAATCACTTTGGAAAAAATGTTGAAGTAACAGTGAACCTTCCGATCATTGTATGTCAAATACTAATGCATCTTTTACAGAAAATGCTTAAAATTGATAGTTTACAAATTCTATTTAATTTCATTGATGAAAATGTCAGAGAAAAGCTCACATAGAGAAGTGCTTTATGAAACTCTATGGAGAATTTAGACAAACACTCCAAGAGTTCTCCCAAAGTGATTATTAACAGGTAAATGAAGATGGCACTTCTGACCCTACATTGCTATGTGATTCTGAATTGTGTCTCCTCTATCACCCTTTACATTTTTGAATTATAGTTTAGGACAACCCTGTATAGGCACAGTTGATATATATAGACAGTCTTCATTATAGAGAAAATTTTGCTGTAAAGAGATTAGGAATTTTTGCAGTTCCTTAAGTAAATATTAGTCTTATTATTAGTAGTAAATTCAACAAATTCAGCTAGTGTTTAATTATGACTTTCTATTAAAAATAAATTAATAATATTATAAATTTGTAAAAAATCCTTGTGTGACTACTTTTTGCTGCATAAATGAAACGCTGAAGAATAAGAATGAATCACCAATTTTGAGAATATAATAATATAGTACTAATGTTTACTTTACTTGAAAATTTTGCTACTTTATATTGCTTTGCATTCTGCAATGTTAAATTTTTTTACAAATTTTCACATTTTATAATTGCTCTAAAAATAGTCAGGAACATTGTTTTCCCTTTCTTTTCTTTTTTAAAATTAGAGTAAGATAACAATTTCTTTATTCTCAGAATCAATGTCATTGCCCGAGTGTGAGAAATCAAGAAGATAAGTCTGAAAAAATTCATTATAGTGAGACAGCCACTTCATTATATAGAGAACATCAGGGTGTCTACCGCTCTGGAAAATCCGGAAAGTCTGTAAAAAAACCGGGAAATCAGAAAATGGGTCCGGAAAGTCTGGAAAAACCCGGGAAATTGGATAATGGGTCCGGAAAATTCACCAAAATAATAAATTTTTTTTTTTTTTTGCGAGCACGCATTTTTCGGAGAAAGCATCAAGCGATGAGTTTTTATAAGGAGGGGAAAATGGGGCTCATCAATCGTAACGGGAGGGTAAAAGACAAATTAACTTACTTGGTAACTTATGGCCTAGGACTGTATTTCCTAGAACGGTTACTTAATTACATCAGAAAGTGCGACTAATTCTGTTTCTCAATGGATGAAATCTTTATACTTCAGTTAAAATTGATTTCAAGAAGTTGTACAAAATATGCAACTATAAAGACAAGGGAGGGGGGCATTGTGCAATTTCCCAAAGTAAAATGCATTGGTCAGGAATTTTTTTTTTTTTCCGGGACCTCCCAAAAGTCAGGAAATTGACTTTCAGAAATTTGGTAGACACCCTGAACATGTTTGTTGTGTTGTTGTTTTTATGCCCTCTGACAACTGCAAAGTGATGGCAGATCCTCCATATAGGATGGCGATGTGCGAAAGAGGACAGCTTTCATTTTAATGAGCCCCAATGGGAGGAAGTATAACTTTGCTTGTGATCTAATTTTTAACCAATTCTAGATGAGAGAGGGAGAGAACATGTTTAACGTCACTTATAGTCTTAGAGTTGCATTCTAATTGAAAATTTTATTATAGGGAGACTCTACTATATATATATATATTCATGTTACTATTTATTCCTGTGACAGAAACAGTGCGACATTGTCGCAGGAACAAAACCATCCTCTGCTGACAAATTGCCTTCAACAGAGTTGAAAAATGCACTAAGACCACTTTCATGTAATTGTAATTTTCAATCAATAATGTTTAAATAAGCCCATAATGCACATGCATGAATAAATATATATTGTGCTGCAGAAAAGTTTTTGTGTTACTGCAACTTGTCGCAGAAAGCATGACAAAATTCTGCCACTGGGCTATTTACTAATATTAAATTGATTTAATTATTTAACTGTGAAAAATTACTTCCAAAGAATATAAATTTCTGGATTTCAGCATATCTAGAAATGAGACTTTTACCAGTGGGTGTATTTTATTTCAGTAGACTCCCTCTTAACTGATCTAATTGAGACTGTAAGTGAGCCGGTTAAGCAAAGATCCGGTTAAAGTGGAGAATGGAAAAAAAAAGCATAATTAATTGATGGAATTGCTTTATAATAAATGCTTTAAGTTATTACAAAAGTTTTACATACCATTAGAAGGAAAGTTTTAAAAACATCGGTAATTTTTTGTTTTTTTCTGCTGAAGACTCAAAATTTGACAACTTACTTCAGTTTTGCCATTTTCTTGTTAAAGTATCATATCAATGGAGGAAGCTGATGCTTGTTGTTCTACATAGCATAAAGCCTTTTTCCAGTGCTTTTGCTCCATCTGCATGCTATATGACAAAGGTTGGTGTCAGTAACTAACAAAAATTTTTTAAAGTCAAATATGGCCGGTTAAAGCAGAGATCTGGTTTAATGGAGGCAGGTTAAGAGGGAGCCTATTGCACTTTTATTATACTAATTTCAATAAAAATGATGTGTGTCATAGTATTTTGAGTGTAGTATGCTTTCTCTATCTTTCACTGCAATTCTGGCTCATGGCTGAGGTCAGAATGACCAGAAAAAGAGTTGAGCAAAGGACATCAAAAATGTATTTTTAGTACAAAATAAATGCAAAATGTTTAAAAACCTCTATTCAGTAATGATAGTCAGTATCTTTAAAATTATTTGATTTTTGGAATACAGTCTAAATTCCTTAATACGAGCACGGCTTAAACGAGCAATCTGCACGACATGTTTGGTTCGCTATTTAACAACATTAAGAATTTCACGCCTTTTACGAGCACAAAAGTAGAATCTCTGCTAATACGAGCAATAGGACGCAAAAGGAAGAAAAAGCAAAAATGCTTCTATTTCTTGAATAGTTCGAAGCTGTCAGACTAGTAAATTGCTACGACATTGATAAGAGCTCATCTGCGGAGCCTCTCCCTTGGAGGGGGAGGAAGTAGTTTCCGGTATTTCACTGGTAACTTGAAACCCATCTTCTTGGAACACGTGTGGGAGAGCTTGCACATTCACGATCGCTAGCTCTATAAGCGAGTTTCATAGCTTTTTGAGTGTGTTCTTCAGATCTTTAGAAGCTGTCGATTTGGAGCTGCGCATTTTCAGATTTTTAATGGCATGTACTACAAAAAGAAAAGCATTATCAGTTAGTGAAAAGGTCACTATTGTTAAAGAGTTGCAGCGTGGAGAGAAAAATTCTGCAGTATGCAAAAAATAGGGACTGCCCTCATCTACAGTATCGACGATTTGGAAAAATAGAGAAGCTATTCTATTTGCTTTTTGAAAAAAATCTTGTGAACGCTAAAAAATTTAAAAAATGTGAAAAAGAAGACGTTGACAAAGCATTGTTGTGTTGGTTTAAAATTCAGCGGGAAGCTGGTTTTCTAATAAATGGGCCGATCTTAAAAGTTCAAGCTGAAAAATTTGCAGAGAAATTGGGCTACAGTGATTTCGCCTGCAACAATGGATGGCTGGATCGCTTCAAAAACAGACACAACATTGTTTATGCTCAAATGTCAGGAGAAAAATCGTCTGTAATCTGGAAAGTATAAATGACTGGGTTAAAAATGTGTGGCCAACCTTATTGTCTGAATATGAAGATGGCATTTTCAATGCAGATGAAGCAGGCATTTTTTACAAGTTAACACCTGACAAAACTTTTAAGTTCAAAGGGAGAAAATGCGCTGGCGGAAAGCTGTCCAAAGAACGGATAACTGTCTTAGTGTGTGCAAATATGTCAGGAACAGAAAAACAGAAATTATTAGTTATTGGAAAAGCACTTAAACCCAGGTGTTTTAAAAATGCAAATAATATCCCTGTATCTTACACAGCAAATCGTAAAGCTTGGATGACTTCTCAAATTTTTTCGAATGAGCTCCAAATATGGGATCTGGATTTACAAAGAAAACACAGAAAGGTTCTTTTGTTAGTCGATAATTGTCCCGCTCATCCTATTGTTCCAAATCTGAAAAACATTAAGCTTGTATTTCTCCCTCCGAACGCAACTTCCGTTTTGCAGCCAATGGACCAAGGGGTAATCAGAAGTTTTAAGTGTTTCTACAGGCGTTTTCTAACTTTAGAACTGATTGGAAAAATGGAAAAAAAGTTAGAACCAAAAGTAAATCTCTTGGAATCCATTTATCTTTTGGACAAAAGTGTGACAAATTTAACCATCCGGAAGTGTTTTGAAAAAGCAGGGTTTACAAAGAAGTGTACAGATGAAAACAACATTTCCGACTGTGAGGATGAAGATGACGTAATACCGTTATCGGAATGGCTAAGGAAAAGAGATCTTAATTCCTATAAAGATTGTCCTTTAGATGATTTCGAGATTGTTGACAATGAAGTAGAAACAACCGGACTTTTAACAGATGACGATATTTTACAAGATATCATGGAGCAACCACATAACGATGACAGTGATAGCAAAAATACGGCAGAAACATCAACACCTGTAACTTGTGTTGAAGCTAAAAATGCCTTAGACACTTTGATGCGTTTTTATGAGAGCCGACCAAATAACGAAAGCTTGCAGGTGGCTCTAGGCATTTTACGTAGAGATATAAGAGATACACAAACGAATGTGCCAACCAAACAAACAAAACTGACTGATTTCTTTGATAACTGTTGAAATGTAATTACAGATTAAATGTAGGTGTATACTGTCTCCCTTCTTGTAAATTGTAAGAAAAATAAACAGGTAAGACCGAAAATTCTGTGTTTATTAAGCATCATGAAGTTATTTCTGTGCTAAGAAAATTATACAAGTTAATTCTAGTAGTTAGTTTCATTATACATGTGTATTTAAATAAAAAAATTTGTTTCACGCATTTTACGAGTAACGGCTAATACGAGCAATTTTACATATTTTTACCCTCTCGTCTTAACAGAGTTCGACTGTATGTATGGATAAGAATATGTCAAAATTCATATGTATGGATAAGAATATGTCCGCAGTAATCTTTCTTAAATTTAAAATTTTTATGAATTCATTTATACTGTTAGGTAACAGGTTTTCCCATCACCACCCTCTATATATAATGATGTTTGCTTATTTTGCAGAGTACAGATGGGATGAGATGGAAATGGTCCACCCTCCTTCTCTTTCAGGTGCGCAGTTGAGAATTTTAGTTATCTTCAGTAACTTTAGCTGTTTATTATGGTTTAGTAAAATGTTTTGAATTTTTGGATTAATTAAATTCTGCAAAAGTTGCAGTTTTTACACACAAAAAAAGTGGATTTTAAGGTCCATCAATCTCTTTCCAAATAATAAACAGAGCATCAGACTTAACCCTAAAATGCATGATTTTTTAAAATGAGCTGAAAATAAAATTGTAACTTCATTTAGGCTTACTTATGCTAGGAAAATGTTTTAAAAAAAAAATTAATATGCAGTTTTCCAGAAAAATAATGTAAAGAGTTCGTTAGAAAAGTCTGGAATGACTCCACTTGACTTTCCGAACATTTGATATTTACTAAACGTATAAATAAACTTCTTTCAGCTCAATTGGATCTAGTGTTCAGGCAATAGTGCACTTAAAATGATTTGAGTGTATAGGCTACAGTGCATAAGAATATTCTTTTGTAGCCCACTAAAAACTGCAGTACATACACTTGCTAAAATTTATGTGGTATGTAAGACTGTGACCTATAATATGCGTACCCAATTTGACGTCAATCAAATGTACCATTTAGATACTAGCTCACTTTGAACTTCTTCAAATGCACCATTTAGACACTAGCTCATTTTAAATGATTTGCTTGAGTTGGCCGTAATGTGTAAGAATTATTTTTTGCGATCCTGTGAACAAACTATCAACTCTACACACACCCAAATCTATGCAGATCATTTGACTGTGACCTTTTATATACATGTCCAATTTGTGCAAAATCGCACACATCATTTAGATGCTAGCGCACTTTCAAGAATTGGTGAAGAACTTCTTTGCTCTTTTCTTTTGCAAATCTTTTTAACACAAAAAAATATTTTGGTCCCTTCAGTTTCATGTTAAACATTTTTCACTGTATATTTTAATATTTTCAAAGGTTAAATGATAATTAAATTTTAAGTCATAAAAAATAGTTTTGCCAAAAATGTAATTTTACAAATGGTACCAGGGGTCTATTTAGGAGAAATTTGGGTCCATTAAGAGACCCTTCACAAAATATTTTATCCTACAAACAGACCTTTCACAAAATATTTTATCTTAAAAATGGACCTTTCATAAAATATTTTATTATAAAAACGGACCATTCACAATATTTTTCAGTTGAAAAACAGACCTTTCACAAAATTCTTCCATTGGTAAGCAACCCCTTTGCAAATCTAATTGTTCAACTTGATAACAAATTTCAGTTAAGTTGTCACATACATTACTGTTTGACAAATTCTTTAGAATATACTAATTGATCTCATGAGTGTGCACTGATACTATGATAATTTCTTACTTAAAACTTACCTGGACAGATAATTTGTTTAAAATTTAATTATTGGTGTTTAATAATGTGTTATTTGTTATACATAAGGTTTATGTTAATATCTCATCTTGATAATTATGATCTCCCCTGTGGCAGAAACATGGCGACATCGTCGCAAAAACAGAATGATTCTTTGCAGACAAATTTTCTTCAGCAGAGTTGAAAAATGTGCTGAAGACCACTTTCGTGTAATTGCAATTTTCAATTAACAATGTTTAAATGCACCCACATCTTTATGTGTACATGTATGCATAAATATACTGTGCTCCAGAAAAAGCTTTGTATTTCTGCAGCTTGTTGCTGAAAACATCACAAAATTCTGCTACTAGAATGAGCTCGACTTTCTTGTTCTAATTATGTATTGCTGGTCATCCTGCTTTTTTAGTCAATGTCAAAGTATCTATTTTATAGGTTTTTATTATAGTTTGTTTTTTGCATATTGCATTTTTAACACATTGGAACCACTTATTTTAACCCCCCAAAAGTTCATATGCCAACCTTTAGTCTTGTTTCTCTATTTGTTCAACTTGGCTCTGATGAAAGTAAAGTAAGGTGGAACTTGCAGACACTCTTAAGATTGATGGCTTTGACATTTAGATTTTTAAACCAAGATAACCTTTTTCATTACAATAAACTTACAAAAGCTTTTCAATACATTCGTGTTTTGCTGTATTTTTTAAATTTGCATTTTCATCTGACTGATCATTTCTTAAGTGTGTAAACTGTGCATATTTTTACATTGAAGTTAATTGTTTTTTAATTTCCGTTTTAGATGGTACACCAGAATCTCCCCCTTTACCACCTCAGCCTCGTACATTTAATGATGGTGATTTAGTTTGGGGTCAGATTAGAGGATTTCCGTCATGGCCTGGAAAATTAGTTCGTGAAGATGAGGTTAAAGGAGTTCATAAGTCAGAAGATGGGAAAGTTAGTATTTAGAAGTTTTCATATTCACAATTTCATTAATAGCTATCCATAATAATAGTTTCTGAAGTAATCGTGTAGATACATACCAGGGTGGCCACCAACCTGGATTTAATAAGGAAGTATCAAGAAATTTGTGGTTTATGGAATCGGGAAATTAAGAAAAAAAAAAGGGTAAAAAACTGAACTGAACAAAAGACGTATTAAACTATATCTTGTAAAAAGGGACTTTTTGTACCTATTGACAGTTAAAAAAAATATGTAAAAGCAGCAATTCCAGTAACCTTAATAAAATTTTAAATTATGTCTAAAGATAAATGAAGTCTTTCAATAATATACAAAGTGTGTTCTAGTTTCTTTAATACTTGGTTATTTGTAAAATATAATTATTGACCTACGTTTAGGTTGAATTATAATTATTAGTTTATATAAACTCATAGCTTTTTTGTGATTTTATTCACATTATTAAACTGCTATGCAAAAGCAAAATGTTCCTCAAAATTGCTATAGATACTCTTCAAATTATTATTTTAAAGTTGACAGCCCTATTAATATTGCATGCTTGTTGTGATTTAGGATTTCTGAATTCAAATACATTTGAATCCTAATTAATCAAATTGCTGTGTTATTTCAATTCTGCTCATTTCATAGCTTATAACTCAAAAAAGAGGTAAAAAATTAATCTTGGATTTTGTGTATTCTGACCAGGGATGGCAGGGAAAATCATGGAAATATCAGGGAATTTGAAAATGATAGTTTGATGGTCACACTGTATACTCAAAAATGGTTAAAAAAAAAAAAAAGAGAATTTTCTATTCTTTAAATAGTTTAGCTAATAGTGCAACACTGGATCTATATTTAGTATTTATTGAGCTGATTTTTTCCGTATTGTAGTATACTTAGTGAAGTACAGTACAAAGCCTTAAATCTGGATGTCCTGCTAATACATTGGTTCTTTGTTTTCTTTTTAATAAAAATAGTTTATTTTAGAAATTAATATATTTAAAATAATTTAGATTCTTAACCTCTTAGTTTGGTTAAAAAATTAGAAGAAACAAGGTTCTTCATTTCTTTCTTGAAATGCTCCATTATAAAGTGCTTTTTCTCCTTATTCTGTTGGCACAAATGAAGAAAAAGAAAACATTTTTTTATATTCATTTCATTGATATTAAATTTCATTGATTTAACACTATCTACTTTTGTTCTTAAGAAAACTTTTTTTTTACATTCTCTTACTGAATTTTCACATATCTGGCATCCCATGTTTCCTGGGTTTATTATTGTGCTATATGTGAAGTACAAATCTGGGCAAGGGAGAAATAAAAGTGCAAATAATTCAAAATTTGGAAAAGTCTGAAATCTGGAATTAATGAGATTCACAAGATTCCAAATTTTGGACTTTATTCTCGAACAGTTCAGATGTAAACTATGTCACTCACAAGGAGGAGGCACAGCTTCAGGGAAACAGATTTCTATGATCTTAGGTATAGTTGTAGTGTACCATATGAATGTTACGTGTAAAACACCTAAATGCAAGAGTCAAGTACAGTTAAGAAAAAATGAATATTTATATTCAAACTACTACACTAAAACTTAATATGTAAGTTTCATGCAGCTTTACTTAAGCATCCACTGAGTGATTGGTAGGGCTCGGTACTCAAACTCAGGCGTCATAAGTTTGGATCTCGCTGTGTAAAGTTTTTCTCTTATTTTTTTTTCTCTTTCAGAAGTACATGAATTTACAAATGTTGATTGCTTAGATTCTATTATGATTATTAAAAATATATTCTTGTCTAAACAGTTAAAAAATGCTCTTTTTCATATATTCATTGATAAAATATAAAATGTGTTTTATAGCAAGAAAAATACTTAATTTTATGATTGCAAATGAAAATGAACAAAATGAGAAAAAAAGAAAGAAAAATTTTTGTTTGGTAACTTTTTAAACTTTAATATAAATATACAGCAAACTCCTGGCTATCCGGCCCGATTGAAAACATGCTAAATGTTGTTAGCGGCCATGTGCTACGTGCCGTGTACTCAAATTTTGCACATGCAATACATAATGTCGTAACAACTACTTGCATATAGTCCAAACCTGTAATAATTCTGAAGTTTAAATTTAAGTATGAAAATGTGAGTTTTGTAGCAAATTTTTATGGGTAATGCTAGTTATAAACAAAAATAGTTTTGAATTTAAAGTAAAAAGAAGCAGATAAATAAATGAATATAAAACCGTTATTAAAAAGGTTTCTAAGTATTGACAGATGTAAAGAAAACAATCCCATGATCCTTTGTAAGCCTCCCTGATTGGTTGAATTTGAAGAATGTAAGTTTTGCTGTTAAATAGTTGTTGGATAATGTGAGCTATGGCTCAAAGTAAGATTTTCAGCATCTCTACCCCCCCGCCCCCCCCAACCTTAATAT
The DNA here is from genome assembly GCA_038373885.1 of Cheiracanthium punctorium. Classification (NCBI taxonomy): domain Eukaryota; kingdom Metazoa; phylum Arthropoda; class Arachnida; order Araneae; family Cheiracanthiidae; genus Cheiracanthium; species Cheiracanthium punctorium. The sequence continues at coordinate 230,481 of JAWZYV010004477.1, forward strand.
CTTCATTTTTGTCCAAATTACTATTACAGTCTGATTCACCTTAAAAAGACGAACTTGGTGATACAAATAACTCATTACCTTAAAAAAATTGGATAATGTGACTTTTGCTTCTACACCATTCATATAGAACAGCACTCCCCATGGTGCAACCCAAGGATTTTTTTTTTTTTTTCCTGCTCTCCCTCCCTTAGTGCCACTGTTTGTATAACTAAACTCCAGATAAATTGGTATTTTTAGCACCAGAGTGCTATTTTTGTGTAGACACGATTTTGGTACAATTTTCGTGTCAAGTCACTTTTGAAATGTGTTTGCCAGATAACGTGGAGAGGTGGGCGTTAATAAACTGTTGAAAGTAGCACAAGGTTTGCAATTTTTGATAATTGATCGCTAAATTTGGTGCCAAAATGCAACAATTTATTATAAATATATTTTGAGTATAGTTAGAAAACGCCTGGCGAATATTGTAAAATAGTTTTAGTAGGCGATTTTAATATAGATTTTAATTCCGAAGAAGTGTTTTATAGAACAGCGAAGACAAATACGGTACACTCATAGATTATGATACACTTTCCAAATGATATTTATAAAGGTGAAGTATGGTATGACTATGCCTGGCGAAAATTGTTAAACAGTTTTGGTAGGCGATTTCAATGTAGATTTCTATTCCGAAGAAGTGTTTTATGGAACAAGGAAGGAAAACACGGTACAAAATACCTACGGGATATAGTTGGAATATGCCTTCAGAAGATTGTAAAACAGTTTCAGTAGTTGATTTTAAGATAGATTTCGATTCCAAAGATGTGTTTTATGGTACAAGTAAGAGTTGATTCCTATTTTAACGCCCCCGCTCTCGGAAACCTAAAAAATCCCGCACTTTGTCGAGCTTATGAGTCTCTAGGACATATGGACAAGTTTCAATGCTCCCAAAAGAACTATATGGAAACTAAAGTGAACAAATGAGCGATAAAGCACCTGTTAAGGAATTTGAAGATACTTAATTATTAAAACTACATTAATTGGCAACCCAAAATAAATAAAAATGTAACGGAATGCTTTACTTACTGTTATGTTAAATCGCCATTTTAATTCAAAGTTACGATTGCCACATAAATATAAAACATCGTCGTAGTACCTCCATATGTTTAATGATCGTCACCTTGGTGAGAGTCGGGGCGTTAAAGTAGGAATCAACCCAGAAAGAGAAACACGGCACACTCATGGATTCTGATGGACATTCTAAACAATATTTAAGACGGTGAAGTATAGTTGTAATATACTTGGCAACGATTGAAAAATAGTTTAAATAGGCGATTTTAAGATAGATTTCGATTCCAAAGATGGGTTTTATGAAACAAGGAAGAAAAATACGGCACAGTCATGAATAATGATACACTCTCCAAGTTAATGGAATAAGGAAGAAAAATAGGGACGACGCATAAACCATGATACGCTTTTAATATATAGCACTTTGGTGCATATTTAAAATCTGAAAGTGTTTCAGATTTTCTTCCTTTTTTTAAAATATAATTTGTTTTCTGAAACCTTTACATTTTGATGCACAATACTATGTTTTAATTGCTAAAGGTAATTTAATTTTCAACATCATTTTAGCTCTGGGTGAAATGGTTTGGTGATCATACATTTACTCAGGTTGAGCCAGACAAACTGAAGACTTTGTCTGAAGGTTTAGAAGCTCATCATAGAGCAAGAAAAAGGCACAGACGGTAAGTTTAATGTTATTCTTACTTTTTAAATCTTTCCTAATCAATTACTCAAATATTTGTCAAATTTTATTACTATGCTGTAAAATTTATGGTAACCTTATTGAAAGCTGAGAAAGGGAGTTTTTTTTTTTTTTTTTTTTAATGGCTGTCATTTTATCTCGCCCCCTTTATTGAAAATTGTCCCAAAAATGCAACATAAAAGTAAGAATAAATTGTTAATTATTGAATTGTTTATTTTTTTATTGTGCAATGTCTTATCCTCCTGAATTCTGTACCCTTCAATAAACATTTATCTACTTGACTGTAACTGTACTTGCGCACACATTCCTTTTTTAATTCTATACTTTTCCCTTCTTGATGGTACCTTGTTATGTTATGTGCCTGTTTCTTCCATTCTAATTTAGTAAAGTAAATGTTATGTTAAAATCCCACGCTTACTATGTTTGTGCCATAACTCTGCTAACATTTCTAAAAGGTTATGGACACCAGATGGATTTATTTATGTGCTGATTTTTAATGTTCGTTTCAAGGCTGGAGTGACGTCATACAGCAATCTGATTGGCTACTGCTTATTGCTGCTTCACCACTCGACCGGAGTGGGCATTTCCTCGCTTCAGTCCGCGGCAGAATTGTTTAAAAGTAGCGATCTTGCATGTCAGCTTCAGTTTTGTGTTTCGTTTTTAGTTTAGCACTATACCGGTGTAATACAATGAGCCAAGAAGGCTACCTCTGCCCAGAAAAGGCATTTCTTCTAATTTTAAGCAGTTTCTAATATTTAAAGGAAAGTTTTTTTTTTTAGCAATACTTCAGTGAAGTTTAACGTTTTTAAAATTTCTCAAGTATATATAATTATAGGAAGTGGACTTAAAATAATTGCTTGTTTAATGAAGATAAATATGTTTCGGCATCCAATAGATAAACCTTCAACAAGAATATTTGAGATCAACAGATTGTGCTGCTGCCATGTTCTCCTTTTGTTTTGAATGAAAATTAGTAAGATAAATGATCTCTTTAATTACAAATAATTGTCAATTTACTGATAATTAAATTACCTAGTCATTTTATAACTATTATTGTTTTTTTTTTTTTTGTTAATTGTTAAATAAAATTAATGTTTGTTATAAATTTAAAAGTCTGGTTATTTGAAGTCTATAAAGCAATATTTTTCAGCATTTCAAATCTGAAATTTATAGGTATCTAGGAAAGAACAGCAAATGCTACCACTGCATGATATTATGACTCTGCTAAATTAAACAATTTTGATAGAAATTTTTCACTTAAACCCTATTGGGTATTTCTGAAGGTTCTTCAGTTCAACAGTTGTAGGCTTTAGTTTTGGCATTCGCCAAATTCTGGCACTTCTGTCTTGGCGATAATCATTTAATCCGTTTGTTTCAAATTTTTATATTTATTATGCCTACCGTACAGTTGTTGTCACGTGGTCAGTGTCTTATGAATGGCTCATATTTTACTCGCCAACCTGTAAAGTGCTGGCAGTTTTGTAGGAAAATTTCAGCACACTTCTTGATAGCTCTCCGTCAGAGGAGGTTGTGTTCGTTATTTTTATGGAACTCCGGCACGGCGTGTGGCTGGAACGATTAGATGTGTTCCTGGTGTTATTTTCCACAAAAGCAATGTACTGTACGTAATTGAAGTTGTTTCCTTTAAGACTGTTTTGCTGATACCTCGAATCAAAGTAGCTTTTCAGAATTCGAGTCTTCTGCCTGTTTTCTAAGTCTTCAGCATAACTCAAGGATATTTTTAATACACTATACGTCATGAAAACGGCTGAGGGAAAGTTCTCTTAATCCACCTTCGACAACTCCCTCATAAGCCTCCCTTCTACTTTCGACAATTTCCGATGTGCTATGGAATCAAGAGATGAGCTTCCGAAGCCAGAAATACTCAGAAACAAAGTAGTGGAAGAATTCAATGCCAGGCATAACGATGATAGACAAATGGAAGACTCTGGTGCTTTCATGGCTGCTCCTAGAAAACCTGCTTCTAAAAATAAAATTATGGAAAATATTCAGGCCAGCCGACTCATAAAAGTAAGGATGCATCAAGAATAACTTGTAAAAAGTGTAAACGCACCAGGCACTGGGCTAGCGAATGTGAAACTGAAAAAAAGAATAATTTTAAACCTAAGCCTAACAGCCTAGGATTCTTATCCACTCTGGATGACTTGCCAGTAGGGTTACCAGGCGAAATACAGCAATTCTACTCGCCTAAAGCTCTCTCAGCAATATCAAATAATGAAAAGCAAAATTTGTGGTGTGTTAAGATAGATACTAAAAAATATATAAGTTACTTTTGTTACCATCAACCCACGTTTGCAATTGCAAGGAAAGATCAAGAAACCCACCTACTTCCAGTCGATGAAATAAATGTAAAGGAAAAATAAAAGAAAAAGAAAAAGGGGCGATTGATAAAATGACATAGTCAGTTAATAATGTTTTAATATGCAATAATGAATTAAAAAAATTAGGGGGGGTTTAGAGGGAGGGGGTGTGTGTCTCTCCCTGGCGAGGCTCGAAGACTGAATATATTTATGTACCAATTAATATTAAGAGGTTTTATAAATTAGAATGTTCATTTAATATGTAATTTTTGGTTTTAAATATATTTATATCATAAATATAAGTAATTTTGCTTGCAGTTTTAAGAAATAGACTGACACACACGCATAACACAGGAGAGTATGTATACATCTAGAATGTATCTTACCTATTCAAAAATCCTGTTTGTTAATAAACTAGTCATGAAAAACAAAAATATTTATTTCAACATTTTTTGATGTTCATTTCAGGAGCCTGTTTAGGAGCAATTTAGGTCATAGCTAATTGACCCTTCACAAAATATTTTATCATAAAAAGGACCCTTCACTAAATATTTTATCTTAAAAGCAGACCCTTCAAAAATTTTTTTCTATGAAGCAGATCCTTCACAAATCTGTGTTTATTTCCAAAATTTATTTTTCGCAAATCATAGTAATACAAATCTAAATAATCACCGCAAAAAACATTACTGTATTTATTTATGAAAATCTGTAAATGTTTATATATTTATATGCTTTCATGTATAATTTTTTAAAAATGGGCTTTCTGTAAACTGTCCAAAATATAACTTTAATTTAATACTAAATTCAATTTGTAAAATTGTATATTCTTCATAAATTCATATAAAGAAGACCATATTTTCACCAAAACAGGACTCTGGCTAGAAAAACCTTATATGTGCTAATTTGCTGGGGGAATTCATATAGGAAGCTAACCACGTTGTCTGCATGCTGCTGTCTGTGTGGAGAGAAAGAAAAAGGGGCAGGGGAGATATTTTCTTTCTCTGTGCTTCGCTTCCTTGTTCCATGATTCGTTTACCGTAGTTTGGGAGGAAGGGAAAATATGATCAAAGGCAAGAAAAGGGGGAAGGGAAAAGGAGTGATATGAGACAAATACATAACATAATTATAACTGATTAAAACACAATGATTGTTTTAAACTCAAATACATTTTAACCCCTTAAAGGTCTTATTATATTCAAGAAAATGGTCACAAAAGTACTTTCATTTGTGCATTCATTTTAAGATAGTAGACGTTTAAAAAAAAAAAAAAAAAATTATGTGCATAAGAATTGAAATGCTCTAATCTTTCTGACGCATAACGTTTGAACTCTCCAGCTTGGAAATATCATGTGAGCGAGAAGGAAGGGAGTTAATACTTTAAAAGACATGAAATGCAGTATTGTTAAGTTGATGTACAAGATAATTGCATTGGAACTCATTGATTATTAGCAAAGAAATTTTTAAAAAGTTGACTTAAATAGGCCTTTAAAAGGCCTTATTTTTTATATTGTGAAATGAGTGGGAACCCTGTGTATTGAAATTTTTTTTCGTGATCTTCTAAATAAACTATCCTGTAGATTGGAATCGTAAAAAGAGTGGCACAACTAGATGTTGCAACAATCTTGTATATTGTATTTTCTAGTATATCTAGTTTAGTGTAAAAATTTAAGTATAAAATTTTAACATTCTACAACTAATAGTTTTTAAGATATGCGAGTTACATACATACATAAGCCAAGTCGCCTAGCTTGGCGAGTTTTGGCGCAAATTTTGAGGGAGGTACACGACCATCATCGGCCCATTAGCTAATTATATGATGAGATGGTATTGTGCTTAAAATGGATAAATGTCTCTAAAACTGCCATTAAATGATAAAGACACTATTTTCAATGGAGAGATTTATTTTGTAATCCTTAACAACATTTATCACTTTTGATTAATTTGAAATGGCCTAATACCTCTAAAATATGCTTTAATGAATTTCTGCCTATAGATCGTAATGTATGGAAAATTTTTTGGGTGGCCCTATAAACAAATTATTCAGTCAATTAAAAACAAAAAAGGAGGTGCACAACTAGATTTTTTTACAACAATCCTAAATAATAAAATTTCAACATTCTACGACTAACAGTTCTTTAGATATATGAGCTACATACATATGTACGTACGGACGTCAGGATAAAACTAGTCAAAATGGACTTGCTGTTGATCAAAATGGCTTCTACATGCATTTATATGAACATACATACATGTGCACGATGAGATGTCTCGCAAAAGCTCTTGAAAGTAAATTTAGAGGTAGTCAAAGTCGATCTTTTCATAAAAATCGGGATACTGAAATTTTTAGTGATCACATTACTTCCTTTTTTTCATACAAGGAAGTAATATCGGAACCCTGTATGAAAAGTCTGGACCGATCTGTATGTTTTCATCTCTGAACTTTTTAGAATAGTTTAAAAAAAGTTATTCTAGTAACCATACTTTGAATTCTCTTAGCTTTAGGGACATTTTTAGATGACAATGAAGGGACTAAAATTTTGAACTCAGGCATTTTAAATTCCAATAAATCAGTTTTGTGTATTTGTAAGGCCCTGCCTGTAAGTCATTAATTTTTTTCAAATGTGTTATAAATGTATAGAAAAGAAATCCATAGTTATATTTTTGCTGTTTCATTAAATCTTACTTTGTTTATTAAATGTAACTGTTCTTATTGTTATACAATCAGAAATAAACTGTTTTGCAATTCTGAACCATTACCTTTTAAACATTATTTATAATTTCAAAATTTTAATATTGATGGATTATTAGGCAAATCTAGTTTACATAAATATTTTAAATATGTTGCATGTATTAGGAGTTTAAAAAAAAAAAAAAGTAGAATACCCCCCCCCCCCCCTAAAGTAGTGTATATTAAATTTGAGTCTTCTTCATATTCAGTGATAGTTTCTAAGTTATAAAAGCTTTAAATGTCTCCTGTGAAATATTTGGATGAGATGAAATGTATTTTTGTAAAGTATCAGCAAACTGAGCTTTTTTTCTCCTTCTTCTTGTATGCTTTAACAGAAAATTCCCAATTTCTTTAACAGATGAAACTATTTCTTTAACAGATGAAACTACTTACAGAGCCAGATGGAGCTATTCAGGGTCACCGAAGCTGTAAAATTTCTGAAACCAACTTCTGTAAAATAAATATTTAACTAAATTTCTAATAAATAATCTAATAAACATTTAAATAAATTTTCAAACACACCCAATAATTTTTTTTCATTTTAAGCAGTTTGTCAAGTAACTTAAAAGCAAAAAGCTGTACAACTCTACCCCCAGAGGTACAAGTATAATTTAAAACTTTAAAGCTTTTGTACAATTTAAAATTTTAAAGCTTTTAATTGATGTTTCAGCCTGGTTGTCCTGAGATATAACCCCACATTCCAGCCTTCCTACTATTCTTTGAAATTAAAGAGGAAACATGCACAATTTTTTAGAAAGAAGAAGAAATTACAGGAACAGTTGGCAATCTTTTCCCCTAGCTTACTAACTCCCCCTTAAAGCTCCCTCCTCAATACCTGCCTAAAATTTTTATAATACACCTAAATGTATTTTACAGATACATCAGTGACATGTACCCAGGGTTCACACACTCTCAGGGAAACCTTGTAAAACAAGGAAAACTCAGGGAATTGAAAATTAGCTCTTAAAACTCATCGAAATCTCATGGGAAAATTTAACTTTCCTGTAAAAACATGTAAAATTCAGCTCCAACCCTGGAATTTAAAAAATTTACTCCTCTTTTTTGTATTTCTTTCTTTTAACGGCCGTTTTCATGCCATCCAATAGCTGATTACTTCCCTAATGACTTTTTTAATTATTGTTTTACATTTTCAGAACAATGGTGGCTCCAGTGAGGGTGCCATGACCCCCCAAACTTTTATTTTAGAACTTTCAATTTCTATATGATTTCACACATTCAATTTGCATTTTGATCAATTTATAGACCTATTTAAAAAGTCAAATTTCCCTTTAAAAATTCAGCTTGAAGCCACCCTTCTTTCAGAAGCCCCCCCCCCCCCAAAATATGACTCTGGTATTAAAAAATGTGGTAATCTTTACCAATAACCTTGCGTAGTGAGAAAAAAATTACTGTGGATCTGCCAGTCAGTGAAGTGGCCCTGAAAACTCTTTTCGCCCATGTAAAGCTTTTATATAATCTCTCATTTTTTTTTTATGGGTCAAAATGAATATGAAACTATATTTGATGATTTAATCCATTGTTTATGCTACTATTGAGGAATTAGCAAAATTTTGATTACTATTATCATAATTTGATTACCTTAGAGGGGCACGTAAATAAAAAGTACTCACTTGGTACTTTTTATTTTTTCTAGTTCCTTAAAATTTTTGAAAAATCACCTACGGGAAAACTAAGGGAATTTCATTTTGAAAAATGAGTACGAATCCTGTGTGCTCCAAAATAAAAATTCTACTTCCATTACTCCAAAAAACTAAAAAATTGTGCTCAATGTAATTAAATCTACATGGTTGGTGCAATTGACTTGAAATTAGATGGAACAAAAATACAGAGAACAATCTACACTACTTAGAATCTGAAAATCCACCAGTCCCTTATTTATTTATGTATTATTTATTTTTTTAAGCAATTGTTAACTCCAGAAAATTGTTCTTGCAGAGTAAAACTGTTTGAAAAGCTGTTTAAAATTATTAAGATTTTTGTTTGCAAGAAGCCTTGAATTTAGAGTTAATTTAACAACTTTAATTGTCAAAATGTTACTTAAGTAACTCCTATAATAAAAATAGGGAAAAATATTTATAAGTGGTCGGATATTAAATGTATCTACTAGTGTAAATATTTTTTGTCATATTTTTTCTTGTGTCCATTATAATTGAATCCACAATGGGCTTTATCTTCTAGTATTAAAAGAATTCACTATATTTGAATTTTTGGATCTGCTTTATATTTAGTGAATAATTAATTAAATTATGTGCAGTTTTTTTTTTCAATAAAGGAAGTGCCACCATGCAAATTGTTTATATAGTTAAAATTTACCTCATTTTCCATCTGCTGAATACTTTACCAATTTTGTCTGTTAGTTTTAAAAGGTATGTTGATTATATATTTTTGGATGTTCTGAGGAGGAGCATTTATGCACACATGAAGTGGGGTACTTCTATGGATATAGCCACTTTCCCCTCCCTGTTCATATATTTGTATTTGTATTTTTTTATATGTGCTTTTTATTTGAATTATTTATGTGAGGAAAATTTTTAAAATATGCTCTTACCTTTTCTTTCCTCAAAATCACCACCAGGCCCCAAGGTAATTAAATATCTTGCCTATAATGTACGAGTTATGTATGTTTCAGTCATGCATGCTGTTGCTGTGTATAGTTTATCTCTTGTTTGTTGCTTTAAAAAATAAAAATTACATTAAAGTTGCCGTTTAAAACTGTGTGAAGTATTGAGTGTGAAAAATTTCAGATAATATTTTGCAAGTATTTCAAATAACACAAGTAATTTGTAGTTGAATTGCAGTAAACTGCCAAGCTTGCCTTTGCATACACACACACAGATAGAAAAGTAAAGTCACTTTTGACAGTCTTGTAACATGCAGTATAAAAATTCTTTTGTAAAGGCCAAGGGGAAAACCTTCTTACATTTCAAATTTATTCATGCAACCATTTAATCTGTTGAATTCATTTTATGTGAATTATGCATGTGAAAAGTTTCTCTTCTGAAATTTCAGCTCTGTATTGTTTTATAATGCTAGAGATCAATGTTCGGTATCATAGTTCTGTACAATATAAAAATTTGTTAAGAAAATAGTTTTCTTAACTGTTTTAGTGTTGAATGCTTTTTGAATTGCATTGACATACTGTGTAGCATTCAAACAGTTAAGTAAGACAATTTTAGATGTAGATTTTAAGAAAACGTATTTTTGTAAAGCGTTTATTCATAGCATGTTGTTAAAGTTTTGGTAAGACAAAAAAGTTGCCACATTTGTGTGATGTATGTACTTAATTATTTCTTTGATGTAAACTTAATTTTCTGTAACTTTACAGCCCAGGATGGGCCCTTCCTTCCGCACAATCATTTTCCATATTGCTCTGTCACCAGTATTCTTTTTCCAATTAGTTATCCTCATGCTTTTTTGGTCATTCAAAACATTGCCCACTTATCTTCTCTTTTGACATCCTCTAGGCTTATTGCATATTCAGATGTGCCAAGTCTGAGGCTTTTCAGTTCTCTTTTGGGTCTCTGGATTTTTCTTAATTTTCTCGGGTTTTCATAGAGATTATTAAAAAATTGAATCTTTCCTCAATTTTTCATCAGGTTCACAAATCTGGTTTTATAAATTAAGATATTATTTTCAAATTTTATTGTTATAAGTTATTTATATATAATTTTTAAGTTTGAGTAATTTACCTCCGATGTATTTTGATTGATGTTTTATATTTTTCAATAATTTTTTGGTCAGTATTTGAAATTGAATTTATTTACATTGTACAACTTGGCACTATCCTATTACATAAGTTTATGTGTACATGCATGACATTTAAGAAAAAAAACTATGTTTATAAATTATGCTTACATTTTATGCTGAAAATAAAGGCATAAAAAATCTCAGGCTTTCTGGCATTAAAAAGTAGGAGATCTCAGGCATTTTAATTTTGGAAAGTTGGCACATCTGCCTATTGGTTTCCAGTATAAATACTTTGCCACTCAACCACTAATTTATCCCTCATTGTGGTCTAGGAAAAATAATCGTTGTGCTGTAAAAATTTTTACTACGTCCTTTCGATAGCTTTTATTTCTCTATTTGTTCTTATTCTCCAAATATTACTATCTATTTGAATTATGTATCTCTCTCCATATTTTATGTTCAAATATTTTTAAATTATTAATGTCTTTGTGTCAAGGTCCATCTTTGTCTGCAGCCATATTTCACTGGAGACAGAATGATTGTTTTGTATAGCATTAAATTTTTTTAGAAATTAGTTTGTTTCTTAACAGATGCTGATATAAAAAAGTAGCACCTGTTCCCTTTTAAAATTTTGCAGTTAATTTTTCTAATGTTATATTCAAGACATTAATGACTAGGCTAAATATGTAAAACTATTAAGTTTCAAATCTAAAATCATCAACAGCCAGAGAGTCATTTTACTGTATTCACTAACAAATTAAATTTTCTCCATTCTTAGTTTTCTCTCTTAGTCTCTCTATTCTTAGTTTTATTTTCGTTCATTGGAAGACCAACATCATGTGCTGATTCTATTAATTTTGCTATTGCAATCAGTGGTCAGTCTACTACTGTTCAAAATCACAATGTTATAAGCAAATGCACAAATTTGAGTAGTTTTACTGGAAATTGAACCTCGAAGATCCAATTTTTAGTTTGCATTTTCAGGTAACAGATTATAAACAAAAGTCCTTTAGAAATAATATTGGATCAAAACAGTGGCTTGAGAATCTTTCAAAGTGACTATGTTTTAGTTTAACTAATTTCATTGGTATATTTAGCTTTGCTAAAATTTCAATCATTTTCTCTGTCCACCTTATCAAATGCTTGTTTGAAATCAACAAAAAAGCAAATAGATCAGTATTATGTTCATGAGACTTCTAAAAGATATTTTTTAGTTTGAATTTCGTCTACAATAGATAAGTTCAACCTGTAACCACATCGATAGTGGTTCTGCATTTGGCATAAGCTTCCAGTTAATTTTGTAAATAAAAAGTGTGCATGTGATGCCCTTGTAGTTACCGCAGTCAATCTTGACACCCTTTTTATATAATGGAAGAATTATTCTGACTCCATTCTGCTGGCATTTCCTCCTGTTTCCATATATGGATAGTCAATTAGTGTATCTTACACCACAGCTCAGCTCTTGAATGCTATATAAATCCCACTCTAATCTCATTCTTTTCTGGAGCTTTATTATGTTTCCTCTTTTGAATAATTAGTTTTACCTTTTCAAAGTGAAGTTGGTATTTCCCTCTGATCGGCATAATCATCATTACTCAGCATGAGCAGAGTCTGAAAATACATCTTCCACTAACTCTAGGTAGATCTGAAATTATTTTCCCATAACTTCCTTGGCAGATAAGAACATGTAGTGGAAACTAATTTACAAACATTTTAATCACACTGTAAAATTTTCATTTTTTTAATCACTTTCAGTAAGCTTTTCAATCTTGTTATTCGGAAATGCCTTTTCTTCTTTCTACATAACTTATGTGTAATATTTTGTGTTTGTTCAAAATTCTCTCTATTTGTTTTGCTGTAATGCATTGCAGCATTTTTCCTGTAGAATTTTTTTCATTTTTTACCCTTCCACACACCTTATCAAAACATTCTTTAGTTTGTCCTTTTTCCCCTTTTCAAAACTGTATCAGCAGCTGCCAAAAGAGTTTCTTTTGTTTATTTCCACTCTGAATCAATATTTATGATTAGGTCCAAGCTAAACAACTTTATTTGATTTTAAACCTGTATTCCAGCTCTTAGGGACTGTCTTTTGATTTTCTAATGACTGTTTTTTCTGATAGAACTTTTGACCATTAATATATTTTTATGTTGAAATTTAGAAAGCACCAAGAAATGGTCAATGTTGCAATTAGTTCCTCTGAAAACTGACATATTTAATTGATGTAGCTCATCATTTTGAAATAAAAAATGGTCAATTTGACTGCCATTTGTTGATTCTGAGATCACTTTGTCCCTTTTTAAGTTGCCGTATTGGAGAAACCTGGATTTTTAGGTTATTCGTTGTAGCCATTTGAATCACAAGCTCTCCATTTTCATTTGAGTCTTTCTGCAGACTGTATGCTCCAATAAAAGTCTCCTATCTGATCTGAGCATTCATGTATTCAAGCATCATAAGGCAGTCTCCTGTTAGAAGATCCAATAGCTAGTTGAACCTCCTCATAAAAATTGGTCGTCATTTGTGAAAGCATAAATGTTGATCAATGTGATATAAAAACTTTCCTTGATTCTGTGTTTGCAAATTCTTTACTTATTTGGGATAGATCTTAGAACTGATATAGAGGTTTTTTTTATTTAACATAAATCCTACACTATACCCCAGTAGCACAAATAGTTGAAAAGACGTTCAGTCTTTGTTCTCATAAGGCTGGCTGCGAACCTCTTTCAAACTAGCTGTGCTACTGCGATAGACTGTTTCCAAAGTCATGGTAATGGAGATTACAATCCTCTTTATTAATCACTTAACATTTTTTCCATCTAATCTCCTGTAGTGCATCAATTTTTATTTTATAGTGAATTGGCTATTCTGCCTCTTCCATCAGTTTCTTAGGTGACAACATTGACCTTGTATACAAAGTTCTGATCCAGTAATCAAAGTAATCACTATCCCTATTTATTCCTTGCCATTTCTATTGTGTCAGTCCAGATTTTTTGTGTGGGTCTCCAAACAGCGTTGTTTCAATAGCTAAGGTAGTCAGCCTCATGTTTAACCCCTAACCTGGAGGACCAGGTCTCTACACTTAAAAACCCCCTAGTGTATTATGTATGAGAAGTGTTATTGTATATGCATGAGAAAATAAGAAAATATTATGATAAAGTAAACACAAAAATTAACTTAATTTTGCCAATTTCTTTTTAATATTGCAATGTCAGAAGTATATTTTTGAATTAAGCTTTGGAGAATGTACTACCGTTTTGGCTACTAAAACTAAGAAAAAGACAACTGACTAGACTATGTTAACAACTTTTTTATATTTGTAAGGCTACTAAAGCTACTATTTTTGCCTCTGACAATAGTGGACATCCTTCATGTTCATCCAGGTATTAATAAAAAGCTGATTCAAGTCTTATTTCAGTATCTGGAATTTTAGTAATGAATCCTGACTTTAAAAGATATGATCCTGTATAAAATCCTAACTTTTTAATGAAACTGATGCTTAAACATTGCAAGATTTGTATTTTTGTGATTCCATTAGCTAAAAATAAACTTTCTAGTCTGCCAGACAGGGTACATGTCTCTTCTGGGTAACAGTTATGCATTGTCTATTTCAGGGGGAATCTTTCTAAGGGGTCCTAACCTGTATTTATGCTAAGTTTCGGAGGAAACCACAGAAAACTCCTAATGGTTAGGTGGGCGGAGGTGACCTGGTTTCGAACCAAGGCACCTTCCGTCTCCCAGTTCAGTGCAATATGCACTACGCCACTGGTCGGGCTCCCCCAATAAAAGGATGAAATTGAATTATCCAAGGAAAAGAAAAATTCCCTCAATAAAAGATTTTGTTCAAAGGATAATCATGTGAGAAGAATTGAAAGATGCTGGGTTTGATCAACTAACTATCAGTCAACGATGTAATTTCGTTGACCCAGTTAGAGGATGTCATACACAATCAGTAGAGCGAATGTTGGGTAGTGCCAAAATGGTGAAATAAATAATGCCAATGTAGCACTGCACATCACCACCTAGAATCCTATTTATTAGAATTCATGTGGCAAAAGCAATATCCTCATAATGAATTGCTTTTAAAAATGTTAATGGACATTGTAAATTTCATGCCTCTCATGTAGATTCATGTTTCACCTATTTCCCTGCTTATGGGTATAACATCGTAGTTAATACCCATTATAGTTCATAAAATATGCTAAGGATAGAGCAACCTCCTATGTACTTTTATGTTTACTTTATTACTTTGTTTATTTTAATGGCAAGAGGTGCAAATTATTTAGCTTGGCGAAGTTGGCAATAAATGGTTTTTTCAAAACAGAAAAGTGCCCACTACTGTTTACATCTAATTGCCACTCCCAGCATAGAAATGTTGTCACTTTTGGTACTGCTTATGCTAGTGTAGTATATAAATAGATTTAAAATTGACTATACATCAGAAACCTATAAAAAGGTCCCCCGCTCAAGGAATTCCCCTTTTGATAGGTAGCCCTCATGTCGCTTTGCCTTTACTACTAAACTTGCTAAACCTTTACTATTAAATTGCCAAATTTGACCCCAAAATAGTGTGTTCAAAAGTGTTTTATAATGAATGCATTTGGCATGATTTATCTTTTGTTTCTTTCCATTATCAGTTCTTTACTTACATTGTTTTGTTATTTCTTTTTTTAAATGTTTTTAACTCATTCTCAATCAACAGTGTGTGTGCATAAGAGTGATTGCACACTAAGATATTTTCGTATCTCTCCCTTTCTTGGATCTCTAGTCTTAACCTGTTGAATCTAGTTGTAAAGAGTAGAGTCCATTGTGAATCAGATTAAATTTTTCTTTTTTATTTGAGAAAAAGTGGCATATTTCATTTATAAATATTGTGTTGTGGTATTCTTTTCTGATCTCATCTTCCATTTAGAGCAGTGTTATTTATTATTGTATTTGTGTCTTTTTCTGAAATGCATAATTGTTCAGTTTTGTCATCTCATTTTTGTTTTTTCTTCTCCTTATTTTTAATCTAGAGGTCGAAAAATGAATACTCAACTGGAAAATGCAATACAAGAAGCTATGTTGGAACTAGATCGGCAGTCTTCAGAAATGCTGACGGATGAAACAGAAGAAGAATCCTTTCTCTCAAGCAATATTACTTTGTCAGACACAAATATCCCTCCTGTGAATGTAAGGACAAACAAATCCCGTGTCTACAAACGTAGATAGCAATACCGAAATTTTTTTGTTACAAACAGTGATTCATTAGGGTACATTTATGAAAGACTTTTTATCTATTTGTATCCATATGAAGCTAAGAGAGCTTCTGATATGTATATAATCATATATGTTAAATGAACGTATAATCTCTGATTCAGGTCCTCCCTATGACAAAAGAAGAAAAAAGAAATATATATATATATATATGCTACTGTTGAAGCTTGTAGTTTTGAGCTAATCATGTGTATAAAATCCAGTGAATTCTCTAGCATACTGAGACATAATGGATTTCTTAGTATGTATCTGCCACAATATAGTCTTCTAAAGACTTGCAGAATGAATCAGACTTTTTTGAAGCCTTATTAAAAGGTCAGACTTTGTATATGAAATGAGCTATAAGTGGCTTGTTTTTTTTTTTATCATCGACAAATGTAAATGTTAAAATTTTTGTGAAGAGCCATTTGTTTGTTTTATATGCCTCAGCATAAAGTGATGCGTCCACGCTCAATGTAGTCTATTTCTCTTTATGGATTTGGTTGTTATCGCATGATATTTGTTGTGTGTGCATGTGCTTTGTGCACCGTTTTTAGCAAAATGTTCTTTAAGAGATTAAAATCTTATGCACATAATTTAATATTTTGTTGTTGTGACTTTTTTTAAATAAAATTTATTTAAAACTCAATGGGTTAGCATGCATTTATGAAGGGGGGAGAAAAATGTATATACACAGGCAACTCCCTCTAATCTGCACAAATCGCTCTAATCAGTCAACTATAATACCCCATGGGTCACTGATTAGAGGGACTTGGATATTATAGGTCACTACTTCAGGTACATTTCAATGCCTTTTATTGATTTTTTTTAAAAGTAAATATTTTATATGAATAGAAGATTTTAACTTAAATTCTCCAATAACTATTTCATGCAAAAACTTCAGTTACCTTATGAAAATATTTTTTTCTATATTACATTCAGCCTAGGCCAGTGGCCATGTGATGTCTTGCTATCCAAAATAAATGCACAAACTGAAAGAAGTATCTCCAGAGTCAGTACCCCTTAATTTGGAGCATTTAAGATTTTGTTTTGTCCATTCATAACACCATCTCCACGCAGATGATATGAGGTAGAAGTTGCACACTGATTCTATTCAGATGCTGCTGGAGGTATGACTAAAGCTTGAGATTAAAAAAATTTCATTGTGGCCAGTGACTCCACAAAGTTCAGTGTCCACTTTGGTATTGTTAGTGGTCATAATTTTTGGTACTCCTCTAATTTTTGATTTCGATGCTCCTACTCTTTGCTAAATCTGCAATTTGTTATATAGTCTTGATGTGAAATAGAAGTAAGTAGGGGTAAAATGAACAGTCTAAAGGGAACAGACAACAATGTAAAATGCATTGGTATATTGACATGCTTATTTTTATTCATTTACATGATAAATAATATTACTAAAATTGATTTGATGAATATATTTTTTGTATATAATGTCAACACTTATCATTCATATGTTCCATAGAGTTTCATGTTGACACTCTATGAAACATAAAAATTTACTTTGCTGCAGCATTTTTATGTTTCAAAGCTCTAGAAATTTTGATGCAAAGGCTATATCATTCTCAAGGAATGTATTTCTTCATCAAGTTATATATAAGTAGTATCAGTGGCACACGCAGGATTTTCTCTTGGAGGGGGTCCAATTCACTAAGTTGTGCCACCAACTATACCACCTTAAAAACTGCAGAACAAAATAATTTCTAGTGACTACCTTTGTTTGACTCCCCACACTTCAATATACACTTTCATGTTTTTGAATTATGTCTTTATTTATTTATTTTAACTGCTAAAAATAAGAATTTGATAAAGTCTTATAGCGTCTTAAAATGTAATTTACATGATGGTTTAACAAAAGGGTCATTCCATGTCAAATTAACCAAAATTTTTCGTAAATGACACCATCCGTCACAGATTTTGATGAAATTTGGTACACATGTACAACTTTTGATGCTGATTACAAATATATCAATTATATTAAGATTAATTCAGGGATTCAAAAGTTATGAGCTTTCAAATGTCAGATGAGAAGCCCTGTCGGGCACCATCTTGAATGACACTTATACACACATAAATAGCCATAACTTTCTTAAAATTTGTCCAACAAACTTCAAATTTGTGTTGTTTTGATCAGAAAAAAAAACACATTTTCGCTTAAGGTAGGTCAATATTATACAACTTTATTTATTACAGTAACTGTAAAATCCGTTTATTTCTCATTTTTTGGTTGACAGAGTGAATAACTTCAACAGTAAATTCAGTGACCAACCCCAGACCTTTTTGTCAGCTGGGTGGTATTATGAAGCTGCAATGTGTAATCCTATCGTATTAAAACATTTTAAATGATATTCTGATTTTTCTGCTGAGCGGTCAGTAGTTGAGCTATGCGCCTAAGGCCATAAGGCCTGGGGAGAACCCTGAAATATTCTCATTCTTTACTTCCTGTAAAAAGATGTTATAATTCATTTAATGTATGCAGCTATCTAAGCATTTTAGCTTAGCTGCATACATTAAATATTACAGGCACTCATAACTTGCACTGTTTTGCACACTGCCACAGGAATTACCTATCAACTGAGCAAAGAATCATTCAACTGGTTCAAACAATGTGCAACAAATAAAAATTAGAGTTTTTCTATTTTTAAATGATATCCAGCCAGCATGTATATATACACGTATTTATTTATAATAGCTTATAATTTAAAAGTATATATAGTTATAGAAATACCATGACAAGTAATCCTTCTGCTCCCCGAGATGGGGTATGTTTGATTTTATGTTTTACTATACGTCTTGTTTTTTCTTTTAATGTTTACATTTCATACTAAGTTTTGCAGCTTTTACTTTCAATATTTATGTTTAAATGTTTAATTAAAAATCAAATAAAGAATTAAGGTTGTGAATTCAATTTTATTAAGTGAAATATATTTTTATTACGCTGGAAAGCTGAATTGATTTGTCATTAAAAATGCTGGTTGTTCTTATGTGAAATCAACCTGCTAAGGAAAAAACACTTATATATCATTTTTAGATTAGAAAATGTAGTTTATTTGAAAAAGTGTATTCTTTTTCTCCAGAAAGTATTTTTTTCTTTAAAAGGAAATATAAAGTGTAGCTGTTTCTATTTAGTGAGTTTCTTTATTTCCCCTTCAAAGCTTGTTGGAATAAAATTTATAGAAACATCAAAAAACACTTTTATACTATCAGTAAATTGTATATACTTTTTTTAAATGTAATATTATATGGATAAATGATCTTTAAGAAAATACTGCAGTGCACTGTAATAAGGATGCATGTACTTTTTCAGAATTTTATTTTTAAAAACTTTATCTGTGAAATACCCATCAAAATTTTTTAATCAGATATTATAGCATAACTTTAACTACTTGTGTAAAAAATTAGGTGGAAATTGAAAATGGAGCACTTTGAGAAATTAGCTGTTGAAATTATACACTCTGTCAACCAAAAAATGAGAAATAAACGGATTTTACAGTTACTGTAATAAAGTTGTATAATATTGACCTAGCTTAAGCAAAAATGTGTTTTTTTCTGATCAAAACAACACAAATTTGAAGTTTGTTGGACAAATTTTAAGAAAGTTATGGCTATTTATGTGTGTATAAGTGTCATAGCCAAATTGGATAGCCTTGGATAGCCAAATTAAAATTCAGTGTAAAACTGTTTAGTAAAGTATGTGTACTCTATTTTATAGTTGATCATATTCATATAACATTTTATCTCGCACTTTAGGATAAAATGATCCTAACAGTAAGCAAGAAAAAAACCTATGATCAAGCAGTTTTAATGTTTATAAAAGAACCAAACAAAAATTTATAGCAACTCAGATCGTCAAAGGTAAAATATAGTTTAAGTATGTTGTATCATAGATGTGCAGCTTAGTGAATTTAAAAATAGCTAAATTTATGGTCATTTTACCCCACCTGATTCTACTAAGATATTTAAAAGAAAACATATTACAATTTTTAATCAATTAAAGACAGGATATATATTAAAAAATTAAAGTACTTGTAATGACAGTTCCAGTATTTTGTTCCCAATTAGGCAGTAGTTGTGTTGTATTTAGAGAAGCCAGAGCTTTATTTTTCTCACAGATTTCTGGCAAAATTCTATTTCATTTGCTTCAGTGGCTTAATAGAGAAAAAATAATATTTACATGTTTTGGAACAATTATTCGCAAACTCTTAAAATCTAATGAAATTTTTTCAAAAATTCGATGCCAATTGTCTAAGCTGTGTGACCACCTACCATGTCACAAAATTTCATTTTATTCACTTTACCCATTATTGAGTGATTCTCGAACAAACATTTACATGTTTTGAAAAAATTTTGCAAACTCAAAATCAAATAAGTTTTAAAAAAAAAATCTGTTTATAGTTCAAGTTGAGTGAGCCCCTATCATGTCACCGAATTTCAATTTGTTTCTGTCGTTATTACGTAATGCGCAACAAATATTTACATATTTTGAAACTATTTTTGCGAAATCTCAGAATCTAATTAAACTTTTTTAAAAATGTCAACACCTAAAATTAAATTGAGTGACCACCTATCATGCACTTAATTTCATTTCCTTTGCTTTAGTCATTATTCGCTTTAGTCAGGTGGGAGACCTAGTACCTGAAATCGGCACCCACGAACAGATTTTACGAGCTTGCTCCCTTTCGACTGGCACCACTCCATGATTGCTAGAGGGCATTTGAAACAACAACAGTTTATTATACTTAATTATACATTAAAGCTTCAAGTTGATGGAAAAAAAAATCTTTCTTCTTTTTGACACAAAAACAGGATTGCAGTCCTCCTAAAATTGGGATTCCTAAATATTTTTCACGCTCCTTAAATTCCTAAAATTACCCTATAATTTTTGTTCTTATTCCTAAAAAAGTTTGGAGCTGTAGGATTTTTCATTTTCTGTTGAATGAGTTAGTACACATAGCAGTTAGCTGACGACCGTATAAAAATCATTAAAGGTTTATCAGTAAAACTGTTGGATTGGTCAAAAGAAATGCAACCTTCTGCTGAGCTCCTGTTACTTTTCTGTCATAAGCATTGTAATTTGTGACATATATGAAACATCATGTAGATGTGTTGTTGTACGCTTTTCAGATAGCTTTTCCTTAGCTGATTTCGTGTTGCCAGGCTCCTTTACGTCGGCTTATTCGTGTTGCTCATAGAGGTTAAAGTGATTCCTTCCGGTTTACTCCATTTCAATTATTCTCATGTGGGATTGTTTACTAACGCGTGCATGTCCATATGTATGACAGTCTACCTTTTCACCTGTTTGCTGTCAGAATTGTGATTTAATTGAATGATATCCTAAAATGCCCAGCGGAAAAACTAAGTTCTAGGAATGTAAAGGAACTTCACAATGTTAAATCAAAAGAATGGATTTCCTCTTTAGATACTAATTGCAGTTTAACAAGTTGTACACTTTGTACTCAAAACTTCAATATATCGAGCACCAGTTTTGCCCAAGTGCAGTCTCATCATATAGGGAAGAAGCACAAGTATAAATTTAATGGTTGATTTAAAAATAAACGATTGATTTTTCAATTGCTGATGAAGAAAAACTCGGAGAACAATGATGTGAGTGAAGATTTAATGATTGCAAAAGCTGAAACTTTATGGGCTCTTAGGATTGCAGATGCTAACATGTCCTTTAAATCTTGCAGAGACTATGGAATTATTTAAAGAAAGATACCTGCCAACTTGTACGGTTTGGCCGTACAATGTACGGATTTTAGCTTAGCTGTACAGTTATACGGCTGCAAGACAAAATTGTACGATTTTTTGGCAAAGTTTAGGCTAATGTGATTTTATTTACTATGTTTCAAAATTTAGTGGTTTTGTGGAGTATTTTAAAATTTAAATCACCAATTGACGTTATGCCGAACGTAAAATTGCATCCTCGTAGATCGTTTTATTTCCCATATTTACGCTAACCCCCCCCCCCCCCCTCTTCTTCCATTTCTGCCTTCTTCACTGATACGCTGTGTTAACCAGAGAAAAAACTGCGTAGAGCGAAAACAGGAATTCCCTTCCGATCTTCGAAAGCTATGATTGGCTCACAAAGTTTTTTCTCCCTCCCATCCGCGGCTTGGCTTGTGACGTGTTAGGAGAGGTGAGATGGGAGCATTCGTAATCAAGATGCCGAGCAAAGAGGTAATTTTGCTGCTGCGCTCACACCATGGCTCTCACGGAGGTGGATGCGCATTCATTTAGAAATATCTCCCTCCGAATCAGTGCTCCCAATACCGCTTTGCT
The DNA here is from genome assembly GCA_038373885.1 of Cheiracanthium punctorium. Taxonomy (NCBI): domain Eukaryota; kingdom Metazoa; phylum Arthropoda; class Arachnida; order Araneae; family Cheiracanthiidae; genus Cheiracanthium; species Cheiracanthium punctorium. The sequence goes on from JAWZYV010004477.1 coordinate 252,512, forward strand.
CCAATCCGATTTATAACCGCAAGAACATCTTTCAATCACAAGCTCATGCACGTGTTGATGAAATTGTCCAGTGTAGTTTGAAATATTAATTTGAAATGTCGAAAATTAAACAATATAATCAAGTTTTCCTTGATTCTTACACAAAGGAATATCTGTGTATCGTCAAATCGCGAAGAGGATACAATTTTGCGTTTTGCTCCGTGTGTAGGACTGATATCAAAATTGCACATGGTGGCATGAACGACGTTAAATGTCACAAATTCCAAGAAGCACTTGGATTTAGTAAAATGTGTTGACGAGAATTCAAGAATGGAAAGTTTCTTTAGTTTGGCTGTTCAAGATGATGTCATAAAAGCGGAATGTCTTTTTGCTACATTTATTTTGTAACATAATTTACCTTTAGCAGTGGCAGACCATGTTGGGCTGCTAATGAGAAAAATGTTTCCCAAATGCGATACTGCATGCAGATATTCGGGCAGAACTAAAACAGCAGCCATAATTGGGAAAATGGCATCCAAAGAAAGAAATTCATTGGTGAATTTATTGCAAAAAACATTATTTGCGATTTCAACCGATGGAAGTAACGATTCCGATTCGCAGTTGTATCCAATTGTTGTGACACATTTTGATCCACAGCTGGACCAAATTGTGAATTCAATACTTGCAATACCTGTTTTATCAGGAAGTTCAACAGGATTAAATATTGGAAATTTGTTGTTAGAGACTTTGCATTTAAGAAACATTCCTGTTGAAAATTGCATTGCCTTAGGAGCTGACAATGCTTCTGTGATGATAGGAACCAAAAATGGTGTTGCAGGAGTTTTAAAAAGGCAGAGAGAGGAACTATTAGTGATGGGTTGTATCTGTCACCTCATCCATTTGGCAGCTGAGAAAGCTGCAAACTCTCTCCCTCTTGCTATTGATGAAGTTCTAATTGATGTCTTTTATTATTTGCAACGGAGTGGAAGAAGGAAAGAAGAATTCAAAGAATTACAGGCAGCATTTAATATTGATTTTATAATTCCAAATTTTGAAAATCCAAATTTAACACTGCAGTCAGAAGCTCCTCAAATTCACATTTTGAATTCTTTGTTATTAGATTTGTTAAAAAATCTACTTTCAAAATTTTTAAACCTGATATTATGAAACAAGGCAATTTAATGAGTGTAAATTACAATGATAAATGCAATCAGAAAAATGACAATGACTTAATAATTGGAACTGCTACTTTTAAAATTGCTCAGTCACTGAAAGATGACGACAAAAAACTGTTTTTTTCTTCAGTAAGAAAATATTATGTTGCATGTTGAGACTATATGAGGCACAAGTTTCCCATCAACAGTGATGTGCTGATACATGCAGAAGTATCAAACATAAATAATATTGCAGACAAATCATTTTCAGATATAGATTATTTTTTAAATTTATTTTCAAATATGTGCTCACGTGAAGTATGTGGAAATGATGTTTGCAAGCCAGTAGATGAGTCGGGGATGAGCTCCAATCTCAATTTTGCAAATTGATAATTTGCCCAAGGAAGTTCAATTCGAAGAAAGAATGGTCAAAAAATGGGCTATACTTAGAAAAGTAAAAGCTGCTGTTGGGGAATTTAAATATGACCGAATATCGAATGTTATGCTAAGCATATTGAATACGGCACAGTAATGTAGCTTGTGAACGTTTGTTTAGCAGTGTAAAGAAAAATAGAACACAATTTCGTAGTTCTTTGTCTAATGAAACTTTGGAAGACATTTTAATTGCAAAAAGTAAACTCAAAGGCCATTGCTATGAGCAAGACTTTGATAAGGATTTTTTTAAAAGCAGCCACATCAGCTACTTATGAACATTTGCACTCTTAAGATACCAAATAAATGCCCCTCCTTTCCTATATGTACATATGTATTAAAAATAGTGTACTAAATCTGAATAGTAATTTTAAAAATTGTTTGATTACATTTTATCTTTAGTAGGTATATTTATTGCGTTACTGCGTGACACCATGATATTGTAAGATTTTCAAAAATTGCATGTTGGCAGGTATGTATCTATAGCTATAAAAATATATAGATGACTTTTTTAAACTTGAAAGTTTTGGAAATTTTGTTCCTTACCACCACCTCTTCTGTTCGATTTTAAAACTATTACATTTGCTTCCAAAAGTAAAAAGAACATATTATTTCTCTAATACAATTATTAGTTTTAACAGCAGGTGCATAGCTGCCATACCTCCCGATTTTTCCGGGAGACTCCCGAATATTCAGAACGAACTCCCGAAAAGTTTATAAATCTCCCGAATTTTTCCAAATGTTATTCCCATGTTTTATGTACTTATCAATTTTTGAAAAGATTTTACAGAACTTGTTAAATGCTAACGACAGTAACTGAAGAAACTTCGCTATTGGCTGAATACGATATTTCGTAATGATGTCATAGCACGTAGAACACGTAGTTGAAATTTTTGAACTTTTCTGTTCCTGAACGTGTTTTCCATCATGTGCCAGTCAATAAGAATTCGTCTAGGTCCAGGCAGAAAACAAGATGGCGTCGCGAATTGATGATGAAGCGCTTATTTCTCAGAGGTTGGAATGCATTTTTATCTATACTATTAAAATCTGTGCGCGTCTGTCTGTCTGTGTGTAGCATCATCTCCTCTGAAACGGCTGGGAGTTGAGTTTCAATCAAGGTATCCGTGGATTCGGAAAATTCCGAGGAAGGTGTTCCGCTAATTTAAATTTCAAAATTCAAATTAGTTTAGGAGATATTGATAAAAACCCCATCAGAAACACTAATTTTTGCTCTCCGCGATTGTAACCCCTGTATTCAAAAAAGTGAGAAATAAGCATCTAGGTTGCCTTGTTTGGCAAATTTATTAAATGATTTAGATTTTTGAAAGAAAATCATAGTATAGAGTATTTGCTAGATTATTTTTTAATTAAAATATCGTCTGCATGCGAAATTAGGGCAGGAAATTCAATGTTTTTTATGCATAAAAGAACAAGGACTTGGAGATATCTGAGACTAATATGTATAATTTTTTTTTTAGTTTGGCGAAAAATAAAATGGCTGATATGGCATATTTTGAGAAAGTAGTAGGTTCTACCGATTTGCACAGTTTTGGGTTTGGCGCAATTTACTGCGAGCCAACCGATATAGGTTTAGGTTTGTGTGTGTAGGTTTTGTTAGAATACGGCGTTAAAATTTAAATTTCCATGCAGAAATAGTGCAATTATTTAGGCGATTTTAAGCGATCAATTTTCGGAGTTTACCACAAACTAAGTAAATTGATTTGACTTGGGGGGAATGCCGCCAAATTTCAAAAGAAATGAAATTCTCGCATTTGGTAAATTGGAATAAATAAAACACGTTATAGTTGATAATTTAAAATACTGCTGTGCTACTTTTCAATTAGATGGCTTCATTAATTTTTAATTAAATTGAAATTAAATTTTTTAAAATTATTTTGGCGATCGAACCATAGACAAATAACTATTTCCCATTTTGATTGCTGTTAAATCAGTGCTTAGAATGATTCTCTGAAAAAAAAAAAAAAAAAAAAAAAAAATCTCGCAATATGGCGTATGCGGATTCCTTCTTTAGTACCTTTCTTAGAAATGTTGGCGATAAATATTCAAATGTAGCGTAACTCTGTGTTTAAATTCCGCCAAACAGGGTATAGTAAAATAGGAATTCTGTATAAATACAAATGTTTTTTTTTGTTTATTATTTATTAAATGATTTTATCATTTATTATCATTAATATCATTTATTAAATGATTTAGATTCTTGAATTAAAAATAAAAGAATAATCATTTTTTTCTGTTTAGGGTATTTGCTAGGTTATTTTTTAATTAAAATATCGTCTGCGTGGGAAACTAGGGCAGGAATGCAATGTTTTTTATACACAAAAGAATAAGGACTTGGAGATAGCTGAGACCAATATGTATAATTTTTTTTTAGTTTGGCGAAAAAAAAAAATGGCTGATATGGCATATTTAGAGAAAGTAGTAGGTTCTACCGATTTGCACAGTTTTGGGTTTGGCGCAATTTACTGCGAGCGAACCGAAATAGGTTTAGGTTTGTGTGTGTAGGTTTTATTAGAATACGGCGTTAAACTTTAATTTTCCATGCAGAAATAGTGCAATTATTAAGGCGATTTTACAAGATCGATCTTCGGAATTTTCCCCAAATTAAGTAAATTGATTTAACTTGGGAATGCCGCCAAATTTTAAAAGAAATGAAATTCTCGCATTTGGTAAATTGGAATAAATGAAGCACGTTATAGTTGATAATTTAAAATACTGCTGTTCCGCCGACTGCTACTTTTCGATTGGATGCCTGCATTAATTTTTGGCGATCAAACCATACACAAATAACTATTTCCCCATTTTGATTACTGTTAAATCAGTGCTTAGAATGATTCTCTGTGGGGAAAAAAAAAAAAAAAAAATCTCGCAAAATGGCATATGCGGATTCCTTCTTTAGTACCTTTCTTAGAAAAGTTGGCGATAAATATTCAGATGTAGTGCAACTCCATGTTTAATAGCGTGTGTTTTTTGCATTTGTACTGCTAATTCTATGGCACGATTGAGATAACAGACTTGCCAACTTTTACGCTTTCGACTGCTGTTTACGCTTTTACGCATACAGCACTTTTTTTTACGCATTTCTGGATATTTTCTTCCTAACTTGTGTATATGTCTTTAAAAGTGAAATTGATATTAAAAAGAAATGTATTAGGTTTTAAATTGAAATGATGTTCTATGTTAGGGCCTTTTTGCCTTTTCAATATGGATCTTAAGTGGTAGCATCGGCACCATGATCCACATCGCACATCCATGTTGACACAATGCGCATCAAAATATTTTTCTTTGTTGCCACTGAGGCAAAGAAAAAAAATCTTTTTCCACATGCGACGCCGAGTATTTCTTAATTGGTTTACCCAGTCATGACATCATAGAGTAGAGCAAATGGGAGAATCGTTTACTAGGAAGTAGGTCTTTCTCCTGTGACTTGTGCATCTCACGTGGTGTTCTTCGTTATCAGCCATCAGCGCGCGCCCGCTTTGCGGTTAAGTGGTAGACGCAGACGGTAGTATGAGCATACTTCGATTGCTTTTCTGAGGATTATTTTCGATAAATGATCACTGGCACAGCATAACTTATAAACTTTTAAACAATGTTATAGCAAAGAATGGGTGTACAGGGGTCGCGCTGCCGATCGCCAACGTGGCAAATTGAGAAAATAAAATTAGTTTAGCGAAAGAAAATACGTTTGGTCGAAAATATTGACAATTGCTTTTCTTAATGATGTCCGAAAAAAATCTAATTTGGCGAAATGTTAAAAAGAGTCAGCGCAACCCCTGGGGTATATATAGTATCATATGTCAAAGGAGCGAAATTTGCTTGTTGTAACGTGTGCCGGAGTGATTTCAGCATTTCTCATGGAGGAAAGTATGACATTTCTCGCCACTCAAGTTCTTCAAAACACAGTGAAAATGTGAAACGTGCTAACAGCAGTAAAAGTCTACAAACATTTTTCAAAGAGGACGGACAGTCCAGTGGCAGATTAATGCAAGTTTCTCGGGGGTGGGAAGTTAGAAGATTGACATATGCATCCATTTTATGAAAGCAATTTAGGATCTTTTACATTAATTTCTTTTTTCTCGGGGGCCGGTCGCCCCCTCCGCCCCCCCTTTAATCCACCCATGGGACAGTCGGACGTTATTCATGCAGAACTGTTATTTACATATTTCTTGATCGAATACAATGTTCCTATTTCAGCAGCTGACTATGCTGAATGTGAGAGGGTTTTCAGTATTATTCGGAAAAACAGAAATTAATTCAGGTGCAACTTGTCTAATAAGATTTTGGAAAGCCTTCTTATTATGAAAGATTTTTACTTCAGATTTTCTGAATAAAGCAGAAAAAGCTATATATGTTGTTGTGTTAATGAAACCGTTTCAAATAAATTTATTTAAGCGTGATAACATTTTAAAATTGAAAGCTATAATACATGACCAATTAAGTTCGCCCCGTTATATTAATATTGTGGAAATATTCGTGGCATGCTTTTTCCTACACTCATTTGCATCCAGGACATTTTGACAATCCAGTACAGTTTGCTTCTCGTACAAAAGGGCTAGCAACTTGCACGTCAACTAATTACAATTCTACTGATTCATTTGCTGTTTGTAGTTGGTGCAAGGCACATATTTGTTTTGTACATTTTTTCATCATCCCTAATTTATGTTATGCATATATTCCTTAGAAAACAACAATTCATATGGCAATTTTTGTAAAACGTCACAGTTATACTTCTTAAAAAAATAATTTATGTCACATTTTATTCTTGCGATTTATAATTTTTACAATCATGCATTTAACAATATATTTCTTTCAGGGCGAAATCAAAGGGGGGGGGGGGTATAGGGTGAACCTCCTCCCCCCCCAAAAAAATTACCGTACAATTTCTTTTAATTATTTTTTAATACCATTGTTTATCTCAACTCTTATTTCGCTAAAAAGCTGGTTTCTTCTAAAAAGCTACGTTTAACCTCTTACGCATGCATAGAATTTAAGTTTAAAATATATTTTTGAAGTAAAACTTCTTTAGGCGCAACTAGGGGGTAACTCAGATTGTTTTACTAACGGAAGTAACGCTCAGTAAAGGAAGTGACGTATCTTATATAATAAAATCCGAGAGTAAACATTGTATGTTGCTATGTAGGTAGGAAGGTTTGTGACCACCGATGCTCTTGCGCGCGTCTCTCGATCGCATTGCTCCGAGACGGTTGGTCGTAGACCTACCGAATTTTGCATACGGCTTCACTGGGACAGATTCCAAGACGCCTCGGAGCGATTTTTTCGAAATTTGAATTAGAAAATGTTTTATTTTATGTTTTGTCTGATTTTTAGAGATTTTTCTTGCATAATAGGTAATAACGCCGGTCATTGCACTCGCAATAAAACGATATTTGCATCATCGGATAGAGGAGAAAATTTTCTTTCGAAAACAGTTTGCTTTGACTATGCAACATATTTTTTTGAAGTAAAATTTCTTTAGGCGAAACTAGGGGGTAACTCAGATTGTTTTTCTGACGGAAGTAACGCTCAGTAAAGGAAGTGACGTATCTTATATAATAAAATCCGAGAGTAAACATTGTATGTAGCTATGTAGGTAGGAAGGTTTGTGACCACCGATGTTCTTGCGCGCGTCTCTCGATCGCATTGCGCCGAGACGGTTGGTCGCAGACCTACCGAATTTTGCATACGGCTTCACTGGGACAGATCCTAAGACGCCTGGGAGCGATTTTTCCGTAATTCGAATTAGAAAATGTTTTATTTTATGTTTTGTCCGATTTTTAGCGATTTTTCTTGCATAATACGTAATAACGCCGGTCATTGCACTCGCAACAAAACGATATTTGCAGCATCGGATAGAGGATAAAATTTTCTTTCCAAAACAGTTTGTTTTGATTATGTAACATTTTTCCGATGTTTGGGAATTTTTAAAAAGAATTCCTCTTTTGACGACGTTTGCGTAAAAATAATTTTAAAACTGTTGCATCTTTCATTCTATCTGTAATAACTTTTTTATATTTCGGCAAAAGACGGAGCATACATTTCGCCCACTTTTAAAAGAAGAACGGAGGAAAAATATAAATTAGGAGATTTTTTACGAATTTTTATGTAAAGAAGGATTTTGAATTCAATAAAAGCTGTTTCAAGATTTCGGTATGATATCTTCCGCTATGGTTGACTGGGAAACAGTAACAATGAATAACTGAGTTTCCACATGTGAAATCTACGTCATTTTGATCTAACGAGATTAAAACACCTTTCGAAACTCAATCAAAATAACGGGCTCGCAAACAAAACATATGCCACGCACGAAATTATTCCCTATTTTATATTACGTTGCCAGAAAAAGAATTGAATGCTTTTTTTTTCAACGATGAATTATCCAGCATTATTTTCGATATAATTTTTAAACGGGACACGTTTTCGAATCGCAGGAAATATTTTACGTGCTAAATACGCCAATCTGACAAGAATTATGCATAAAAATGTATGGAGAGCTGTTTTAATGGCAGCCAGAAAGTGAAATGATTATCGTTTATACTAATGCGTAAATTGCAAAGAATCACCAAAGAATAAAAAAACTACACTAGTGACAGATATCTAAACCGTTTCTTTAAATTAAAGATGGAAAAACGAAAACATATTGGTATCAGTAAAAGATAGTGTAAGTAACGTGACCATTTATTTTTTCCTTCAAAACGGGACATCTACTACTTTTTTGGCAATAGTTTGTTTATTTTCTTCCTCAAAACGGGACATCTAGTGTTTTTAAGGTAATAGTGTAGGGAGACTGGATTTCAGGACTGGGTATCTTTTAGCTGTTAAGAAAACGCCCCAAAAAGCTTGTGTTAATGTTAATTTCAGAATAAAATGAAAAAAAAAAAAAACAAACCTTTGCTAAAACACACATATACTATAAAAAATAGTGCAAGACTTTCGTTTCGGCTGGTTCAAGGGGTAGGCCCTTCTTCGACTTCAAAAACACAATCCGGCACAAGGCAGGAAGGTAGGAAAGTGAGAAATGTAAACAGAAGGACACACAGAAAAAAAGAAAATTGTCATTCGGAAGAAAAAAATTTCTTAGAAAACAGGAGTGAAAAGGGAAAATAAAGTGGAGATCGGGGTGGGGGAGGAATAAGCAAAAGAGGAACATTACTTTAAAATAAGAAATAAAAATTAAATAATTTGAAGTAGTACACAAAAAAAAAAGAACATTAAAAGAACAAACACAAAAACAATACATCCCCCATCGTTTTCTTTGCGTCTCGAGAGGGGAGGGAGTTTTTTTTTTTTTTTTTTTTTTTTTTTTTCAGAAACTGAGTGACGCAGCTAGCCCCAACCTACCAACCGTAAAATTTCGCGGCACTTATATATACAGCTAACTTTTCTATTTTCAAAAGTGTCTCATCTGGATCTCGGAATACGCTCTAACGAATTTTTTTACAATTAATATATGATTTTAATCGGTGCCAAATTCGATGAGTGACGTCGCCGGTTAAGCTAGGAAAACTCGTTTTTTTATTTAATCCAGTTCAAAGAGAGAACTATTTAACCCGCGTAAGGAAATACGGAAAATGATCTCGTTTTAAAGGCGGTAAACAAGGCAGGGTGTAGGAATACAGTGCTGTAGATCCGTGACAAGATTTGTACAAGTTACCTGATATCGTAAACCAGTTTGGTCCTAGACAGCTGGTACCTTTCGCTCCCTCTTCCTGAGCAAATGACTTGAGTTCTGTCCTCGACGTCGCACTTTTGCGAGATGAGCTTTGTGTTACTGTCGTTTTTCTTTTACTTCATTTTAAAAAATAACAGATTATTATATACTTTACTTATTTTTTCTGTAATTTATTTTGCTATAATTAATAATTAAAAATAGTTAAGACTTTGAATTAAAAAAATAATTAATTTAAGTATTTTTTGGTAAAACTCCTTCCTAACTTTTTCTTTAAGTATTTCGTTTCCCTAGTATTTTGATAGCTATTTCTAATTAAATTAAGTCTTTATTTTTCTAATATTATTAATTCTATTTGGAAAATTCAATATGTAATTAATATTTCAATGAATTTTTTTTTCTCTTCAGAAAGCTCACATAATTAATTAATAATAATTATTTAGTATTCAAAGGAAAATAAATAGTAGTTTTACATACTAACTAGTTTTAATAATACTTCTTTTACTCTTCATGTATATATAAAATTTATTGAAATTATTGAATTATAATTTTAAAACCAATATTTTTTCCAAATCTTAGGTTTTTCTCACTTTTATTTTGTATTCCTTTAAATACCAGATTTAAAATTTTGTTCAATACTTTTCAGATAGAAATTCGATTAATTAATCTAAATTTATACATGCACTATATTTTGTATTAGACATTTGAAGGCCGGAGATGGCATCTAAAACAAGATGTTGTGCCCACCCGAGCCGAGTTGATAAGATACCGAAGATGGTAGATAACTGAAGTATAAATGTCCAGGGTTCTGGTCTACCGGATGGCTGATAATCTAAAAATTCGGAGTTTTGGACTTTTTTTCTCACGATGTAACGTAAATACGCTTCAGAAGCACTGAGAAAGTCAACAGCGCAAGACCCTTATTCTTAAACTGGTAGTTCATCTAAACGTTCTCTAAAAAAATGAAATTATCAACTGATAAAAAAACAAACAAACATATTATGTAGTTTTCTAAAATGCGACATAAAACCAATTATAAACAATAATTTTTTGAGTAATTTTCTATTTTATTAATGATTATAGTCATTAATAAAAACTTAGTATATCATAATATAGTTAAAAATTTAACTTAGAGATAGCTTTAAACTGAAAGCAAACATTGCATTAATAGATTACATTGCATTAAAATAATAGAACGAGTAACTAGATTATCATTAATTAAGAACGAGATTATTAAATTAATAATTTTAACGAAACTTAACTTACGGTGATCGTTAAACTGAATGCAAATTAATGAATCACAATGCATTAAAACAATAGAACGAATAGTTATATATTGTTGTTTTTATTCTAGAATTACGGCCGATTATAGCTACACGTAGGCTCTAAGCCGAGACGTGGGGTGCCCTCCGTGGGGGGTCTTTCTAAGGGGTCCTAGCCCGTATTTACGCTGTTATGGAGGAAACTCCGAACGATTAGGTCGGTGGACGCAACCTGGTTTCGAATCAGACACCTTCCGTCTCCGTGTTCAGAGCGCTATGCGCTCGGCCACTGATGGGGCCTAATAGTTATATAACTATAGTAAAAAAGTTAACTTACGTTTAGTATTAAACTGAATGTAAATTTATGAAATAAAATCAAAGGTGGTGGCAGGGATACTAATCTGTACTCGACCCAAATTATAAATAGAAAATTACTCAAAAAATTATTGATTATAATCAGTATTATGTCTCTTATTATAAAATTCTAACAAAAATATGTCAATTTTCTGTTACATGTTACAAAAGAATTTGCTGTGACTTTTTTAATCAAATACTCTGATACTGCATGAAAACAGGTTTGTATACTTATTTACATAACTTAGTGTCAATCAAACTTCCGAAATTCGCCCTTGAAACTAATTTATTATCTTCTGACCATACCCTTAAAAAGTAAGATATCCCCATGCAAAAAACCTCAACTGGTTAAAAATTTGTGACGCAGCATTTTACTTTATAGATCTATGAATTTTAAATACGGGTCTTAAAAGTAATGATATAAAATTTTGAGTGACGCCCTGCTGAGAATTTTAAAGATTTGTTTTTAAATTCCATTACAGTTACTTTCGTTTTATTTTCTAAAGAAGATGTACGCATTTAAGCAATGCTTTTAATTATGAAACACACTGTCAAATATATCACACTTTCACTGAGTCTGTATAATGTATTCAAATGAATTTATTTCAATAATTTAATTTATCTTTTGCGCCACGCTATCCAAAAGGGCAAGTAAAATTTACGTAAATATTTAGTTAGTGTCATAGTAACCAAACTAAGTGCAATGTATATGAAAATTTTGCTTGCCCTTTTGGATAGCGTGACGCAAAAGATAAATTAAATTATTGAAATAAATTCATTTGAATACATTATACAGACTCTGTGAAAGTGTGATATATTTGACAGTGTATTTCATAATTAAAAGCATTGCTTAAATGCGTACATCTTCTTTAGAAAATAAAACGAAAGTAACTGTAATGGAATTTAAAAACAAATCTTTAATATTCTCAGCAGGGCGTCACTCAAAATTTGATATCATTACTTTTAAGACCCGTATTTAAAATTCATAGATCAAAGTAAAATGCTGCGTCACAAATTTTTAACCAGTTGAGGGTTTTTGCATGGGGATTTTAGATTTTAGCGGCCTTTATTGAAATCGTTACCTTGGGTTGCTCTCTTTCTAAAAACGGGACATTGCAGGGGACATTTTCTAAAAAAGGGGCACTACGGTGTCCCAAAGCTGTGCTTGGGGACAACGGGACAAGCCACCTAAAAAGGGGACTGTCCCGTTCAAAACGGGACGTATGGTCACCTTAAGTATAAGTAATAGTTAGTAGATATGCTAGGGCAATATTGATCAAAGCACAATATATCGCATTAATAAATATTTCGTGAAACTAAGTGTTCTATTCCTTTTTCAACAACCATCTTACATCGCAGCTAACTAAACGTTAAGTAATTCTACGTCGCGTTAATATATCCCGCGGTAATTTCAACAGAAAATTCTGTACCCCAACTTTTTTTTTCTTGGAGATTATGTTTTGTCACAAGTAGTTATGATCACATTTTAGGAAAATGTTCTCTTTTTGCCTTGTAAAGAGCGGGTACACACAACTATTTCATTATAAAATAAAACGGTTCTTCACATCATGTAGTATCTAAGGTATTAATGGTATAATTTAAATCTAAAAAAAGAGTATGATGTAGAAATGAGACATTTTGAAAGTTAGAAATTTTTAGGAACCGTCACGCTTTTCTTTTTCTTATCGCCAATGACACCGACATAGTTTTTTGTTTCATAATATTAACAATGTTTTCAGATCAGTATTTATACTAACTTTACGAATAACTAATGAGTAACTTTACACCAAGAGTCAAATCATTTTGTTTATCTTTAGATTCAACATTACTAGAATCAATTCGAATTATACATGTAAGAAAAAGTTTTGTTCCCTACCGTGCGGAGAACGGGCACGCAGCTAATATGTCATATACTCCACGCTGACCCTGAAAAAGAAGAACCACAGTAAAATCTACCTTTTCGACCGCTCTGCTGCTTTCGACGACTTCATCCTGTAAAAGTACGCGGAACCTGTTAGGTAAAGGAACGGCGATAAAAACAGTCAAGTGCCGTATCTTTCCGACATCAATCTTTATTCTATATATCAATAAGCGTTGCGAAGGTACATCCAACACATGTAATCCCAACCTCATAGGAGGTTCTCGGTAATCCTTATTTTTAGATGAATAATATACATGGTTTTGGAAAAGTATAAAGAAACGGACCCTGGCTACAATCAATCCCAAACAATAGACAGAACCTGCAGTTTAAAAACATGGATATAGAATAATAATTCGAAACCTACCAGCAGACGAAATCAACGCTTAAGAACACTGTGATAGATAGAAAAACACAAAAAATATTTACACTACCTGCATTCGAACCCAACAAACAGAGGAAAACATCAGTTAAAGAACACAGTTAAAGTATAATACTAGACTATGGACATTCCCCCCATTCAATCGCAACCTTCAGACGGAACAATGGTATAAGAAAACAGTTAAAGAATAATACTACAACATGGACACTTCCTGGATTCTAAGTAATTATCATGAATTACCGATGATTCTTACTGGAGAGTTTAATGTTAATTTTCGCTCTCAAGAATCTCAGCCGTTAGTTGATTTTTTAAAAGGAAAATTGGATATAACTATGAATACTTCTCGACTTCAATCAACAACACGTTTTGGTACAACGATAGATGCTGTATTTTCAAGAAAATTAGCAAATTTAGAGAGTAAAATTTATGTTTCACATTATAGTTACCACAAACCTATAATTTCATACATATAAAATTCAAGTGACATTCAAGTACCTATTTCCAATGAATAATATGAATATATTATTTATATAATCTTTGTAAAGTACATGAATAATAAATATAATTAAATTATAATATGATATTTATTTTAAGTTAAAGTTTAATAATTTCAGGTGATATGTGTCGTAAACGTCAGAGAAGTTTTACTTCAATCGCGCATAAAGATTACACGCACACACTTTTTTATCCAACTCCCTCCACCCCCTTACCCAAAGCGGAACTAGTTCGGAGTTTGATTTTCCCCCACGATATGTTCTGCGGGATATCCAGTGTTGTAGTGTTGTTGTAGATGAATCCTGACCTGTGCTTACTTAAAATGCTTACTAAATAAGCATATTTTTGTAAAAACATTTATAAAAGAAAATAGAAAGCGCCAAGTGGCGATAAAGGCTCTATTCTGTCAGCTCATACTCATTTTTAATTAATTAATTTTAGCTTTAATTTGAGGAGATAGCAGCTAATTTTTACACATTAGGTTTATTTTAGTGTGTACTTACGACTGCATTAAATTCTTTACATTTGGTGAGTGAGCTTCGGGGAGGTTTCCTTGTGAGAGGTTCTGCTCTTGAAACTGGATGGTGGGAGTGCCAGGTTTATACCCCGGTCGAGCCTGTTGATCTAGCTGTTCGGAGTTTTCCGTGGATTTTTTTTTTCAGAAACCGCGCATAAATACTGGCTAGCATTATAAATAGGAAGGTATTCCCCTATAGGGCTAGGACCTTAGTGCACTCAATCGGCCTTAATCCACAAGTAAACAAAGAAGATTTATCTGTTATTTTTTCGTTTTTTCAGGGATAAAAGTTCAGGGCATTTAATATCACTATTTCTATTTCCATATAACAATATTCACCTAATTCAGTGTCTGATTTAGTAAGTAAAAGAATGCTGTACGAAAATAGTTCATTTTAAGGAATATAATAAACACAGAAAAGTTTCATCCATGTTTTCATCTTACAAGAATTCAAATTTATAGATAATGTACATTTATCATTATTAAACTTATTAAACGTATTATTATGAGAAGGTACATTACAATATTTATTACAGTTATGTAATACAGGCTAGTTTAATAATTTTTACTTAAAGGAAAATTGTAAATATACTTTTATTACACTTATCTTAATCATTTTAATGAAAACCAAATGCTTACAAATATTATTTATTACATAATGTTGCACAATCACATAATGTAGTTTGCATCATCAGGATGTCCTGATGATGATATATCCACATCAATTACATGAAAATACAGTTTTATAAATAGCATTAATGTACAGTTTATATGACTCGGGGAGTTTATTGTATCATTAGGTTTTTACCCCTTTTTCCCAGGTTTTTACTGGTAAAAAGCCAACCCTGCTTATTATTTTAATCGATCAGTGTAAATAAACTCTATAAACTCACGAAAGAATCATCGCGTTATCTCGTCTGAGTCGTGAGTTACGCTGAATAGAAAGGAGTGAGAATGCTAGTTTCGGTCATTTTGCGCAATACCCTACCACTCCCGGCCCCGACTAAAACTCAAGGTCATAACAGCGAGCTGACTGTAAAAGCTAAATAATGATACTGGATTTATGTTTCTAAGAATAATAGTTTTGTTATTATGAAGGTAAGACTTTAAACGGCCGTTCACCTAGTAACCCAACTTAGGTAGAGCATGAACCGGGCTCTACATGAACCCTTGATGCTAAAAACTCATTCCACTAAGAGAAAATGCTAATTCGAGAAAGAACAAAAAGTTATTTTCTTTATTGACAATTTGACACAGCAATTTGTTTTATTATTCCTTAACATGTAGTTATTAACGATACAGAGAAGTTATTACTTTGCTTACTACACTTTTACCGATATGACAATTTCATTATTTATTACAATGCAAACGAAAATTATAACTTTTCAGTCTACAAGACATTTTAACCAGTCAATGACAAATATTTCATCTAGTATATTGTGTACCTGGGTATGCAGTATACAGGGTGTCCCAAAAAAGTGGTAACACTTTTTAATTCTTTATCTATTAGGTATAAGTGGCCAATGTAAACTGAAAAAATGTTCAAAATGAAGTAGGAAAAAAAGTTACATTAAGAAAATTTCACCTCGTTAGTTTAAAAAAAGGGTTTAGGTGTTATCTCGGGTTAGGTGTAAATAGGGGAAAGCAGTGACCCCTTGCTGGTTAGCTATTTCCTGCGTTCCAAATAAACCAGGCGAAAAGGGAGACCGCCATTTTCACCTACACAAGAAACGGACTTGGGGAAAATATTCTTCCTCCCTTTCCTCGCTTGTTGCTGAGCTTTCAAGTGAAATAGAAAATTTGTCATGCAGGGGCTTTCATATGCTATTTATTTATTTTATTATTAGACTAGCTGCGTACCTGTTCTCCGCACGGTAGGGAGCGAAACTTTTTCTTACATTAAATTCCTAATATTCAAAATGTCTCATTTCTGCATCATATTCTTTTTTAGATTTAAGTTATGCCATTAATACCTTAGATACTACATGATGTGGAGAACCGTTTTATTTTATAATTAAATAGTTGTGTACCCGCTCTTCGCAAGGCAAGAAAAGAACATTTTCCTAAAATGTGATCATAACTCTTGTGAGAAAACAGAATCTCCAAGAAAAGAGAAAGTTCTGTTACAGTCTTTTTTTGTTGAAACTATTGCGGGATATATTCACGCGACGTAGACTTACTTACTATTTTGTTAGCTGTGATGTAAGACGGTTGATGAAGAATGAATAGAAGGCTTAGTTTCACGAAATATTTATTAATGCGGTATATTGTGCTTTGATCAATATTGCCTTAGCATATCTACTTACTATTACTTATACTATCTTTTACTGATACCAATACAATATATTTTCGTTTTGCAACCGTTAATGCTTAATTTAAAGAAACGGTTTAGATATTTGCCACGAATGTAGTCTTTTACTCTTTGGTGTTTCTTTGCAATTTACGCATTAGCATAAACGATAATCATTTCACTTTATGGTTGCCACTAAAACAGCTCTCCATACATTTGTATGCTTAATTATTGTCAGATTGGCCTATTTAGCACAAGGGCCCTATTATCTCACTGGCAAATCGGACTTAGCCCACTGGCTCCCGGCTCGAAATGGACCCCAAGTTCAAATGCTGTTCTGAAATATTCTTTTTTATAAACATATTTTATGAAAAATAAAACAAATTTCATAGATGGAGGCCCCCAAATTCATCAATGCCCGGGGTCCTGTTTGCCATAATCAGGCCCTGTTTAGCACCGCAAAATATTTCTTGGGATTCAAAAACGTATCCCGTTTAAAATCTCAATTGAAAATAATGCTGGATAATTCACTGGTGAAAAAACAGCATTCAATTCTTTTTCTGGCAGCGTAAAATAAAATATGGAATTATTTCATTCGTGGTGTATGTTTTGCTTGTGAGTCCGTTATTCTAATTGAGTTTCGAAAGGGGTTTTAAACTCGTGCCGTCAAAGTGGCGCACATTTCACATGTATCATTTTATTTATTTTTTTCAGCTGGCAATTTTAATCATTGTTACTGTCTCCAAGACAACCAAACCGCAAGATATCACACCGAAGTTTTTAAGCAGCCGCGATTGAAATCAAAATCCTTCTTTACTTAAAAATTCGTAAAAATTCTCTTAATTTATATTTTTCCTCCGTTCTTCTTTTAAAAGTGGGCGAATTGTATGCTCCGTCTTTTGCCGAAATATAAAAAAGTTATGACAGATAGAATTCAAGATGCAGCAGTTTTAAAAATATTTTACGAAAGTCAGCGTCAAATTTAATTTTATTTGAAAAATTCCCAAAAATCTACAAATTATGTTACACAGTCCGAACAAACAGTTTTTAAAAGAAAATTTTCTCCTCTATACGATGATGTAAATATCGTTTTCTTGCGAGTGCAATTACCGGCGTTATTATGTATTACGCAAGAAAAATCGCCAAAAATCGGGCAAAACATAAAATAAAACATTTTCTAATTCGAATTTCGAAAAAATCGCTTCGAGGTGTGTCGAGACCCGCCTTGGAGAATTTCCGTACAAAATTTGGTAGGTCTACTATCACCCGTTTTGGAGCTACGCGAGACACAGACAGACAGACAGACAAACTAACGGACAGTTTACACATTGTTTTATTTATATAGATAGGCCACTTTTCAGTAAAATGTGCCCCCCACACTAATGAGGCGATGTTCGATTTTTCAGCCTTTCATAATAAAACGGCTCAGAGATACCTTATAATATAACAAAGATTTTCAGGGGTTATATACGAACTGAATTTGAATGCAAACGTTTATTGCTAGAGAGCAGAAAAGTATTTCTTAAACGCAAACATCCGAGGTGATATTGTTTTGTTTTTGTTTTCATGAGCCATTGAAAAGTGGTTTGAGTCAGCATATCTTCATAGCTAAGACGCTTTTCGGATACAGTTTTCAAATTTTGTACATCCTCTCATTAGTGTATGGGACAGATTTTACAAATTGAGAATTTTTTTTAGAAGGTCGTATACAAATGTAAAAAGTGTAAAATTTTTGAAAATTAATGAAAATAATTTTTTTTAAAAACTTGGTCTTTTCCCCTACCTTATTTTGAACATGTTATTCAATTTACACTGCTAACTTATTACTAACAGATAAAGAATTAAACCGTGTTACAACCTTTTTTGGGAAACCCTGTATATATTTATTCAAATAGCATTACTATTTTATCCGTTTAGTAATTTTTAAATATTTCCCCTGTTCTTCTACTTAATATTTACATTGAGATTAATGAACTTAGAAATTTAATAAATTCGCCAGCTTTCACTTAGCACATTCAAAATTCTAAGTCTGATTATCAGTAGCTGGTACTCTGCCTTTCTACGTACTAAGTGCATAAAATGATAATTTAACTAAGGTTGCCCATACTGACTGAATTAGCTTTCATTACATATTCACAGCTGTGTGTTTGTTCGAAACATGACTTTGAATAAATAATTAACGTTATAATGAGTGATGCTACTGTAGAACCCGTCGATATGCATTAAAATTTACCAGAAATTTAATTTCGATCATTTTACAAAGACATTCCTCTACCAGTCATTTTGTCATAGATTTTCTAATTTATGAACTATTTTATCCGTTTGGGTTAACTGAAGAAATTATTCATAAAATTCTAGTTTAGAACTCCATTTATTGCAAACCAGCAGTGTAAATTTATCTTCATGCGTTCATGATTTCAAATTATTGTACACAATCGTTATTTTTCCTCGTAAATTGCTGATTAAAATTATGAATATTAAAAAGTCGGCGTCATAATCCATATGTCGATCCCATGTTTTCCTAACAGTACTAATTACAGAATTGAAAATTGAGATATTAAACATGCGACTCAAAATTGTTCACACATTTTCCAGGTTAGAAATTAGTAACATTCTAGTAGTAAAAAATCTGATGTGTCCAACACATGACTTCCTTGCACGTCCATTAGATCAAAAATATTTTCGACGCACTTCCTCTAAACTTATTTGTTTGAAAGAGATAAAATATCAATAATAGTAAGGTTTAGCGATTTCTAGACAAATATTTCGATATCGCCAAGCTGAGTTCAATTTGAAATATTTCCTTCTGACACTTTATTTGGCGATATTTCACCAAAAGCCGACAAACTTGAGATAGTCTGCGAGATTTTGGGGATAGCCAAAGTAGTCATTGACCACAGACTTTCAATGAATTGAATGCATCCATACACCTCAATGTATTTAAAGTCATTTGGCTCACCCTGTAAATAAATTCTCAGTCGATTGCTGTCAAAAAAGATATGGAAAACAGTTAGATATTACAATAGTTCTAAATACAAAAGTTCAAAAATCTACGGGTTAAAGTTTTAGTGTTATACAAAATACGAAATAATTTTTGGCGCCAAATTTGGCGATATTTCGGCGAAACTCGTCAATGTCGACGAAATTTGGCGAGATTTTAAGCATGAACCAAACAATGACAGATTATCGCCAAATTTGGCGATATTTCGCCTAAACTCGCCAAGAACGATGACAAATGGCGATACTTTGGGCATGGACCAAATGACTGACTATCGCCAAATTTGGCGATATTTCGCCAAAACTCGCCAAGGTCGAGGACAGACGGCGAGTTTTTGGGCATGTACCAAACAATGACTGTCTACAGTTGTATTATATTGAAGATGTCCATAGACATTAAAGTACTAAAATTCTTTTCGGTGGTCCTGTATATAAACTCTCCAGTAGATTGGAACCAAAAATCGAGATACACAACTAGATGTTACAACACTCTTATATATGAAATTTCATAATAGTTTTTGAGATTTGAGAGTTAAATATGCACACACGTACACCAAAAGTCGCCAAGCTTGGCGACTTTTGGCATAGTTCTTGAGGGAGGCACGTGACCGTGGTCGGACCATTACTTAACTTATGTGGTAGGACAGTATTGTGCTTGAAATGGATGAATGCCCCTAAAATTGCCATTGACCGTAATGTATTGGAAATCTTTTGAGTGTTCCTGTAACAGAACTACAAATGATAAAGACACTTTTTTTAATGGAGAAATTCATTTTCTAACTCTTTACAGCATACATCACTTCTGAGTCTTTTGAAATAGCCCAATACCTCTAAAAAACGCTTTGATGAATTTCGGCCCATAGAGCGTAATGTATTTCGAATCTTTTGGGCGGTTCTGTAGATAAACTATCCAGTCGAATGGAATCGAAAGGGGAGGTGCACAACTAGATGTTACAGCAATCCTAAGTATAAAGTTTCAACATTCTACGCCTAATAGTTTTTGAGATATGCCAGTTTAATGAGTTTCGGCCCATTGAGCGTAATGTATTTCGGATGTTTTGGGTGGTCCTGTAGATAAACTATCCAGTCGAATGGAACCAATAGGGGAGGTGCACAACTAGATGTTACAACTATCCAAAATATGAAGTTTCGACATTCTACGCCTAATAGTTTTTAAGTTAGGCGAGTTTAATGAATTTCGGCCCATAGAGCGTAATGTATTTCGAATCTTTTGGGCGGTCCTGTACATAAACTATACATTCGATTGCGACCAAAAGGGGAGGTGCACAACTAGATCATAGAACAATCCTAAATATCAAATCTCAACATTCTACGACCAATAGTTTTTGAGATATGCGAGTTACATACATACGTACGTACGTACGTACGTACGTACGTACGAACATACGTACGTACGTACAGACGGCATGGAAAAACTGACCACAGTAGACTCGCCACTGGTCAAAATGAGTTGCAGACGCGTTAATATGATCGTGCATGCTAGCCTACGATGAGATGCATCGAAAAAATTCTTTAAATTAAATTTAGAGGTAGTCAAAATCGGATTTTTTGTCGAAATTTGGGCCCCAAAATTTTTCGGGATCACATTACTTCCTTATACTACGTACAAGGAAGTAAAAAAAAGTGTTTGGATACTGACAACATTTCAAAGCAATGAAGTTGTTTATATTTAAGCAAGATTAGTCGATTTTTTCAACATAATCATGAATAGTTGATAAACCACGAAAATTTCTTCAAATCTCTTAAAAGCCGGAGATACTAGATAAAAAACCACGATTCCGTTTATCTGGCTATGTAACGCACGAGAAAACTTAGGTAATGAATTAACTTTTACAATAATAGTTAATGAAAGAGTTAATGTTTTGTGGTTCGAATTAAATTGGAGGGGAAAAAGCGACATTTCGCTGTGTAATAATCCATTTACTGCAGCACTTTCCATGCTGCTTTTGCTTACCCTTTGTATTTCAACTAATTTCTGAACTGCGTATTTCCTACTGAGTGTGCTTCCCTTCAAATGCAAAATCATGAAGAATTTACGGCTATGTCAGCATTTTCTTACGTTCTTTTGAAACTTCTAATGGCTTGTCGTTAAGAGACGGAAACTTATATAATTTAGAACGCATTGTATGGAAGGTTGGGGTGGGGGGTGGGGGTTGTTAGACAGCAGTGAGCTGCATGCCAGTCATACTAATTTCAAACTGGCTTTTTGACAGAAAATTCGGGAAAAAAATAAATCAGCCAAATCATTATCTGAAAATCGTCGAATAAAATTTTCCGTTTTGTTACTCTCTGATTGATAACTGTGGAAAACAAACCAATCAAAATTACAAGTGTATAATGACATGAAAAAACATTTACATGAAGTCAATAATGGAGATTGTTCGGATCTGTTTTAGCTTTAATTTCAAGTTGTTGTTCGGGTGCAGTTACCTGAACTAAATTTACAGTTACTAGCCTTCAAAGCGGTTAGCTTCGCCGCCCCATACCTTACTGTTCTTTATACTCAGTGCAGTGTTGACTAAATTTCTGGACTCACTTCAATGAAACTCATGTTTCTTTGTTTTAAAAAAGTATTTGTCATTAAATTTATTTAGGTTAGAGTTGTTGCACATTTTGGGTGTCATCATAAAAACCGATGTTGAAATAGCAAATGGTTAAAAAGTGCTTTAGCCCAATGCATGCTGGCATATTTTAGATGGGCGATTAATGCGCGAAGTATTGTAAATTCGACATTTTAAAGCTGTGAAAAAGTCCGAAAGTTGTGTATCCATAATTGTTATTTTGTAATCTAGCTAATGCGTGATATATCGTCGATTTTGGTACCGCATACGTTGGCGTATTATATAAGTAGATATATTTGCTCCATTTGACGCCATCCCAGACAGCACATAAGCTTAAATCAAGTTTGATATTTCTTTGAATTTGACGCATTAATGCAAGCTTGACAGTTCAACTCATTCTAAGCTGGCAGCAAGCTTGCAGGAGTCAAGTTGAATTGTCAAGCTTAAATATAGCTTGATTTAAGCTTGAAAATTGATACTCGCGTGATTTTTCCTTTTTAAAGGAGCGTTGATGGCGCCATCTGTGAAAGAGAATGGACATTAATTGTCTAGCGTCCTCAAATTTGCTGAAAGTTCGTAAAAGATGTGTTTTATTTTATATTACCAGTGGCACATTACCGGCAGGGCAAACGGGGCAACTGCCCAGGGCCTACAGATTTTAGGGCCCAAAAATCTTACATCTTACACTTTCGTAATTTTAAAATAAAATTACAAAGGATGAAAAAAAAATTCAGAAGTTAAATATTTTTTAATTATAAAGTATGAACAATGAAAATAATTCAAATTTACATTTGTATAAATTAATTTAAACTTATTTTTAATTCTTCGAAATGCTCTATATCAATATAGCATACCAATATGTAGGAAAATAACTAATCACATTTGTAAAGAGAATTTTTAGCGTTAAAAAATAGCAAAATTTTTCAATTATTTGTTATTTTAAGAAATATTTACAAAAATGACTAAAGTGTTTGTATTCCATACATGTTATGTTAGCAACTGTGATATAGCATTTCGAAGTAACGTTTAACTATCTATTTCTTTGATTTCAGATTACTTAACACAAAATTTGTGTTAAGTAAGTAAACCCATTCTATATTTCCAAATATGGAAATTCTTCAAAATAAAATACAATTATCCTACGAAATTGATTTCAAAATCAGTCGTTTGTCTCGATTTTGGCCAGCAGTATTGCTTCATGAGTGTTGCGGTACTGAAAGTTTTAGAACGTGTTTTTTAAATTTAAATTTTGATTTTAATTTAATTTATTTTGATGCATTATTTTAATTTTGATGCATCCCATGGAAAAATAAAAGAAACAAATAACACATCGCCCACTTATCAATCTGGCGAGAAAACAGCGTGGTAAGTCACTTCAAACTGTAGTCATAGCTGCACAAGGCTTCGGTGGCGGAATGGATAGCGTGCTCGATTGCGAAGCCAAAGGGCCCGGGTTCTATTCCAGCGACGAACACTCGATGGAAACAGATTAAATTAAATTGAAATTTCAGCGTAGAGGGGGAAAATGCGCGGAAAAATAAATTATGTGGGTCGCGTTAGCCAGCGGGCGCCCCGTGTATTTAAAAATTTTTGTTTTTGGAAAATTTTTTAAGCTTGAAATTAAGCTTGAAATGTCAAGCTTAATGCAAGCTGGGCAAGTGTAAACTAGAACACTTGATTCAAGCTTGCATCAAGCTTACTCGCTTGGAATTTTCAAGCTTAATTCAAGCTTATTGACTTGATAAATCAAGCTTGCTGCAAGTTTGATGCAAGTTTGCTGTGCTGTCTGGGATTCAGCTGTTAATATAGATTTTTGCATATGCGTTATTGTTATTGCACTAATGTTTACATCTTGCTTTTGCCATTCGCAGATTTTGGTACCGCATATGTTAGCGTATTACTATATAAGCAGATAGCAGCCCATGTAAGGGCCTAAGGACCAAGGCCTGCGAGGCCCAGCAATGTCATCTCGACCATGCTGTATAGAAGCATGTGTGCGGACGAATGGTCAACCTGACGTGGGGCTGTGCGGTGCCACACAACCAGCTGTTCAAAATGTTCTTTAGCTCTGTTCTTTAGCTGCTCAAAAATGCTCTTTAGCTCTGTGGCACGTAGTAGGCGATTCGATTGACCGCCATCTTGCTGGTTGTTAAATCGTGCGATGGCAACGACTGCACTTTTTCAGTCTATCTACAAGCAGATATATTGGGCAGTCTATCTAGATGTCCTCCTTAATTATTTCAATGAAATCAAATTTATTGTTCGTGAATCAAAACAGCCAAACTGTGAGAGTTGTGTCCTCACAGAAGTCTATCCCCACCTAGAAAGAGTTGTGTCCTCACTATCGGTGTCCTCACAGCGAGGACACCGAGCGTTAAAGGGTTCAATTGATAAATATTCGTCACAGAAACATTTGTCACATTGGCCAAATGACGCTGGAGAAAATCTTCAAATCATCCGCAAATTCCCCAAAATAAAAACTGTTGGACTCATTAAATTACAAAGTTTTCGAAAAATAAAATACCGAAAAGCAATAATCATTTTAATTAATTTACGCAGTGTTTCGCTGTATGTTAGATGGTTTAGTTTATCACATGACTAATTCAGTATATCACATGACAGTATATCATGGTATGGACAGTATATCATGGTATATCAGTATATCATGGTCAGTTATCACATGACCTGATAATGTATTCGTATGTAAGAATCCTTAAGGCTGTTCTTCGAAGAAAAAAAACTCTGTTTTTAGTCTTGGTACACAAATTGAAATAAACTAATAGCACCATGGTCTCCAAAAAATTCCAGATGGTCCTTCCTTAGCTGCTTTACACATTGCAATAAGCGAAAAGCTGTGCCTTTTGTGAAATTTTCAGAAAAAATTCTTAAACATGGATCTGAGCTTCAGGATTTTTCGAAGAGTGACACGTTTTGTGAAAATTTCCGATTTTTAAGAATTTTTTCTAAAAGTTTTGAAATCGATACAGGTTTATCGTTTATTTCAGTATGTAGTACAGCTTGTAAAGAGACATTTTCAAAATTTTGAAGTGCCTGACATAATTAGTTTATTTATACTTATGTACGAAAATCACATGATTTTTTCGAACTACACCGTTAAATTGTAAAAAGCCTTTCTTCTCTATCAATGAACACCAATAAAAGCATCAATAACTAAAATGAGGCGGTTTTTCCTTGTAAGCAATTTCAAGGAAATTGTTGCACTGAGAAAGAAGTACTTTCTTCATGAACTAAGTTAAACCCTAAGTGTTTTATTTAAATATTCAATATTACTACATTAGAGTTTTTTTTTTTTTTGTAGTCAGTATATCAACATATGTCCAAGTAATCCATTGTTTATTAATGAGACAATTAATTAAGGTTCCGATCAATTTATTCTGGAGTTGCTGTCCCTACTAGCAATTTTGATCGGGCCATCATCGGCTGGCTACGTGGCCGGTGGTAGCCCGAGCAAAATTGCTAGTAGGGGTGTCTTCCCTGCAAAGCACCGGTAGCAATGACATTAGCGCTTTAGTTGAACAAGATCTTTCGTGTTTTTTTTTTTTTTTTTTTTTTTTTTAAATAAACTGATTATGTAGGAAAGTCACAGGGCACGCGCTCATTCATAGAATAATTATCATTTTGCTAATTCACCAACTTAAAGCGCTTCTCCGTGCATATAATTTATTGATTTACTAGTCCCATTTTCGAAGACACAAATAAAATATTTCGAATCCCTGAAGCTTGCGACAGTAAGCAAAATTTTTCGTTTACGAAAGATAAAACGGTATGTGATTTAGTACAATCTGCAAATTCAATATACTGCTCAAAGATTAATTAGTAAGTTGAAGTATATATTTCTTATGAATAAATTTTTTTTATGAATTTAATCTAAGAAAAATTCAATTCATCTCATGGGAATAATTTTGCTCCTACGAACAAATTAAATAAACTAGAAACTGGAAAATGATCTTTTAAACCTTAGTGCGCGGAGTCCTGGCTGTGAGGACACAAAAGTGACAATTTGACTGTTGGTCTAAATAAAAAAAAATTTTATGCTTTAAGAAGAAGAAATGCGCTTATGTGAACTAAAAAGTAAAAAATAAACTTCTGAGTATAAAGATTTTATTCAACAGCATTAAGATGTTGCACAATCTTTAGAGCTTAGTCTTTTGAATTAAGTTTAAAACAAGAATAAAGTGATTTTGACTATAAAAATTAGGTTAATGTTAAAAAAAGTATGGAATGCTTGATATCAGATGTATTTCTTTGAGCTATTCGTAAATACTGTATGAAAATCTAAGTGAAAAGCACCCTAAGCTTTTTTAAAAATTAATCGCTAAGCTAATTTTTTTAGTCAATCACTTTATTCTTATTTTAAGTTGAATTCAGAAAGTTAAAATCTACCGAGTTGTGCAACGTCATATGGCTGTGGAACAAAATCTTTTAAAGATTATTTCGCGCGGTAAATCGCAAAAATCGCGATTGCTGCACTGTAAAAAGCAGAAATTTATAGAATTTTGTTTTTAAAAAGAAAAAATATCATCTAGGAAGTAGCTCATCGTCTAGCAGGTTTAACAATCAAAAGCTATATCAGTATATCGCTCCGCTTTCTAGGAAACTGAATATGATAATCCACCAAATTTCCGAATCAAACATACAGCCTCTTAAAGCACGTTTTCAAATACACTGCTCAAAACAGTTAAAGGATATTGCGGTTTTAGGTGGATCTTGTGGCTGGGAAACTTTTCATCGGATTGATACATGGTCGACAGACGTAGTAGGTTATATGAGAAAAAATTGCACATGTTCGGCAGAAAAAAATGCATTTTATTGCGCATTTGTGTAGAAAAGGAAAAAAACACAATTTGTGCATATGAGAAAAAAAGAATAAGAAAAGGCGTTTTATTTAAAGGAAATCATTTTCAGTAGGGGGTATGGTTTCCACGGACGGCCAGCAACGTTGAACACCTTTGAGGCATGGAGTCAATGAGGCTATTAATCACGAGTTGGGGTATTCTGTCCCACTCTTCCAGAAGAGCTCTTTCCAGTTCTTGGAGAGTTTGTGGGGGTGGTTGGCGGCTAGCTACTCCTCTTCCTAGAGCGTCCCAAACGTGTTCTATTGGATTCATGTCTGGAGAACACGCTGGATATTCCATTCCTACGATTCCTTCCTCGAAAAGGAAATCCTCCACCAGGTTAGCACGATGTGGCCTGCAGTTATCGTCCATTAAAATGAAGTCATCTCCGGTTGCTGCAGCGTAAGGGACTACAATAGGTCTGAAGATCTCATCCCTATATCGGTGACCAGTCAGAGGTCCATCTCGAATGATGTAGGGGTCTGTGCGCCCGTCAATGGAGATGCCACCATACACCAACACTCCTCCACCGCCAAAGCTGACACTTTCGTGCACGAACGCATGATTATTCCTACTGCCACGGTCCCTTCAGATGAAAATACGCCTATTATCAGGATGAACTGAAAAACGGGACTCGTCAGAAAAAAGAACATTGCTCCATTCATTTCTCCTCCAGTTCACATGCTCTGTTTCCCACTCCCTGCGGTCGCGACGATGCTTTGATGTTAGTCTAACACATACCATCGGTCGGCGAGCATACAGACCTACACCATTGAGCCGGTTTCGGACAGTCTGAGTTGAAACCGTGGTGCCAGTAGCCGAGCGAAGGTGTTGTCGGAGAAGAGTAGCGTTCATATTCCGGTGTCACCGAGCCGTTAACACTAAATAACGATCTTCATTGGGCGTTGTTGCCCGTCTACGACTTTGCCCTGGTATTCGGCCTGCACTTCCAGTCGCCAAAAACCTGTTCCAGATCCTGGAAATCACACTTTGTGACACTCCAATGGCTTGCGCTACTTCGGCTTGAGTTTGGCCCCCTTCTAACCTAGCGACAACTCTCCAAGCTTCCGAATCGGTTAAATGACTTCGCTGAGACATCGTACTCATCGAAACAAAGCAGTCACTGAATGCCGATTATCCTTGTGTTAATTGTCTTTTATTCAGTTGAAAGTCCAATTTCATTCGCTGCCGCTGAAGCGACATTTTTGACGTCGAACTCAAAATTAGCATACTCCACAGTTTGAAAATCAGAAAAATTTGCATTTGTGATTCTCTTCTTCCATTTTCGGCAAAAAAAATTTCGCTTATATCTTTATTTTATATAAAACTTACAATATCCTTTAATTGTTTTGAGCAGTG
Source organism: Cheiracanthium punctorium (assembly GCA_038373885.1). Lineage (NCBI taxonomy): Eukaryota > Metazoa > Arthropoda > Arachnida > Araneae > Cheiracanthiidae > Cheiracanthium > Cheiracanthium punctorium. The sequence goes on from JAWZYV010004477.1 coordinate 280,776, forward strand.
TATTTTCACAATAAAGCGATGGCAAAACATATGTGAGGTAACTGAGGCTCAGAAACACATGTGAGCAAATTAAGAAAAAAAAAAAAATCTGCACCATGGCACAGTGGTTATGTCACTGGAAATGGTAGGCGGGCGAAGTGAGAAGGTCCCGGGTTCGGATCCAATCGCAGGCTCGTCGACCTAACCGTTCGGAGTTTTCCGTGGTTTTCTCCGAAGATTAGCATAAATACGGGTTTGCATCTCTTAGAAAGTCCCCCACGGAGGGCATCCCCCTTGTGTTGTCCTACTGATAAGGATTTTTGAGCGGTTTCGAGCCAAGCACACAAATCCGATATACGTGTTCGCAACAACAACAACAATTGAAAAAAAAATGTTTTACATTAGAATTTTCGTAGTTAAGTAAAAAATATATGTGTAGAAGACCTCTTAAAAAGTTTGAATCCCATAAACACCATCAAAATGGCTTACGATTTTTTGTCCTCAACAGTACATATGTTTTTGGGAGACACTTACATGGTAGTTAATCTTTCTACAAGATCTGAAGTGATCATCCCACACAGGAAAGAAAATATTGTTCGATTATGGGTTGACGAATAAATTGTATTCTGATTTTGAAGAAAACAGGAACCTCCCCGAAATGTATGTAAAAGCATATTTCTCTCTTTTGAGTCTTTTCTACAGTTTTAACACACAATTACACTTTGCATCGGTCTGCAAAGTGTACATTTGAGACCTAGCTAAAAAAAAAAAAAAAAAAAAACGCGGTCTACCGGATAGGTGAAAAAAAGTAGAATTTATCACAAAAATGCTTAATTTATTGACAGTCAACAAAGAAAAATTCAAAATTTCGGGCGGTACCTGGTCCTTTTGGATACGTCCCTGCATTTTGAAATACTCGGTTAGAAATATGAATACGTAGATTTTCAAAAGGAGATTTCCTCCAATTTCGAAATTGTGCACGAGAGGAGAAAAACAAAATCAGAAGCGACTCAATCTAATACAGGTGTCCTAAAAAAGTGGTGACATGCTTTAATTCTTTGCACAATACAAATTGAATGCACAATATAAATTGAAAAAATGTTCAAAATACGGTAGGAACGAAAAACTACGTTAAGAAAAAAAAAAAAAAATCTCGTAATTTTTCAAAAAGTTACAATTTTTAAATGACCCCGTATGAAAAATATCTCCAATTAGCAAAATTTACCCCATGCGCTAATGAGGTGATGTACAAAGTTTAAGCCTTTCATCATAAAACGTCTTGGAGATATGAAGATAAATATATGCTGACTTAAATCATTTTTCAATGGATTTCGAAGGGAAAAAATCAAGTCGGATGATCGCTTTTCATGGCTTGTGCGTAAATTACGAAAGAGAATCATTTATTGCATTCTAGCACTAATTGTTCATGTTCAAATTCCTATATAGCCCCTGATCATCATTTTCTAAAGATTTTCTAGGACATTTTATTATGAAAAGTCGAAACTTTGTACATCATCTCATTAGTGTATGGGGCCTATTTCAATGACAAAGAATTTTTTCGTATGTGGGCTGTAAACAAATTTCAAAGGTGTAACTTTTCGAAAATTAACCACAGGAATTTTTTTTAACCAGAGGATTTTTTTTTTTTTATAGGAAGTCTTTTTTCCGCCCTAATTTGAACATTTTCCCAATTTACATTGCCTATCTCTAACAGATAAAGAATTAAAGCGTGCTACCAATCTTTTTGGGACAAGCTGTATAATATGGAAAATTTGTTGTTCTATTGCAGCGCATCTGTGAATGGCAGATTTCTCGTTTCAACGCCAAACGATGCTTACGATACGATCTTTATTTAATCGAAAGATTGTACAAAATAAAAATCGGCAACAACGTAGAAGTCCTTATTTAAAAACAACTGATTCATATAGTGTTTTGATCTGCAAGTTTTAGCAATTTAGCAACATAAACAAAACATTTCCGAAATTGGAAGTTGTATGTTTGGAAGGGGAATGTTGTATTTATCAAATGTGTAATTTGCGTACTCTTAATTATTACATTCCTATTTTATGTTTAAACATATGCTGCAAAAATAAATATCTACAATAATTGTTTTACAGCACTTTTTACATTTTTAAAATAAAAATAAAATATAGTATATAAGGAAAGAAAAATGTAGTTAATTTATGTTACGAAACTGGAAAATGTTAACTTTGAAAACATTTTAATCCCGTTGCACCGGGAAGAAAATGCTCTTTTGCGCCTCATTATTTCTCTTTTTAAACAAAAAAATTCAAAATACTTATAATCTCGGATTTTTTTAATAAAACTTTTTGTTTAATTTAAAATGTAGAAAACAGGAATAACAGTTTATATTTTTTCGCAGACTCAAGTAATGAACTATTTTTTTCGAAATAACTCAGTAGAGGAAACAAAAATAATTTAAATTTGTTCTAAAAAGTAAGATAATAAATTTTCACTCAGAAAGGTAAGTTTAACATATAGAGTAGTACATATATATAAGTAAAAATTGAAAAGAAAAAAAATCTGTGTAAAGAGGCAGATTGGAAAAAATAATAAAATTAGAGACAAAAGAAAATGCACACAATAAAAATACAAAAATGTATTTTTTCGGAAAGATTTAAAACATTTTCCCTTCATTTGCGTACCCATTGAATGGTCAAATAATTTGGAAAAAAAAAAAAAAAAAAAAAAAAAAAAAAGTTTGAATGTAATATTTCAAACATGATTCAACAATGGAAAAAAACCACTCAAATTACTGGTGTTAAACGATAAAGTAAATAAAAAACTTTGTAAAAAACACACATAAGAGGTTATAGGTAAGAAGATACGTACGTTTCGGCCAAAAATTGTTTTGGCCTTCGTCAATCCAAGCCCTCGTCACAAGGAACTCAGGGAACTGACTGTTCAATTCTGACTCAGTTCCCCGAGTTCCTTGTGACGAGGGCTTGGACTGACGAAGGCCAAAACAATTTTTGGCCGAAACGTACGCATCTTCTTACCTATAACCTCTTATGTGTGTTTTTTACAAAGATTTTTATTTACTTTATGATTCAACAATTAAAAAAAAAACTTTTCTAATGTATTATTTCAAACATTTTTTAAAAACTGAATTTTAGCTTCTCATATTTATTTATTCATTCAAATTTTTAATTTAGCGCATTAAAAAATTACATTTCCTAAGTTTCAGGATATTAAATATAGGAGCAAAACTCGGTGAAAAGTATCCGAGATTTGCTGATGTAACTGATACTTGGTATCTTTAATATGAAGTGATACAGAACATTAGCAAGGAACATAATTCTTCTGATAAGAGTCATTAAGCGGGTCTCTCTTCAGTAACCAGGGGTGCAGTGGGGCCAGGGCGCCGCAGGGTGGAGCCCTGGTACTTTTTTTTAAGACGGGGTGGCGCCTTGGCTAATAAATGTATCAAAAGTTAAAAATATGTCCTACATTTCAGATTTTGATGCCATGAATTTAATTATTATTTCATTGCTCTCAAAAATTCTAATATACAACAAGTGTCATCCTCGATGTTTCTTAAACTTAATGGCCCTCCACTTCAACTATGGGAGGCCGAGTGGATAGGACACTCAAAATGGTAGATGGCCGAACCCGGCATCCGATCAATCTATCTGGAGTTTTGGTCAGATTTCTCCAGATGTAACGTGAATGCGCGTTAGAACCACTTAGAAAGTCCTCTGACCTAGGCATCCCCATCCTAGGCAGATAGCCCATGCGTAGCTTTGCCATAACGACAAAAACAAACAAATCAACAATGGGATTCAAAACTTTATGTCAAAATGTAGTTTCTTCCACACAGAAATGCTGAAGACAGCCAGTCCAGTGGCGTCCCCTTGGGAGGGGAAAGTGTGCAAAGGGACATAAACACACCCACAAAGATTTAATCCCAAATTGAAATATTTCAGAAGGCAGGGGGAGAACGATGTTTGCCGTGCTTAAATTTTATTTCATCATGAAAGGGAACATGACTACAGCTAAACGAATTCTTGAACAAGTTATATATGAATTTTTTTTTAAAAGTCAGTTCCTACTTAGGTCAACAAAGAGAACTTTTATTTTAGTTACTTTTTGTTAAATTTAATTAATTACAGTTAATTAATGAATTAACATTTGAAAAAACTATTTGAATTTGAGTGGAAGAATAAAATGTATTTTATTAAAGCATGAAAATTTGAATAAGATATATAAATATATATAGGGAGAGTGTGAACTAATAGTAGGAATCTCTCTCTTCTAAAAAAAAAGTAACGGCTGCAGTCGCCGCTGTCAAGAGCTTGTTGGGCTATCTTCTCCTAAACCGTGGGGATCTGAATTTCAAGAAACCTGTCCACGGATTCGGAAAATTTCGAGGATCTTGATAAGCTGACTTAAATTTCGAAAATCGAATTATTTTAGAAGATATTAATAAAAAACTGAAAAAATAAAGCGTAATGGTTGCCAGATTTGGCATAAAATCATTCATTCCTTTGCAACAAAGCAATTCCAAGTATGTAGAATCGCGCGAAATTGACAAACATGAAATAGAATTGCAGCCATTTTACGCCAAATTAAAAAATATATGAAATAAATAACTCAAAGTGTGTTACACAAAGTTGACAATTTTCAAATAGTAAGTTCGCTTAGACAACAGGAGTTTAGAATGAGCGATTATTCGTTTTTCCAAAACAGAATAACTAATTGTAACTGATTTTAAAAGCGCCATCTTGGCATGAGGTACGATCTGGCAAAATGGTATGTTTCCAAGCAGGATGAATCTAGACTGCGAGTTCAAAAATGTTAGAATCAAAAATCTTGAAAATGAAAAATAATTAAAATGCAGATTATTTAAAAGCTGGTTCGGTCTAGCTGTAGTATTTGCTACCAGTAGAAATATTTGGTGACGTTACCTATGCCATTACAGGAGTTATAGTACACTTTGGATATTTGCCAGCGCGGCGAGATGATATAATTCGTGGTGCCAAATACGCCAATCTGCAAAGGATTATGTGTATGAAAATATGTATAACGTTTTCCGGAACATTAAATGAGCAGTAATTATAGGTTGTGAGCATGTGTAAATCGCCAAATAATGAAAAGTCGCCATTGGTGGCAAGCTATCCTAGCTGTTCCGTAGATTTTATCAAAGAAAATGTATGAAACACTGTTTTCTTAGCGATAATTATTAACTATAAATATACGCGAGTCACCAAATTATGAAAATTCGCCATAATTGGCTAATACGCAAGGGGTTCCATGGGTTTCACATAATTAAAAATAGTGCGAAGTTTAAATTTTTATGTTCCAAGCAACATGCAAGAACCAAGCAATGTGTAGCTCGGTAAAATTCAATGTGATCTAACCTCTGGGTTTTGTTTGTTGAAATTATGCCTTATTTACGAATAAGCCTTATTAGGGGCCGAATGCCTCTTACGAAAAGCGAGCGTAGCGAGTCTAAGGGCCTTGGCCCCTAGTTGAAAAAAAAAGAGATTCACAATTAGATGTTACAATAGTTCTAAACACAAAATTTCAACATTCTACGGTTAAAAGTTTTAGAGTTATGCGGAGTAATTTTTGGCACCAAATTTGGCGATATATCGCCTAAACTCACAAAAGACGAAGACTAATGGCGATATTTTGGGCATGGACCAAATGACTGACTTTCGCCAAATTTGACGACATTTTGCCAAAACTCGCCAAGGTCGATGACAAATGGCGATATTTTGGGCATGGACCAAACAATGACTGACTACTGATGCAATATAGTGAAGATGTGCACAGAAATTAATGTATTGAAATTCTTTTGGGTGGTTCTGGAAATAAACTCTCCAGTAGATTGAAACCAAAAATCGAGATGCGCAACTAGATGTTACAACAATCTTATATATGAAATTTCAACATTCTACGACAAATAATTTTTGAGATTTCAGAGTAAAATACATATGCACGTACAAAAGTCGCCAAGCTTGGCGGCTTTTAGCCTAATTCTTGAGGGAGGCACGCGACCGCGGCGGACCATTACCTAACTATATGGTAGGACGGTATTGTACTTGAAATGGATGAATGTCCCTAAAACTGCCATTGAGCGTAATGTGTTGGAAGTCTTTTGAGTGTTCCTGTAGCAGAACTATAAATGATAAAGACACTTTTTTCGATGGAGAAATATACTTAAGTGTCATACTCATAATGTAGTCGAACACCGGCTCGCAATCTTTTTAAACTAAGGGAATGTCATAAAAATGACTTGACAATATATCCCATTCGTTTTTCCTGTAATTATCAACAATTTACATTGAAAATTCGAAAAATAGTTGACTGGCTAAAAGAGTCGACTGGTATTTTCTATTTAGTTTAAATCACTTCGAAAAAACTTATTTTAAGAGAAAGAAAAAAATCTGGAGTGACTCCACTCGACTTTCCGAATACTTACGATTAAGATCATTACCAAGCATTTAAATAAATTTTAACCGATGAATAATTCAATCATATATACCAAATTGAAGCTCAATCGAATGTACCGTTTAAACGCTAGCGCACTTTCAAGAATTTCTCCCCATAGACCATAATGTAAAAGAAATCTTTTTCGTAACCCTGTAGAAAAACTATAAGTCCTATGCACATCAAAATCAATACCGGTCTTATAATGGTGGTTTATAACATGTATACCCAATTTGACCTCTATCGAATGTATTGTTTAAACGCTAGCGCACTTTCAAGAATTTTCTCCCATAGGCTATAATGTAAAAGAAATCTTTGTCGTAGCCCTGTAGAAAAACTATAAGTCCTATACACACCAAAATCAATACCGGTCTTGCGACGGTGGTTTATAACATATATACCCAATTTGAGCTCAATCGAATGCCCCGTTCAGGAGCTATCGTGTTCACACACACACACACACACATACATACATCTCGTAAAAATAGCATAAATGAATTCAGAAGACCTCAAAATGTGTAAATACACCAAAATCTCGAATTCGAATATTTTCATGATTACAATACTTTCCTTACATGGTACAAAGTAAAAATCTAAAATTCTTCCAGATTTTATTTACGCACTCGGCTGGAAGAATTTCAGATTTAAAAAAAAATCTATTCAATCAATTCTGCCCTATAGAGGAAAATGATAACTGTAAGTGCTCATATAGACCCCTGTTCGCATAATTTTGTTGCTGAAAATTGCATCCATTGTTGTTTGGCCCCTATTGGTGAAATGTTTTGGATTAGTGCGTATTGGAAAATCTAAAGTATCCATTTCAGTTATGAAATCGGATCCTTGATCGGAATTTAATTCTATGTTAAAATCTCGTACTAAAACAGTCTTACAATCATCCTCCTTCAGTAACAATTCGAATATAGCGTCTAATTTAACTTCATGAGAAATTCGAGGACTAGCGTATGTATCTGCAAATCTCACTTATACGCAATGACCATTTGAACACCATTGATCTGGCTCGTGTAGGCGCGGATAAAGTGTTTCATATTCTTTTTATCATGGCTAACTGAGATAAGTACAGGCTGTCCAAGAAGCTCCGTTTTTGCGTACGAGCACAGTTTCGCTCCTTCACCGATTTGGCGCTGCTACCCGACCACATCACTGTTGCCAACTCTGCTGGAGAAAACGTGGCTCAAATCAAAGTTAAAAGTATCCAGAAATAGTTAAAAATGTTTTCAAGCTGAAAAAAAAATGCAATTTTTTTTTTTTTGGCATTTACGTGCTTGTGCTACTGAAATATGCTTATTTGCTATTACTCTTTGAGTCATTTGGACATTCTTTTCCGATTTACAAAATACTTCGGTTTTGCCAGTTTACCAAGATTTTTTTCTCCGGCAGAGTTGGCAACAGTGATATGGTCGGGTAGCAGCGCGAAATCGGCGAAGGACCGAAACTTTGCCCGTACGAAAATTCCATAGGAAAAACTGGTTTTCGGACAGCCTGTACTTATCTCAGTGAGCCATGCTTTTTATAAAGTGATTTTTATAAAGTTTTCCTCTTTAAAAATCATAACTCCAGATGGCTTTCTGTTTTGGAAACCACTGTCTATCCGTTCGACCAAAGTGAATCCTGGTATTTGAAAATCATCTGAGGGGATAGTCCATGTTTCCGTTAGCAACATGATCCGTTAGCAACTTTAGATGACTTTCTGTTTTGGAAACCACTGTCAACCAAAGTGAATCCAGTTCGACCAAAATATTGCGTTAGCAATTTCAAATCACTCTGCAGAAAACATGAATCAAACGGAAAAGTGACCACGGCATGCTGCGTAGACAAAATCCCGTGCTTGAAAGAAATAGCACCCGAGCGCTAAAAAAAAGTCAATTCAGCAGTTCAAAACCAAATTAACCCATTTATGCCTAGCGTCCTTTTTTTGGGACGGCATTTTCGCTATTAGTCGAAAACGTTATTTATTTTTCTTAGCCTTTATTCATGAGTATTGATCCTCAACTCTACAAAATATTTTAACATGACCAAGTAGGATGTTGATATTTAGATTTTTATGCATAATGATTTTAAAAGAAATCATCCCTTGTTCAAGAAGTTGACATCAGAAATTTATCTATTATCTCTGATATCAGTAAAAATTGAAGAAAGTCTCAAAAATATCCAGGCACAAATGAGTTAAAAAAAAGACGCTTTCTAGGATAAATTTTTACTTCTAAAGAGATGTCAGATTTCGGGAATTAGAATGTAACAGAACATTTCTCTGAAAAGAAGCACATTTTGCACACTGAATTTTCCAGCATTAACAAGTAAAATTCATTTAAATTCTGTATATGCAAAATTTGATTTGAAAATATGAGCAAAAAATTCCTACATGTTTTGAAAAGTTTTGTGATATATTTCTCGTTGCACAATTGCAAGTCAACCCTTTTTTGACGCCTGCGTCAAAAAAGGGTCTCTAGATCTGTGACACGCGATGAACGTTTTGATCGTCCGCCGTCTTGCTGGTAATTAAGTCGAGCGATGGCAACGGCTCCCCTTTTTTCAGCATTAGGCAATCTATCCAGCTGTTCTCGCATTCTTCCATTTTTCAGCAGATGTCAGTGCTGTTAAAAATAATCGTGACAATTTTTTACGGGAAATGACGTGCTAAAAAGTAAAGGATTATCGTGGAGCTATGCCACCCGCAACTATTTTTATAGAAATCAAATCTATTCTTCGTGACTGGCAACAGTCAAAACGTCAGAGTTTGGTGTTTCCAGAGCCGGAACACTGCGCCTTAAAGGGTGAATTATCAATTCTGGCTAACTTTTTCACAGACTTACGTGAAAAAATATTCAAATTTTGGCTGTTTCTTACATGGACTCATTAACTTTAGTTCAGATAGCTTTTAACTCAAGATAACAAATCAAAGGACAAATGTATAACAGTGAGATTATTTTTGAATTTTTCTTATGCAGTTTATGCCATACGAAAAAAATTGTGTAGGGAAGTGTTTTGTAATCGATGCGTTTAATATAATTTTTCTCTATTTTTGTAATTGAAATAAACCTTTGTTAAAGTATACAGATATAGCATATGCAGGAAAGCTTTAGATAATCAATTTTAAATTGACTGAGGGTAAGCTACTATTTATTAGACCACTCAAATCTATTTAAACCCATATTTTGGCGACTCCAAATCTTTAATAGCTGAATACCAACAAGATACGATGTATTTTGTTTTTACTAGATTACATTTAATTCGTAACTTTAAAAGAACATTTTTTTATACTTCACTCATTAAAGAAGCCATCAGTGATCAGATCTGATAATTTAATTGCTTCTTTATTATTTTTCTGAAGACGAGCAATTTGATTAAAAATGTCTAAAAGAAAAATATTCATTCAGAAATGAATTAACATTGAAATTTAAGCATAATGATTCGCTTAGATTTATCAGCATTTTTTCCCTAGCTTGAATGCCTAACTATAAAAAAGGTAAGATCGACTTTCTTGCTTTGCGCATAAATTTTCATTCAGAACACTAATTTTCTTAATTATCCACATATTTACAAAACAATTTTGATTAATAAGTGGTTGTACATAATAGCATGCATAATATCAAAATTGAATATTAAAAATAAGTTTCTTGTTTTCGAATAGATCTGTCTGAATATATTAATTGTTAAAATTTATTAGTATTTTATATTAACAAAATTGATTAATAAACAGCTGTATGTTATGGTGCATCACAGATAATACTATTCTATTATGTTTTCCTACTTTGCGAGCAAATTTTGAGTTGAGAACACTTATTTTTCAAATGGCTTTTAAAAACTTATAACAACTAAATTGATTGTGTAACAGGTATTAAAAATATTTTGCATATTTAGTGAAAGCTGAAATAATTTGAAGGATACTACACATTATTAAAAGCAACAAGTGAGTCATGAATTAAATGACTTGATGCTGCATGAAAGTGGAAGGAAACGTTATTACAAAACATATTTCCATCCAAAAATATCAGCACAAAAATCCTCCTTTTTACAGTATCACAGTTTATCTATATTAATAACGCTTAATTTGTTTTTCACGTTAAAAAAATCTAATTACACAACAGTGAAAATTTCCGCCCTCCCCACTTCTTATGACATCTGTTTAAATTTAAATAAGGAAACAGAATAAATTGCTTTGTTCAGTCATTAATTTTTGAATGGAAAGATGTTTGGCGTCATTAAGCAAGATAGCAATCCATTCATTTTTTTTTCTTCATCTGTAATTTATTTCAGAATGCTCTCGCATTCCGTAGAATGTTTTTTATTTTTCCAAATTTTCATTATGGCTGTCCCGAATTCTTTTCGTAGCAAGACTAAATAATTGACTTTCGAAATTTAATTAGATTATTCATCAACTTCAGAGGATAATTAAAAAAATAATGGCAAGTAAACAAAATCGTTACTTCTTTAAATAGTGGCGATTACCTGTTATGTGTTTCTTCACTCAGTGTAAAGGCTTTCAAAGTCTTTTTTTCCCCCACGAAAATGTTGGAAAGCCTAAAATTAATTGCTAAGCCATCTTCTGGTGGCATGCAGCAGCTACCATTTTTCCAAAAAGTATGATTAAATAATTAAAAAAAAAGTTGTAAAGATGATGAATAAATGTAAAATGTTTTTTCAATTTGTCTTTCACTGAAATTATTTGTGGGTATTTTGCTTATATTTTCTCTTTTTCTAAGATATTTGACGCAACTTATGTTTTTGTTCAAAGTCGGAGAAATAAAATTTTGTTTTTGGGGTCAAATGCGAATGGTGATCGGTGGATTAAGAAGAAACACTTTTTAAGAAAAAGTATATATACTATATCAATTATAAAAATAAGGGGTCTCACGGTCGCACGGTGCGAACCAAAAAATAGGTGCGTGCGACTAAAAGTTTCATTTGTTGAAATTTTGGAAGATAAGTTTGGTGCCACCAAATTTGTCTGTGTAGCTAAATATTTGGATCCTATTTGAACCCTTCTACTATATACATATAAAGATGCATTACTCGCACTAATACTTCATAAGCACTACACTTCAAAGCACTAGGGAGTTTTTTGAATTTTAATCAATGCAGAAAGTCGTTCGTTTTTTGTAGAAATGATTTTGATAAATAATTTTTATGAATATTATAAACTATGAAAATAAACAAAGTTTGCAACTGGCTGACAGACTGGCTATGTCAGTTTGTAACTTCGAAACAAGATTTTCCTTTTTCCTGCAGGACCAGACCGCTTTAAGACTTGCAAGTGGTCTAAAAAAATCGCCAAAAATTCAGAATTGTCGCTTCACAAACTTGAATTTCTAAATTTGATAATTTTTGAAGATATCTCAGAAAAAAAAAGAAACTAGGAAAATAAGCATTATGGTTGCCACGTTTGGCGATTTTCTGTTCAGAACCAAAGCAGAAACATTCTTTTTATCATGCAGAATCTTGTGCATTTGAAAAACATAAAGCGAGATTTAGGCCAATATTATACCAGTTTAAAAATTACGTGTAGGAAATAAGTAAAATGGTATTGCTGAAAGTCAGTCTTTTTAAAATTAAAAGCAAGATCATTTGGATAATAGGAGTTTAAAATTACAGATTACACGTTCTAAAACAAATTGCATTGACTTATCTATTTCGGAATATAGTCACGTTGCATGCTAAATCTGTCATTTCACATCAAAATTTCATTTTAGGATAAGGGCACTCGATAATTTGCAATTACAAAGGGCATTCCATAAAAACTGAGAGTAAAATCATAAAAAAAAATCAAGAAATATATTTACAGCAAAAAATACACCATTCTTTTTCAAAATACCTTCCGTCAGATGATATGAAACAGTCAGATCGTTCAACCCACTTTTCAAAACAAGTAGAGAAGCCCTTTTCTGGAAGCTGCTTCAAAGAACCCTCCACTTCTGAAATAACTTCACAATCTGTATTAATTTTTCTGCCAAGGAGCTTCTCTTTCAACGTCGGAAACAGCCAGAAATCGCATGGTGCGAGATCTGGAATGTAAGAGGGATGTGGCATGATTTTAATATTGCATTGACTAAGATATTGCTGAACAGAAGTAGCGACATGCGGGCGAGCATTATCGTGATGTAATGTCCAATTCCCTATCAGTTCATGACGATTTCTGTAGGGCAAATAAAACAGTTCTTTAAACAAGCACGGAACTAGGAAAATAAAATCGTCTGATTCGTTTAGAATTTTGTAAAAACGTACAGTTAACAGTTTGAAAAAATCACCTGCACTTCCATTTTTTAGTTTCGTGGTGTTGCCACTACGTAAAAAAATAACTCTCAGTTTTTATGGAATGCCCTTTGTAGTAAGAATCACCATAAAAACATGTTTACTTCAAATTTTGATTTACTTCTGAGTAATTTCTTTCAATTTGCAAAGTTGCAAATGACTATTGTTTACAAACTTTCTGGTATGTTTTTTGATAAGACGACTTGTCCTTTTACTATGGTTTTATCCCCGGTTTTTTATTTATTACGTGTTATAACATCTTCCGAAATTCACTCGCCAAGGAATCCAGATATATTATAAAGATAGTTATGGTGAAATTTTATAAAATTCCATTTTGGCAGTCGCTACACTTATTTTAAAATATGTTTGTGTGTGTTTGTCGGTTGTGTTATGGACTACTAGATGACTGGAGTGAAGATCAGCAGAAAAACGCCGCGAAGATGACAATGCCCTATTTTCTGGTAAACCTCTTGCATGAGCTGCTTCACAGGAGGTGGTATTGGCGATAATTCAAAATGCTGCTCAATAGGTGGTTCACAAAGTATCCAGAAGCGACGGTAAATGTGGGCAAAAAATCCGTATTTCATGGTACATAGTTCTATATTTATTTTAAAGGACGTTCAGATGTATGGAAATCGCAACACTATTATCTTGATTAAATTTTACAAAAATGTACTCCATTTATATCATTTTGTTATTAAAATGAATAAATAAATAAAACCAAGTTTAAAAGAATTTTGTGAGAGAGAGTGTTTTTTCAATTTTAATAAAACTTCTGATTGTTCTCAAAAGTAAAAATTATCGGTTTTTGGTAAACCATGAAGAAAAAAAAAAACAGTCTAGTGGAAAATTATGCACATTAAATCCTGAGAGTTTTAGATATACGAATTATAAGTTTTAGAAAAGGAGAAAATATTCAATAATTCCTTTTTTTATGTCCTAAAGATTTTTGTAAGCAAAATTTCTTAATGATGCAAATTTTAGCTTTAATTAATCAGCTTAATTTAAGTAATTTCTAGCTTTAGTCCTCCTACATGGAACGCAACTAATAGTGTGAAAATTAAAAAAATACTAAGCGTGAATTTGAAAAGTTGAAAGCAAAGGTTTTGAGACGATTCAGTTTTTCTAAAATTTTGTTGAAATTAAGTCTTAATACAACGAAATACAGCAATATTTAGTATAAAGTTGTATATCCTTTTACTCTGAGAATTGCACCACATCGTCTGGGTCATGGATATGTGCTGTGATAGCGGAAAGCTACGCAAGGTGCTATCTGCTTAGAGGGAAAGGGGGTACATTGGGAATTTTTTTTAAGAGATTCTAATTTATATTCACGTTACAACTCTAGAAAACCGCCCAGCAACTCAGAGATCGACAGAACTGGCTTTCTAAGGTGAACCTAAGAAGTTTTGGCCATCCCCGATTTAAGATCTTTAAGGAGTTATGCCTTTGAAGAATGCTTCCTTTTCTCGAATTTTTTTCCGATGTGTTCCCAAAGATGTCCAATTGAATTGAGGTGAGGTGACGGACTCGGCTAATCCAAAATTTTAATTTTTTTAGCTGTAAACCAATTTTTAATCATCTTGGAAATGTGCTTTAGATTATTATTTCAATGAAACATCCACGAGGTATCTTTTTATGAGCATGTGATCTTCTGAATGTTTTTATAAACGTTTTGATCTATAACCCATCGATGTGACTAGGGGGACGACGCCATCGTGATGGCAAGGTCTCGAGATCATTATTGATCCTTTTCCATATTTTACTGTTGGACTTTGATACCGAGGATCCATTCTGATGCTTTTTGGACGACGAATATAACGTCGGCCATCACTTCCAAACAAAGTGAATTTGGATTCATCACTCCAAAAAATTCTTTTGGAGTCTTTGGTTGTTCACGTTTGTGCTTCCTAGCAAATTTCAGTTGGATCTTTCGAATCTGCCCAGGTGAGAGTTTTTTTTTTTCCCCAAGGCACTCGTGCACACAATAGAGAAGCATCCTGGCTGCCTTATACTTGCAAAAAGATACTTAGCGAGCGGATGTATCAGAAGAATTATCATTCAAAGCGCATTTCAAAATGATGAAGAATTAATTTACTGCTAAGAAAATTAAAGTTTTGGACTGGTCGAGTGAGTCACCTCAAAACAATGTAACCGAGCCTCTTTGAGAATAAATCGGCAGAAAAGTCAGGACGTTCTTTGAAGGCAGAACTCCTTCAGTATCTTTAATCGGAATGGGCATAACTCTCTGGGTCCACCTCAGAAAGCTTTGTTAATTCCATACCCAGACTATGTGGCGCAGTCCTCTGAGCAAAAGTATAGCAATATTGCTTACTAAATATTGCTATACTTCGATAGAAGTACAGCAATATTTAGTAAGTAGTTGACAAACATTACAACAAACATTAAGACAATTAATTTCAGCATAGAAGAACTGAATCGTCTCAAAAATTTCTACTTTTCAGATTCAAGCTTATTATTTTTTTAAATTAACAATTTTTACACAATATTAGTTGCACACCATGTAGGAGGACTAAACCTACAAATTAGTAATTAACGTCATTAAGAAATTTTGCTTACAGAAAAAGTTAAGGAAAAAAACAACCATATCGTCTCATAAAACTTTTGCGAGCTGTTGTATGTACTACATACTTAACAAGTAGAAAAACATAAATTACAAACTACTCAAAAAATTCTCTTTTTATAGATTTTGTTTAATTTGAAAGAGAATGACTTAATTGTTAATTAAAAAAATAATATAATAGTGACATTATTTATAAACGTAAAAAGTAGTGAATAAGCTATTATATTCAAGAATGAAGTTGAAAATATTAATCCATTTTAGAATGAATAAAGCAGAAATAAAGGTAACGCAAAAGGAAGTAAAAGAAGTTAAAATTATAAATGTGAAAGATTTTTACAAGCACACTGCATGCAATTTTTATAATTACATTTTTCATCTGGCGAAACTATTTAGAATTTAGACTTGCAAATGAATGTGATGATTCAAAACTGCAAGAGGTACTTAGTTTTCTGTATTTTTTTTAAACGAGGGCAAAATTTTAATGCGAAAATGTAATTCAAACTTCAATTAAATAATTCTTTTACGGCTGAACAATAAAAATATATGTATCACGAGAATTTTCAATTTTTTAAAGAATTAAAAGAGGCGTTTCGTTATAAGTAGGAAAGAAGAGGACGCAATCTATCTATATATCTATATAATCTACATCTATCTATCTATCTATCTATCTATCTATATATATATATATATATATATATATATATATATATATATATATATATATATATATATATATATATATATACACAGTAAAGCACCGTTTATACGCTTTTCAAGGGACTATTTGAAAAAACGTATAAATGAGAAAAACGTATAAACGAAAATCTCAAAAGTACATACACTTTCGTAATAACAAACAATAGAAATCCAGATTTAAATTAAAATAATGCATCTTATATTACTGCATGAAAATAAAATGCACAGTAGGTATGTAATACTAAGTTTTATCCCGAATTTAATATACAGCTAGTACTTGTATTCATATTCATTCCGCATGTACAAAAGATTTTGTAATTTTCGGCTTTTTGGCTGTGTGGGAATGCGCAGAAAAAGTTCATTGTACATAGCTAAAAGTGCCTTTTTAACATTTTCATTTAAATCGCCGTATATTACACATTCTTGCATGAAACTAAAACTTGTCAAAGCTTGTTGAAAATTGGCATCACACAGTTTCTCTCTCCTTCATTTCAAGAAAAAACGTATAAATGAAGCTTTCGATTTTAGACAAAACGTATAAATGAAATTATTTAACATTAAAATCTAATGAATTTCACCGGGACCACTCAGAAACGTATAAATGATAAAAAATTATAAATGGTGCTTCACTCTATATAGAATATGAGTTTATGGGACTCATTTGTAATAAATAATGTTAAGAAAAATAAATTGTATTGCTGATAATAGACAGGGTTTGTAAGATAAGGAAAATTTGGAGCTACTTTGACTTTTGGCATAATTGATTTTTTAATTGAAAAACATTTTTTTTTCTTAAGATCGTTTTGAAACAGTGACATATTTACTCAGAGGGAGCAATAGGGTGTAAAGAGGAAATAAAGTTACAAAACATGACTAAGAGATATTGCTTCCTTAGAAAGCCTTAAAATCGATTATCAGACTCAGACATGGACTTCCGGCTTGAATTGTAAAGTAGTCTTTATTAACCCCTCCCCCTCCAAAATATAATTTTATCAATAAAGTGTTTAATTTAAAAGATAATCAGGGTCTATTAATTTTTCAATCTTAAAACTTACTCATTAGCATATTCCTTATTCATAGCTTGTTTATTCCAAAGTGAAGTAAATGGGGTTTGACTTTTTCAGAGTAAACTATTGTAATATGATAAATATGACAGAATAAACTAGAATAAAATCCTATGAATTTATAAGCATGCAAAAATAAATTTTATCGAACTATTGGAACTAAAGAACATCGAACTAAATTATGGAAAGCTTTCATAATGTGATGCAGCATAAAAGCTACTTGACTTATATTAAAAACGATATAAAGAAAAATACGCTCTAAGACACATACATACTCGCACAGACACCCCCTCTCCCCCCCAAAAGCCGCCCAAGAAAGTGTAATGCAAATTGGATACAAATTGATGTTGATACAGATATAATTGTTATTGCATACAGGGTTTGACAGAAAATGCAAAATTTGAAAGCTGGGCGACCAATGAATGAATATAGGATACTATAGAATACTACCTTCAGGAACGGCCTACCTATTTGGTTTAAAGACTGTTTTAGTTCCTGAAGTGTCCTACTGTCCTGCTGAACCCTAGCTCCAGGCTCAGGTCCAGCAAGCAGCGGTTTCCCTCATTTTTATTTTATTTTTTTTACAGCACAATTTTTGGATTACAATTGGTAAAATACATCAGTGTTATACAATATAAAAGCAGTTAGTTTACAATGGTTTACAATTGCTCACAATATTGTTCTTAGTAACATTTGACCATAGATACATATATTTAACACGTTCTTTTTTTTCTTTTTTTACAATTTTGAAAGTTAAAAAAAGTAAATAATAGCTAAAAGTAAACAATAGGCTTGAGAATGATAATCTTTAAAAGTAATTTTGAAAAATTTAAACAGAAATAAATACAACTAATATTAGCAATTTTTGTTTTAGAATGCAGGGTTCTTTTTTTTTTAATTTTGAAAGCATACACACGGTAAAAAAAATTCGGAAACGTTACCCCAAAAAATGGGGCAGCTCTTGCAGTTCAAAATTGCGGAAACGTTTCCGAACCATGCGGATAAAATATTTAGAAACGTTTCTGCATATGGCGGAAACATATTTACCTATTTTCCTGCATTTTAGGTAAGATTTCTGGAAAAGATGGGTAACGTTTCTGTATATGTTGGTAAAATATTGAGTAACCTCTCCGTGTATTTTGCAAAGGTTTCCGAGTATTTCGGAAAGGTTTCCGAATTAACGAGTAACCTTTCCGAGTTTTTCAGAAAAAAAGTAGCATGCACTGAAGCGTTTCGAGTATCTTAATCCAGATGGCAGCACCAAACTCTATCGGAAGCAGCGGTGAGGACTAACGACCAGAGCCAGAATCGAACGCTGGACCTACGCGTTCGGAAGAAAGCACAGTACCACGACGCTGCAGTTTTCTTGCCGAATTCTGCTTTAAAAGTAAACTGACTGCTGTAAAAGTTATTTGTGGTACGGCTTGTTTTGGAAACATAAAATTTTTTTGAAGTATTTTGTAAATGGAGAGAAAATACCATAATTAATAAATATAAATAAAAAATCTTAAATCTTTTTTCTTCCACATAAATTATTTTCAGGAGATAATGTGCTGTTTTATTTAAGTATTCATCCGTTTTATTTAAGTATTCATCCGGCGACGTCACCTGGTGACTGGTCACAAATAAACTTCACAGTGACCACACAGTGAAGTTACATCACTCACAAGTTACCAGACCCTTATTATCGCATGGGCAAATCGGGACTTTGCCCAGGCCCCCCAGTTTCAAATGCTGTTCTGAAATATTCTTTTATATGTCAAAATATTATGAAAAAGAAAACAAATTTTATAGATGGAGACCTTCAAATTCATCAATGCCCGGGGCCCCTGTTGGTCATAATCGGGCTGTGCAAGAAGTTACAATGGGACAGTCCTGTGACAATTGTGACCCTCTGTGACGTCACAGCGACTCTTTTGTGACCATCTGTGCTATTAGGGAAAACGCGTTCATTCTTATCCGTCTCTTGGCACTTCGCACATGCGCGCGAAGTCCCAAATAAAGATTTCCTCTCCCCCGTAAATACTTTACCCCGAAATATGGGTTATGTTTCCGAAATCGTGAATTTGAGTAGAGCATCGGTAGGTTACGCTATACTTTCGGAAACCTTTCCGCTATAAGTATGTAACGTTTCTGAATTTTTTTACTGTGCATATACATTTAATAATATACTGAAAAATAAATTTAGGCTTCGATATGAGAAGTGTATTTTTTTTTTAATCTAACGAAATAAGAGCAGCAACAGAATTTCTATGTCAGGAAATAATGCTAATAAATTCATAATTAAAAAAAAATGTTCTATTTAGAGTTTTTACGTAGTTTTTATCATCTGAAATTCTTGTATTTATTTAATCTGAATCGTTTTCTGGTGTATGAGGTCTTATATCAATCGGATGAATATACTTGGGTTGATTATTTTGTAGTTCTTCAATCCCTTTTATTATTTTGTTGCATAAGTTTTTATTTTTTACTAGCTGAGTGCCCGTCCTTCGCACGGTAGTAAACGAAAATATTCCAAACATGTGTAATCCCAATTAATTCTAGTGGTGAAATCTAAAATAAAAACAAAATTATTTGACTCTTGATGTAAAGTTTGCATCATGAGTACTAACCTGGCATCATTGCAATTTAATAACTCAATAAACTATGTCAGTATCATTCGCGATCAGAAATAGCTTAGCGGTTTGAAGAGAACTCCTGACTTTCAAAATGTGTTATTTCTACATCATACTGTTTTTTAGGTTCAAGTTGTAGTAATAAATACCTCAGACACTACATGTAATGGACAACCGTTTATTCTAAAATAGCTGCGCACCCGCTCTTCATACGGGAAGAAACGAATATTTTACTAAAATCATATCTGCGTGTGACAAAACAGAATTTAATTTTTAAAAAAGTTCAATTAATGTCCTCGAAATTACTGCGGGATGTATCAACGCAAATTAGAATTACTTATCTTTCAGTTGGCTGTAAAACAACCCTTGAAAAAGGATAAACAGAACACTTTTAATTTCATGAAATATTTATTAACGTGGTATATTGTGATTTATTCATATTATCCTTACAAATCTACTAATATTACCTATTACGTATATCAATACTATCTATCTTCCTTCTCCTTCAAGGCTACATTAAAAGAAACAGCTTAGATTATTTTGTACCAATGGGATCTTCTTATTCTATGGTGATTCTTTGCAATTTACGCATTAGCATAAACAATTATCACTTCACATAATGGTTGCCATTAAGGAAGCTCTCTCTCTATATTTAATTTATGCATAGTTTTGTAAGATTTGCGTATTTAGCACCACAAAACATTTCATCTCAACTTGGTGGAAAATATCCAAGCGGTGCCGTTTTAAATATCCATATATCCAATATAGCGATATCTTATAAATCCTCCATGGTTCTGTCTCTTGAAAAACATCATTCTGTGTAATCTCGAGGAGCTATTTAGAATCGCTTTAATTGTGACAGAACGCAGTTGAAGAGTTTGCAAATTTCACGCATTTTTTTCATTTTTTATTTATGACGTCACAATTCAGCTGCCGTAAAAGATACCCCGGTTGGTTGATGGAGTTAATTTAGATTTTTCGCACAGTAGTTTTCAAACGGTATCCTATTAAAACTTACAAAGACGTTGAAAAAATTTTTTGCTTTATAAAGTACCCCTATGGAGGAACGTAATCCAACGTTAAAATAAAACTATACTCGCAACATGCATATGTTAGAAAACCTATAAACATTTTTAAATAAGCAACGGATTAAAATGCCACTAATAATGATAATAATCGCTATCTATATTCGCTATAGCTGTGACAGGACGTTAGAGTTGCAGAGTTTACAAATTTCACGCATTTTTTTAAGGGGACAGCCTACTTTTAAAATGCCCCAAAAATTGATTTTGAGATTTTTATCTCATTAAATAGTTTACTTTATTCTAAAAAGATTGATACCAACCATTTTTCTGTATGACAATTATTTATTGAGATAAAAAGGAAAATGTAAACGCAAGTTGGGCAGCATGCTGTAGAAGCTGCAACTAATGTTGACACTAAAAGCATAAAAGAGGCAGAAAAGAAATGTACAGAATTTAAATTTAGAAACTCGAAGAGCCAGAAAAATGCTCAACAGTTCTCAGTTTGAGGCAATAAAAGAAAACGAAGGCAATGTGCAAAAAAGCGGAAAATTTTAAATCGAAAAGTTCATAAAGTGAAATAAAATCAAATTTTTATGTTGCATAGTAAAAAAAAATATATACATGGATAGAATTATTAAAATAACTTCAAATAATGTACTTTACCAATATTCGTGCCTTTATATCCTAAAAATGTATCTTTTGTTAAGGTATGTACATATTTTTTCATATTTACAATTGTCGAGCTTTTCTTTAGATTGATGTTTCTTAAGCCATATTAAAACATATTTTGGGTTAATCATTTTAAATACTCAGTAAAATTATTTTTAAATAGTAAATGTTTCAATAGAAAATGTTTTTAATTTTTAAAAATTAAATTAATGTTCCAAAACTACAATTTGAACTTTAATTGGCGTTTTCTCAAAACACTGTTTTTCAAGTTTGCGCGCATGATATTTTAAAAACTATTTAAGATATCAACTTGAAATTTTTCTCAGGCATTTATTTTAATATAATGAACTAAAATGAAATGGTTGTGTTTCATAGAAAAAAAGTTATGATTGTAAAACTATCAAAATTTTTATGATAGTTTAAACTTTTAGATTAAATATTTTTTTTAAATTTAAATTATGAAAATAATTAAACCATTTTAGTTTAGATTGTTAATTATAACGTTTTGTTTAATTTAGAAAAAAATTATGAGGATCAAAGGAATTCTAATTGAGATATCTTGCGCGCAGTGGGAAAGTACCCTTGAATTGTTTTTACAATATTGTGTGGTAAAATAATATTTTTTAAATTATCACCTTTATAATAAACTACAATAATATTTTTAATCAATAGAGTAATGTCATAGTAGTTAACTGAAAAAAAATTGTGTTTCTGCATGCATTCATTATTTTTTTTTTAATTATGAAAGTTGAACTAAAATTTCTACATTTTCCCATTCTTAAAAGTAGGCTGTCCCCTTAAAATGATGTCACTGTTTAACTGCCGTAAAAGATACCCCGGTTGGTTGAGGGAGTTAATTTGATATTTCGCTCAGTAGCTTTCAAACGGTATCATATTAAAATTTACAACGACATTGAAAACTTTTTTGCTTTATATAGGAATAGGTCACTATGGAGGAACGTAATCCAACATTAAAATAAAACTATACTCGCATATATATGCCTGCGACATAATTAAATGCGGGGAAAAAAATACAACAATTTTAATATATCGCGCTTTAAAACAATGTAACTTTTAAAATGAACATAAGCTGCGTTAACAGATTTCAATTTTTAATTGCAACAGATTAAAGTACCACTGATAATAATAATAATCATGAATTTCTCAGTTTATTTCTAAAGTAAGTTTTAATCAAAATATCGCCTTGTGTTAAAAAAAAAAAGAGCAGGGATAAAATTGTGGCGTAATTTTTAGGTATCATAAAGCATTTGACGTCATAGATCCTCACTTGCGAATTGAAATTCCGATATCCTATCTTAAAAACTCCATTGGTTGTAAAAAAACCTTTTTTCTAATCCTTTTTGTGGCAGCAACCCAACATAAATTCTCGTGCCATGATCGCAATGTAATGAATGGCGTAAGATCGCGTTGATGCTATTAAATTCTAAACATTAGGTTGCATTAAAATTCGTAAAAAATCATCTAATTGACATAATTTTTTTGTTTTCATATTAAAAGAGGGAGAAAAAAATGTTTCACCATTTGTGATAATATCAAAAAGTTATGACGGATAGAATTCAAGATGCGACAGTTTTAAAATTATTTTACGAAAAATTCGTCAAAACATATACTTAGTAAAAAAAATTCCTAAAATTCAGTAAATCATGTTACGTATTCAGAACAAACTATTTTTAAAAGAAAATTTTCTCCTCTATCCGATGATACAACTGCCGTTTTGCTGCGAACGTAATTTCCGACGTTATTACGAATTAGGTGAGAAAAAACGCCAAAAATCGCATAAAACATAAAATAAAAAAAATTCTAGGTCGAATTTTGAAAAAATCGCTTCGAGGTGCACAACTACATGTATAGATCTTCCCGAGTACCAAATTTGGTGTTTCTAGGTATAGCCGTTTGTCCGTAACGCTGCCGACAGACACACACACAGACACACAGACACCTTCTTTTATAATAAGTAGAGAATACATATGCAGCCCTCTACTCATTACTTTGTGAAGGTGATTTTAAAACTCTGTATTGCTTTAATAATTTACAATTAGTGAAATAATGTAATGAATTTCCTTGCATATTGCATTTACAATGATCGGAGGAGGCTCTGTTTATTTTAAAAAAATATACTGGGAATGGTCTATGATTGGTAAAAAAAAGGTAAAGGTTCCTGTGTTCTAAAAGAAAATCCTCTGATGGTTTTTTAAAGTATTGGTAAGTATACCTGCCTGTAACTTCTGTGTCTCATGATATTTTCCATTTTTCTAATTTGTCCTTTTTACTTCCTTGTACGTAGTATAAGGAAGTAATGTGATCCCGAAAAATTTTGGGGGCCAAATTTCGACATAAAAACCGATTTTGACTACCTCTAAATTTAATTTAAAAATTTTTTTCGATGCATCTCATCGTAGGCTAGCATGCACGATCATATTAACGCGTCTGCAACTCATTTTGACCAGTGGCGAGTCTACTGTGGCCAGTTTTTCCATGCCGTCTCTGTACGTACGTACGTATGTATGTAACTCGCATATCTCAAAAAATATTGGTCGTAGAATGTTGAGATTTGATATTTAGGATTGTTCTATGATCTAGTTGTGCACCTCCCCTTTTGGTGGCAATCGAATGGATAGTTTATGTACAGGACCGCCCAAAAGATTCGAAATACATTACGCTCTATGGGCCGAAATTCATTAAACTCGCCTAACTCAAAAGCTACTAGGCGTAGAATGTCGAAACTTCATATTTTGGATAGTTGTAACATCTAGTTGTGCACCTCCCCTTTTGGTTCCATTCGACTGGATAGTTTATCTACAGGACTGCCCAAAACATTCGAAATACATTACACTCAATGGGCCGAAATTCATTAAACTCGCATATCTCAAAAACTGTTAGGCGTTGAATGTTGAAACTTTATATTTAGGATTGTTGTAACATCTAGTTGTGCACCTCCCCTTTCGGTTCCATTCGACTGAATAGTTTATCTACAGGACCGCCCAAAAGATTCGAAATACATTACGCTCTATGGGCCGAAATTCATCAAAGCGTTTTTTAGAGGTATTGGGATATTTCAAACGACTCAGAAGTGATATATGCTGTAAAGAGTTAGAAAATGAATTTCTCCATTAAAAAAAAGTGTCTTTATCATTTATAGTTCTGCTACAGGAACACTCAAAAGATTTCCAATACATTACGGCCAATAGCAATTTTAGGGGCATTCATCCATTTCAAGCACAATACCGTCCTACCACATAAGTTAGGTAATGGTCCGACCACGGTCACGTGCCTCCCTCAAGAACTGTGCCAAAAGTCGCCAAGCTTGGCGACTTTTGGTGTACGTGTGTGCATATTTAACTCTCAAATCTCAAAAACTATTATGAAATTTCATATATAAGAATGTTGTAACATCTAGTTGTGCATCTCGATTTTTGGTTCCAATCTACTGGAGAGTTTATTTACAGGACCACCGAAAAGAATTTCAGTACCTTAATGTCTATGGACATCTTCATTATAATACAACTGTAGACAGTCATTGTTTGGTACATACCCAAAATCTCGCCGTCTGTCCTCGACCTTGGCGAGTTTTGGCGAAATATCGCCAAATTTGGCGATAGTCAGTCATTTGGTCCATGCCCAAAGTATCGCCATTTGTCATCGTTCTTGGCGAGTTTTGGCGAAATATCGCCAAATTTGGCGATAATCTGTCATTGTTTGGTTTATGCTTAAAATCTCGCCAAATGTCGTCGACATTGACGAGTTTCGCCGAAATATCGCCAAATTTGGCGCCAAAAATTATTTCCTATTTTGTATAACTCTAAAACTTTAACCCGTAGAATTTTTAACTTTGTATTTAGAACTATTGTAATATCTAACTGTTTTCAATATCTTTTTTGACAGCAATCGACTGAGAATTTATTTACATGGTGAGCCAAATGACTTTAAATACATTGAGGTGTATAGATGCATTCAATTCATTGAAAGTCTGTGGTCAATGACTACTTTGGCTATCCCCAAAATCTCGCTGACTATCTCAAGTTTGTCGGCTTTTGGTGAAATATCGCCAAATAAAGTGTCAGAAGGAAATCTTTTAAATTGAACTCAGCTTGGCGATATCGAAATATTTGGCTAGAAATCGCTAAACCTTACTATTATTGATATTTTATCTCTTTCAAACAAATAAATTTAGAGGAAGTGCGTCGAAAATATTTTTGATCTAATGGACGTGCAAGGAAGTCATGTGTTGGACACATCAGATTTTTTAATATGTATTTTAGATAAGCTAGTGGGCTTGGAAGTGAAACGCTTACTATTTCTTGGAGGCGACTACCATTTTTGTTTTTAGTGATAAAATTACTATTGTAGATAGCTGCTTGTTTTGCTAATCCGTCTGCTAGCTCGTTTCCCATAATCATAGAGTGTCCTTTTATCCATTTAAATCTTACTGTTTTAGGTATTTTTGTAAGGAGAACTAAGATTTTATGAGCTAATTTATTTGTAGTTATATTATTTTGTAGAACTTGAATACCTGAGTTGCTGTCAGATAAGATTAAGCATGAATTATATGACGTTGTTGAAAACTATTTTAGCGATCCATATATTGCATATAATTCTGCCTGAAAAATAGAGTTGTTGCTGTTGAGCTTAAATTGATTACTTTTTATCAGAATATCATCTTGAAAAACACAGTATGCCGCTCCGCAACCTTCTTTCATTTTAGAGCCATCAGTATAAATTTTAAGGTCTATATTGATATTATCAAACAATTGAGTTGGGGGAAGTAAGGGATCCCACAGTGATTTTTATAGGAATGTCATAATCAGAGTAGTTGTGTACTGTGTTATTTATTGTAACTTGGGTTTTTAGTCTTGAAATAAATGCATATTTAATTTCTTTGAGAATAGTTAAATGGACCAGTGCAATACCTGTTAAAATTTGGAGGCCTGAAGTTGGGGTTGTCCTGTATGATCTTGATATGAGTAAAAGAATTTTGCGTTGTATTGATTGAAGCAACCGTCTTCCGTGTATATTTAACGATTCATACCAACATATGGAAGCATAAACTATTGATCTTTCTAGAATAGCTTTATACCATATTTTCAATATATATTTACTTATTCCATTTTTACTTCCTTGTACGTAGTATAAGGAAGTAATGTGATCCCGAAAAATTTTGGGGGCCAAATTTCGACAAAAAAACCGATTTTGACTACCTCTAAATTTAATTTTAAAATTTTTTTCGATGCATCCTATCGTAGGCTAGCATGCACGATCATATTAACGCGTCTGCAACTCATTTTGACCAGCGGCGAGTCTGTTGTGGCCAGTTTTTCCATGCCGTCTGTACGTACGTACGTACGTATGTATGTAACTCGCATATCTCAAAAACTATGGGTCGTAGAATGTTGAGATTTGATATTTAGGATTGTTCTATGATCTAGTTGTGCACCTCCCCTTTTGGTGGCAATCGAATGGATAGTTTATCTACAGGACTGCCCAAAACATTCGAAATACATTACGCTCAATGGGCCGAAACTCATTAAACTCGCATATCTCAAAAACTATTAGGCGTAGAATGTTGAAACTTTATATTTAGGATTGCTGTAACATCTAGTTGTGCACCTCCCCTTTCGATTCCATTCGACTGGATAGTTTATCTACAGAACCGCCCAAAAGATTCGAAATACATTACGCTCTATGGGCCGAAATTCATCAAAGCGTTTTTTAGAGGTATTGGGCTATTTCAAACGACTCAGAAGTGATGTATGCTGTAAAGAGTTAGAAAATGAATTTCTCCATTAAAAAAAGTGTCTTTATCATTTGTAGTTCTGCTACAGGAACACTCAAAAGATTTCCAATACATTACGGTCAATGGCAATTTTAGGGGCATTCATCCATTTCAAGCACAATACCGTCCTACCACATAAGTTAGGTAATGGTCCGACCACGGTCACGTGCCTCCCTCAAGAACTATGCCAAAAGTCGCCAAGCTTGGCGTCTTTTGGTGTACGTGTGTGCATATTTAACTCTCAAATCTCAAAAACTATTATGAAATTTCATATATAAGAATGTTGTAACATCTAGGTATGTATCTCGATTTTTGGTTCCAATCTACTGGAGAGTTTATTTACAGGACCACCGAAAAGAATTTTAGTACTTTAATGTCTATGGACATCTTCAATATAATACAACTGTAGACAGTCATTGTTTGGTACATGCCCAAAAACTCGCCGTCTGTCCTCGACCTTGGCGAGTTTTGGCGAAATATCGCCAAATTTGGCGATAGTCAGTCATTTGGTCCATGCCCAAAGTATCGCCATTTGTCATCGTTCTTGGCGAGTTTTGGCGAAATATCGCCAAATTTGGCGATAATCTGTCATTGTTTGGTTCATGCTTAAAATCTCGCCAAATTTCGTCGACATTGACGAGTTTCGCCGAAATGTCGCCAAATTTGGCGCCAAAAATTATTTCGTATTTTGTATAACACTAAAACTTTAACCCGTAGATTTTTGAACTTTTGTATTTAGAACTATTGTAATATCTAACTGTTTTCCATATCTTTTTTGGACAGCAATCGACTGAGAATTTATTTACAGGGTGAGCCAAATGACTTTAAATACATTGAGGTGTATGGATGCATTCAATTCATTGAAAGTCTGTGGTCAATGACTACTTTGGCTATCCCCAAAATCTCGCAGACTATCTCAAGTTTGTCGGCTTTTGGTGAAATATCGCCAAATAAAGTGTCAGAAGGAAATCTTTCAAATTGAACTCAGCTTGGCGATATCGAAATATTTGTCTAGAAACCGCTAAACCTTACTATTATTGATATTTTATCTCTTTCAAACAAATAAGTTTAGAGGAAGTGCGTCGAAAATATTTTTGTTCTAATGGACGTGCAAGGAAGTCATGTGTTGGACACATCAGATTTTTTTATGAGGAAAATTTAAAAAGCTGTTGTAGTATTTTGTCTATTTTATTACTTATGTATTTCAGATGAGGTATCCAAGACAGTTTATTATCTATTATAACTCCGAGGTATTTAAATTTGGTATCATATGGTATTATAACATTATTAATTTTAAAATACGATCTTCTTTTCAGTTGTCGTGGTTTACCTATTGATATAGAAGTACACTTATCTATGGATATTGTAAGACTGTTATTGTTTGACCAAGTATTTATAAAATCTAAACTATTATTTATTGTTCGCTCCAAAGCTGCCCTTGACGAACCTTCACCAACCACCAAAAGATCGTCAGCAAAGGCCACCAGAGTAACACCTGGCAATTTAAAATCTATTAGCAATGAGTTTAATAGTACCTTCCAAAGAAAGGGCCCAAAGCACGAGCCCTGTGGACAACCTTTTGAAAGGTGATGCAAATATTCAGGATGTTGCCAATCCACTATCACCGATCTGTTATGTAAAAAAGAAATTATTATGTTTGTTAAGTCCTTTGGAAGGTTTAAATCTATTAGTAAGTCTTTTGTTTTAGTCCAAGTCAGGGAGTCGAATGCTTTATTAAAATCTATAGATACTATACCAGTATATTTATGATTATTGCTATTAATGTTTATGATTTCCTGTACTTGTTTGATTGCTGTTTCCGTATTTTGCCCTCTTACAAAGCCATGTTGATTCGGATGTATTTTGTCTGTTAATGATAATAAGTGTTCAACTCTATTAAGTATTAATTTTTCTAGTATTTTTCCTAGTATTGGCAATAATGTTATTGGTCTGTAAGAATTCGGGGATAGTGGATTCTTATATGGTTTTAAAAAGTAGACTATTTCTCCTATTTTCCATGCAACTGGAAAGTATTGTAATTTTAAACAGTTGTTATATAAGAAATCATAAAATTTTGGAATATTTTGGTGTATTATTCTAATTATTTTATGATCAATATTGTCTTGGCTAGGAGCCTTATTTAATCTAAATGAGTAGATTGCATTTTTAATTTCTTGTGGTGTAAAGTTATGGAAAGTTGAGGCTACTGTAACTGAGTTTGTTTCTGTTTCAATCGTATTTGTAGAAGGTCCGAATATTTTTAAGTATTTCAAATTTAGAGCTAACGGTAGTGTCTGATATGGCTAAATATGGTTCAAAGTTTGAAATTAAAAATTTTTGGAATCCTATTTTGTTATGTATCCCAAATGGGTTGACAGCACCCCGACAGAAGGCCGACCATGCGTTAACCTTAGCCTCTAAATTGCTTTTATGTATCGGGCCCTTGCCTGGAGATACAGATTGGTATGGATTGGATTATTTAAGCATTTATGCTTTCTGTAGAGAGCATTAAGTTTATTTCTTTTGATTCTTAAGTCTTCATTCCACCAATTTATTTTTACCTTTCTTGTTGGGGCTTTTTTCTTTAAATTATTATCTAGTTCTTTGTGTAGTACTTGGATTATTTTATTATATTGATCATCAAATTCGGCTTTAGTTAATATATTTTTCTTTATTATTTCTTTTAGTTGTTTTTGTCTTTTTAATGTTTTTATGAACTTATGTATTGCTGGAGTATTTGTTTTGTATCTCCTTTTAAGTAATTGTGGTATTGATTTTTGCAAAGTTATTGTTATAAGTCTATCATCAGCAAATTGAAGATCTCTTGATTCCTCCCGTAAGAAAATATCATCGAAAATTGGGAACGATGCTAGTGAGACGTCAGGCCAACCTTGGCTAATTGTGTGTTCGTAAGTAGGCAAACTGTTTGGATTATTGAGAACTATTAGTTTATGGATTGCTATTTGTTTTAGTAGTTGTCTTCCTCTATCATTTTCCCGTGAATTTTCCCATAAGGGGCTGTGTACATTGAAGTCGCCTCCTATTATTAATTTTTTGCTTACTCTGGGAAGTACTTCCCATTCGTGAAGATCGTCTGTGAATGATGAGTACGTATCTGAATGCAGCGTTCTTGAACTGCACTACTGGAGTGTATGAATCAGGGGCACAGCCTGGAGGATTACATTTGGGATATATCCCGCTCCCCGAAATTTTCGCTTTAGTTAGGAAAAGTTTCATGTTTTCGTCGTGCAATTTTTTTTTAAATTTTTGCATAACTGTCTTTTATATAGCTCCTACTTAGTAACACCCCGCCCTTAAAAAAGTATTTTTCAAGACGTTTAGAAGGTTTCTATAAATTATATAACAACTCGTGCATCGCTATCTCCAGAAAACAATATTTGAAACATACAAATTACTTTAATGTTCGAATTAAATAAAGCATTCTTACAAACAAAATAAGAAAAGTGATGTTTCAACATTAAAAAGGAAAATTAAATATTCCTTAAACGATTTGCTTCTAGTTCTTAATTTCTCTATACATAAACGCACACATTATCTACTTCACTAATTGAAAATCTCTTGTTTGCCGAAATATTTCTGAATATACCGAAAGTGTATTTCTTAATTTCAGATGCGAGATAAGTGCTCCTTTCGTTTAAGTACTGGATATTCAAAAGCCGTTATGAAATGTTTCATTTAAAAAATACAAGTGTTGACAAACGTCATTTTTTTTGTGGACTGAATATTC
This sequence comes from Cheiracanthium punctorium, assembly GCA_038373885.1. Classification (NCBI taxonomy): domain Eukaryota; kingdom Metazoa; phylum Arthropoda; class Arachnida; order Araneae; family Cheiracanthiidae; genus Cheiracanthium; species Cheiracanthium punctorium. Next base: position 311,670 of record JAWZYV010004477.1, read on the forward strand.
ACTTTGCATTTTACAATTAAAAAGGAGACTGGAAGGCAAGAATACTTTCTTTGTTCACTGAAATATCTCATTTATCACAGTATACTTAGGATACGTTCTCATTTAAATTTGTTTGCCATTAAAAATAAATAGATACTCTTTTAACTATTCATTTAAACAGGATTTGCCTTTGATCGCAGATAATTTGTCACAGAACATTATCAAAAGAAAAGGTCGTAGAAGGGATGTTTTAATTCTATAGTTTTATGTTGATTCCATTTCATCTAAGCACTCAAGAATGTACAAGCTTAAAAATGCTTCCGCGTAGCAAAACCCGGCAAAGGATTTATGAATGTTGTTAAATTGTCATGTAATAACTCATTCATAACAGAGTCTACTTCTTTCAACAAATTGCAACATAAATAAAGTAAATGAAGTTCTGAATAATTTATGCCCTTGTTAAGGAATAACGTTTAACCAAAGCTTGCGAAAACATAAAGGAATAAAGTGTGAGGAGTTAATGCATTTAAATGTATGATAAAAGAGGTTAAGGTAAAAGCGGGAATGGTTGGTTCTAAGGACATAAAAGCATAGCGCTGTATTAACGTAGATGTTATTCTGGCCTTATATCTGCATTTCATAATGTACATTAGTAATAATTTTTGTTATTGGTACAAATAGGGATAATTATGACCACTTTTTGGAAATTTCAATGTGAAATTTTAGCTCTAAATATAGGAAAAATATTATTTTCATTAATTATGGGGGCAAATTTTGACCTTTTGAGGACACCTAATAAAAATTGTGTTTTCGTAGATTTATTTGCTTAAAATTTAGAATGGTAGTCATAATTACCCAAACAAAACCGTAAAATTGAAAAAAATTTTTGGGTAATTGCGTCCACCATTGGGGTAATTATAACCACTTTTAAAACTTACGCTTATAACTTTTGTTACAGCAATTGAGACTACTATTTTTGTTTTTGTTAGCGATTAAAGTTACCCTTGTGCAGAAAAGATTGATACAAATAGAGCAATAAAGTTATAATTTCTACTTATTCAACCAAAATGATGCCTTCCTTTTGCTTGCTCCAAATAACTTTGAATACGGTACCGTCAAATCCGTTTAGTGAAAATTTTGTCACGGTGTTAGTTTTTCATTAGTTAATACTGTGGCTGCCGCTTAGTTGGATCTCATTCGTGCCATCGATTTTTGATCCATGATTCAAAAAAGCGACGGCTTTGATTGAGACTTTCAAAAGAGTGATTCCGTTCCGTTCGCTGTGATTTGATTCGATAAAGCGGCTGATGCAATTAACCAGTGATCCAATTGAGCGGCAGCCACGGTGCCTTAAATATATTTAATATTAGTGATAAAAGATACCTACCATGAAAAATACAATAGGCTTTATGCTAAATACTTTTGCGAAAGTTTAACATTTACAAATTTTTCGCAAGTTTCGCTGGTCATTATTGCCCTCAGGTCGTAATTACCCCACAGACCCTGTACTTGCGCATTCGTAAAGGTTTCATCATTGCTTTCTTATTAAAAATTCGAAGTAGCTTAGTATTTGCCACCCCTTGGCACAATCTTCCCCCTTTAAAAAAAATCTATTTAAGCAAGGGTATAAGCTGACGGATTATGTAGAGGCCAAAGAAGCATTCTACCGCACCGGGGTCCCAGTTCGATTCCCAGCATGGACTTTGGGTGTTATTTCGCCCGCTCCTTCTCTTTTCGATTTTTCACCACGATTAAAATTCGCTCATACTGGAGATAAGGCTCGCTTATACTAGAGATAAGGAAGCTCAAGGAGCTTCCTTAACTTCAGACCTCAGTCAGTCTTTTATAGGAGACAACGATGGCCTACTTATTATTAGGTGGAACCGCATTTTGTTTCATAATAAAGTGGATCGTAATTCAGTCCTTAGTAGCGGCCGACGCCAAATAATGGTAAATGCCAGCGATTAAAGCAAATTCACAAACTGCGCAAAACATTCGGATGCATTTCTGCGAATTGCTTATTCAAATGTTTAACCTTACTAAAACAGTTGAATAAGCTATTTATACAATGTATAAATAAAATAATTTTACCTATTTTAAGACTTACTAAGTCCAGTTCAGAAAGAAAATGTGTGTGTTTTCATATAAATTATTATTATTTTTAGACTTTTTTGAAACTTCTTTGAAATTACCATCAAAAACCATTATTTTGTAATTGCTCTTCAGTTCCTCGAACCTTGCTAATTTCAAATGGAAAATATTCCTGTTCTAAGATGAAAATAGGCAAGTAAATGTTTGTCCATATGTATCAATCTACAAGTATTCAAACTATTTCTGCTTATGCTAAGATGAAAATTAAGCAAATGAGTGCTTGAGCATTTGTATCACTTTATACGTATTGATATTATTTTTGCTATAAGATGTAAATGAAGTTAGTGTTTGTGCACTTATATCACTCTATAGATAGTCAGTGTCAAAGCTGCAATGCAGAGAATGGCAGATAGTAATACATGCTTCCTTAAAGGTTCGCTTAAATTATATTTGTTGATATTTTCAAAACCATTGATGAGAATGCAACGAAAGCTTATTTTGAAAAATTTGGGTTGGTTTTACTGAGTCACATGGTTTTATATGTAATGTGTTTTTTTAGAAAAAAGAAATAAAATGCATCAATTATTTTAATGTCTGATTTTTTTAAACACTTGAAAACTTATCGTTCAATGCTTTATAACATCTGTACCCCAGAACCAGACGAACGTAAGTGGGGCTGTAAAACTTTGGTTCTATTTTAATATGCAGATGACCCCATTGACAAAATTTACTGTACGCAGTAATAGAGGGCATTTCCTGAAATTAAAGGGCACCTTTTTTATTGTACACCAGTTGAAGAAGAACATGTTGTCTGTGCTTGGATTTTTTTTAAGGGTTAGAGTACATTTTAAAAGCTTATAACACAATGCGTGTATATTACAGAGATTTCCCAAAATGTTACAACTGGTTAAATATTACATATGGTTTTGTTGGTTATATGTTTTCTCAGTTAACAATACTTTAGAATACAGAATGCTAAAATCCAACTGAAGTGGAACAATTGAAGGATTTTTTTAGAAAGATTCTTTAATAGTGTTACATTACAAATGAAAAATTCAATCAGCTTTGATTATTTAACTGCTTTTATTTTGAATTCTGCGCAATACTTTATTAGTTAAAGTTCTTGGCTCTTGAAGCTTTTCACATGAAACTAAAAGCAGCTTTCTTAATTTCGAATTGGAGCTAAGTGGTGCTTTTGCGTTTTAATATTGGATGCCCAAAAACCGTAATAAAACGGCTCATTTAAAAGGTACGCCAAGTGTTGACAAACGTCTTACATAAAAAAAAAACTCAACATTTTTCATCTTACGTTACACAAATAGAATAGAAAAAGATAAGGTAATTTTTTTTTCACTTAAAAATTCTCATTTGCCGCGACTTACTTATGATTCGTACCCAATCGAAGTTGATTGCAATTAAAAGCTAACGCTCTTTAAATCTTCATTTTAATTGAATTTCTCTTTGGTTCGTTACAAAGAAGCCACCAAAAAGAGAATTCGCTGAAAGAATATTTTATAATTATTTATTCTAATATTATGTTCCTATCTCGCACCAAAACGTTCTAAAACAAATAAGACAAAAACTTTTTTTTTGTGTGTGTGCGCTTAAAGATCAAATGAAGAATTTGTGAACATATCAAAATGTCATGTACGACATTTTAAATTGCAATATAAACGAAGAACGAAGGATAAGAGTATAATTGTATGTTTGATGCTTACTGAATATGTGCAGTGAAAAGGTAGTAGAAATAAAATGATAAATATCTATATAAATAAAATTAGACTTTTGTCTGTACATTTCTTGGAATTCAAAAATTTTGCGATTTCTATCCGTTTCAAGCACCCGGGAATCCGTTGCGACCCTCAAAAAAAAGTTTGTCTGTCTGTCGTTCTGTCATTCTGTCTGTGACGCTTTTTTTGTTTAAGCATCACGTAAAAACGACTGAAGCGAATGATATGAAATTGGGTGTCGTGATAGGTGGTCACTCAACTTAAAACATAGGCGTCGAATTTAAAAAAAATCTTGATTGGATTTTGAGATTTTGCGAAAATCCTTTCAAACTGCGTAAATTTGTGTTCGAACATCACGTAATAACTGCAAAGGTGAAAAAATGATATCTGGTGAAATGATAGGTGGCCACTCACCTTAAACTATAAGCATCTAATTAAAAAATATCGATCCGATTTCGAGATTTTTGTGAAAATCGTTTAAAACTGAATGAATCTTTGTTCCCGCATTACGTAATAACGACTGAAGCGAATGATATGAAATTGGGTCACGTGATAGATGGTTGCTCAACATAAACTATAGGTGTCCAATTTTTTAAACATTTTTATTAGATTTTGAGATTTTGTGAAAATTCTCTCAAAATACGTTTCTATTTCCTCAAACATCACGTAATAACGACTAATACGAATGATACGAAATTTAGTGATATGATAGGTAGTTGCTAATCTTAATTTATAGGCGTTGAATTTTTAAAATATTTTGATTACATTTTGAGATTCTGCAAAAATCGTTTTAGAATGCTGAAATTTTGTTCAAGCCTCACGAAATAAAGACTGCAGGGAATGAAAAGAAATTGAGTGACATGATAGGTTGTCACTCATCTTAAATTCTAGGCTTCAAATTTTTCAAAAATGTTGATTAGATTTTGAGATTTTGTGAAAATTATTTCAATATGCGTAAAAATTCGTTCGCGCATCCCATAATTACGACTAAAGCGAATGAAATGATATTACTTAGTGACTCTCTAACCTGTAATATTTTAACAATACATAAAAATTATAACTTCGTTTTCTTTACTTTGGCAACATACTACATCCATTCTGTGTACTCCTACAATGCTGACGGAAGATCTTGCTTTTTGGAAATTTGCATTCACTAACCCGTCAAGGACGGGTACTTCAGCTAGTGCTAAAATAAAAGCGATGCAGATGACTTTACGCATCGAACTGTGTTCTATACCATCACGTTTTACTTATCTTACGTTCAAAATGTAGATTATTCATTACAATATGTATATTTATATGTGTTTACATACGGCTAAAAATTTTAAATCACCTGAAACTCTCCTCCCCCTAAAGCACCCAAATCCCAATCACCTAAACAGCATATTACAATAACTAACAAAAGCGATGCATATAACTTTATGCTACAAATTGCTTATCTATATAATCAGGAAATCTAATTTATTTTATAACTAAAATGTGGATTACCTATTATAATAGTACTTTTATCTGCATTTACTTGTAGCTAGAAATTTGAGGCAATACCTGAAGAATATATGATAATAACTACCAAAAATATCTCATGAGATACTTTTAAGATTGAAATTGAATAGAACTCGAATACAATATATAAATATCGCACTGCGCATACTTACAGTGTCATACATTTGCATATTGTTAGAGATGCTAAAATCTGCTATGTATGTTCCATTACGATTAGAATGCCTGTTATTTCAAGTAATACGAAAATAAAATCCACTATATCTGACTGACAAATAGATTTTTGGTAGCGCCTGAGCACGAAAGTTATACTTCCAGTATGCTAGCAATTGATAATTAGTCTGATTCTTGATTTTGTGAGCCCTGGGTCTTTTTCGGTCTACAATTAATACCTTGAAAATTTTAGACGAGGCTTAAATATATTTCCATTATTAATCATTTTATCAAACTTAATTATCCCAGCAAAATTATCAATATTGCAATTTCTTTTTGAAGTAAAACTTCTTTAGGCGAAACTAGGGAGTAACTCAGATTTTTTTTCTGACGGAAGTAACACTCAGTAAAGGAAGTGACGTATCTTTTCCCCCCTTGCTACCTTCATTTGCGGAACAGCTCTCGGGCGTTCGTTCCTGCGAACGTCGACTGTGCTCCCTGCGCGTCGACATTACTCCCTTCCTGTTGTAACGTATCGCCCGTTCAGAAGCTGAAGGAAGGCAGCCACACACTACAATGTAGTTTGCTTAACTTGTTTTTAATTTCTTGGTTAACATGGCTGACACTTACACACAGATGACACAAAAATGCACAAATTCTAAATTGTAAATAACCAGCGAACGCCTTCGGTATCAACAGAGAAATTTTTTTCTCGGAGACCATCATCTCAGCGTCTTTCTTCTCCGCTGCTCAAAAGGGCTCTCCCCTCCTGCTTTAGGGTTGCCAGTAACTTTTCGCTTTCTTGGCGGCGTCCGTTACACTGTTTTGAAGCAAGATCTTGTCTAATGACTCTGTTCAGTGGATAAGTGGACCGGCTTTTGTCAGAGCCACTGTGGGAAGCCCTTCGCTGAACAGGCGGCGATCCTGCTGACTGTCTCTCACTGTTGTTACAGGCGGCGCCCCAACCCGTCACCTCCGATAAACAAGGCCTACGCACCGAATACAGAAAGTGGCACAATGGTGCATTCCGTGATCCAAGCTCTGTTGCTTTACTCACATGTTTTCAATGGCATTATTACAATATTTAATGGAATTATGAGTTAAAACTTGACATGATTGGTTGCGATGATACATAAATATTGTTTGTCTGTACTTAAATAGTATGTAATCTTTTAATATTACTCATGCGTTTTTGAGTTATTTATAATAATGAGCCAAATGTAAATTTTTAAACAGAATAATACTTCGAGCAAAACCAGCAGAGGAAAACAAAGAACACTGCCATAGAAAAACGCAATAATAGACCCTACGTGCATTCGATACCAACCGACAGAAGTAAACACCAGTTTAGGAACGTAGTTAAAGAAAAATACCACAAAATACATATTCTCCCGATTCAAACCCTACGGAAAAACGTTTTAAGAAAGCAGTGAAAGAATAATAAAAATACAATACGGACACTTTCTGGATGCTAACCCGATATCCAGACGGAACAAAGATTTAATAACACGGGTATGTAACACAACAAAGAAACAGACACTGGCTGCAAAGGGTTTAAGAACAAAATAAAAGAATAACAAATGGACACTCCGTGGATTCTAACCCAACCTCAAGACGGAGCAACGGTTTAAAACGGGGATGGAACACGACAAAGAAACGGACCTTGGCTGCAATCGATCCCAAACAATAGACAAAACCTGCAGTTTAAAAACACGGATACAGAATAATAATTCGAAACCTACCAGCAGACGAAATCAACGCTTAAGAGCACTGTGATAGAAAAACACACACAAAAATAATTGACACTACCTGCATTCGAACCCAACAAACAGAGGTAAACATCAGTTAAAGAACACAGTTAAAGTATAATACTAAACTATGGACATTCCCCCATTCAAACCCAAACTCGGAAAACAATGGTATAAGAAAACAGTTAAAGAATAATACTACAACATGGACACTTTCTGGATTCTAAATAATTATCATGAATTACCGATGATTCTTACTGGAGATTTTAATGTTAATTTTCGCTATCAAGAATCTCAGCCGTCATTTGATTTTTTAAAAGAAAAATTGGATCTAACTATGAATACTTCTCGACTTCAATCAGCCTCACGTTTCGATCCAACGATAGATGCTGTATTTTCAAGAAAATTAGCAAATTTAGAGAGTAAAATTTATGTTTCGCATTATAGTTACCACAAACCTATAATTTCATACATAAAAAATTATGATGACATTCAAGTACCCATTTCCAATGAATAATATGAATAGAAATTTTATATAATCTTTGCAAAGTACATGAATAATAAATATAATTAAATTATAATATGATATTAAGTTAAAGTTTAATCATTTCAGTGATATGTGTCGTAAACGTCAAACAAGTTTTACTTGAATCGCGCGTAAAGATTACACGCACACACTTTTTTTGTTTTGAATTCATTTGTCATACATAAATTGATTAAATGCTAAACCCATCAGAAAATTCTATAGATGCTGACTAATTTTCTTTTTTACCTTTTTTAAGAGCAGTTCACTGCTATTATTCGGATATATACATACACATGGTGTCGAAAGGATTGACCCAGGTTTTTATTCCTTAAATATGGATCATAGATATAATAATATAAATTACAAAGTTACGTAAAAAGGTACACAATTTTATGGTATCGATTAAAATTTTCAGACGATTAAACCTAAATATATACAAAAATTAAATTTTTATACTTCTCCCATGGAAAAAGCAAAACAAAACAAAACAAGAAACCAATTAGTAAAATGTTTCCCATACATTAATGTGTGATGGGCAAAGTTTGAGTATTATATTCTAAAGAATGTCAAAAACGCACTCATGAATATGCTGATTTAAAACTTTACTCAATGGCTTTCGAAGAGAAAAACGACGATTCAACCTAAATATATACAAAAATTAAATTTTTATACTCCCTCCCATGCAAAACATAACAACAACAACAACAACAAAAAAAAAACAATTAGTCAAATGTTCTCCACACATTAATGAAGTGATGGGCAGAGTATTATATTCTAAAGAATGTGTCAAAAACATACACATGAAAATGAATATGCTGATTTAAACCTTTACTCAATGGCTTTCGAAAGGAAAAAAATGACGCCTTTCAGGGGTCGTACAGAAATTACGAAGGAAAACAATGATTGCATAAACACGTAATGCTTTTGCTGTAATTGGTATTGTACAGCCCCTCACTAACTTTTCTTAAATATATCTTTCAACCTTTTTATGAGGAAAGTCTGAAAGTTTGTACATCCCCTAATTAATATATGGGGTATATTTCCCTAATTGAAATCAGTCAGTATAAAAATTTAAAATTTGTATTTATTTTTGTTAAATCCTCTGTAAATTTTAATCGATACACTAAGTTCTGTACCTTTTTTTTACGCAACTTTGTAATTCATTGTGTATGTCTAAGATTAATATTTATGAAATTTCTTCGGGGGGGGGGAATATGAAATAAATCGGGAATAAATAAATTCCCGACATTGTAGCAAACCATATGCAAAGATTTTATTAATATTAGTGTTTTATACATAGTTTTCTGATTTACCGTTGTTAACTTTTCTGTGAAGATTCAATTATTATATCAAATAATTTTTGGAATAAGTATCTTTCATCGGGGGCCTCAAGTGCATATACATAAAATTTCAAACACTCTTCAGATTAAATAATTAAAACTTTGTAAAGTAACACACATAAAAGGTACTTAACAATCTGGACATGTGTTTCGGGCGAACAATATCCATCCTTTATCATCAGAAGTCCACACACAGCAATCTGGAGACTGAAAAAGTAATTACTAGTGTTTTACTCTAACACAGATTAGTGTTTAGTTTATTTACTTTGTGTCCAAACTGTTAAGTTCCTTTTATGCGTATTTTACAAAGTTTTAATGATTTCATATTTTAAACAGCAATTTCTTTTGAGAGTTTTTTGTTACCGTTCAGATTATTTATTCTTGCATATAATTGTTGACTGATTTTAGCAGAATAAGAATATGCAATTGCCTTAGAGCATTCAATCATAAAATGACATCTTTTACTGAAAATTTTGACGGAGTAAATACGAATTACCGATATTCTGTATAAAGGATTTAGAATAACGTAACTGTGCCAGTTCTGAGGGAGGGACTTATACTAGAAGGTCTTTAGCTTCCTCTATGAAAGTTAGATTTTCTATTGCAAGAAAAAAAAAAGAGATCTCTTGAGGGTTGTACCTCCATCACGTTCCAAAAACTCATCCAGCTATGCTAATTATTATGCATGTTAACAAAAACAATTCATGTCTTATTTCTTGTTTGAATTAAATTCATGGAATGGAAATGCAGGCAAAAATGTTGCAAAAACAATAAAGCATTTACTTTTTTATGTCAAAATATACTGGTAAAAGAGCGAAAGTAGTTCTAACAAAAAATATGGGAAGTAATTAACTCTCTGGTTAAAAATCATCAATAGTTTAAAATAAAAATGATAATGAAAGTAAAAATGGGATACTTGAATTGAATGATAGTCAAAGGAATGTTTGTTAAAAAAAAGTCAAAGGGGAATTGAAAGACTTCCAACTGATCGATTAAAAAAAAAGGAGATATTTTTTGCGAATGCTGAGTTGAAAATTAAAATAAAAGCCACCAGAATAATTTGAGCAAAAAATATTTTAATAAGATTTTGGTTTTCTTCAAAGTAAAGAATTTAATTAATTTAGAGTGAGTATGGGGCTCTGGATAGGGCTTATGTTTTAATGAACAGCCCTAACCAGTTTTAAGTTGGTTTGTATTATTTACGGTTTCTATACGGCACACAAATAACAAAATTTTTTCTCCGTTTTTCAAAAGATCGATAAGAGTGTTTCGATAATCCGCGAGAGATGGCGCTACTTACCCAACATACTTTAGGGCAGTGTTTCTCAACCTTTTTTGGCTGACGGCACACTGAAAATATCTGGAATTATTTGCGGCACACCTGAATATAAAAAATGCGAAAGTTGTATCAAAGAATAGATAATATAAATAACTATAAAATAAATTTACGGACAAAAACGTTTTCCCAATAAGAGTGCTGAGCTTGTTTTTTAAAATAACCATAAAAATATTTACTTACAAAAAACATTTTCAGAGAGAGGGCTGGGCCTGTTTTTTTGAACAAATTAAAATCTATACGTGGTTCCAAAATTGCGAGGCAAGTTAGCATTTCATCTTCAACTGTTAAAAGTCTTTCTCGTTTTCTGGACTTGATTTCAGTTAGAGCTGAAAATCCATGCTCAGAGAACCACGAGGATGCAAAAGGCAAAAGAATTTTTACAGTTTTTAAGCTGATTGCAGTGTATGAATTTTTTACGGACTGCCAAAGCTCATCCTAATTTTTCTCGAAGAAAGTGGAACGGTATAACATATCGTTTCTCAAATGAATGAGCTGTTCTTTTTCTGCTACTGTCAAATTTTCTGTTTGCAGATTACAAAAGGGTTCATCAAATATTCGTATTCTTCAACGGAAAGTGAGGGAAGGTAGCTTTTAAGTGATGTTTGAAGTTCACCAATTGTGCTAATAATTTCGTTGGCAATTTTGTTTTTTGACTGGGATTCATTGACACCGGGAAAGCATTCAAAATTTCCTTTTGATACTTCAGCTTTCCACAGCGTTAATTTTTCTTCAAATGACTTCAGTTTGGAAGTCACGATATTCTCAGATGGACCTTGAAGACTTAAATTCAGAGAGTTCAGTTTTTCAAACAAGTCCGAGAGAAACTGAACTTTGAGCCTCCAAATCTCGTCAAGAAAAGAAAAATCAACAGATGATTTTTTGATCTCCAAGAACAAAATTACTTCTGCCTTCAGTACAGCCTTCAGGAAACGGTGTATAAGCCGTTTCAAAACCTTTCTTTTTGAAAGCTAACGCACTTCAGTATGATATAAAAGAGTTTTGTAATCGGAATCCATTGCATCGCATAGCTGAGAGAAAATTTGGGATTTAACCCATTAACCCGTAAGCAGGCGCGTTGGGGTAAATCTCACACCAGCGACTTTTTTTCTTCGTAAAATGGGAGAAATTTTTTGAGAACAAGTTTGTCACGTCTTCTTTCTTTGAAAGTCAAGGTCTAGTTGGGGTGGGTGAAGGAATTTCGTTTCTTTGTTAAACGGAAGGGAAGAAAATTCCACTTTGGGATTAAATTCTCCCATGCGACTAAAAACGTTTCATTACGTTGTTAACGTAAACTAAGTATAAACTAAATGTAAATTAACTATAAATTGACGTGACACTACTGGTATGTATTGACAAAAGGCTATTAAATGAAATTAATATCATAATAAAGTAATTAGTGTTTTTAGGTATAAAGCATATCATATGCGATTTTTTTCTCAGAAAGCATGATATTTAAAGAAACTGCCAGAAAATCTCTAAATAAATATAAAAAGCACGATTTCTTCCCATGAAACGTAACAGAACTGATGTATTTTATGTTATAAGTCCACAAATTTGTTTTTAAAACGTTTTTAGTCAAAAATATAAAGAAGACAAAATGGGGTAAGATTTACCCCATGCGACTGCTTAAGTTACAAAAGTAGACGCTTGTGCTTACGGGTTAAGTACTAGGGTTACCGTATGGTAACAGCAAACAATGGTTTATAGTATGGTCACGTAAAGGACTAGCGTGACCGTATGGTCACCTGGCCAGATTTACGAAATCTCGCATCTGACATCTGAAAAAATAGAAAAGGACATTCTCACTCAAGTAACCCCAATGAAGTTAATTCAGTTCAGGGGAAAGATTGGGTGGGAGGAAGGGTAAAATCTCCGTCCTTAATGGGTTAAGAGGTCGACTCTTGATGAAATTGACCACTTGGATTACTTGGTTCATAACAATCAACATATCAGGTGTTAAAGATTTTGAAACGAGAGATTCCCTGTGAATCGTACAGTGGACACTTATAATATCAGGATTTTCTTGGCGCGCAAGTGCGATAAATCCTTTTTGTTTCCCAACATTGATGGACACCCGTCTGTACAAACACCAACACAGTTTTTCCATAGTAAACCGAAGTTTGAAGTATTTTCTTGTACAAGATCAAATATGTCCTTTCCTGACGTCGTGCTCCTCAAATCTTTGCAGAAAAGATATTCATTCAAGAATTTTTCATATTTAAAAAATCAAATGAATGCAAGGAGTTGTGCTTTTCGACTGATATCTGTCGTTTCGTCAAGCTGAAGTGACCAAAGCTCATTGTCATGCGATTCGAAATGCTCTACAATTCGTTTTATTAAGTCTGAAGATAAATTTTCGGTTCTACGTGATATTGTGTCATTTGAGAACGGTACTTCCTTGACTTTCTCTGCGGGTTCCTTTCCCAGCATTGTTTCGACAATGACAGCTAATGCTGGTGGAATGATGGATCCTGCATCGGTGTGTGCTTTCTTGTGTCGTGCTAGTATTTGTGCAACCTTGTAGCTAGCAACAAATTCCTTTTCTGGAATTTTCATTTAGCTTAAACATTTTTTTGCTGTTTGATTTTGCTGCTTAGCTAGATTTTTAAAATATTCTCTTGGTCTATTTTTGAATTCTGGATGTGACATTTCCAAATGTCCTTTCAATTTACTAGACGAGAGCTTCATTTGCAAGTTTCTTTTTGCAGACCACACAAAATGGTATCTGAGGCTCTTCTGTTTCAGCTGCGGTAAATCCGAATTAGATATAGTCATCTTTATATTTCCGCTTGTTCTTTTGTTTATCTTCCGTTTGAAAGGAACCAGATTTTATTAAATATTTGTTCATTATTTCTAAATGGAAAAACAAAACCTTTCTTAATTAGTTCACAGTAATGAAATCAAATAACAGAAACTTAAACCTTCGATTTTAAGAAAGAGCCAATTAAGAAAAATAATATCTATATAAATTTTTGGGATAACTTATTTAAAAAGTACTTTTAGACTCCGTTGAGGTAGTTACAAATATATTTTTTCAAAGTTACCAAAATCCTTGTGCAGTGCTTTTATCCTGGTGATAGTATTTATGCATGAGACATTCTACTTTACATAAGATTTGGGCCGCGTTTTGTAATTAATTCAGGACAAAGTTGGTATTTTGCCCATTCTTTTTATATAAAAAGTCTGAGACTCTTGACAAAATTGGACAAAATGGAAAAAGATTAAAAAAGACTGAATTTGAATACAGGAACTAAATGATATGATAAAATTGTGCATTCGTAGATAAGTTTTCATCAGAACAAAACTATTTCAAAAAAGTGGTCAATAATTATAGTTTTTTTATTCAGTAATCTAACAATCGGTTAGTGCTCATAGAAAAGATCAAATACATAGTGGAATAATTAATTTTATAAAACATTTCAGTAAAATTATATTTATCAAAATAAAAAATAATCACCTATTCAATAAATATTACACTCTTATATTGTATATTAATACAAAAAGAAAAACATCTCTTTCGGGTTAATACGAATGGAACATTCTTAAAAAAATATTACAGCAAATACGTAAGACGCTTGTGCTGTGCATAGGATATTCAAGTGTGCTGCTGCAAACAGCTTTTTCAAAAATTCGTATACTTGTTTACCATGCTATGAGACACAAGTTTTGTGATTCATAGTATATAGCTTAGTGGAAGTGAACAAGATAATACACGAAAAATAGAAATTGTCGTATCGCTAATACGACAATACGTAGTTTCAATAATTTTTCAAAAACCCTGGCGGCACATTAGACGACCTCTTGCGGCACACAGGTTGAGAAACACTGCTTTAGGGTATGAGCAAGAGCTTCAGTGAGAATCAAAGATTCTTAAACACAGTATCGTAACCAGGATTTTATTTCGACTTGTGGGGGGGGGCTGTGATTTAAATTGTAAGCTAAGTAAAGGGTCCGATTTCCGGGGGGGGCTGTAGCCCCCTCAGCTTCTCTCTGGATACGTGCCTGTTCAAACACTTAGGTGCCCTAAGTCTTAGTATTATTTTGGGAGTCCTCTACAGAATCGGAACATTTACAAGGAGCACTGTTTGTTCGAGTTAAAAAAAATAGTTTCTGTAATAATTACTAGTGGTTAAGGTGTTGGACTCGTAACCGGAATGTTGCAGATTCGATTCCAACATACCACTGAAGACCACCGTGTACATGCGGTGTACGAGCACGTTAAATCCGTGGTTTTGAAAGTCCCTTCTACGGTCGCTAGCAGTCTCCGAGGTTTGCGTATTTTCAGAAGTTTTATGCCTTCTGATGAGGATCCAGATTGTGGCGAGAAACTCCAGGAAGGACCTATACATAGGAAGGATGTATAGCTCTGAACGACACATTCGGGATCTCTTCGGGTGTCGGGATTTCTTCTTTCCTGGCAAACAACCAAACTACTATTATAACTAATATATGGGGCAAATTCAAAATAGTTCATTTTCTTTTTTCCAACTTAATGTAACTGGAAGGAATGTATTTAATTTACAGTTTTGATAGAATTTCTTTTATTATTTGCGTGTTAGCTCCCCCCCCCCTTCAAGCTAAAATTGATATTTCATACAGACTTGATAAGCGTAATGAAAGTCGTAGTCTTAAAAAGAAAAATTAAATCCTGAACAAATTAATTCATAAGAACAGATGAATTTTAGGTATTCATTCATATTGAAAACTCTGCTATTGATTGTTGATTGTTAATAAAAATAAGTATGACTTTAAGATAACTTTATACCTGAACAAGAAATCCGTATCTTTTGAAAGATCTTAGCATTTGGAGACTTCTAGGAATCGATTTGCTGCCAGAATGAGTTCAGAAACAGATTAATGATACTGCAACGAAATCACACCCCTGAAAGGCGAATGTTTGGCACTTAGATTATAATTTGCGGAGTCTATTTCACGAAACGGTACGGCCACCAATTTGGCAATTATTTTCCCGCCATATTTTGTGCATAATGACTATGTACGCCATCGACGTCATTAAAACTGTTACTATTATTGTTCAATAGTAATATTAAGAATATATTATCATCATCATCACCGTCATCATCATTATTAATATTATTATTGTTATTGTTATTATTATTATTATTACTAGCCGCCTCCGGCGACCAGTTGGTTCGCCATTTAAATAAATCTTGTTCGGAGAAAATCCTGTTCCTCACCGGCTTCCTTGGCACTGAAATCTCTCAGATTCTGAATGGAATTTAAAATTAAGATGGTTACAAACAGCGTAGATTAGCCGTAGGAGTAAGTGGCGCCCCTTGCTAATGCAAAAAAGACGCCCCCTTTTATGCTCTACTTAGTTTTTGAGTTCGAAATGACGCCCTTCGAAGCCGGCGCCCAGATGCGATGCTTACTGTGTCGGGCGCCCCTGGTTACAAAAATAAGATTGTTAAATGATAAAAACCTACAAAAAGGAACAAATTATTTTCGTCCTATATTAATTCTGAAGAGCTTCTGGATATATTGGCCCTTATAAAGAATGGAAAGGAAAAAAACTAAGAAAATATGTAACACTTTCAGATTTTAAATACGCACTAAAGTGCTATATATTAAAAGCGTATTATAATCCATGGGTTTTCCCTATTTTCTTTCCTTATTCCATTAAGTTGGAAAGTGTATCACTATTTATGAGTGTGATTAAACACAATTAAAATTGATATTTCTAACAATTTTCTTTCTGGATGTAATACATTAGAAATAGATGGGAAAAAGCTGCGTAGAAAAATGCACAATTCGAACTGAAATAAAGTTTAAAAACTCATTCAGGTGTATTCATAATTCAAGTAGCAAAAGCAGACGATAAATAGCGCTTGGCGCTAGAATCACATCTTCTCAAAATCGCGCATCAACCTTTTTTTTCTCGCCAAATTAAAAAGTTGCACATTTATTTTCGGAAAATTTCCAAACTCTATTTTTCTTTTGAGTATAAAACATTTCATTCCTGTTCTGATTTCACATGCACACGATATTTTAATTAAAAAATAACCTTACAAATAATCCAAACAAAAAAAAATCGTTATTCTTTTATTTTTACTTCAAGAGTCTGAATAATTTAATAAACTTGCCAAAAATGGCAACCTAGATATGCTCAAACCTCGCTCTTTCCACTGCGGGGTTACAATTGCGAAATGGCGAGAACAAAAATGATCATTTTGCGACAGGTTTTTTATCGATATCTCCTAAAATAATTTGAATTTCGAAAAAATCGCTTCGAGGTGTGTCGGTACACGTCTTGAAGAATTACCGTACAAAATTTGGTAGGTCTACGATCATCCGTTTCGGAGCTACGCGAGACACAGACAGACAAACTAACGGACAGTTTACAGATTGTTTTATTTATGTAGATTAAAACTGCCATTTTTATTCCTTAAAAGGGTAAATTTCATTTTCTTGGGTAACTATCTTGACGCTTTATCGCCCTTTCATTTGGTATCCGTACCGTGTTCTGCCTCAGATTGTGCGATATAAGTAAAGCAAGAGGCGTTTTAGAATCCAAAATTACAGCTCTGTACTTTAAGACATTGTACTTTAAGCCTGAAATTTTAGCTTATCTTTAACTTCCTGTAAAGCTCAAGTAAAATAATCTATGTAACTTGTTTAATTTAAGCATAATGAATGCGCACTTTTTGAAGAAAATCCTTCGCATTATACCAAAAACACTGTTGTGACGTTTAGTAATGAAGTACAAAGTAAAATTCAAGCTTGAGCAGGATTGAAACACAAGGAGAGTAAACTTTATGTGATATCTGAAGTTAACATACATTTTAAGCACAGAGAAAAGACAATTAAAAATAATAATAAATAACTCGGTTCTTCGAGCCTCGTCAGGGAGAGACCCCCCTCTGAACCCCCTAATTTTTTAGTTTCGTTATTTCCATATTAAAACGATATTAATTGACTATGTCATTTTATCTCACACCCCTTTTTCTTTATCTTTTATTCTTCCTTTACATTTATTTCACCGACTGGAAGTACGAGGGTTTCCTAATCTTTCCTTGCAATTGCAAACGTAGGTCGATGTGATAACTAAAGTAATTTATAATAATTTTTAGTATCTATCTTAAGACACCAAAAATTTTGCTTTTCGTTATTTGATATTATTGAGAGAGCTTTAGGCGAGTAGGGTTGCTGTATTTCGCCTGGTAACCCTATTGGCGAGTCATCCAGAGTGGATAAGAATACCAGGCTGTTAGGCTTATGTTTAAAATTATGTATTCTTTTTACCACTTTCACATTCGCTTGCCCAGTGCGCGATGCGTTTACACCTTTTACAAGTTATTCTTGATGCATGCTTAATTTTATGAGTCGGCTGGCCAGAGTATTTTCCATAATTTTTATTTTTACACGCAGGTTTTCTAGGTGTATCCACGAAAGCACCTGAGTCTTCCACTTGTCTATAATCGTTACGCCTGACATTGAATTCTTCTACTACTTTGATTATGAGTGTTTCTGGCTTCCGAAGCTCATTTCTTGATTCCATATCACATCGGAAATTGTCGAAAGTAGAAGGGAGGCTATATAACAGCATTACAGTCAGCAAGTCGTCGTCTATTTTAATATCCATTTCTGAAAGTCTGTCCACTATGTCGAAGAATTTTCTCAAATGGTCGTGAATTCCATTAGACGAGTCGGGTATCTTATATTGAATTAAAGATTTCAGTAATGCAGCTTTACGAGCAGGTCCTTTAGACTGATAGATTTCTCCCAGTTTTTTCCAGACATCTGATGAAGTGTCACAATTTTTTATTTGTTTGAGTTCAGATGGCGATATACATAGAATTATATCTGCTTTTGCTTTTTCGTCCATTTGGACCCACGTATCGAACTCTTCTTGCGATTTTTCGTCATTTTCCAAAACTTCAGGTTTAGGCTTTGAACCTGATGCATAAATCCAGGCATCATTCTTTATTAAAAGCGCTTTCATTTGCATTTTCCATGTTTCGTAATTATCTTTATTCAGCGTTTCAATTCGCCAAGTTCCAGTCGCCATTTTGAGGATGAATGATGCAGCCTTGAAACGAACGTTAAAAATCAGCAAATAAATAAATTAATCCATCTGGTGTCCATAACCTTTTAGAAATGTTAGCAGAGTTATGGCACAAACATAGTAAGCGTAGGATTTTAACATAACATTTACTTTATTAAATTAGAACGGAAGAAACAGGCACATCACATAACAAGGTAACATCAAGAAGGAAAAAAGTATAGAAGAAGTAAAAAGAATGCGTGCGCGAGCACAGTTACAGTTAAGTAGATAAATGTTTATTGAGGGATACAGAATTCAGGAGGATAAGACATTGCACAGTAAAAAAATGAACAGTTCAATACTCAACAATTTATTCTTACTTTTATGTCGCATTTTTGGGACACAAATTTTTGGGACAATTTTCAATAAAGGGGGTGAGAGATAAAATGACATAGTCATTAAAAAGGATTTGTTTTGAATAATGATTGATTAAATGTGCTTATTTCTAGATCTTTTAAAATAATGACTATAATAAGGGTTTTAAAAAGATATTCTGTTTTAATCCTACAAAAAACAGGTATTTGAAAGCTATGAATTGACTTTATTTTGTTCGAGGAAAATAATAGATATGCTTTTAATCATGGAGAATTCAAACAT
The DNA here is from genome assembly GCA_038373885.1 of Cheiracanthium punctorium. Taxonomy (NCBI): domain Eukaryota; kingdom Metazoa; phylum Arthropoda; class Arachnida; order Araneae; family Cheiracanthiidae; genus Cheiracanthium; species Cheiracanthium punctorium. The sequence continues at coordinate 330,738 of JAWZYV010004477.1, forward strand.
TAATTAAATTTCAAAGGGAAAAAAATATCGGACAGAAATCGCATTAAAAACCAATACGTTTTAAGTAATTGCTAGCATGCAAGGAACTATACGTTTTACTAGTACAAAATGATATTATCCATAAAAACAATCTTTTTTACCAATGCGTGTTAATTTAAATAATAGTTTTTTAGTTAACTTCAGTGCGTGTTTGAATTTTTTCAAAATTTCAAAGAATATAGAAAATTTTTACTACGAATCACCGAAAAAGTAATATTTTTTTTCAAAAATTTCTGGTGAATGTTACGATAATGAAAAGTAATGACATAGAGGACATGTTTAAATGTTTGAAAATGCTAAGTAATATGCCGTTTAGAAGAAAAGATAAAAGTGCACATCTGAAGGAATATGTATGTTCATTTAAGCAGTCAAAAATTCTAAACAAGTCTGGGTTTTCGAACCCTTCAAATACAAAAATAAAACTGATTTATCTTTCAGAATATCGCCTCGAACTTTTAGAATAGTTCGGGGACAAAAGTTTATCGTACGTATGAATTTTAAAAGCAAATATATGTATGGGAAAATTTATGAAATTTGAAAGGTTTCAGAGGATTTGGGAACAACATGAAACGGGTTTAAAAATTATTATGCAGTAATTTTATGTAAAGAAATAAAAATATTTTCCTCATTTATTACTGCTTGGTTTAACAATATGCAAATACAAGATTTGACACAACAGCAGAATCTTTTTGAGAAAAGAGAACAAACACTTACACACATTCATTCAGTGTTTATTTTTAAAATGTGTCGAACATGTGCTAATGTTTTGTAATGCTAAAAGTTTCAGCTTCGCATTTGACTTTATTTGCCATGAAAAATGATTTTATGGAATGTTTAAATCCTAAATTGACGGCCGCATGCTTTTGCCATTGGGATATTCTAAAGTAACCGATTCCTATATTCTGACGATTAAAACGTAGTTACAGAAATATAACACTCTTAGAAAGAATGCATAAAACGGGAAAAAAGATGAAATTTTGTAAATCAGGCCCGGACTAGGAAGGCAGGGGCCCTTTCCTCTCAATAGAGTCAAAGGATGAGGGGTTATTGTGTAACCAACCGATGAGTTAGCAGAGTGTTTTAAACTTTTGGGGTATGGGGAAGATACAGTATTATTTACGTAGTTTTCATGATTTCAACTCTTTCAGATGATCTAGATTAAAGATTGTTCGTTTTCATAAGATCAATAAATAAATGGTATTTCAATGGATTTTTCATAAATCACGGAACACGAATATAGATTGAGGACATTGGTTTTCAGAAATAAATTGCAAGTACGATTACAATTTCTTCATCGTCGATCAGCAACTACGTTTCCGCGACAAAAAATCTCCGATTTTCGAAGCAACTCAAAGAAAGTGCGCAAAAAGAGTTTTTAAAGCTTTTACATTTAAGTCGAAAATATCAAGTCGAAAATATCAACCACCACAGCAACTACCTTTGCATAACTTAAACTGTTTAAGTCACACACAAAGAGGTTACCCTTTATAGAATTAGTTTAGCTATGATCTGCTAATGCTAGCTATTGGAACTTTCTAGTTAATGAAAATTAATATATTAATATAATATTAATATTTTAATAAATATCATTAATATTAAGTATTTCTCCCAGATAGAGGAGGTTCGGGAGCCCTCTCCTGAAAAATTTTCAGAATTAAATGAGATGCTGCAAAATGATGCATTTTGATGCCTTCTGGGATAGTAATTGCGTCTGTAAAAATGTTATGGAAATGGAAACATTTGAAGAGATCCCAATCTCGAAACTTGCCACAGAGAGGCTCGCATGGGGGATTTTTTTTTCTGAACACTTGAGCATCTGTAAAATTTGTGCCAGACAGGTGAAGATGCGGCCCAATTGATGAGAGGGCTTGCCTGTCTGCAGGCAAACCGACATACTGGCCGGTCCGGCCCTGTTCTCAATCTTGACTTCTTGAAAGGCATTGTTCTATTATCCGTTACAGAGTTTCTCAAACTTATAGCACCATCACATCTGCTAAATTCCGTATTGCAGAAGACAGCGAAACTTTCAAAAGTAATAGGTAGGGAAAGGAAAAGTACGTTTCTAATTTAAATAAAAGACGATACAGTCAGAAAAATATTATTTTATTAATTATTATGATGCGTGAGCTTATTTCTTATTACAAATTGAAACGAATTTAAAAGCAATTTTGATCTACACCAGTCTTAATTCTGACTCAGAATCATTTCGATTTCTCAATTGTGTTTTAAAATTAACAGGTTTGAAAACCCACTCTCAAATAAGCTGACTTGTTGCTCAAAATTCAACTGAAGATATCTTTTAAAAATTAGTTTGAATATTTATCTGCGAACATTCAGCGATGATTCCTGTTGTTTAGTGCTCACACCATCTTTTAAGCTCTCAATTGCGACCATAAATAGATTTCGAATCCAGCGTGCAGCATTATCCAGACGGGAAAATTCCCTTTTCAATTCGTGAGACTGCTATGACAGATGAAGGATAAATTCAACTTATATTTGCACATCTACTGCTATGACACCGTTCACAAAAAATTTATGCAGGAGTGGAATTGTATTGCGCCATGCTTTATTTAATCTAAAAATCTTGATTGGACGGTTAGTGTATCTTCATAATTTTTTTTTTTAATTTTTACGAAAGAACTAGATCGACAAACAGTCTTTCATAAAAGACACATATTTTGATTTGTAACTCTTAAAAGTAATACACATTATACCGGCATAGGCACACGCAATGACAAATACGAAGATCCTTCTGTTCAGGAAAACATGATGTCTGAAAATGCTTCGATTAAAAAAAAAATAATCAGGAGACTTTTGATTATTCTCTATAATCAGACCTATCGTCTTTAACAAGTTCTACAGAAATATTTATAACGCATGCAGTCGAATTTCGCGGGAATTCGTTTGAAAGGCTTTCTTGCGGTAAGCAATCAAACATTCACCAATGACGGCCAATAATAATAATAATAATAATAATAATAATAATAATAATAATAATAATCAAGATTTAAGGGTAACAATGACACTAAAATACGAAGTGCCAAATGGACATGGTCCCAAGATCAGTTAAATCTTTCGAAGGTGGATTTCAAAACTGCGTCAGTGTTGATTATTGCCAAGTTAGCTGGTAAAAGTTTCAAAACCTTTTTCATAACATGTAATTTGCAGTTATTAAATATTTATTTCTGGATTTTAATTTATTTCTTTTTACTGAAGTGAAATTTTTTTTGTGGCATCCCCTTGTCTTGTCTGTTGGTAATAAAAATGAAAAAAGTTAACGTTTTTATTTATTTTCTTATAAGAAAACGGAACTAAATGTAACAGAGTAGAAACAGATAAAAATGTTTATAAACAATTTTACCCATTCAAATGACATTTAAATTTAGTTTTCATACATAAATACATTTCTTACAAAATCTTTTTCTGAATTACGGTTTTTCTAACGTTATACTTAATACTTTCTCCCATTCATTTAGTTTTAAAAGTTGAGGTTATTTCTGTCCAGCTTATCTCGACTGACTGCAAACTGCTAACAACATATGCAAAGAAAATTTTCCGTTCCTTTGAAGGATCAAATATTTCATTATGTTTAATAATTACATTTATAATAAAGTTATCTTTAAAATAGTCTCGAAATGTCCTTTTTCCTTAAATGTAGATTATTGAACGTGTTTACTGAGATAAGACAGATAATGAAATGTGTGTTTGCTTTTGATCTCTCATTTTCGAAATAAAATGACACCCAATGCATACAAAGAGAAGGAAGTACATTTTTTTCTTAAACCATTACGCGAACAATTCAGCAAATATGAAACCCAAAATTTCCCTATATAAGTTTATTTGTGAGAATTCAATAAATCGAAAGCGTTTTTCCGTTGCTCTAATTGCTGCTTTTCTATTGTTCATGGTCTTCTTTGTTAGAATAATCGAGGTATGAACATTTTTCATATCCGTTTCCGTGAAAGCGCAATTATAATAAGACGTATTTTAATATCTGCACAGCATTCTATTGAAATCGGAAAATTCGGAGTAAGGCTGTGAAATATTGATATACTTAGTTTTCTTCTAATCATATCGGGAACATTTAATCATTGAGAAACAGAAAATATTTAATATTCTGCGTGATGCAGATGACACGTTTTTGGCACTTAAACAAATCACTTTTGTTCTACATTCTGGAATTAAATACTGGCAGTAACACATTTTATATCCACACTAGCTGCGTGCCCGTTCTCCGCACGGTAGGGAACGAAACTTTTTCTTACATGTATAGTTCGAATTGATTCAAGTGATTCGAATAATTCGTGAATTCGTATAATTCGAATTGATTCAAGTGATTTGGAATCTAAAAATAAGCAAAATGATTTAACTCGTTGGCGTAAGGTTACTTATTAGTTATTTGTAAAGTTAGTATAAGTACTGACCCGAGACCCTTGTTAATATTATGAGGCAAAAAACTATGTCGGTGTCATTCGCGATTAGAAAAGAAAAGCATGACGGTTTGCAGTGAAAATTCCTAATTTTCAAAATGTCTCATTTCTACATCATACTCTTTTTCAGATTTAAGTTATGCCATTAATACCTTAGATACTATATGATGTGGAGAACCGTTTTATTTTATAATTAAATAGTTGTGTACCCGCTCTTCGCAAGGCAAGAAGAGAACATTTTCCTGAAACGTGATCATAACTACTTGTGAGAAAACAGAATCTCCAAGAAAAAAGAAAGTTCTGTTACAGTCTTTTCTGTTGAAACTACCGCGGATATAGAGAATAGAAGACTTAGTTTCACGAAATATTTATTAATGCGGTATATTGTGCGTTGATGAATACTGCCTTAGCATATCTACTTACTATAACTTATACTATCTTTTAATGATACCAATAAATATATTTTCGTTTTGCAACCGTTAATGCTTAATGTAAAGAAACTGTTTAGATATTTGTCACGAATGTAGTCTTTTGCTCTTTGGTGATTCTTTGCAATTTACTCATTAGCATAAACGATAATCATTTCACTTTATGGTTGCCACTAAATCAGCTCTCCATAAATTTTTGCGCATAATTCTGGTCAGATTAGCGTATTTAGCACCCGGGTGCTATTATCGCACGGGCAAATCGGGACTTTGCCCGAGGCCCCCGGCTCGAAATGCAATTTCGGCAATTTCAAATGTTGTTTTTTTTTATAACAAAATTTTATGGGAAAAAAACAATAGATGGGGGGGGGGCAAATTCATCAATGCCCGGGACCCCCTGTTGGGCATAATCAGGTCCTGTTTAATACCGCAATATATTTCCTGCGATTCGAAAACGTGTCCCGTTTAAAATCTCAATTGAAAATAATGCTGGATAATTCACTGGTGAAAAAACAGCATTCAGTTCTTTTTCTGGCAACGTAAAATAAAATATAGAATTATTTCATGCGTGGCGTATGTTTTGTTTGTGAGTCCGTTATTCTGATTGACTTTCGAAAGGGGTTTTAAACTCGTGACGTTAAAATCATGCACATTTCACATGTGAAAACTCAGTTATTTTAAAGTAATTTTATTTATTTTTTTTCAACTGGCAACTTTAATCATTGTTACTGTCTCCAAGACAACCAAGCCGCAAGATATCATACCGAAGTTTTTAAGCATATGCTATTGGAATTAAAATCCTTCTTTGCTTAAAAATTGGTAAAAAATCTCCTAATTTATATTTTCCTCTGGTTTCTCTTTTAAAAGAGGGCGAAATGTATGCTCCGTCATTTGACAAAATATAAAAAAGTTATGACGGATAGAATTCAAGATGCAGCAGTTTTTAAATTATTTTACGAAAGTCAGCGTTAAATTTATTTGTATTTGAAAAATTCCCCAAAATCTTAAAATTATGTTACACTGTCCGAACAAACAGTTTTTAAAAGAAAATTTCCTCCTCTACCCGATGATGTAACTATCGTTATCTTGTGAGTGTAATTACCGGCGTTATTACGTATTAAGCGAGAAAAATCGCTAAAAATCGGACAAAACATAAAATAAAACATTTTCTAATTCGAGTTTCGAAAAAATCGCTCCGAGGCGTGTTAGGATCTGTCCTAGTGAAGCCGTATGCAAATTTCGGTAGGTCTGCGACCCACCGTCTCGGCGCATGCTCACGAATGTGCTGAAATCGGACATTTGAGTAGCTTTCGACCATGAAAATTGCGAAAAATCGTTAAAAATTAGGGAACGGGTGGATTTTCAGAATTTTAAAGTAGCCTACGGCCTATTCTATGTCGTTTTACGTGTATGTGCAAAATTTCAAGCCGATCGGTCTGACCGTGTGGGAGGAGTTCCCGGACGAACAAACAAACAAACAGACAAACTTTCACATTTATATAATAGATTACATTTTTCTAATCTTTTAAGTTTTAATTGGCTTAAAATAATTAGTTTAGTTACCCATCCCTTTTCAGTTCCTTTCTTTTCGTTTTCCGATTCCTGTTGGACCGATTATTTTTTAAGTTCCTTTCTTTTCAAATTTTATGTTGCTCAACAACCTTATTTTTTAAGTTGTTACCATGTGACTTAATGCTCTTTTCCTGTAGAATATATGAATCGTTGATAAAGTTTGTTTTTAAATTTTTGCTAATGATTTAAAAGTATGGTTTAATTTGTTTTCTTTTTTGAGTTAGATACATACTGTGGAATGTATAATTTAAACATTAAATTTATGTGATATAGTGGGCATAGTGTCAGTACGTCTCTTTTGTTATAATTATTTAATATATTGCAGCTAACTGTCAATTTTTGTTTTCTAAAAATAATTCATTTCGCAATTTCAATGAATACATTTATACCAAGAAATTTTCAAAGATCAAAATTTCCTGCGTGGGTTCCTAATTTATCTAGTTTTTCTTACCTTTAATTTGTGCTATTTCAGTATATTTCTAAATGACGTGTATCTCTCATAGGCATCGCTCGAAACTGAATATAAGTTTTTTTTTTAAATAGCAAAATGGCTGAAAACCCTTTGTCTCCTCTCTCAAAACCTCTTTAAAATAACGAGAAAAAGGCATGTCCCATCTTGCACTGCAACTGCGAATCTCTCTCCGTATATCTCGCTTTGCATCCTCCTTCTCTAATCCCTTTTTATTCCCCCATGAATCTAATTCGATCGAAATTCCTGTAATACTGAGTGCGGTGGTTATTTCGTTGCCAATTTTTGCCTTTCAATCAACTAATCTTCCCCTTCAAATTTCATTAACAGTATCCTGATCTTTACCATAAACCTGCACTTTTTTTTCATAACACAATCTTAAAATATTTTTATAAAAACCAGATTTATTCCTTTAGCAATAAATTGTTTTTCCATACTACTTCCTAAATGAGTTCAAAATCCCTTTCAGGATGCGCATTTTATTTTTATTCTATGAATATAAATTGTTTTCTCGCATGAATTTTTGTTTAAAAACAGATATTCACTCATTTTTCCCCCCTGTTTGTTAGTCATTTCGCTCATCACCAACTGTGAGCAATTATGTATGGTTCGACTAGAAACCAGTAGACTTGTTTAAACACCAGATAGAAATCTGTTTAGAGATCAAATAATCTTAAACATGTCTAAAGATGCATCATTTGGGCAAAAGTACGAAGAAAAGCTAGAATGAAGGACTGTTAAAACACTTATTAAATTGATGATTTTTGAATAAAATAAATATACATGCAGTGGCTCGCAAAAGTTTTGAGAAGGTATATTTTATTGTCCTAACGTTTTCTGTAAGCGAAATTTCTTAATGACATAAATCAGAAATTTGTATCTTTAGTTTTCTTACATCAGGTAATATGTACGAAGACTAATAATATGTGTAATAATATGATTATTATTAAAAAGAGCTGATGGTTAGAAAATACCAAGCGTGAATTTAAGAAGTTGAGAGCCCCAGTTTTGAGACGAATCAGTTTTCTAAGCTTTTATTGAAATTAATCGACTTAATGAAACGGAATACAGCAATATTTATTACTATGTTGCATATCCTATTGCTTTAAAAACTACCCCACGTCGTCTGGGTATAGAAGCAGCAATCCTTTCTAAAGTAGAGCTGTGGAATTTTGACAGTTCCAAATGAAGATCCTAAAGGAGTTCTGCTTTTGAAAATACTTTTGTATACCGATTTCCTTTCCGATGTGTTCCCAGAAGTGTTCAATTTAATTAAGGTCACTTGACTGATTCGGCTAGCTCAAAATTTTAATTTTCTTAGCTGCAAACCATTTTTTTACCATTTTGTAGGTGTGCTTTGAATTATTATCCTGCTGAAACATAAACACACGGCATCTTTTTACGAGTCTGAGGCAGCATAGGTAGAGCTGAATCGCGTGTATGGGTCTCTGAAAAAAAAAAATCTCTCATAGAAGCAAAGTATAGGAAGATCCGATTGAAATATGCTAAGGAGCTAAAAAATGGACAACAAAAGATTTCAAACAATTTTGTTCGAGCAGGTAAAGAATTATATGCAGATATTTAAGGGTTTGTATTTGAATAGATAGCAGAAGGAACGTATGACGTAAATTTTTATTGACAAAATTTTGAAAATTTAGAAGTACTTTTTTGTGGTGGAACTGTTTATTATAAATAAAGATCGCATAGCAGATTTCATTCCTTTTTATTATCAACTGATTTTTTGTCAAAAATGGCGAAACCATTTAGGACTTGAACCACTTTCAAAGAAGAAAGCTCAAGTGTGAAATCACTAATATTCTTTTCATTTAATAATCAGAAAAAAGTACCAGAAATTCCGTACTTTTCCAGTATAAATAAAAGAGCACATATGTATACGCTGACAAATGTATATGTTTGTAAAAATAAAGTATAAAGCAATCCTTAGCTCTGTCTAGTATGCTAGCATGAAGAATTAAAGACTATCATTACCTTACGCATTTTCATTTCCAGCACAATTCCACTTGAAAGGAATTTCTAATACATTATTTCCTCCAGAAGATTATTAAACAGGCTCTTCCGTAGAAAGCAATGGCTAGAAGTGCTTTTGTTTGATTTTCTCACGGTGTCCGAACGGTGTAGGAATGACTTCCTACTGTAACAAAAGAAAAAGGAATATGTTTATAATATATATATATATATATATATATATTTCATTCCCATTGTGGAAAATGCAGACAGAAAAAAAAGCAATTTTTGAAAAATGATGTTTTGAACCGTGTAGTATGTAGGAGCATTTTCTGTGCTTCTTTTATAATCACAATCGTTTCTGATAGTCTAAATGTATGAGAAAATGAATATTTTCAGAAAAAAGTATTTATTTGAAAATATGAATGGAAATTGCTTTAGCAGATTATTTGATAGTCATTAAAATGAACGTGCATTCAATGTTTAAAAGGACTATTCAAATAGGATGAAATCAAATGTTTTTAAAACGAAAGCTTTCAGAATGAGTCTGCTTTTTAAATAGTTTTAAACAAATCAATGTAACAAAAATACTGAATTGTATATTTTAAAATATATTTCAACATTTCATAGTATAGGGTCAGGTGGGGCAAAATGGTGGTATGGGGGAAAGGTGGATGTATTATAAAATATCTTTTTTCATCCTAAAAATTTAGATGTTTCAATATTTCTTTCTATGGAGATATATTTTAACAACGTAACATGTACTTCTAATGAAGTTTTAGGATATTTCAATAATATCAATATGTGCAAAACTTCTTGTTTTTACTCATTTTAACGTACTGCATGTTAACAAGTGATATTAAAAAACTTTCTTCTAGATGCCTTATAATTAGATAAATAATGTATATTTTTATACATATTATTAGAAAAACTTCAAAAGAAATGCATTACATAAAAAATTAAGAATAAAACTGTAATTTCTATTTTAAAATGTTTTCTTTTAAGGTGGGGTAAAATAGGGGGTATGGATTTCGCAAAGTTCTATATGATATTGGTAGTTCCATTTCTCTGTTTGTTAAGTATTCCTGAAACAACAGTTATAATCAAATTGGCATTTTAAATCAAATTGGCATGGCACGAAATTGGCATTTTAATTAACTTAAAGTATATAAAAATGTGAAAAAACACACATAAGTTGGTACATTTATGTGTATTTTTTTCACAAAGTTTTTTATATACTTTATCGTTTAGCACCGGTATTTTGATTGTTTTTTCCATTTTAATTAACTGTTCATTGTAGAACCATAGAATAGCCAAGAATTTTTTTCGGAGGTGACTGAGAACTCAAAAAACTAGAATGCAATATATGTAGTTTATAAAAATCGATATTTCTTTTTCTTTTTTTGGGGGGGTGGGGGTAAATAGAACTCCCTTTACTTTACCTACAAGTGTTCGCTTATAAAAATGAATTAAAAACGGAAGAGAAAATAAGTTCATAAATCAAATTTGAAATCCTTGCCGCTGGAGAAACATACATTAGAGAAAAATTTAAATTTGGCTTAGGTTAGTAGCTGAACCTCAAAAATTTCAAGGGGAACATCCATATTTTATGTTTACTTAGTTCGGGGGTGGGCTAAAGCCCCATCACCCATCCCCTGCCTACGCTCTCGTGTGAAACCAAGTTACATTTGCAATATACTGAGTGAACCTGAATTTGATAATCGTGGACATTATTTCTTTAGGGGATTCACATTTTGGGAAATAATCCTTTTCTGTGCATCTTTTTCTTAAAGTATACTAAGAATACATTGAATTGCGTGCTTTTTATTTCATTCATGGCAGTAACATGATTTTTATTAAAAATATACAGGTACTTTTGTATTACCCTCATTTCCCCCAAACATGGGAAAAAATGTGGGTATCAATACTTGCCTAATTGAAAATCACACCTTAGAAAAGTATTTCTATAATATTAAAAAATAGTGCTATATATTCAATCAAAATAAGTCAGTGTATGTAATATATGTACATAATTTAATTAACATAAATTTAACAGATTGATTTTAGGACCTTTTAAAAAATACATAATTTTCCTACCATTTTTCCGCAGCGGACCTATGTTTTACAAAGCATAATTTCCATGTGCGCATTTAAAACTTTATTTGAGCGCGATACTTACATATCTATCTTTCTATCTATGCGTTTCATACAATAACGTGCATGCTTCCGTACTGAGGTCTCCAGAGCCTGACTGTGGCAGGGGCAGACGGGGCAGTTGCCCCGGGCCCCCAGTTATAAGGGGGGTGGGCAAGTTAAGAAATGAGACTTTTTAATCAATTGTAGTAATGTGTAAACTTTATTTTTAAACCATGAAAAAGAAAAGAATAAACAAAAATAGGTAACTTTTTTTTTTTTTTTGAAGAACTACACAGATCACATACAAGTAATAAAATTCTGCTTTAATGATTTTTTAGTGGTATGTGCGAAGTAACTAACATTTTGAAACAGTCAGTAAAATTAACAATTAAGATAAATATTTTTTTCCACTACAAGTTAATTTAATATCAGTGCATTCCGTATTTTTTATAAAATGCAGATTTAATAGTTAAACCAAGAACGATGTTTGAATAGATCAACTTCTCTTCTCATGGCATACCGATTAACTGTTATTATGTAACAGAATTCCACGGAACTAGGTACATAGAGAAAATTGTAGACATTGTTCTGCAAATTTCTGATTGATTGTTAATACACATTTGTTAACATTTACATTGTATACGCACTCGAAACCCGACCCAGAGTATAAAAATGAGATATGCTAATTCAAGCACTAAATCAGTGCAGAATTCATTCTATTGTCTACAGTGTCTCAGTAAATTTAAACCAATTAGCCCAATGACATTCATATTCATGATAATGGTGAATTTAACACATGACACAAAAGTAAATCATTTCTAGGTCCATTAATTAAGTAGGAAATTTTACATAGTTTTGTTTGTAGCAAACGCTTGAATATTTCAGTATTAAATTTTTTGTCCTGTTTTTTTTTTATTTCATCTGAATACCGACAAGAAGAACTAGTTCACGAATAGGAATAATGTATTAAATACAGTAATATTCCTTTCCTACAGTTTACACACACAATAAAAAATTAATAAAGAACAACTTCAGATTGCCGTTTTAAATTTCTAAGAAAGTTAATATTCAATGTCTACTACCTTCTCTATAGTATACGTATATTTTTCAGAAATAAAACACAGATATTTTGTAGTTCATAATTAAGATGCTCTGCTTACTTTATAAATTATGATTTTCATGAAATACTCTTTTATAAGCATTATATTTCACCATGCTGGTAACTTTTTCTACAGCTTTTTTCTTCCTTTTGTATTATCTGCTAACATTTATATTTAATTTACTGAGTTAAAAGTATCAAAAAAGAACACAGAACTGATTCGAAAGAAAAATAAATTTCTGTGCAGATTAGCATGATTTGAAAACTAATGCCAAGCCGAGTTTTATGTAACGCTATTAAATTCATAGTTACATTTCACTTTACAAAAGGTAGATTTCCTTGGTGGTAGTATTTCAGAAACGAACCCACTCGTATCATTTGAACTAATAGTTCATCCATTCCTTGAAAGTACACAAAGAATTCTCTGTCAAAGAGGTAGTTTTTTTATACCGTCATTAGCTCCTAGTGGACAACTTGTAATTTATTCCAACCGACGGCATAGAAATTCCTTTAGATGAGTGAACGTAGAAGTTTGTTGAGAGAAAGGTTAGAGGCGATAGATGCCCAGTAGAGTTTTTGAAATGTCGCGTGATACTTGTTTCAGTACGAAAAGTTGTCACCATATGCCTAGGAATAATGAATGGCAAATGAGAACGGTAACAATGACGATAAAAGAAACCCTAATGTTTTATCTGAAGAATTCTCAGAATATGCTATACGAGATTTTTTGGTACCCTGTGATTCAAATGGGGGTTCCTTTGTCTTTCAGCAGATGATTTGCATGGCAGGGATTACCAGTAGTGCTTCCGCTAGACTTAAAAATCTGCGATTCAGGCTGACTCACTATCAATAAAAGTAAGAGTCAACTTTTGTAAAATTCGAGTCAATTCAAAAAGTTAAAAAAGTGATTTTCTAAAACTATAGTATTAAAAAAAATAAGCTATTTTATTATTATTTTTCGCACTTAGTTAAAGATTTCACTCCTAAATATTAAGGTCAAAGACAGTAAGAGGAGATTCACGTGCATGCTTGCGTTTAGAAACATGCAAATCTTAAACTTGAAGATCGGTATTTCAAGCAAACATTGTAATTGTGTATAGAACGTAAAGAATAGCTTTTCAGATTTTCCAGCCTGGGAAAGTCAAAATGTGTAAATTATTCCAGGCGCAGCACATTTCGTACCTTTACTGTGCAACTTCCGAGAGTTATATTTATGAAATGATGACGTGAAATGACAATTTTTATGAATTTGGTATCAATACAAATGGACCGAAATTTTGCGAGTCAAACTTTTACTCGCAAGTTCAAAAAATGAGAGTCAATTTTCCCCAAAAATATCGATTTACGAGGAAAACGCGAGTACGTGCGAGCCCTGATTGCCAGTATAAAACCTATATCGGCACAGCATTTACTAATGCTCGTTTGGATATAAATACACTGGTTAAACTTGCCAATTTTGGAATAAATTTTTACAATATTTATGATTATTTTTAGGTATTTTCGGTGTATTCCTAATATTAGATAAATAATAATAGTGTAAAATAGTGCAAAATATGATTTTTCTGACAGATATCTCAACAGGGTAATCCTTTATCAGAATTATGCACACTACTTATGATTAGTAGAAGGTCTCTGATACATTTTGCCTCCTTGTTTTTGCAAAGGAACGTGCTACTAATGTATTTTTAAGGAAAAAAATATATTTTGCTGTTAATTTATTTTAGAAAATGAACGTCACTTTACAAAAATGCATCACGAAGTTTCCTAAACCAATTTCAGAAATTAAAATATTAGTTATTCTTATTAGCAGGAAAGAAAAACGTACTGTAGAAAAATAAACTTTGTAGGGATTTTAATATGTAATTTCAATTACTCAAGATAATAATGTGTAAACGCTTTAATGCCACAGTACCTTATACCTTAAATATGTGCATGAGCAAATATTTATTCCTGAAAATATTTTGTGTAATAAGTCTATCAACTTCAGGTTCAAACTAGTATTTAAAAAAATTTTTCTTTGATATATATTAAAAAGTTAAGTTTACATTATAGCCCAGGCAAATAAGACTTTTGCTGCCCGAAAAATAGTGCAGAGCTGGAGATGATTTTAATCCACCGTTGGCATCCCAAGTAAGTGCTCGGCGGGTTTTGCGAAGTAAATTTAGGTGGGCTTCACTTTTAGGAGCCAAAAAACCGCGAAATTTTGGCAATTTTTCAGTTTTTCGCATATACCTTGAAAATGGTGCATCGTATCGCAAAGTGATTTATTACAAAATTAAAGATCATAAAATTCCACGTCTAATGAGTCCTTAAAAGTTAAATTTGGTTCAGAGGTTTAGCCACAGTCGATTGTCAAAAATGGGCAATTTTTGCCAACTTGGAGGAAAACGGGATTTAACGCCTGTAATTAAAAAACGGCCAGCCCAAATGAATTTACGCAAAGAGCTACCACATAGGTGAAGTTATTCGAACTTCACGAGGGGTGGGAACTTCACGAGGGAACGGTATGAGGGAGTTGTCGGAGGTCGATTAAGAGAAACGTTCCCTCGGCCGCTTACATGACGTATAGTGTACTAAAGGTATTTGAGAAAAACTGACGGACAATTGGAATACACAAAAAGCTGCACTTTATTGTAGGCATCTTCACAAAAACAGTTATTAAAGAAACAAGTTCAATTACGCACCGTACATTGCTTCAACACCAGGAACATATCTAATTGTTCCGGCCACACGGCATGCCGGAGTTCCATAAAAAAAACGAACACAACCTCCTCTGACGGAGAGCAATCGAGAAGTCTTCTCAAATCTTCCTACAAAACTGCCAGCTCTCTACAGGTTGGCGAGTAAAATATGAGCACTCATAAGCCACTGCCCCACGTGACAACCACCGTCCGGTAGGCGTAAACAATATAAAAATTTGAAACAAACGGATTAAATGATTAATGCCAATACAGAAGTGCCAGAATTTGGCGGATGCCAATACGAAAGGCTACAACCCTGTGAGAAAACACCGACGGAGATCGGGAGGCGCTAAGAACTAACACAGTATATGCTAAAGCGAAATTAATTTAGAAGGGAAACCCCGAAAAATCCCAGACATAGCTTCGCGCAAAAGGAAAGAATATTTTATCGAGCCGAAAAAACAAAGTGGAGAGAGATTAATACGGAATACGTAATTTTGATTTAGAAAGACGAAACATAGGAACATTATTTTAAGACGCGAAAAATATGTGAACTACGTCACTAACGGGTCATGAGAAAACTCATGACCCGTTCCCTCGTGGAGGGGCCATCATGAGCATAAGCACTGGAGTGTTGGGAGGTGATGACATCAACTGTCACAATGCGTATGAAATTGGGCAAATTAGCCTGGGCAGCATTGACGGCAAAAACTTTAAGGACATGAAATTCCAGAGAAAAAACAGTGCTGTCACTACGAGCAGTGAACTACAAAGTGAAGATTAACGGTGAAGCGGTCCCAGTCAGCCCTGATACAATTTTCCGCAAAATCCCTTTTCACATGAAATCACCAAAGGAGCTCGAGTGATACTTCGGATTTGAATTAGCCCCCTATCCATTATCTCTTTTCGATGACGGTGGAATGCGGAAGACTAGAAAATCCGATCTCTATAAGCTGTTCAGTCCAATCGATGCTAATACAAGCAATGCGAACTTCGTTGTTGATGGTGGGTTCTTATTACATCAAGTTATGTGGAATACTAATGAAAAATTTTCTATTATCATTGAAAAATATGTCAACTATGTTAAAAAACACTATGGGTCCAATTGCACCATAGTGTTTGATGGATACCCTGAAGATGGTACGGGAAAAGGCATAAAATCAGCTGAACGTATCTGAAGAACCAAGAACTCGTGCTATGTCATCAGCATCTGGTTTTTTTTTTATGAAACTATGAGTGCAACAATGCCGAAAGAGCCGACCGAGTTGTATGGTGGGAGTTGTATGGTGGGGGGGGCCCATTTTTGACAATCGACTGTGGCTAAACCTCTGAACCGAATTTAACTTTTAAGGACTCATTAGACGCGGAATTTTTATGCTCTTTAATTTTGTAATAAATCACTTTGCGGTAGGATGCACCATTTTCAAGGTATATGCGAAAAACTGAAAATTTGCCAAAATTTCGCGGTTTTTGGCTCCTAAAAGTGAAGCCCACCTAAATTTACTTCGCAAAACCCGCCGAGCACTTACTTGGGATGCCAACGGTGGATTAAAATCATCTCCAGCTCTGCACTATTTTTCGGGCAGCACGGTTTTATTTTGGTCTTATTTGCCTGGGCTATTAATTAAGCTTCTGTATCTATAAAACAGTCATGTTATATCTAAATGGCATATACATCTATTATCTATTATGAAAATAATAGAATTGCCATCTAAGTTTTAGCTTACGAATCTGGAATATTTTTATAGTGAGATTACCAATGATTCCAGGTATACAAAACAGCCATATGCCTAACAGAATCAATATCTGCCATCTTGACATTTCAAACCTTTGCATAGATTCCTATGCTGATACACATATTAGAAGGTTTAAAGTAACTAAAAATAAACCAACTCTTACGCAAAACAGATGTTCCACTCACCATCGGATATTCTGAAAACGAATATTAATAGGAGGAGGCGCTTCTCCATAATTCTTTTTATGGCGGCAGCAGCCTCTGTTGAAGAGACAATCCGTTGCATTCTGAAGGTAATACAATAACATGCGAAGCATAAATTAATTCAACCTTGCGCTATTTTTTCAACTTCGAAGTACTTGATTCTACCTCAAAAGATTTTGAAGTGAGTGCCTCTGAATCTGTAGGCATTATCCCGTATACATTTGCTTTAACCCGTTTAACGCACGGTGTCCTCGCCGAGAGGACACCAAACTCTGACGTTTTAGCTGTTGTCAATCACGAAGAATAAATTTGATTTCTATAAGAATTCTTGAGAGTTTCACGAGAATCCTTAGCACATCATTTCCCCGTAAAAATTGCCGATTATTTGTAAAATTATCAGGATTATTTTTAACAGCACTGGCATCTGCTGAAAACTGGAAGATGGAAATAAATTGATATAGAAGAACAACTGGATAGACTGTCCAATGCTGAAACAAGGGCAGTCGTTGCCATCGCTCGGTTTAACTACCAGCATGATGGTGGTCAAGCTGTGTCAAAAAATGGTCTCTTGATCTGTGGCACGCGATGAACGATACGATTGACCGCCATTTTGCTGGTAGTTAAATCGAGCGATGGCAGCGGCTGACCTTTTACCAGCATTGGGAAATTGTTGTGTTTCAAAGGGTTAAAGTTCCACCGTATTTCACATGTCCAAATACTGAATAAGAAAATACTATGTCCCCACCTTTTTTTTATGCTGACATCTTACATTTTTCAGACTGCGTTGCAAGTTAACAAATATTAAGAGTAATTAGTTATAGAATATTCATTCCTCACTTCAGAAGATTAATTTCAAAATTATCTTTAACATTTATGTTAATTAAACACTTTTCTAAAAAAATGTTCTTTCAATTAAAATTGTTAATAAAAATTCTACGAAATTCCATTTTTATTACCTTATAATTATTATTAAAGGGGAATGCTTGGTATAGCAATTTTATTTCCCGCTATACTCACAGTGCTTTAATTATGTTATAGTAGAATGCATGAAAGCCAAAACTTAATTTAGAGATGTGTTTAGCTAGAAATCACGTTTTTGAGGAATGTAAAGACCTGCAAAGCCAAAACAAAAATATTTGAGCGTTACTCGCATTTATTTTCTGAACACTAAAACTAATTGCTATCTAAATGTATAAAAATTCATTACAATTACGTAAAGAATATTTGTTCAGAAATTTGTTGCAAATCTCATTTCTTTAGGTAATACATTTTGAATGCGAATAAACATGAATAGAAGCTTTAATTGAAGAAAGAACTAGAAAGCTGAAGAGAACTTTTTCCACAAACCAGTTGTAAAAAACTCATTCAATGAGAAGACAACAAAATCGGCGAAGAAATCGTGTTTTCAAAGTAATAAGCTTAATCACTGTCTTAGTTTGATTTGCTCGAACGCTTGAAGCTTGAAACTCCAATAAAGAATAATGAAAACAAAAAACAAAAAACGGAGATTGCTTTGTTGTGTTCTTAAACAATGCATGCTATAGTACTGATGATTTATGCTTTATTGAAAATCGTGTTCCACACATTTCATTGTTGTAACAACTGTTTTTATTTTTCATCTTATGTAAACAGAGAAGCAACAAATGATAACCTTTCACAATAAAAATATTAATAGATTCAAAACAAATTGCAGCTAGGTGTACGCTTAGAAAATGAGAAGCAAACATGTATATAAAAGTAATTGCGAGTCTGATTTTACAGCCGATCCAAAATTAACATATGATTATTTTTTTATGATTTATAAAACTGAATAAAATAACTTTTCTCAAATGATCTGCAGAAACAATAAGCCAGTACTAAATATATAATACTAGGAGTATTAATTGAATCAAATACATTTTTGGTAAAAAACAGTTATTTAGGAAATTTAATAGCTTTAGTGACAGTCGCGCTATTGAATATGCCATGACATTCAGAACCAGTTTTACACGTTGTGGCTTATATTCTACTAAGCTTTTTCAATTTGTCAATTTGTCATCGTTTGTCATCATCGTTTTTTGACAATTTGTTCAACTCTATATCACACTTGAATCAGCGAATCAAGTTCACACTAGAATCAGTGAAAGTGAAGTTATTTTTCGTTCTGCAATCCATTTTTGAGAGTCTTAGAGACGAGAAATTTCCTGGTCAGTATAAACGAACGGTTTTGTTTCTGGCAAAGTATTCCTTCATTTTTTAAAATTGTGATGCGAACCCAAATCTTGCTGAAATATCCCACTGTACGGCGGAAATCTCTTATTTAACTTGGTTTTTTTTTTTTTTTTTAAATTTTCTTCTCGTGGTGGTCGTCATAATTATGCCTTCAGCAGACCTTCATCATGCCTTCAGCAGGGACGAGTGGCCTCATCCCCTCGTAAGAAAAACTGTCCCGAAATATTTTCTTTTTAGTGTGTTTAGTTTAGTGTAAAAATCCCGAAAATTTACCCTTGATTCAATTAATATGCACAGTACTGAAAGATTGGTAAAACAACTATACTGATTTAAATGAAAATATGATTGACAAATGCAGTAGTCTATAAAGCATTTCAAGCTCTGCGTGGAAACTTGGACTGAGTAAGCAAAATCCTCGGGAAACTTGTGAGTAGTAATTGTTACTAAAAATAGTACCTACAGTGGTAGTCTTTAGTAAGGAAGGACCTCTCCCTCAAGACGTTTATATGTCCTGGGCAGATTCTACGGCAGGTCTTCCATCGTTACGTTGGCAATGGACGTTCATAAGTAAAAGATTAAAAGTTTAATGGTCGTATTCAAAAAACATTGCACCGTGAGTTAACTCGAAGGTTAGCGAGGGGAACGGTATTTCCCAAGCGAAATGCGAGAGTTAGCAAGACTTCTGACCAATACAATTTCCCCGTTGTGTTGTAGAGGCAAACCATTCATTCAAGTTATTTGACCATGTTTATCTCACTGTTTATTTATAAAACATCCAATAGTTACATTTCCGGAATTTTTTCCGTTTAAAAAATACATTATTAAAAATAAGACTGACTTTTTAAATTTCAACAGCTATATATCTTCTGAACACGGACATAGATATAGAACGATCATCGACTAGCGGCAGACGGATGAAAGCTGTCAGCGAATGTTGACGAGCGTCAGCTTCTCAGAGGAAAATACTCGACCTTTTTTTAATGATTAGCTATCTACTTAAGCGTCCTCTAGAGACGCATAGCGACGGATCTCATGATGCAATCTACTTGTAACGCATGCATGTGCGCAACATAATGATCGCGACTCACAACGGTATCTTACAGGCAAATTTCGTTTAGCTTTTTTAGAATGCGTCGGTGATTGTCCCTATGTCCGTGCTTCTGAGAGAACATTGATCAGTTAATTATGAAGTGAGAATGTTTGCTAGTATTTAAATGCTTTTTTTTCTGTCGATTTAAGAATACTGCGTTAATGGTGCAAAATAGCAGAAGATATTAAATTAAAGTTATATAGAGTTTCTTAACACATCATCTCCTTTATAATAATAATTCATCCTTTATAAAATAATTCATCCAAAATCAATAGAAATATAATGTGTAATAACTACAAAAGAAATGCCCTAGTTTTAGAAAAAATTACTTGTAAATATTCATTATGTGAACCCCTTTCAAATAGCACTTGCGCTCTAGGATTATTTTTTAACTATCTGTCACAGATAGTTTCAGCGTAGATGTGGAGGTTGTCCGTGGTAAAAGCAACTTTTTATTTTCATTATGGAAAACCGAAAGTGATCGTATAGTGATGTGCCGCAAACTAATCTATCTGGCTAGTACTTCTGTAACTCCTTTAAATAAAATACAAAAAAGGGTACACAAAATACGGAAAAGAATTTAACAAATTTAAAATGAAACTAACATAACTTTATTTAGGAGACTTAAAATTATTTCGTAATAATTACAATCAACAAACACAAGCATGTCCTTGGCTGAGATGAAGAAGTCTGGGGAGATGTGGTATTCGGAGGCAATACTTAGATTGATAGTACGTACGGGCACTTTTCATGGGAAAGGAATATATTCACGAAATCAGATGCGTGGATTAAAAGCCGATGTTCTCGCGATCTGCGCCACGAGGAAGCAGCGTCTTCGTGTTACACACAAAAAAAAACCCCCACATAAACATATCACGTCACTTGTTATATGTAACTTGTCGCACCAGAACAGACCTTTTCACATGTCATCATCGTCAGGTTTTTTGGGACGTTTCTCGCTCACTCTTCTTTGGGTTCTCTTTTCTTCATTTTTTTTCTCTCTTTCTCAGGGGCTCCTAATCGTATGCCCCTTATTTTCATAGGCTGGTGGTTTCTATTGGATACTGTATCCGCCCTAAGACGAATCATCGTGCAGAGGCGGGGACTACTTGCCCCTGTGTATTTCGTTGCGCCATAAATATTTTTATTCTGGAGACTTATTGTGATTAGACTGTCACTAACGTCGACAGTCTGGCAACTATTCTAATTTATTGCCGCCCTGTATGGTCTTCTCGGGGGAAAACACCAGTCTTTTTTGAGATTTTTGTTTTTTTAAAAATAGATCCCCATATCATGGTCTTTTACGCCATCACAGTAGATGTCTACTGTCAGGATTTGTTCTGAAAGCTTTAACCCCTTCAAATGACACCCTAAATTCATGCGGACGGATAAAAACATTTTAGATGATAGATTCCAATAAATAATAATGCGTCCAACAAAAGTACTAAAATGGAAATTTTCTTGAAAATTAGTTTATTAAATTAGTTCTATTTTCTGCAGACGATATTTTGAATTTCGGTCATGAAAATATTTGCAGCCGAAAATTAAGGAAAATTGATAAAAATCGGGAGAATTTTCAGATTGTTGATATTTCCTATGTTTTTTTTCTATGTTTGACTGCAGGCCTATACAAATTTCAGGCTGATTCTTTGAAAAGTTTGTGAGTAAACGCTGAACATAAACACTCACAGAAACGCTCATTTCTATTTTAATAAAAGATTTATACTTAAAAATATCTCTTTTCTACTTCAACCAAATTATTTAGGATGCTTCCCTCTGGAAATAAATTGACAGAAAAAAAGTGACTGCTAACTTGCGTTACTTAAATCGAATAATTTCTCATGGCACTTCGGAGGAAGAAACTTCGTTTCGTAACCTGCAATAAAAGCATTCAAACAAATAATATTGTTTAGTCCGTAGCGTGCCTGCATCTTCCGAATTTTTTTAGGTGCTAATCTCGATGCACTTAGTTACATTAATAAAGAATCGATGTCTTGTTATAGAAACAATTCCGAAGAGAAAATATTTTACTTCTGAAAATTCAGAATAACGCATAATATTTGTTTTAATCCTGAGAAAACTGTCGTTACTCAAGGAATACATTTACTTAATTTAATGTTAGTTTCCCATATTTGCACGAAGAACCTAAGACGTATTAACTTAATACTAGAACATATTAAGTAAAATTTAATCAAGCTGCTGTAGAGCATAAGAAAATTATTCTTTGTTAAAATAAAGATTAAATGCCTTAGAATATACGTAAATTGTTCGACTGCTTATGAACACGGGATGTAACATTTTATGAATTAGCCTTTAAAATCAATTTTATTTTGTCTGTCTTACAACTTTTCCAAGTTAGATTTAATAAAATCTCTTTTCTTTAGACAGTTTAAATAAAACAATTGCTGTCACCTTTGGAGAAGAAAAAAAAAGATTAATAAACAATTCAGTGTAAATTTATATATTGTAAAAACATATTTCGAACATTTTGAGAGAAAACATATGTACTTAAAATGTTTGTTTTACTTATTTTTAAATTGCTTACAGAATAATATACAAATTTGAAAAATAAAAACAAAATTCACAGTAAATTTCACCATTAAAATAAGAATTCAAGTATTACTTTTACAAAACTCTGCGAGAGGTAAAACTGCTAGAGAACATAAAAGTATATTTTAAAATTTTGTTTTCACCAGCCTGTACTATGTTTTAGTATAGCAAGTAACCGGTTTGTTTTGCATGGTTATAAAAAGAAAAAAGCAAGGAATAAGATAATGGGTAACTGGGGGGGGGTGTTCTTGAAATACAACAAAATTCTTCAGATTCGTAATCCTGTGTTCCTGTACTATATATAGTGTATATGTACGTGAAAGCTGTCCTTCTTGGACTCATCGTTCCTAAAACGTTTTTGAAAGATTACGATATTTTGTGACGTCATATGCTCCTTGCTTGGTCCAAGAAAATACTAAGTGTACCATTCATCGTCAAACTGAAAAACTCCAGTCATCAGAGGCCATTTCATAGATCTATTTACATATGCTCTGCCGGTACCTGAAATTGTTCAACAAAGTTTTGGGCACAGCAGATTATTTCACAGCTAGCGTAATAATTCATCCAAATTTACATTAAGGTCGCAAACATTGTTTGACACTGTGATACTGCAGACTGATGCAGATAATTCTACCACCGGGTAGCGTTTTTGCAAACCTTCAATTGCTCACTCACTTTCTATAAAATTCCCTTTCCTGCATAAAAGCTCAAATGCTGCGAAAAACTTTTTTTTTTTTTTGCTTCCATATTACATTAGACCCACCAGTGGCACAGAGCAAGCGCTTTGAACTGGGAGACGTAAGGTGAGAGGTTCGGAACCAGGTCGCGTCCGCTGACTTAACCGTTCGGAGTTTTCCGTGGTTTTGTCCGAAACTTCGCATAAATACGAGTTAGGACCCCTTAGAACATCTCCTACTGAGGGAAATCCCAACCCCGGCCTAGATCCCCAGAGTAGATAATTGGCCGTAACCTACATTTCCATTTCCATTTTTCCAGATTACATTAGCAAATACTTTTAGTTCATTTGTTACACACAAGAGTTTCCCTCTTTAGGGTGCTAAAATGGTGACTTTTTAAACGGTCCTTGGAACTGGAGATACTTCATGAACTTCTGTTGACTCTAAAACTTTTTTTAGCAGAAATATACCATGCAATGAAATATTTCTACTGGTGTTTTTCTAACTGGTCCCTGATGTTTTTCTAATGATATCACTTACGGTTTTTGCTTTTTGAACATGTACTATGTAAGCAAAGTATTGTAATTATGAAAAAATTCGAAATTGAGACGTATTTACACGTTTTAAGGTCTTCCAAATTGATTTATGCCATTTTTACGATGATGTATGTGTGTGAACCAAGATAGTTCTTAAACGGTGCATTCGATTGAGCGTAGATTTTGGTGTGTAGAACTGTTGGTTTGTTCAAAGAGATGCAAATATTATTTCTTATACATTATAGCCTATGGACACAAACAATTTAAAGTATTCTAGTGTCTAAATGGTGCATTCGAATAAGTTAAAATTGGATATGTATATTATAGGCCATCTTCATCCAACTTGTATGGATTTTGATGTGTGTAGGGTTTATATTTATTTGTACAGGACTCCAAAAATATTCGTACACATTGCGGCCTAAATTCTTGAAAGTGCGCAAGCATTTATATGATACATTCAACTGAGCTCAAATTAAACACGCCTATTATACGTTACTGCATTGCACTCTGCATAGATTTTGGTGTATGAAGGTTTTAAAGTTTTTCTACAGGGCTACAAAAGTATTGTTATGTATTGCGGCCAATACACTCAAATTATTTTAAGTGCACTAGCGTCTGAACACTACATCGGATGGAGATGAATCAAATATATTTAAACGCTTGGTAAGATGGAGATTTCAGCAGTACTAAAATCTATATCTGAACGATCTATTTAAGATTCAATACATACTGAAAGGTTTTCTTATTCAGATTTAAAGTTCTTAACGGGAGAACATCCATAATGACAGTCATAAACACTGAACATGAGAGGCATTTTCAAAACAGATAACTATTTTAAATAAGCTCAACTTTCTAAATATATTGCAGGAAACACACTAAAATAACTATTTACATCTTATCTGTAATAAATAATAGCACATAGAACGTGAAACCTCGTATACACCAAAAGAAAATAACTACAGTAAGGTGCATTCCAGAACAACTACCGCGACTAATAATTCGAACTTCTCATACAAACGATAACGTGATATTTCAGTGCCATAGCCATTCTTTTTTTTGTTGTTGTTCATTTGTCGTTGTTTCCCGTTGTTGTTGTCCACGATAGGACCTAAAGTGGTCCAAAGTCCACACAGTCTTGGCGATATTCCCATAAGCAGTTATCCCCATAAGGGTCAGCATGAGGATTGGTGGTTATTGTTTGTAATTTGGTCAGAATAGCTGGACAGTCAAAAATATGTTCAGAGTTCAGTTCCTGGTAATCAAGACAATTCCTCCAGGTCTGATAAGTTCTGGTTCCATTTCCCTAGATTTTCATTTCTCTATAATGTTTTGTTCTGAGTCTGGTTAAGGTCTTTTCGATGGTTCTATCTGTAATTAATGCGCAGGCTTGGTATTTACTTTTTATGGTTCGTTCAGCGAATGTTTTGCTACTGTGTTAATATCACTGAGTGTGAGCCGGGGAATAATTCTTTGTTTAGATTCCTCGCTTCCTTTGCCAAAGAGTCAGCGGCCTTATTTTCGTCAATACCAACATGCGCCGGGATCTACTTCATGCGACATTTCTTGTTCCGGTTTAGGACTTGGTCTAGTGAACTGTGCATTTTCTGTACGAGTTCGCGGAGCAACCCTTTATGATTGCTTGAAGAGAAGCTTTAGAGTCTCTTAAAACAATTAATTCCTCAGCTCTTTCAGCTTCTGGGAGATTTATGTACTGATTTAGTGCTTCCTGCATAGCGAGGTGCTCACATGTGTAATTTGAGGATATTTTACTTGTACCGACCCTGAATTTTTTTGTACCACACTGTGGAACAGTGAAGTTGACTCCAGCTCCTCCGTTCTCTGTACTGTCCGAAGATCCATTGGTAAATGTATAAATAAAGTTTAACTCTCTAAACAGGAATCAATGATTCCACTTCCTTTAGCTTTGATTTCGAAGATTGGTTCTTTCTTAAAACAAGGCTCAAGAAGGCCAGTTACAATACTGGTATTCAATGGTAAAAGAGAGGACGAAATTGGTTCTAAAATCACACGTGTATGATGTTCAAGTCCAATTTGTTGTCTGGTCGCTTGGTCGTACTGTAGAGTAGAGGATCGTTTAAATCTAGTCCCTTTGCTCCACTTCTGAAAGGTTTTGTTGCTAATGTGATCTATTTCATGACTACTAATCCTATAAGTAAATTTTATGGCACTGTATTTTCTTCTGCTCTCGAAAAGCTGGAGACCACATTCCTGTTGTGACTCAATATTATTTGTGGAGGAGACAGCTGCGATAATGATCTTCGCTGCTTTGGCTTGCATTTTATTGAGCCTCTCCACCGTAGAAACACAAGCATGACACCAAATAGGTGAAGCATGTATTCCATTATGGGCCGAATTAATGTGGTATAACTGGATTGTCTTTCGTGTATATCGTCTGCCACGGATATACACGAAAGCAAAACCAGTTTGTGGACTTGAGACTTTTTCATATGCTTCACATCGAACCCTATGAATAAATCTCTCGAGATAAAAGATTTTCGGATTGAAGTATGGGGAGGAGTTGCGTTTTTACGCTAAACTGCATTGGTCCAACCGTTAACCAAATTATGCCCAGATTATTATCATCACATTATCCATGTTTTTTGGCTTTTTGCAATATAGAAATTTCTGATAAGAGACAATATCAGAGTTAAAATAAATTTAGATCAATGAAATTAAAGTAAACAAGAAGCGATTTGATAATTTTGACTGCAGGTGTATGACTTCAAAATAATGAAATAAAGCATACCAAAATAATAGCCAAAGGCAGGAGGATTGAAAGGAATAGAAAAACCTATTACGATTACTAATCGACATAGGGAAATCTGTTTATACACTAACTGTAGCCGCATAGTCTGAAGTGTAAGCTTAATGAAGAAGGCTATTCTATACTAGAAAAGCGAAATACAAGAAAAGCAAAGAAAAGTAAAATTCGGAAAGCGGAAGGGATAGTCTAAAAGGAAAGAAGAACATGAACAGTGTAAAATATGTAAAAATGGCAAAACGTATTGAATTTAATAGAGGTTTAAATTATAATTATAATTAATTGAATATATGTGTTGAACTGTATCGGAAATGTTATCGGAATTGTAATAATATATTACATTTTTATACGTGCGGTACTAAAGCGTCTAAAATTAAAACTCCTTTCATACCTAGAAAATATTTGCAACACTTCTTTAAACTGAAATACCGAATCCTTTGAGAAGCTTTCTGTCATTAGGAGAGTCCGAAGTATCTATGCAAATTTTACAAATATCGATTTCATGTATTTGATTCTTTTTATTTGTATTTGTATCGGCACATTATATAGTAAAGAAACTATACAGAAATTTTATTTGTCTAGACACATAAAACAAAAATATATTTCATCAATCCATATTTAAAATATTCGTTCTCATGTAAATCCCTTAGAAAAACAAGAAAAAATGGCGCTAATGTTATGCAGATTATTTTTTAAAAGTTAACGCATACAATTTTAATTAGCGCTCTTTTTCAGAAAATATTACGTTATAGATAAGTCATTTTTAATTTTTTTTGCATAATGTTTCTTAACACACGTTTACATTAGATTAGAAAATAACATTTCAGAGGAAAAAAAACAAATATTCAATTATTCCTTAAAATTTTGAGAGGAATAAAGCGATACCAGATGCTATTATTTTTTATATTAATTTTACATTGTCATGCTAAATGAAAGAAATATTTTCTAATTCTCTGGAATTAGTTTTGCTTTTAATTAATATGAACTTCAAATGGCTGTTTACAATTCTTAGGAATATTCAAAAAGTCTTGCACTCCTGCTTTGTACATTTTAAAAAACTTAAGAAATTTTATTCAGACAGGGAATTCAGAAAACTTTTAATACGCGACATGAACAAGTGTTTTTGAAAACGTTTATTTTACAAGCCCCTTCGTTTAACAAAAAGAATAATTATGTAGAAAGAAAATTGCATTATAGCAAGAAATGCTTATTAATATCTTTAAAAAAACAACAACAACAACGAAAGAAGCCGCCAAACATGTATCAAGATGCAAAATACATATTTCTTCATTATCATTATTAAATCAGAAATATTTTTAATTTAGATAAAAGAATAATTATACTATAAAACAATTTCATAGTAGGAAAGGTAATTTTTGCATTTATATTTAAAACCTAAATTGATGAATCTAACTTCCATTTTTATTTTTTGTAACCATTACTTAATTAACTTATACTTACGGTGATTTTCTTTTTTATCCTTTTAAATTGTACTTTTAAAGTATTATATTTAATACAAGTATCATTAAAAGTAATAAATGGTTTACTGAAAAATTACAAAAAAAAAAAAAAAAAAAAAAACTTGTTACATATTAAAAAAACCTGGCAGGAGTACCAAGTACTGCAGTACGTAGTACATAGTTTTACTAGCAAAATTATTCATTTTTAGTAATAGTATTTAATAACTTAGCATTTTCCATGTGCTTAAAAATTTTTAGTTTAAGTATACACTTTTATTAAATCTTCATCTTCGCCGTTCCTGTTTTAAAGATTACTCCTTATAAACGTATTCATGATTGTTTAAAATTAAAGTTTTTTCAGTTGCTGTTGCTAACGTGTTTGTGTATATATTCTATGTTATGCTTTGAGCTTTACTAACATGTTGTTAGTAAAGTTGTTACTCATGTTGTTAGTCATGCTTTGAGCTTTACTAACAACATGAGCGTTCCATTGTCATGGAGCAAATTGGCGGACTGCAAACCGATTTCCTGCTTCTGTCGCAGCAGTTGTTGTTTATAGCGTACTGCAGTTACACTTTCCCCTGGCTCTAATACTTTGTAGTACAGTACACTATGTATAACCCTCCCGACAATGCAAGGCCTCAGGTTGCAAAACCGGGTAAGGACACACCGGGTAAAGTTTGGCTGGGAAGTTTTGGAGCACCCGGCTTATAGCCCTGACATAGCCCCTTCAGACTATAATCTATTTAGGTTAATGAACAATACCTTGTCTTCTGTACACTTACGCACAGTGGACGAAGTACGAAAATATATTGATGACTTCTCGCAATAAAAGATGAATTTAGGTGGGACACGCTGTATTTCGTTTAAAAATAATTAAAATAATTAAAGATAATTTAATGGTGCCTTTTAGAGAGGCTAAAAGCGTACTTGTTAGCAGGACAAGTTAAGTGCTAAGTGACGAAGTTCGAGAACACTGTGTCAGCCAGAGCAGAAGGAACAAGATACAAGGGTCGCCAAAAGAATCGCTCGCCAAAGAGCAGTGGCGCCTTTGGACAGGCAAACGCAAAATATTTGTAATAATTTTCCTAACCATTGAACCGCTCGACTTTACTGCCGGGCCACGTATATCAATTAAAAAAATATCAGCAGAAACGTCGTTTTAACTATATCATTTTTGAATAACACTTGATTTAAAAAATAAAATACGTGGTTATATAATGTTCACCGATATAATACTTATTATTTTTGGTTGACGCTGGTCTGTGAAACATTTTCCCTGTTTTTGCCGGTCCGCAGATATGGAAAGGTCGGAAATTCCGATTTAAGAGAGCTTTCTGCCCAAGCTATTCAACACAAACTCGTGGGGAAATCTTTGAGGAAATCAGCTATTAAAACCAAACACTGAAGGCAGGTGCCGAAAAAAAAAAAAATAAGTAACGGCGGTTTCTGGAAATTCAAAGTGATATTCTAAAACGGAAGGAAAAGCACGAGTAAAGTGAAAAAAGGGAATTGAAAAATATCAGATAAGAATTAAATTTAGAATAGTGCGTTAAAATTAGAATTAATTAAAAATACGCGATAAACTGCATAACTCCTTACTAAAAAAAGAAATATTAAAAATTGGTCAGACTACTCTTATGCTGCAAGTAGAAATGGATAAGACGAGAATTACAGCTTTTATGGGAAATGAGACAAAGCTGTATACTTTGCATCTGTTTTACGTTACAAGAAATGTGTCTCTGGTCGATTCCTAGTTGTAAAACTCTCTCTAACATAATCTTATTCGCATAGACTAGTGCAAGCGATGCACTCTCTGTATCCATAATTTTAAAGTATTGTTTGAAATTTTCAAAAGTTAGACAATAGCAAAATTTTTATTTTCTCAACAAAATGATGAATCCGCAGAATCCGCAAGAAAAGCCTAAAGAACTGTGTAAGAATGAAAGCGGAGCTAAATTGGGTAATCTTTATAACATTTTTCTAATTAGATGAATTGATGTCTTGGAATTTTAAGCTTATTTCCTAACGCATCTTCAGTTGGTCTTGCATACAACATTGGGTGGCCTTGATATACTTTATAAAATCTATGTGTAGATCCCTCGGGTTTGTTTCGAGTGCATATACTTCTGTGAAAAATCTACCTAAGACGTTTTCAATCAAACAATCCTTATAGAAAGAAAATTTATTGTAGAGAGGCTCTTACTATAAATTTTGAATTTGACAGAATTAAAAATTTTAACTGCTCAAGAAGTTACCTCGAGAGGACGTTAATCAATGTAAAAGACAGTGAACAGAGTATACATGTGCTAAATCTTTGTATATCGGTATGAAGTGTTCTATATGACCACCAACACTAGAATGATAGTTCCTCACAAGGCCCCTAAAGCTGCATAGCAAATGCCCGGTGGCGTTTTTCCAAACCCTCAAGTATTCGCACACTTGCCTGCAAAACTTCTTTTTCTGCATTTATAGTTAAAATGCCCTGAAAAATATCTAATCACCGCTGTATTTCTAATGATGCTACGCTTTTTACATTTACTCTCTGATACGAGAATTTAAGGCTAATTTGCCCATTGTTAAGAAACTCACTTTTAAAGACTTCAGACTTCAATTATCTACTATTAATAGTAGAAGAATATTTTAATAAAACATTACTGTTACAAAATTGTAATGTTCTTTTCCAGCATCAATACGTATTGCTGGAGAGAGAGTAAGCAGTGCATTTATTCTAGCAAGTGAAATAAGAAGTTCTTGACTTTGGCGACAAACTTGAGGACCGTTTTAATGACTTGGCAATAAATTTGGCCCCTTTACTGACCAAAAGAAAGCTCTCGAAACTAGTGGAATTTTGTCAGTATCTCAAATAGGAAAAAATTACCCCCCCCAAAAAAAAAAAATAATAAAAAAATCGAGAAGTATGATATCACGTCGGGCTTGGAAATCTACAAAAAGAGAGTCTCCCTCGCCGTCGAGTTAATTGAAAACAGACCGAAGATATAGAGATCAGAGATATACGATTGACAGTGCGATTTGAATAGTTATTGCTGTGATAGTTCATGATTTACTGTCCTTTCTGTAATTAAACTCAGTATTCTTTGTGAGATATTAGTGCTTCGATTCGCCGAATGAAGTGTTATATTCAATTTCTGAGTTTGTTGGACAATTTTAACGCACACCCACTGCCAGAGTGCAGCAAGATAGTTATGGTTCGATAAAATAATTTGTAATTTCTACAGAAAAAAAAGATGTAATAGCATCAAATATTATAACTACGTCTGACTTACTGATTAATTAAATGAAAGTACAGTGGCACTTCGGATGTAGTCAATGTTTTAAACATAACTTTCCGAGTGAATATTACTAAAACCGGTAATTTTACCAAACACAGTATTGTGCAACCTAATGTAAATACAATTGATAATTTCTAGAAATAATCCATTGGTTACAAACTATTAAAAATAAAGAGAAAAGAGTTTTTACGTGTTTTTAACACTTTCCAACAAGGTAGAAAAGTGTTTATGATTTCGCTTTGTCTGTCTGTCCGTCCGTCAGTCTGTGCTCCCGTAAATATGCATCGATTTCTACGAAATTTATATATGTTATTCTTATCTACTGTACCATGTACCCCATTGAAAAAGATCTATTACGCATACCCACTGCCACTGTACTCATGCACACACACGCAAGTTTTTCTACAGGAGCACTCAAAATATTCCCAAAACATTATGCTCTATGGGAAGTTATTTTTTAAATAGTTAAGTTGATTTCTTATTCCAAGATAAAACTTTTTCTTGCCATTGCTGAAAAGATTGCAGAATTAAGCACAAAAAGCCTAATAAAATTCACACTGTTTGTATGATCCGCTTGAAAAGTTTCATGAATATGTATAATAATATAGAAAACAATCTGCGCTATTTAAAAAATCTGAAAATCTACCCGTTACCTCATTTTAAAGCGATTTTTCGCTATTTTCAGCTACATTTCATTTCCGAGAGTAAAAAAAAAGTTAATCATTTGCGTGATAAAATTAGATATTGCAAGTGAGAATGACTTCACAGTTATCGAGAGTAAAAAAGTTAATCATTGTGTGAAAAATTAGCTATATATATTACAAGTGAGAATGGGTTTTTTCAGATTTTTAAGTATAATTTTTTCTCCATCACTAAGTAAAAGAATGACTTTCTGGAGAAATTGAATTATTTTCAGATTATGAATTCAATATACGAAAATGATTTTATGATTACGAATAATACCTAACTCACAGTAAATACTTATATGACATTAATTTCGTTATAAAAATCTTCATGCAATAAATGATTAACTGTGAAAATGTACTACTACAAATATTTTCAAAATTAAAATTAAGTTGGAAAGTGTTTCATAATCTATGCGAGTCGCACGATTTGCCTTTCTTGTTTTAATAGTAAAACACATCCTCCCAAGATTAATGTATCCATCTGCATCTAAATGTCTGCCAGATTATGCTGATTCCCATTTACTTGTATATCTATTAAATGTGTCTATGCGCATTTTATACAATGCTTTCGTTTCTCTATCCGGGAAGTAATGCAGGCTAAAGTTTCTCATTTGTTTTAGTACTTCAAAGAGTACAACATAATGTCAGAAACCGTGAAATTATCGATTTTTACGCCTTCTTCCGTAAATTATTTTGAAATTGATCGGAAAAAGCACTTTCCGATACTTCGACTTTTCTAGAAACATTGTTGCATCTTTCCGCTTTAGATGCTGCAAGCCTTATATCTTGTAACTTTTATTTCTAAGCTCGCGATCAGATGAAAAATATCTTCCACTTTCCGAATGGATTAATCGATCATGGTTACCTCCCACTCCAGAACTTACTGATACTCCGAGTCACTGAATCACTGAAACATTCAGAACATCACAAAGACACTTGTTTCTGAGACAAGATGTGCTGAGGCTTCACTTGCGATGCTATTTTCCGTGCAACATCAAAAATTCATACTACTTTTGCTAGCATGCTAGTTATTAGCAAAGCACAAATACCACCTTATATTATATACCTATGACACGATTTTAAAACAAGAAACGTAAATCATGCCAAATGCATAAATTATAAAAAAATCTTTCAAACAAAGCAGTCTTGCTTGAAATTTGGCGATGTATCGTTGCCAAGCTTGGAGAGATCTTTGGAAATAACTTCGAACCAACTATATATCAATGTAACTTGCGAGATCCTGTAAAAGACTTATAAATGTTATTTAATTCTTTATGTGATTAGTAAGCGAGTTTAATCCTTTATATCTCATTGAATTGTGCTTGACATAGATTAAAATGCCGCTAAAGTTCTATAGAACGCAATGCATTTTAGCTCTTTTGAATGCTCCTGTAGAAGAACTATAAATGATGCAGACACTAAGTTTGGCGAAGAGCTTTATTTTGAAATTCTTAATAACATGTATATATATATATATATAAATTTTGACTTGTTCGATACGAATATCTGTAGCTATCTAGTGATATTCTTTGATATTCTTTTGGGAGTTCCTGTAAAATAATTGTAAATGCTATATACAGTATTTTAGATGGAGAGCTCTATTTTATAATCCTTAATAACGTATATATACAAGCCGAATATTTCTAATAACCGAATATTTCTAAAATAGCCGAAATAGCAGAATATCTCTAAAACGCTCTGTAAAGAATAACAGCTTATAGAGAATAATGTACTGGAATCCTTTTGGTTACTCCTCTAGAAGAACTATAAATGCTACCTTTATCATTTTATATTTCAGTTTGTAGGAATAACATATACAAATTACGCAGTAATCCATATATATTTACGGCAGTTATAGTACAGACGGACAGAGGTACAAATCGAAATCATAACCCCTTTCAATATTGTGTACTTTCAATAAGTGTACAAAATGCCTTTTAAATACTTTGTAATAATTTAAAGTGAATGATAACACATTTTTAATAATCATTTTTATTACATTCACTTTTAAAAATAACTGGAAAATGGTGTACAGGTATAACTGGAGCTCTTTTAATACAAGCTGAATCATTATAGTTTTGTTTGTTTCCAACCACGTGGTCCCAGCAAAACGAAACCATGAGGTAGCAAATAATTGGCCTGTCCATCGTCTGAAAAGACGCTGAAAACAACGTGGCTGGGAAACAAACAAAGTCGTAATGAGTCAGCACGATATAAATTAGCCTTAGGTATAACCACTTTTAAAAGTGCATGATGAGCTGATAAAAGTGTAGTGGAGCAGATTACTCTTGTTGTGATAAGAATAAAGATACTTGTGGACAGCAGCCACTAAAATTCATTTGCCAAGCTGCCAGAGACATATCGCGAAGTTAGTGGTGGTGAAGTCTTGGTAGAACATTTGCATTCCCATAGAAGTTTCAGTCCACAAGCATAACGGCAGTTTTGGCGTAATCTTCATGCCACCAAACAAGCTCAGTAGTCGGTATAACCTACAAGTACCCCACAGCACAACAAAAAATTCTCTAAAAGGGGAACTCGAGGTTCCTTTAAAAATGGATACAATAAAAAACACTATCAAAGC
Source organism: Cheiracanthium punctorium (assembly GCA_038373885.1). Lineage (NCBI taxonomy): Eukaryota > Metazoa > Arthropoda > Arachnida > Araneae > Cheiracanthiidae > Cheiracanthium > Cheiracanthium punctorium. The sequence continues at coordinate 365,359 of JAWZYV010004477.1, forward strand.
TAATTACTACAAACTAATTACTATCACGCTAGTCAAAGTTACTACAGCATTGTCAGTATTACAGTATAGTAGTACAGTATGTGTTAGGTATTTCTTAAACTAATTTATTTTATAAAAATAAATTATATTTTCATTCAAAATATTAAATTCTTGTTTTAAATTTCACAAAAAGTTACTGATAATTTAAAATATGAAACATAAACACAGATTATACAAAATATTACGGAGTACATTGCAACTGTTATTAATACATTTCGATAGAGAGTTCGTTGCACCTTATAAAATATTTATTTAGGCGGCAACATTTGACTGTAGATTAATTAAAGCAAAGTTGGGCACAATTTGTTTCAAGTTTCAGAAATCACTAAGAGTTATGCATCTGGAATAACACGAAAACACTTTGGAACAAGAGCTGGAATTACAGAATTTCGAGAATGTGACAAAATTATGTGTTTATTGTGTTTCTCGTATGTGAAGTGTTCAGCAGGAAAAGTTTCACTTAAACGAATAGCTCTCTGAAAGTCAAGATAAGCTGATTTCATAATGGAATTTTCACGTCTGGTAGCCATGTTGCACTCTATGCAAGCCACATTCATTATTTATTAGAAAGCATGTTTGATTTAATACAATGGCTAAAAAGAGCCACAGGATTTAACAGAAGATAATATTTTGTAGACATTTGCAATACTGAAATGTTGAATAAATAAAAAATTTGCTTCGATCCAAACTGGTTATTAATAGTTGTTCCTAATATGTTGTAATATTTTTTTAAAGTTGTGAATTTTAATGCTTACAAATGAAGTTTGAAAAGATGAAATACAAGAAATATTTAAAGTAGAGATAAAACAAATTTCAACAACATAAATGAACTTAAAAATAAATACTGTTTAATTGCATTCGCCAACTATTATATTAAAATAAATTTCGGTTTCTGGTTTAGCTTTTCAAAATAAGTAATTACAATAAATTCTTCTTTTTGTAGAAATTTATTAATGCTTACTTTTCTCCTAATCCAATATTTGTGCAATTTGAAAATGCGATAAATTCAGCCTTCAAATTAATTTTACTCTACGAGAAAAAATTATGTCGCAGAAAGTCTGCAGTATTGCATGTCTCATAAAATTTATTTTACAAAACGTCCTTCCAGTTGACTATGCATAAATACTGCAGAATCCCATCACATATACACCACAGGAATATTTATCTTTGCAATTAAAGAAAAAACGTCCACTTGTTGAAACAGAACTGATGTAGCTATTTCTAGATTAAAATTTGAAGTTCTTCAACACGCTGTTGGTGATTCCTATTTTTGTTCTCAGTAAATCATAAGACGAGAGCAAAATATTATGGAATTTGTAAATGTCTAAATTTAATGCAACAGTTATAAGCCACCATGCAAATTGGTTTTTGAAGACAATAAAAATTTTATTTGGAATTCCAGTCTGCTTTGTAAAACAGCAATCATTTAAAACATTTAGAAATGCTAATTTAAGAATGTAGTTACATATATCAAATAATATTTATAAACCTTATATTCTAAGGGAGATATATTCCTATTTGATATTCAAGCAGTTTTCAAATATTAATACACCGGTCAGAATACCAATGAATCAGTTTATAAGAATTTGAATTAATTGGTCTTGGTTGAAATGTTGAGTATTTTGTCTTAAATATTTTGTTGTTGCTAATGCTACAATGCGAATACGCAAATCTCTCAGATATTAGTTAGTCCTATCTAATAAGATTATTCACATTTAATGTAGATACTAAAAGATAATGAAGAGCAAATAAACTATCAACTGCACTGTGTTGCTTGTGAAGATATGAGCCAATAAACGGGATTTAACTGAGTTTGAACGCGAGATGATTGTAAACACTGAAGGCGTCGGAATAAATATCAGCAAAATGGCTGTACTTGTGAAATGTTTGAGAGCAGCAGTTATTAATGTTTACAGAGATAGGACCACCAAGCTAAAAAAAAAAAAAAACAGGGAGTCGACGTCAATCTTGTTGTCGTCACGCGCTGTTGAATGGTCGATCTGAAAACAGACTTGACTGAGTTGTCCAGTCCAGCAGAAGAGTAACAGTATGTCAGATAGAAGAGTAACAACAGTACTTCAACAGTAAGTCAACTATCAACGTCTTTGAAAGAATTGTTCGCCGCTTATTACACCGTATAGGCTATGAATTCCTGAGACTTGTTCGAAAGCCTCTACTGTCTGGCTTGAACAAGAGCAGGAGTCTTCAGTTCGCAAAACTGATCAAGGATTGATTAGTAGATGATTGGAAAAGCGTCATGTGGTCTGATGAATCGCGTTTTCAATTGCGTCTTTTATATGGCAGTCCTGGAGTATGAAAAAACAACACAAAAGCATCGACCACTACTGCATTGTCACAACACTTCAAGTTTGCGAAGGTAATATGGTAGTTTGGGGGATGATTTCTTGCCGTTGATTGAGTCCTTTAATTCCTGTAAAACGACGTCTGAATGTCGAATGGCCTTATTCACCAAACTCTTGACACTCGGATTAATCCTAAAACGAGTGTTTAAGATATCTTATAGTGACTTTAACACACGAGTTTGAATTAATTCGCATGTCAAGTGTTTGGTGAATAAGGCCGTAAGGATATTTAAGTGTAATCACAGATCAAGAACATCCTGTTGTGCTAAAGATGCGTCGTGCGGTAAATACAAATTTCCAGCAGAATAATACTCCTTGTAATAAAGCTGGAATAATCCTTCGATCGTTCGAAAAAATGGCGGAGAATTTGCTATGCTTCGTAGGCTTGCACAATCACCAAATCTCAATTCACTTGAGGATTTCAGGATAATATCGTACAGGGTGCCTGGCAGCTGGAAACAGTGCCATAAAATTTTAAGGAATTGGAAAGTGTAGTTCATCGGGATGGTCTCAAACTTCTCTCACCACCAACAAGCCTTTCATAGAATCCATACCAGAACGAATTCATGCAGTATTAAGTGAAAAAGATGGTCCAACATTGCACTGAGGAGGTTAATTTGGCCATAGTGTAGATATTTGGAGATATGCGTTCGAGGTTGTAATGAAAAATAAAGACAAAGCTTGCGCCGTTAATGTTACAGTGAAAAATTTTATCAAGTGGAAACTGTCCTCTTGTTTGGCTCAACTACAGACCTTTGTCTCGTCCAGTCTCGCATTCATCTCCATCGAGAAGCATCCATAGAATGCCATTAAGAGTATTTTCTGCTGTAATTCTGGAAAGATAAGACAATTTTTAATGTTGCTGTAGCGTGGGCCGTGCAACACCTTTCTTTGCGATCACTTTTTTAAACAATGCTCTTATCTGCATGCATCTTGCGTCATCATACATACACCTTTCTAGCAACAATTAAATGTTAATAATGTGGTGAATTTTGTGCAAATTGGATAAAATGAGTGATGTTGCTGAAATGTTTCGAAAATGTTTCATTGTAACGGTAACAATACTCACATCGTTCTATATTTACAGTGACGCAAATGTCTTCACCAAGAGAGAATACCCTTAAAATGTAGTCCTTATGAATAGTTCTCATATAGTTCTCATTTAATGCAGTCTCTCCTAAAATATAGTTATAATTTCATTTTGATTGAATGAATACGTGTTTATATTTTGGCAGCTGAAAGGTAACTAAAAGTAGAATTCTAAAAAAAAAAGGAAAAAAAAAGCTACAGAGGCAGGTATATTTAAGAGCATCCATACCACTTTAGCAATTATAATGTCTACAATTCCTGCTAAATTAGTTTTAAGTGTTAATTAAATATGATGCTCTGTACTCGGTTAGGTGATGGTTAACGTTAAATTGCTTTGCATATAAATGCTTAATCATAGCCAATGCGAGTTGTTGCCTCAACAATGTTTGATTTCAGTTATTTAGCAGATCAGTTATTATTTGCCATACGGATGGTTTAGTCATTGTTTCTTCTTAAGTTAAATGCCAATATAAACATTACCAGAAATATAAGAAAATGTAAATTAATAAAAAAGAATTTTCTTAAGTAGTTTAGGGATATTAGGGATTGCAAAAATGCTTTGCAGAAAGCGGATTTCGTTTTACTTTAATATAAAAGCGAAGTCTCTTAAATCTAATGTGGTATCTATGTGAAAAGCATCACTGAAGTGCGAGTTTTAATACAATGCAGTTGGACACAATTTATCTGGAAGTTTTAGAAACTTAAAGAATTATGCATTCGACATAACACTCAGGGCTTTGGGGAATAGGGAACTGGGAACAATACAATTTAGAATCTGCGACAAGATTACGGATTTAATGCGATTGTAAATACACGAGATGATTCGAGGGAATAATATTTATGGAAATGAATGCCTTCAGAAAGTCGACGTATGCGATTTTGCGACTACAGTTTATACCTCTGGAAACCATGCCACACTGAGTGCGCATTTAATATAATTAGATTCATTGCGAAACATGCGTGGTTACTCTGGTGCAGTTGAAAACTATTGTATTCTATAATTACCGTAATTCTGTTTGTCAGGAGCTTTCGGCGGTGGATAGCTTTTAAAAATAAGTTATAAATTTGAGTAAAATTTGATTAAATCGGTCTTAGAATTTTAAATGCATGGGTATTAGCTTTCGAAGATTAAAAGAATGTGCATTTTAAGTGAATTAGTTATAAATGAAGATGAACGTTAATCTTAAAAATTTTTTGTATATAAAAATACGTAAGAACTCCTGAGGATTTTTTGCGGTATTTCGTTTATCAAAGCAATAAACACGAATTGAAGTGCTTTTGCTTTATTTTCCGCTGTAACGTCTATATAACATGCACAGAAATTACTGATTGAGTAACAGATTCGTTTTCTTCATTCAGTGAGTCATTTGATAGCACGTGATATTGATAAACCAACGACCCCAGTCAGTGGCTATATCATGTTCAAAATATCCGTTCTTGTCCGATCCCCTGAAAACGAAAAGCGTCATGGAACAGTACTTTCGAGGTTAATCATACCAGAACACCATATGTTGTTGGAATTTCTCCCGCCCCCCCCAACATTCATGTTTTCTTATTCTGAGCTAATAATATCGAAAATATTCGTAGGCAGTTGATTTTCATTTACTTTCTTAATAACTGTATGACTTGATTTAAACGAGATTCAAACATAATTCTTTCACCAGTAGAACAACCGCTTTACAATATTTACACGATTAACAATTTACAAATAATAAAGGTCTATTAGAAGAAAAAAATACGTAATTCATACATACATACAAAAAATATCTATTTGATTGACAATGAATTGAATTTATTTTGTTCGAGGAAAATTATATATATTCTTTAAATTCAAAGGGAATTTAAACATAAAAGTAAATAAATAAGCAACAAAATTATTTAGCAGACATTCTCTGAAAATCAACAAATTTTAAGTAACTGCTTGCATGTAAGAAAATGCAAATTTTACTACAATAAAACAATGTTACCTGTAAAAAGATTTTTTTTTTACTATTGCTTGTTAATTTAAATAATGCTGTTTTTTTAGTTCATGTGTGCTTCAATGTATTTTCCCAAATCTGCATGGAATATAAAACATTTTTCAAGAAGAATATATGAAAAACGCATTTTCCCCCCCAAACCTTCGTGATAAATGTAAAGGTAGTGAAAAGTAATAACACAGGAAACATACTCAAATGTTTGAAAATGTAAAGTAATATGCCGTTCAGAGAAAATATAAAAGCGCACATCTCAAGGAATATGTATGCTCATATAAGCAGTCGAAAATTCTAAACAACTCTGGATTTTCGAACTCTTCGTACACATAAATAAAATTGATTTATCTTTTAAAATATCACCTCGAACTTTTAGAATAGTTCGAAAATATAAAAGTTTATCGAACGAATGAATTTTGAAAGGAAATATATCTATGGGTAGATTTATGAAATTTGAAAGGTTTTACAGGAGTTGGGAAGAGCATGAAAAGGGTTTAAAAATTATTATTACTCAGTAATTTTATGTAAAGAAATAAAAATATTTTCTTCGTTTCTTATTGCTTGGTTTAATAATATGCAAACACAAGATTTCACGCAACGGCAGGATATTTTGAGAAAAGAGAACAAACACTTTACACACTTTCATTTAGTACTTACTTTTAAAATATGTTGAACATGTGCTAATATTTTGTAATATTAAATATTTTAGTTCCTTATTTAACTTTGAATCTATGATGAAATTTAGAAACTTTTGTGGTCTAATGAATCGTAATAATTCCGAAGCTCTTAAACTTCTTGAGGAATGACGGTAGAATGTTTATATTTTGTATTGATAGTAATAGACGGTTCCCGTTGAGACCTTATAAAATAACTGCTTCTTACAGTGCGGCAATCAATAATTTGAAAGGATGCATAAAATAGAAAAAAAGTTGAAATTTTGTGCAGTCTCCAATTTTGATTTCTCGAAAGAGACATTGCTCTATTATCCAGCGGAAGGCTTTTCAAACTTATAGCTCCTGTATATCTAAATTTCTCAGAAGACTCCAGACTCTTTAAAAAGTATCAGCTAAAGATTAAAAACCTCCTTTTTAAAATTTAAATAAAAGATGACACAGTCATATTTTTTTTATTTCGTTAATTATTATGATGAGCGAGATTATTTCTTATCGAAAATTTGAGTAGAATATAGAAGCAATTTTGGTCTATCTCAATTCCGACTCAGATTTATGCATTGTCTTTTCAATGTTGGAGAAGGTGGACCAAAATGATCCTAGCGGGAAAAACGATCCACATATGTTTTCTTTCAGACAGGCATGGCTATCATCGAGTTAACACATAAGCTGGTTGTGCGAAGTCAAAGAGAAGCAGTGGAAATTTTTACGCAATCGGTGTATTATGTGTCTGAGCAGGATTCTTAAAAAAAACTGAGTTTTATCCTATCTCTTATAAGGTAAGCTCTAACTTTCCTATTTATTTAGAAATACAGTTTGCAATGTACAGCAGTATGACTTTGTTTACTGAATAGAGTTTTTTTTTAGATGAGAATCACACTTGTTTGTTATGTTTCTCGGTGTGTTCCAGTAATATGACCTAAGTAGGAAGCCATCCTGCCGGGTAAAATGATCCATCGACTGAGGAAACTCCAGTATCGGGTCCTACTCATCATGACATCCATTCAGACGTTCTCAAAATGCATGGCTCCTCATTATAGTATTTATTTATTTCTGCGTTTATTGTAGGCCATAATTTTAGAATTATAATTTTGAAATGATCCATTTTATTGTTTGAGACACTCTTTTATTTCAAAATTTTCATAAAATAAATTCTGCATACCATATGATTCTAAAACATGTTTTATTTCATTATCTGTAGTCATAGTTACTTTTACATCTTTTATTTTACCGATAAAATTTTTTAAAATTATTTTCAAATGAAGGATCCTTTTGCCTTTGGTGAGGGTAAAATGATCCTTTGAACTATTTTCAAAATTCTATTTTCTTCGTTACTCAATTTAGGTTTAAATATCATTAAAATATGTTTATGATGCAAAATATAGTGTAAAATATTGGGACAAAGGGCCATAGTTTTATTTAACATATATGTTATTTTATGCAAGTTTTCCTCTTAAGGGTATCGTTTTAAGTTTGTAAAACCACTCTAAGACAAGCTGACTTGTTGCTCAAAAACCACCTAAGGGCATCTTTTAAAAATCAGCTTGAAGATTAATGAAGGCGTTTTCAGAAATGATTCATGTTGATTAGTGCTCACACCATTTTTGTGTTGATTAGTGCTCACAAGGTTTCGAATACAGCTTTCAGAATTGCCGATTTGTGAAAAGTATCTTTGCAATTCTTCAGACAGCCATGAATGGTGAAGGATAAATTCAACTTTTACTTGCACATCAACTGATAAGGTATCTGTCACAAAAAACTCATACGGAAGAGGAATTTTATCTCATCCTGTTTTATTTACTCTATAAATGCTCTCAGAACGGTTAGCTTATTATTCTTCCTTTGTTTTTACGAAAGGACTAGATCGATACACAGACTTTTGTAAGACACATTTTGATTTCTAATTCTTAACAATAATACATTTTGTAACGGCATAAAAAGAATTACAGCCATTCGCAATAGAAAAACGATCTCCATCTCTTCTGTTCTAGAACAGTTGATGGTAAAAAATTCTATCACAAAGTTTCTTCGAATTTTTTAAAATTTCAGATATGAATTTTTGTTTACTTGAATTATTTACGGCGAAAAGGCAAATCAGTTTTCAAACGTATAAAGGTGAAGGCAGCGTTTTCAAACCATTACCTAATGATTTCTCAGATAGAGTAGTACTTCAAAATTCGCAAAGGTTGGCGATTCGGAGAGATTTATCACCAACTCTTGAGTCAAAAATTAAGTCCTTAAAGCTGAACCCAACTTGTCGAAATTTTCTGTTTTTGAAAGAAATTGAAAAACTCATCTTATTCAATGGGAAGAATAATTAGCGTGTATAAAGGTGACTATTAGAACCTAGCCAGGAAAATATTATAATAAGAGGGGGGAGGGACAGGAAATGAGTCGTGAGTAAATAAATGGAACTTTTGCTCGACGTAAAGCAAACTAATCTGATTTTTTTTTTTTGGGGGGGGGGGTACATCCCGACCGGGACGAATATTGGTTTTAGAAATCGATTTTAATATAGATTTCAAATCTGAAGAAGTGTTTTATAGAAGAAGAAAGACAAATACGGCACACTCATGGATTATGTTGCACTTTTCAACGTTATGAATCAAGGAAAACAAGTAGGGCCAATTCATGGATTATGGCAGCAGTTCCCAACCTTTTAACCCCGCCCCCCCAACAAAGGCTAACTTGTGGTGTCGCCCCCCCTCACATTTTTCACCATATATTCAGTTTTTTATTCTTGAACAAAGAACATTTAGTTGCATTTTCTACAGAATAATGCTATTAGTAATGTTTGAATAAACATTTTAAGCAAAAATAGGTATGTTTTTGAATAAAAATAATATGGTTTTTATCACTTGCTTATTTCATGTTTTTCTCACCCGTCCCCTCAACGCTCTACACTCTACGTCCCCCTAGGGGCGCCCCACACCGGTTGGTGAACCCTGGATTACGGTAACTTTCCAATGTAATGAACCAAGGAACACAAAGAGCGACGTTCCATGAATAACGTTGCACTGTTCAATGCAATGAAGAAAGACAAAACAAATAAAGTCGATGTATGATCTATGATACTTCTGATATATAGCCTTTAGAGCCTAAATAAAATATAAAATTATTTCAGATTTTCTGTTCTTTTTATAAAATTAAATAAATTTTTTTTCGGAAGATTTTGATTAATCTGTTTAACCAGGCATATCGTTTCTGCAAGATTTTCAGAAACATTTATACTGGACTCAGTGCAGTGTCGAGAGTGGCAGAACATCATTTAAAAAAGTTTTTCACCTGTTTACCATTGAAACATTTACCAACGGCGGCAAAAAATATCGGTAACCAAGATTTAAGGTAGCAATAATGTTGCAAAACACGATGTGTCGCCAACAGGACAAGGTTCTAACGAAAACTTTCCAAGGAGGACTTCAAAACTGCACCAGTGTTGATTATCGCCAAGTTAACTGGTAATTTTTTCGAATCCTTTAGCAGAACATGCAAGTATCAGTTATAAAATATCTATTTCGCAAAATTTGCTTATTTTTCTCATTGAAGTTTAAAATCTTTACATCTAGGTTTCATACCCTTGTCTGTTGTGAATAAAAAAGTAAACGTTTCTTTCATTTTCTTAAGAAAACAGGATTAAATGTAACAGCGCAGAAAACGAGATAACATGCATTTAGAATTTATTAATAATTTTACTAATTCAAAATCATATTCAAATTTTATTTTTATTATTTATTTAAAAACCTACTTATGAAACACCTTTTTTTTTACAAAGTTTACGTTTAATAGTCTCTTTCAAGAAGTATTTTTTAAAAATCTATCTTATCTTAACTGATTGCAAATTGTTAACAACATATAGAATAAAAAATGTTATGTTCCTCTCAAGAATTCAATATTTCATTATGTTTAATAATTAAATTTATAATAAAGATTTCTCTAAAATAGTTTCAACATATCCGTTTTTCCCTTAGTAGGATATTGAACGTGTTTTCTGAGATAAGAAAAGAGAATAAAATGTATGTTTGCTTTTGATTTCTCATTTTAGGAATAAAATGACTGCCAATGCATAAAAAGAGAGGGAAGTTCGTATTTTATTCGACCATTATGTGAACGATTCTCCACGTATGAAATCCCGTAATTTTCCTTTCCTTATGAATTTATTTGTGAGAATTAAATAAAGGAAAAGCATTTTTCCGTTGCTTTAACTGCTGATTTTCTATTGTTCACGTTTTCATTGTTAGAAAAATCGAGTGATGAAAAATTTTCATATCCGTTTCCTTCAAAGCACAATTACAATAAGACGCATTTAAAAGCTTGCACAACTTTCTATTGAAATTGGAATATTAGCAGTACGGCTGTGAAATATCGATGTACTTAGTTTTGTTCATTTCGAGGGACAGGAAATATTTAATATGCAGTGGGATGCAGATAATACTTCTTTGGAACTTACATGCATGGTTTTTCTACATTCTGAAATGAAATATTGCCATCAACATATATTTATATCCGCATTAATTTATATCGTCATGTTTAAGTTTTATAACTTAAAAATAATTAATTTAATTATCCGTATGCTATGTTTCATATTCATACCTTTCCGTTTTAAAATTCCTGTTGAACTGGTTTTTGGTATTTTATGTTTTTTAGCAACCTTATTTTTTGAAATTATCAATGAGTAAATTAATGTTCTCCTTTCTGTAGAATGACCGAATCTTTGTAAACTGTGCTTGCTCTAGGCCTGTTTTCAACTTTTTAATCATACTTAAGTACCTGGTAATTTGTTTTCTTTTGAGTTATAGATAAATACTTTAGAATGTATAATTTAAGCATTAAATTTACATTCTTAAAAATTTGCTACAAAATTTTATCTAAACATCGTACTATAAAAGTAGGCTCCATTTATTTCATATGTTTAGAAAATAAATTTTCAAAGAATATTTTCCAACTTCCTTGAGTGAAAAATCTTTTTGAGGCATTAATAATATCTCGTAAAAAATATACAATATATATTTAAATTCAGCGTGTTTGCAAATTTCTTTTTAATTTTCAGACTATTTTTAAGTTGTTTAGGTTTACTTCTTGCATAATTTCAAGTGCAGTTATATTTCAACCTGAAATTGGTCACTGATATTTAAGATAACTTGCATGTTAATTAGGTTAAAAAAGATTCTATTCCTTTCATAACTTTTAGCTTTCAAAGAAATTCTAACAGCTACTCTAATACTATGATGATCTGCAAGTTTCCTTTTTCATGCAGACAGACTTTATGCCACTCGAATATTTTACGCTTGAAGACGGCAAAAATGTTTAACTAATTTTGAAAAAAAAAACCATAAAACTTATAAATAATACTATAAATAGTATTTATAAAAAATAAAATATTGAATAAGGACATAAGTTAGGTTCATTCATTATAGTATGAAAATTAATAAAGTTGATGGTGATCTTTAGAAGGGAATTTATTAAGTAAAACTTTTAACACAAATGAAAAATATTTATAGTTTTAGTTTTTCTTATTAATAATAAATTTGATAATTTCATTAATACGTAATTTAATAGTCGAGTATTTAATTTATCTTGAATTTGTACATTATATTTAAAGCACTGTTTCGTTTCCTCATGTTAAATTTGTTTTGAGATAATTTAACATCTTTAATATCACGGTTTGATCTCGTGTATGTACTTACTATTGTTTAACGAATCCTCCCAAATGTTGTAATATTCCTCCAATTAGTAAGTGCCTTTTATATATAGACAAACTAACTGTCACGCCTAATCTTACGCTTGGCAGATGCAGGTTCTCCAAATCAATTTCCTTGGAACATATTACATTGCCGATGTACTGACATGGTTATAGATACATTCCCGCTTGCTCTGGATGTATTTGTAAGCAGTTAAAACTTCTGTTACTCGTAATTTTGACATAATGTTTTTATTACTTTACAAAATAGATGCATGAATTTAAAAATAGGTTAAATTTTTAATGTAACTATTTTGGTTAATTTTGGCTTGCACTTGTTTTGAGAGTTTCACCAATTTTAACAGAGTTATTGATTTACTACTGTGTACAAGATATTGGTACTAGTTTAATGCAACATAAAATATGAATTTATTGTATTATATTTCTTAAATCTCTTTCAAAGTAATCTTATATGAATATAATGCACTTTTGCTAACTTTTCGTTCACTTATTGAAACATGTTTTATGCTCAATTTCATGAAACTCCTTATGAGCAGTCACAAAGAATTTTCCTTTTTCCTTTCCCTATCATCAATGGTCTCCTCAAACTGTTGCCTTGTAGTGGTGATTTTAAAAAGGAAACAGGAAAAATTCCTATAATTATTATGGGGGAAATAAAAAGCTTTTGGAATCGTATTTGGTAAGTTTTAGACGAAAAATCTGAAACTACTCACTAAAAAGTGAATTTTCGCAGAGAAAAATCAATGAAATAGTGCCATCACTCATATTAAAGATTGCAGCTAATGGTAAACGGTACGGCCATAAATCAAGTTAATGCACTCTCGGTAGATTTACTGCAAACTAGTACGTCATATTAATGCCATAGAACATTGTCATTGCATCCTTTTTCAAAAGTTTGACAGCAGGAGAAAAAAAATGTTGTACAAAAAAAAAAACCCCGATAGTTTTTAATGTTTTAAACACTTTATGACGGATGTCACGTTGCGGCAACAAAATTAAGTCTGATCGAATTCGTCATTTTAGAAATAAAGGAAATATTAAGCATTTGCATTATTACTGCATTTTATCTCCATTGCATGGGTGGAAACATTTTCAGATCCCCAGCGATTACGGTGATGTCTACCATAGGAAAAATGGAAACCATTTTGAAAGCTCAACTCCGTAAACCAACTTTAAATATTAATTTATGGATTCACACTCACAAGTAAAATTTTTTTTTTTTTTTAGATGCTACATCGAAAGCAAAAATAATGTGTCCAACAAAAGGAAAACAAAACACGAAATTTTCATATTATGATTTTCTACAGCCTTTATTTTTAATTTCGGTAAAGATTTTTGGTGCTGAAAGATGCGAAAAATTAATAAAAGTCGGGGGAGTTGGTGGATTTTCAGGTTTTTAATGTAGCCTATGTTTTATTCTACGTTTGACTGCTTACCTATACAAATTTTAAACTGATAAATTGAGTCGCTTAAGAGAAAACGATGCACACACGCAGACGTACAAGTTTCTGTTTTTATAAAATATTTATTAAAACAAATCTTGTTCATATTTTATACTTCAACCAAATTATTTAGAACCATTGCCTTAAATAAATTGACGGAAAAGAGCGACTGACTTCCGTTACTTAAAAAGAATAAATTTCTCGTGGTACTCATTCGGAAGAGACATTAACTTTCGTGCTTGGAATAAAGGCATTCATAAAGTAATACTTTTTGGTCCGTAGCGTGGCTGCATCTTCCTTGTTTGTTAAGTTTTTAATCTCAATGCACTTAGTTGCATCAATAAGGAATCGATGACTTATTATTACAAAATTTTCGAAAGGAAAATATTATACTTCTGAAAATGAAGAATAAAGAAAAATATTTGTTTTAATCCTTAGAAAATTGTCGTTACTCAAAAATTAATTTTAGTTTTCCATGTTTGTATGAAGAACCTATGAGGTGTTAACTTAATACTTTAACATATCAAATAAATTTTATCAAAACTGCTGTACAGCATAAGAAAATTATTCTTTGGGATATTAAAGATTTTTAAAAGCCTTTGAATACACATAAAATTTTTGTTTGCTTTTGAACACAGAATGTAACATTTTATTCAATAATTAGCATAGAAAAGTAATTTGATTTGCCTGTATGAGAACCTTTTCCAAGTTAGTTTTGAAAGGATCTTATAACGATGTTAATTGCTTACGGTATTTTAAATTATTTAAACTGCGTTATGACGGTTAAAAATCCATGTTCGATGCACTTAGTTGCAGTAAGACAAAGACATTGAATGCTTAAATCTATTTATTTAAAAGATACTATTGAAACATAAACTTACTACAACGGATGGTGGTGGTGATGGCTCAGTGAATTAAAAAAACGTCCTATATGGACAATGAAATTAAGATGGAATGAAATAAAAACTACGCCATCAGAGAATTACCCATTGGCGAGAACAACAACTTGGCTGAGATAAATAACGCCAATTCGAGAGCAACCCTAAAACTTAATCCAATAAAGTTAAAATGACATAATCGCGAGCAAATAATTTTAAAGATGGGGCAGGGCAACAGAAAAAACCAACGGGAGCAGGATGCCAAACAGGGGAAGCAAAAAGTTCGTTGCGATTGCAAACGGACGTAATATAATCTATTTTTAGCTCAGAATGACGCCACCAGGTCTGATGTTGAGAAATAAAGAATTAAGAATAATGCATACGGGGGAAAAGCGAATATCAGATTTAAAAGCTGAAGTGACAGAAAAATGAGAACAGAAAAGATTTGGAATTCTTGATTTTGGATAGATTACATTCATTAAAGAAAGCCAAAGTAAACGATTATTAAAATTAAATATGTCATCTCCATCACAGATCTTTCTTCTGTAGACAGTTTAAACTTAAATTAACTTCACTCCTCAGAAAAAGAAAGGACTAATAAATGATTAATTGTAAATTGATAGATTAAAACAAGTATTTCGGACAGTTCGACAGACAACATATGTACTTAGAAAAGGTTTTTATTTTATTTTTTAAATTGCTTACTGTATACTATACATGTATGAAATATATATCCCCTCAAAATTAAAAAAATTTAATCATTCAAATACAAAATTGAGTTTACTACTTTTACTATCTTTGAGAGCTAAAAGCGTGCTAAGATCATAAAAGTTTTTTTGTGTTTTAATCAGGCTGTTTTATGCTTTAATAAAGCAAGTAAATGGTCTGTTTTGCATCGTTTTAAAAAGAAAAATCTAACAATAAAAATAATGGGTTATTTTACTTGAGTTAATATTCTTGAAATAAAACAAAATTCTTCAGATTCTTATTCCTGTCTCACAATATATGATATACGTGAAAGCTATCTTTCACGGATCCTTGGAAATTTAAAGTGTTTTGTGACGTCATATTCTCCTCTCTTGGCCCAAGAAAATCGTAAGTGTACCATTTATAACGAAATTGAAAAACTCCATTCGTCAGGCGGTAATGCATCCAAATATGCTATCCTGGTGCAGCACTGCAGACTATTTTATAGGTTGCAGAATAAATAATCTAGTAACATTTACATTGAGGTCAGATATAAATTTTTGTTTGTAATTCTCGTGCTGCACATTGATACAGAAAATTCTGAACCGGCTAACGTTTTTCACAAACCTTCAAGTTTTCACTGGCACTTGCATATAAGACTCTCTTTTCTGCACAAAGAGTTAAAATGCAGTGAAATGTAAATATTTTGTTTTACTACTAAATCATATTATCTAATATTTTTGGAACAAAGAAGAATTTGCTCTTTGAATGCCTTGAGAATGTGAACTGTTTCTTGAGTTTTATCAGATAATCCGAATAAAAAAAAAATGGCATGTTTTAAACAGTCATTGGAACTGAAGATAATTCATGAAATGTAGCCTTGTGTTTTCGGTGTAACTGATTTTCTAGCGTTAAAAGGTCATCTAGTGAAATATATCGTGTCGCTATCTTTCTTATGAAGCCATCTACACTTTTTATGTTTACTCTCTCAAACAAGAATTTCGCGGTTAACGGTTTATGGCTTTTTGTACATAAAAAAGGCAAATTATACTCTAAAATCTAGTAGACTTTTATTGTGTGGAATGATTCGTTTTTGCGATCGCCTTTGATTCAACCACTTGTTTCTAATTTGTTGGCCATAAGAAGCAATACGTTTTATTAATTTTGATTTATATTTGACAAAATAATACGGAGTTTTGAATTTAAATATGACCACGACTAGAAGTGAAACGTTTTGTAGTGTTTTCGGAATTCCAGTACAATTGAAAGAGGCCGTATTACCAACGTATTCTGATTTAATGAAGCTTTTCTTATACACAAAAAAATGATATATTGTGGAAGCTTAGGGGAACATGAAGGATCCTTCAGTAAGAGAGATCATCGAAATTATTTCTTTGGACGGTGAAAGAATTTGGAAGAAAGCCTCCAAGAAGTAATTCCAGTTATTAAAATTATAATGAAAGATACGATCACAACTTAATTCTACACAAGTAACACTGTCTTTGCACGCCTTATACTTCGATGGAAGAAAGGACGAAACTATAATGCAAGAAGGGAAGCTCTTTATATACAACTGTAGCTCTGGAAGAGCATATTGTTATGTTTCAGAACCTGGTTCTGTTCACACAGGACATGTGACTCCGCATTCAGGCTCCAGTACTGATATTACTTGCAGCATCATCAACTTCGTTACACAGAAAGAGATTATACTTTCGGATCTTGTTGCCGTTGGGGGCGCTGGAACGAAAGTCAACGTTGGGAAGAAAAATGACATAGACGGCTTGAAATCTTTGTTGGCCATAAATTGCACTGGCTTGTATGCTTATTGCATACTAATGAACTACCTCTTCGCAACCTTTTCCATAAGATTGACGAAAAAACATCTGGGCCACACCAGTTTTCTGGAACAATAGGAAAATCTCTGGAAACGTACGAAACCCCTGCTGTAACAAATTTTGTTTCTATTCCTGATGCTCTCCCTGAAATTGGTAAAAATGACCTCAGTACAGACCAAAAGTACCTCTCCGATATTTCTAGGGCAGTATGGGGGGGGGGGGAGGGGCTAATATTTATTCTACTGTATAGTTAAGCTCATCCCTCACTGACTGATTAACTGATTCTCTAACAATTCCAGGGGACCACTCGAAGATAAAACCACCATTACTCCAAAAAGATTAAAAAGTTAAGCACAAGAATCCCAATAACATTTACACCGTTTGTACAATCCGCTTGAAATTTTTCATAATTAGGTATAAACATATAGAAAATAATTTGCGCTACTTTAAAAATCTCAAAATCCAGCTGTTCCCTAATTTTTAAGCAATTTTCAGCTATATTTTATTTCCGAGAGTAAAAAAAGTTTATCAGTTGAGTGACAAAATTAAGAGCCGCAAGGGACATTTTCATTATACAGAAGTCACGTTTATTAGACTTTGAAGAGAAAATTGAGTTTCCAGTTCATTTAAAATAGATTTCTCATATTATACAGTTTAATTCCCCCCCCCCCTCTGTATGAAGCGCTGATATAAGGGTCTGTTCCCACAAAACGAAATCGTCCGAATGCGAAAAGTTTCCGCATGACGAGCATAAAACTTGATTTCGCATACAATAAAGATTGAATATGAAGTTGTTTATTTTAAGTATCTTATTATTAAATAGGTAGAGTTTGACATATTTTTGTCAAATGTTTCTTCTAACGCCCGTTGTAATATCCCCCACAACGGTCTTTTTTTTCATTTTTACATAGTCCTTCTTTAAAAAGGTTTACATTAGATTAGAGAACAACATTTAGTATATTTATAAATGTACAAATTTGACTAAAATTTAAAATTCAGAAAAAGTAATGAAGTTATTGTTTGAGCTAGTAAGAATAAAAAGACAATTCACGCAATTTGTAAAACAGCAGTAGCTACAGATTTTTTATTGCATTAACATTTTATGCAGAAATGTCTATTTTTATAATAAGGAAAGGTCAGATTTCATGAAAGATACTTTGTGTACCCGAGTGTAAACAGATATCAAGTCAAAATACATATTAAAAATATTACTTCTCTTCACTGGAACAACACTCAAATAGCTAAAACGTATGAATCTGACTAAAATACGGATATTTTTATTACAACTATGTTGATCATAGCTACTTATTTGAAATCTGTAATTACAAAAGATTTATGACAATAGAGGTTATTAAAATAATATATTTCATGTTGATGGAATATTTCACTTTTCTTTTCATCAAAATACTTAGGTATGTATTATTAAAAAAGCTACTTTTATATATAAAAGTTAAAACGCATTGAGATTTTTTATTTTTTAAATCTAGAACTAGCTTGAGATAAATTAGTCTATTTTTATTTGAATTTTATAATTATAATACAATAATTTATTTGGCTTTCATATGCCTCCTGTTGAAACGTTTGAAATGAAAGCTCATTTAAGATCTCTAAAATATGTGAAATACTACTTTAAATTAAAATGTCGAAGCCTTCGAGAAGTTTTTAGGCATTAGAAGAATCCGTAGTATATATGCAAGTTTTTATAAATATTGATTTCATGTATTTGATTCTTTTTAAATTTCGAACTCATCATTTGCGTATATTAACAAGATCTTATAGTTCATAATGAAATATTGTTTGCATTGACGCATAAAATATAAATCCAGTTTAGCAAGCGATTTTTAAAATATTCGTTTCCATGTAAGTTCCGGAGAAAACATGAAAAAATGACAAAACTTTTTATGAAAACTTTAATTAGTACTGTAATTTTTTCCCCGCAAACCAACACAATTCAGCTATGCCCTTTTTTTCATTTTTACATAATCCTTCTTTAAAAAGGTTTACATTAGATTAGAGAACAACATTTAGACAAAAACCAATTTTTAATTACTTATTTAATTTCTGTAAGGATAAAGCGATGCAGGACATTATTATTTTTTACGTTAATTTTATTTTGATGTGTTAAATGAAAGAAATATTGCTAAGTCTAAAATTGATTTTAATCTAAATTAATGTGTACTTAAAATGGCTCCTTACAATTCTCAGGAATATTGAAAAAATCTTGTGCTCCTGCTTTGCACAATTTATAGGAAGAAATTTTATTCTGACAATTTTTAATACACGACATAATGAACGAATGTTTTTTTTTATTTTTTAAAGAGCTTTTTAAAAGCTTTTTATTAAGTTTATTTTAAAAGCTATTTTGCTTATATAAAAGAATAAATATGTAGTAAGAAAATTGAATTGTATAAGAAGAAATGCATATTATTACCTAAAAAGTAAACATACAACAAGATGCATAATATATATTTCCTTGTTATCCTTTTTAAATCAGAAATATTTTAATTTAACTAAAAGAATAATTGTAATCTAAAATAATTTCATCACAGCAAATGAAATATTTGTAGTTACATTTGGCGCCTGAACTGTTGAACCAAACTTACATTTTTAACACACTTACCGCCATCTGCGGACAGTTTTGGCCATTGAATGTGCAACCTAGAGCACACGCGACGGTTCGCGACTCGCTTGTGCAACCTACGGCACACGAGCCTCTTCGCGACCGAAATTTGCAACATACTAAAATAATTCTATAACTAAATTTTTCGTTTAAAATCGATACTTTAATAAATACAATTGTTAGTAGCAAAATCTCTTTGACGGGGAGATTACCGTTGAAGAGAAAAATAACCTATCGAGATATTTATCACTATATTCATGCTGCAATGTATTGTTTCCTTAAAAATATTTTTCTTTGTAACAATAAAACTTTCTCTCGAACATGCATTTGTACTTAAATAAATAAAATTAGTAAAATATAAATTATAATGAATGGTTTTATGTAGTCTTTTTTATTATAGTAAATTATTAAATTTGGTTAGTTAAAATATGGCTTCGAAATCATTTTGTGCGATTGTAAAATTATTTAATCCTTTTGAAAACTAAATTTTTGCAGTTTTATTGAATTATTCATATAATTTGTAAATAATTTAGACGTAATTTACTGAATAAGTAATTAATTATACATGAATTTTGTATTAAATTGTTCCTTAGGTAAAGCAGAAATCTGCTTATGGTCATTGTATTATTAATTTTAAGGAAAAAGGCAGTAAAATGGATATTTTTAATGATTTAGTTAAAAATATAATTCATAGATGTCGCAAACAAACAATCTGTTGCGCTTTTTCTCTCATCGATCTACGCGAGAGATTATGTTCCGTGATTGTTTTTTCAAAGAATCAAGGAATGAATCGTTAGCTTCGATTTTGTGTTTACTTTTTCAAGGCGTGATATCTCGCTAGATATTTAGAGTTGAAAGTACCTGCAAGCTTTAAAAAGGTTAGTTTTTTAGAGATCTTTCGAACTGCATAAAAAGTTTTTGCTCTTAGTTAGAGAAAAAATGTTATTTTTTAAAATCAAATTTTCAACATGGCGAAAGATGCACCGGTAGCGATGAGTCGATCCTAGAATCGTTAGAGACAAGACGTTTATTATTTAGATACTTACGGCATGACTTTCTTTTTTTACCCACTGAAATTTTACTCTTAAGGTAAAACTGAATGCATATTTTAAAATTACTAAATGCATATTTAAAAAATAATTAACCAGAAAGTAATGACTAGCAAAATTACTCATTAATAGCATTTAATAACTTAGCATTTCCAAAGTACTCTAAACTTTTAGTTTAAAGGTTATGTCGAAGAAACAAAATCTGTATCACGGTATCGGTACACAAATACTCGAAAACATTTAGGATGATTCTCAGTAAGCCGTGCTACAAACTTGAGTAAAAGAAAATTGGTGCCTTTTACGGAACTTCCTGAAACAATTCTTAAACATGGACTTGCGCAGCAAAATTTTTCAAAGAGTGCAAAATTTTTCCGAATTCATATTTCAAAACACATCTTCTGCAAATTTTTTTATTTTAAAGAAGCTTTTCTTAAGTTCCGTAACTGATAGACTAATCAACTGTTACACTGTATAATACAGCTTGTGAGGAAACGTCTTAAAAATTTTCAAACCCTTGAAATAATTAGTTTGTTTGTATTTATGCATCAAAATTGCATGTTTTTTTCCAAAATAGACCCTTAAGTATAGACTACTTTTATTAATTCTTCATGACTACTTTAAAATTTACCTCTTGCCCAGGCATTTGCGATTGTTTTAAACTAAAGCATTAAATATTGCTATTGCTATTGTTTGTAAATAAGACATGTTTTTTTACACATATACGCAATTTTCTGAACTTGTTCTAATTATTTTTTTCATTAAAAATAAAATTCATAATTACAACCATTTACATTTATACCAAAACAATGAAAAATAAATACTTCATTTCTTACACAGTATTTTATATTAAGCGGGATTTATTAATTCTGTGTAACAGAAAAAATAATTTAGGAGTTTTATAACGTTTTTTAAAAACTTTTTATCGCAAGTTGTGGAAATGTTACTTTTAACATTCTCTAACATTATAGGTATTTAAAATTACTATATACTTTCAGCATAAAACTTTAGTTTGTATGTGGGCATGAACAAGACATATTGCAATTTCTATTACCGTAAAATTAAAAATATTTATTAAAAACATTATCAATAATGGGAATAACGGAAAAATTAACTTTATTTGCATCGTAGTACAATTTCAAATGTTAAACTGTTGTATTATAAGTAATAGTTTCTATGGTTTTTAATATGCATTTTGAAATTTAGTCTAAATACATATTTTTATTTACATTGCACACTTGTCTAGAAAATCATTCCCTGATATAACTTAGAAAAAAAATTTCTTTTATACGATGTGAAAAGAGATTTAAGCGTCATGTCACTTTTCTGACACCTAAAGCTGACGAAAAATAACAAACACAGGCATGCAAAATATATTTTAAACAGTTTAATAGATAGGAACAGTAAACTCCACTCTGACATTTTCGATGACAGGTTATGTCTCTCTAGATTAATAAGAGAAACAAAACATTAAACTTAAATTACTTGTTTCTGCTATTTACCACCATATCTAGATATTGTTGTACTTATATTAATATTGCCATTTTATTAAGTTTGTTCCAAATTAAGGAATATATACCATTTACTAACACAAAAAGTTTGTTGGATATATATATATATATATATAAGTTTGAAATACAAAAAGCATATTTGAAATAAATTTAATGAAAAAAATACGTTTTTGAGATTTGAAAAAACGGCGGGGAGATGGAGTTTTATAGAAAACAGAAGGTGCAGACATGATAAACTATTGTGCCTATTTAATGAAAAAAATTCTTGGTTTACTTTCACAATTAAATGAATGTTTGAACGTTAGAACTCTTTAACAATACCAATCCTGCACTAAAATAAATAAAAATTCTCTGTCTCGAATTTGTTTAAAAATATTGCGAATTTTTACTTAAATTTCCTCTGAATCAGATATTTTATCATAATTGTGTTTATGAGTATTATAAAGTACAGGATTTTTCTCTACACATGTAAATTCAAAGGCTTAATTTTAAAAATAATTTGTGAGATTTTCCTTAATTTAGTTTAATATTCAGTATCAAAGGAAGAGCAATTTCTTTTTCCAAAATGTATATTTTTAAAGATTTACATTTAATAAAAAAGCATGGAAGAGCTCTTCTAGTGATATATGCAAAACAAGTATCAAACCGAGCAAATTTATGCCTCCCGAGTAACGTCAAGCACGACAATTTTCTCGGAAATTAAACAAATAGTACCCAATATTCTAACATTTCAATTATGAAGCATTTTCATATCCCATACTTTGACAAAGTAAGTCTCCATTTCACTTTTGATCTAAATAACTGTATGTGTATCAACTACAAAATATATTTAGAAGATGTATTGACGATTTTTTGATACAATATACGAAAATTAATGACTTCGAACCGAAAACTAAAATTTAAACAACGAAAATCAATGCAAGCAGGAACAACTGTACAAGTCAGTGTATATTCTAAGAAGAAAACGCTCTAAATAATTTTGCTGTAAAAGTGAAATATCTGCAAGGAATAAAAAATCGGAAATAAAAATGATATGCTTCTGATAACGAAACAAAAGGAAAGTTGTATTGAAGTAATATTTTGATTTCGAGTCTCTGAAATTAAATTGTTTTCATTTAGCTAACAAAATTATCAATTCTTACAGTTTTTCGATATTTTCTGGTCTTGGAACCACATCTACACCGTTAATAGAAACAGATCAACGTTTCACCATAATGTGCTGCTGAATTAGCTGCAACCTTTCTATGGAGAAACTTTCACCACGATTTGCTTCCATTGATCAGTTTAAGCACCAAATCATGGTTCAATATTTCTCCATAGAAAGGTTCAGGATTATTCAGCACCACATCATATTAAGGTGAAATGTTAATTACCTTAATTAACAGTGTAGATTATAGTGCCAATTAGTTTTGTTTTATTATTTTGTTAATATTAGCTCACACAATACTGTAGTAATACTAAAGCTAGACAAAATGATAAAAAGTATTTTACTCGGAAAATTGAAGAGAAAACTTAATTTTAGCTAAATATTTTCGAGAAAAGATGAGACAGCTTAAAAATAATTTTAATAAAAAAGTGAAACAGTACTTTTGATGCTAAAACGCTTGAGATCTGCACCACAGTCCTACTGATCAATCATTCAATTATTTTATGTAACCATCTAAGCTGAATATATAGCTTAGATATATAGCTAACAGATATAGTATAGCGTCCTATTTACTATATATCTGTTTAATGTGTATGTGTGCATGTCCATGTCCATTTTGTGCAGCTATTTTTTTTTCCTCTAACCATGAAGTAACTTAGGCTAAAATTTCTCATTTGCTTCAGAGCTTCAACTGAGTACAATATACAGTTGGAAACAATAAAATTATTGATTTTTACGCCTAATACCTTCAGTAATTTATTTTCAAATTCACCGGAAAAGCATTTTCCGATACTGCAGCGTTTCTAGAAACATTGTTGAATCTTTCCACTTCAGATGCTGCGAGCTTATACCTCGTAACTTTTATTTTAAAGCTCAGGATCAGATGGGAAATAGCTTCTACTTTTCGAATCGATTGATCGATGATGGTTACCTCCCTCATCAAAACCTGCTGATACCCCGAGTCACTGAATCACTGCAACACTCGGAACATCATAAAGACACTTGTTTCCGAGACAAAATGTGTTAAAGCTTCAGGTCCGAACAACTTTTCTTTCAGCTTTTGTATACTCAGTGATTATTCTGTTTTTTACCTTATTGATACGGTTGATTTGTTTCGAGAGATGTATATATAAACTGAATTTTAATTAAAAAAGAAGAAATTATTTTTTAGAAGAACTATAAAAAAGGTACTTCATTGATATTTTGTGGGAAATAACCTCTTATTTTTCTTGATTTTAACGATCACGTGACAGAAAATTCGTGAAGAGTTTTTTTGGTCACATGTCTTCTCTCCTGTGCTAGAAAGTTAAGCTTTTGCCCAAGATGGCGTTTGGTTGTTTTTCTGTTCCTCATATAAATACACTGATTTTCGTAAACCAATTTGAATAAAAAGAAACTGAAATTTTCTACAAAGGCAGAAGAAAGTATGCAAATATGTTAGGTAACAGACAATCACTGTTTCGCTCAGAGAAATACACAAAATAGCCAGCCGTATAAGAAGCCGCCATTGTGAAAGATGACAGGAGTTGCATGTAAGTGCTGATGAAAGGTGTTTAGAACACTCGTACTATTTGTTTTCAAGCTAGATGTGTTTCTGTGGTTTCCAGAAGACTAATGGAAGAATCTGAGCTCGGTCGGATGCATTGAGCAGGACAGTCTATCACAGATATTGCTCTTTTCTTCGGCGTTCATCATTCCATCATTTCATGATTATGGAAACAATTCCAAACCAGCCAAATAGTTGTCCGAAGACCTGTAGCCGGTCGTCCTAGGATTACGACCCCCGCAAAAGATCCATGTATTACTGTTGTAGCCAAGTGGAATCGAAGATTGACTTTCACACGTGTGGCATTTAATGTTGCAGCAGCGTTTGGTATAATGACATCTGTCACTATTATTTGTCGAAGGCTACACATGAACGGCTTGTACGCTCGGGCACCACGTGTTTATTTTCCTTTATACGTCCAATACAGAGGGGGCACCATTAAAATGGTGCCGCCAGCGTGTGCATTGGACTGTGTCTGATTGAAGCAACGCTATGTTAACAGATGAGTCAAGATTTGCCCTACAACCCAATGATAAGCGTTAAAGAGTCCGGAGACAAGAAGGCAGACGCAATAGACCCGAGAACATAACTGAACATCACGCACATGGTCTGGGCAGAGATTTCATTGGGATATTGCTCCGACCTGCACATATACAGGCTAGGTTCTGTGACGGCTGTACGGTATCGAGGTGGAGTCGTAGACCCCATTGTGAAAATGTATGCTACAGTAGTTGTCTCTTCTTTGTTTTAATGGGCAATAATGCACATCCCCATGGAACTGCCATCGTTGAAAACTTTCTGGAGAGTGAGGCGATGGAGCGTATGGAATGACCGGCTTACTCGCCGGACCTTAATCCAATTTATAAAAGCTGCTGCCCTGGCTACCATACACAACAGATATCCTTCTGAAGATAGGTTCCAGGTATACACGGATGGTTGGACAGAGAACGCAATAAAAAATACCGGTGCTGAAGCCTATTCTTGTATTTTCACTATAAGTTGTCTCATGGGAAAGTACTGTGATAACAGTGAAGGTGAGATAGCTGCTTACCATTTCCAATTGGCAAATTAAATAACATCCATGATCAGAATATTGCAATTGATAATATTATTTTTTTTTGTTGTTGATTCTCAAGCAGCTATTCTCTTTCTTACCAATTCAAATCACAGCAATAATACACTAGTTCACTCTTTCAGAATGGAGTTATTTCAACTAATTAATACCAAAATCCGCGTTGCTCTCCAGTGGATTCCGAGTCACTGTGATATTCATAGAAATACGTAGGCAGATGAACTTGCCAAACACGGATC
The DNA here is from genome assembly GCA_038373885.1 of Cheiracanthium punctorium. NCBI lineage: Eukaryota > Metazoa > Arthropoda > Arachnida > Araneae > Cheiracanthiidae > Cheiracanthium > Cheiracanthium punctorium. The sequence continues at coordinate 391,215 of JAWZYV010004477.1, forward strand.
TGTTATGACCCAGTCAAACCCTTCTTTAACTTCGAGCAACATAAAAAATATCATCCATAATAAAATTAGAGTTAGCTCATATGGTGATACAGATATGGATAAGAAGTGGAAAAATCTGCTTGTTAAAAGTAATCGAATTCCTACCTCCTTACCTAGAGCTGTTGGGGTCGCATGTTTTCGGAGGGACATGACTATCTGCAAAATCGGATAGGTGTGAAAGACTTCGCTTGCTGCCCTCCGTGACCCCATATTGAAATAGAAGGCAACCACCTGAAGGACTACCCTGAAATTTTATTTTTTAGGATACGAACTTTTGTTTTTATACCTCTTCATCATTTTATTGGGCTGCTCGTCAGTTAATTGCAGAAATGCCGAAGACGTTCGTAGAAAAAAAAGTAATCCAATTAAAATCATTGGGATGCCCTCGTCCTTGGTATACGTAGATGTTTCCCACGTCCAGCTACTCTCAGATTTAGAAACTGCCATAGAGGAGGAATGGCGATTACTGGACTCTGTAGTGGTTGATCCCCTCGTAACAACTGCACACTTTGTCTAGAGGTGAGGGGTGTTCACATACCCTATTAATGTCGGTATTTATTGTTTGTTTTGGATTCAAACATCATTTTGTTAATGACGAAATATGACATCTTATATTCATAAAAATTCAATATTTTTTAAAATTTTTGTATGAAATTTTTTGTTTTGCTTCATGAATAAACATAGAGCTACTTACTTGGAGCATTTCGTGCCAATCAAAGCAGTCCTTGTCCGTTTTCTCGCATTTTAACTCTCCGTGCTTTACCTTTAAAAGTGACTGTATTTGTGTTAATTAAAATGCATATTTGCTTGCTACTATAGTTATCTCTGCTTAAACAAATAACCAAATAGTCGTTTAGCTAATAAAAACTGAAAAAAAATGTAAATACGAAAAACATACTAATTATAATTGCTCGATTTATCACCAGATCAAACATATTTTGAGTGTGTACGTTACAAAGAGCATTACGTGTGTACGTTACAGAGTTCGATTTCCGGCTCGGGCTTGAGTGTTAACTCGTCCGTCCTTTCATAACGGATAACATTGGATGCTCACTGCATGCCCCCATAATAAATTGGCCATAATAAAATACTTCGGGCCATTGTATTGGCGAAAGCGTAATCGGCAACCCCGCCCTTTAAAAAAAATGGTCCAAGAAGCGCTGAAGAATGTTTACGACTTAGATCCCCTGAACTTCTTTCACATCCCGGTTTATGATGAGAGTACCTGCAGCTCTAATTTACAATTTGAGATTTCGATATCCATGATTGACAGATACAGTTACTGATGAAAAATTATACGAATGGATAGAAAGGACTCACTCACATGCAGAGGTGGGAAAATAGTACATCGAAAATGTATTTTCGATGCAAAATTCAAGATAAATTGATTCTAACTCACAAAAATAAAATATATAGAATACTTTTCGAACTGAAAAATTTCAAAATAGAAAATACATACTGAATTGATAAAACACAAAATACAAAATACACGTATTCTCAAAATACATTTAAAATTCATATAAAAATTTTAAAGTATTAGAACTGAGAATAAGGTAAGTTTTCAAATGAAGAAGAAAATTCCGTTTATTGCATTCATATATATTTTAAGGTAAGAACAAACAAAACCAATAGTACAAGTTGATATTTAGCATAAAGAATAGCTACCCACTGCTTTTCTAAAGCAGTATGTTGCAAAGTTGTACCTGTACAGTAATAAAATACGAAACGCCATTTCTGAGAAATTGCATTTATACTCAAAATCTAATTAAAACTGCATTATTTCAATGTGTGAATAATGCATAACAAATTGTTTCAAAACAGTTTCAGAAAAAATTAATTTTCTAACGTCAGAGTACTTATTAGCATTTGAGTAACAAAATAAGCAAGAAATATATTAGTAAAACTAAGTTATCATTTTAAACTTTTACTGAGGATTGTAAAAAAGAAATAAAAGAATATTTTTATAACCAGTAATTAAACAGATAAGCCCCGACATATATGTTTAAAGTACGTATTAATGCCATATAAATTAAATTTTGATACCTAAAGAATAAATTCTAAACTAAGGAAAAATTCTAAACTAAGAAATGCACATATGCACAACCTGTCTGCAGAAATACTGACATGCCTTATTTTTCAGTGACTTTGTAACGCAGTTCAATTTGTGTATAAATTTACTTAAGAGAAATCTAATAAATAGTACTCGAATATACTTTTTTGGGTCTTAGCAATGCAGAATTCCAGACCTAAAATCATTATACTATTCTAAATAGGCCTTTTTCTCCCTTTCTGTTTAGTTAAACTTAAGGGTAACAACACAACTTAATACTGCTTTAGCTGACTCTTATAGAATTCAGGAAATGCATATTCAAAAGTTTCTTTTAAAAATTTTCCTGACGGAAATGTGGATTTCAGCAATTTAATCATTTTTAGTTGGGCAACCCATTCAGAGCAATATGTGGCATTACGATTAATTTAATGCCAGAATACAAAATGTATTTTCAGTATATTAAAAATACAAAATACATTCAAAATGTATTTTAAAATACTATCTTTCACTTGTTACTCATGAAAATAGAAAATACAAGCTATAAAAATGTATTCTGAAAATGTATTTCAAATAAATGTACTATTTGCGATACTACCTAACTCTGCATTAGTATTCTCGTTATTAGCAAAGTACAAAAATGCAATACACTGTATGCCTATAAAATACATTTGAAAAAAACAAAAATCAAAAATGTCTTTTAAATGGTTTTTAAAAAATTTGATGAAGAATTTGATGGATAGATGTAGTATTTTTAATATTAATTTCATTCATCACTTTTGATAATAACTGGTTTATGGCGTATATGAATAAACAATTTAGAAATTGCGTGGTAAGATGCCAAAGGTGTTGAGGAGCGATGCTGTAGAAGGAATAAAACAGAAAAAAAGTACAGTTAAAGCTTGTTAATTCTAATTCGGTTAATTCGAACTTTTGGAAAGGCCCCTAAAATCTTAAGCTCGAATTAATGTTAAAATATCTCAACAATTCTCAAAAACAATTTGCAGCTGAAAAAGTAACTAAAAGCTGAATTCTTAAAAACAAAAGAAATAAGCAGGCACATTTAAGCACATTTGTACCATATTAACAAGTATAATGCCAACAATTCCTGCTAATTAGTTTAAGTGTTAATTTGATCCGCTGTGCTGTACTGGGCTAGGTGATGGTTAACGTTAAATTGCTTTGCATGTCAATGCATAATAATAGCAAATGCCGGTTGTTGCCTCAACAATGTTTGGTCTCAGTTGTTTAAACAGATGAAATATTATTTGCCATACTGATAGTTTAGCCATAATTTCTTGTTGAGTTAAATACTAATATAAAAAATGCCAGAAACAAATGAAATGTAAATTAATATAAAAAGGATTTTAAGTATTTTAGGGATATTAAGGATTACAAAAATGCTTTTCGAAAAGCGAGTCTTGTTTTACTTTAATTTAAATGCGAAGACTCTTAAATCTAATGTGATATCCGCTTGAAAAGCATCATTGAACTGCGAGTTTTAATACTTTGCAGTTGGACACAATTTATTTCGAAGTTTTAGAAACTTTAAGAATTATGCATTCGAGATAACACGCAGGGCTTTGGGGAATAGGGAGCTGGGAACAATACAATTTAGAGAATGCGACAAGATTACGGATTTAATGTGATTGTAAATACACGAGATGATTCCAGGAAATAATATTTATGGAAATGAATGCCTTCAGAAAGTCGACGTATCCGATTTTTGAGACTACAATTTATACCTCTGGAAACTGTGTCACACTGAGTGCGCATTTAATATAATTATATTTATCGCCAAACATGCGTAGTCACTCTGGTACAGTGGAAAAATGCGGTATTTTATAATTACCGTGATTCTGTTAGCCAGGAGACTTTGCGATGGATAGTTTTTAAAAATAAGATTTAAATTTGAGTGAAATTTGATTAAATCGGCCTCAGAATTTTGAATGCAATGGGTATTAGCTTACGAAGATTAAATGAATGCTCATTTTAAATGTATTAGTTATAAATGAGCATAAAGGTTCATCGTAAAAATTTGTTGTGTGTAAAAATACGTAAGAACTCTGAGATTTTTTGCTGTGTTTCGTTCATCACGCTAGCAATAAACACGAATTGAAGAACTTTTGCTTTAGTTTCCCCTGTAACGTCTATATAACATGTTCAGAAGGTACAGATTGAGCAACAGATTCTTTTTCTGCATTTAGTGGGTCATTTGATAGCACGTGATATTGATAAACCAATGACCCCAGTCAACGGCCATATCATGTTCAAAATATCCGTTCTTGTTCGATCCCTGGAAAACAAAAAGCTTTGCGAAACTGTACTTTTAAGGTTGATCATACGAGAACACCAAATGTTGTTGGGAATTATGTCTCTGCAAGTTCTTCAGAAACATCCATAACGCATGTAGTGGACTGTGGCGTGTCTTGCGTGGCGAGATGAAAGAGTTTGTTATCCATTCACCAATCAAACAGTTACCAATGACGGATAAAAATATTGGTAACCAATATTTAATGGTAGATATAACACAGAAAAACACAATGTGTCAACAGGGAATGATTCCAAGATCAACGAAAATTCTCCAAGGAGGGCTTTAAAACTGCACTAGTGTTGATTATCTCCAAGTTATCTGTAAAATCTTCAAATACTTAAGAAGAACACGTAATTTTCAGCTATAAAATATTCATTTTTCAATTTTTGTTTATTTTTTACTTCCTTGTAAAAGTAAAAGGAAGTAATGTGATCGAGAAAAATTTCGGTATCCAGAATTTTGCGAAAAAATCTGATGGGGCCACGGCACGACTTCCTAGTACATCTATTAAATTATAAATATTTTCTGGTTGCATTTCATCTCAACTTATTTCATTTGAAAGAAATACAATACTGCAATAATACTAAGGGTTAGAGATTTCTAGCTAAATATTTGTGATAACGAGAACCTGGGTTCAATTTGAAAGAATTGTTTTTGGCTCTTAATTGGGCGATATTTCGCCGAAAGCCGACAAGCTAGAGATAGATACTGAGATTTTGGTCATAGCTGAAATAGTGATTCATCACAGAATTTTAATGAATTGAAGGTATCCATAGACTTTAATGCATTTAAAGTCTTTTGGGTGATTTGTTTGAAATAATTTAATGTCTTTAAAATACGCTTAAATGAATTTCTGCCCATAGAGCGTAATGTACGGAAAATTTTTGGGTGCACTGTAAATAAATTATCCAGTCGATTGAAGCCAAAAAGGGTGCTGCACAACTATACGTTACAATATTCCTAAATATAAAATTTCAACATTCTACGACTAATAGTTTTTCCGCGCGATGCGCGAGTTATATACTGCGCAAATACGTATACGTACAGACGCCAGAGAGAAGCTGGCCAAAACGGACTTGTGGGTGGTTAAAGTGGATTGTACATGCATTTATATGAATATACATACATTCGTACGATGAGATGTCTCTTAAAAATTATTCAAAGTATATTTAGAGGTAGAAATTTTTCGAGATCATACTACTTCCTTTTACTTCGTAGAAAAGTAAAAAGTTCATTAAAGTTTTCCCTTAAAGTTTAAAATAAGTAATTTTTTTTTCAGCCACTTGTCTATTGTAAATTAAAAAAATATTAACGTTCCTTTTATTGTCTTAGCAAGACAGAATTAATTGTAACAGCGTAGAAATCTAGATAAAATGAATTTTGAATTTATTAATAATTTTACCTATTCAAAATGTTATTAAGTTTGATTTTAATGATTTACTAACTGAAGAACCAGTTCTTCGCATGGAATGGATATTGTTATACAACAAACATAAATGGAAAAAAAATAAACAAATAAATATACAAATATAAATAAACAAACCTATTTTGGTTATATAGTTAATCTTCTGCAAAAAGTGTGTTACAATATTTGCCAGGCATATTCTATACTTTATTTTTACTTTCTGAACATGTACCACGTACGGAAAGTATTGTAATCATAAAAAAAAATTAGACTTCGAGATTTTGGTGTATTTAGACGTTTTGAGATCTTCTGAATTCATTTATGCTATTTTTACGAGACGTCTGTATGTGTGTCTGTATGTATGTGAGTGAATACGATAGCTCTTAAACGGGACATTCGATTGAGCTCAATTTGGGTATATATATTATAAACCACCGTCGCAAGACCGGTATTAGTTTTGGTGTGTATAGGACTTATAGTTTTTCTGCAGGGCTACGACAAAGATTTCTTTTACATTATGGCATATAGAGGGAAATTCTTGAAAGTGCGCTAGCGTTTAAACGGCGCATTCGGTTGAGCCTCAATTTGGTATACATGTTTGAATTATTCATCAATTAAAATTTATTTAAATGCTTGGTAAGGATCTTAATCGTAAGTATTCGGAAAGTCGAGTGGAGGCACTCCAGATTTTTAAAAAATAGTATTTGGAATGTGCATCACATTCCGCGAGTGTGCAGTATTTGCCTTCCTGTTCTTCAAAATTAAAATCTATGTTAAAACAGCCTTCGAAACCAGTTTTAAATTCCCCGCCAGGCATATTCTAACTATGCTTCACCTTTATTTGCACGAATATAGACACCGATATTCCAATTAAATATACAGTAGGTAATTTCTCGAAAAGGTTGCTTATAATGCGTTGTTTTGTGGTATTAGGCTAATTAGCTACACGTGGGCTCTAGGGTGTGCAGTTGGGTCACCCTCCATGTGGGTCTTTCTGAGGGGTCCTAATACGTATTTACGATAACTTTCTGGTGAACCATTTAAAACTCCGAACACTTAGGCCGGCAGACGTGACCTGGTTTTGAACCAGGCACCTTCCGTGTCACTGTTCAGCGCGCTATGCGCTCGGCCATTGATGAGGCACTCGACAAAGGTATCACTTTGGGGACTTATTCTTTTTATAACAAACTTCGCAATATATTCCTAAAAATGGCAAACCTTGGTGACTTTCCACATTTAATCTGGTAACCCTTCAAAGATGAATCGCCTTTTCACCCGGTATACAAAAATTTTTGTCTGAAATTAACAGCACAAAAAACCTTTTATTAGTCAATTCAGTTTATTAAGGTTGATTTTTAAAAGACCTCGAAAAAGATTTTTATGAATTTGTGTTCGTTACATTTTAGTCTCTCTATTTCCATTTGAGATATGATGAGAAATTCGAAAATAACGTTTTGGCCCATTATCTCCACCTTTATGCGCATTCTAAAGAACCCCGAAAATGAATTTTAAGCATTTGCGTTCATTATACTCTTAAGCAACAATTTTACGGCTATCCCTTTTTTCCTGTGGTATATGAAGGGAAATGTGAAAAGAAAGTTTTAGACCCTTACCCCAGTTTGGGTACGAAATTGAGAAAACCCTGAAATTGCTTTTTAGGTATTTGGGTTAGTTATATTTCAGAGCAAGAATTTTACGGCTATTTCTTTTTTTTCCACTGAGATATGAAGGAAAATGTGAAAAGAACGTTAAAGAAAGTGTTGGCCCCTTACACCTGTTTGGGTGTGAATTCTAAAAAATCCTGAAAAATGAAATTTAGGTATTTGTATTAGTTACATTTTAAAGTAAGAATTTTACGGCTATCTCTTTCCCCCCCCCCCCCTGAGGTAAGAAGGGAAATCTGAAAAGAAAGTTTTGGGCTGTCACCCCCTGGGTAAGAATTTCTGGGTAAGAATTTTTTTAAATCGCTCTTAAATGACGACTTGGGCACAAAAGCTTTAAGCTTCTAAAGTTTCATGTCTGTACCTCCGGTAAATTCGGATGGGCAATGATCGTCAGTGTCAGTCAGTCAGGACATCTTACTTTATATATAGAAATTTAAAATCTACATCAAATACCTTCCTTAATATCGTTTACTTTTAATACTCTCTTCTTCGTGCAATGTTGCATTGTTCAATGTAGTAAAGAAAGAGAGACAAATAAGGTCGACGTATGCATGGTCTATGATACACTTCTGATACATAGCCCTTTAGAGCGTAGTTAAAATATAAAAATGTTTCAGATTTTCTATTCTTTTTGAAAAAAGAAATTAAAAAAATTCATTTGGAAGCTTTTGATTAATCTGTTTAATCAGGCACATCATCTCTGCAAATTCTTCAGAAACATTTATACCTGTTGAGGCCCAATCGCTACCCATCAACGCCAAGTGACGTAAGTATGACGCGAAAAGGAGAGCGTGTGGCTTCCAGTGAGAGGGCAGAGAGCTATGAGAGCTCCAAGAGGCAAGACCACTAAGAGAGCTGCTAGATAACTGACTGCATGAGAACTACGCTGATTTTTTGTAAATATGAATGTAAATAGTTATCTTAACCTAGAATAAAAATGTGTGTCTATGCCATGAGAGTCCAGCTTGCGTCCATGACGAACCCCTTGTGATTTAATATGAGATTTCTAGGGACAGACGGAGCAAGAGGCAACGTCACACCCGTTTCAAGGTACCCTCGGCGGGACACAGGTAGGAAATAAATATTGATATGATTATTATGATAATTTGAATATTGATTCGAGAAGTTTTATTGAAGTGATTAAGAAGTTTTATCGAAGTGTATTGATTTGAATATTCAGTGATTAAATTGTTATTATTGACATATTGAAATGGATGGAAAAACGAAAGAAGCTCTTGAAAGAGCAACAATCTGCAGCAAAATCTATGAACAAAATTATAGAACTTTTGCAAAATGATCCGGTTAATGAGGGTGAATTAGAAGAATATAAAGATAAACTGGAAGAGAAAGCGGAATTAATCTTTCAATTAGATTTGGAAATTGAAAAATTAACGCATGAAATTAAAGATTTAGAAATAGAAGAAGAAACAAATCAAGAATATCGAGATCGCATAACAAGTGTAAAAACGAAAGTTAAAAAATATTTCAGGGAACACAAAGAGAAATTATTCAGGAAAACAGTTGCTCCATCTAACGAAAATGGGAGCCTTAATAGCCATGATTCTGTTTTGGCAATGAGGTCAGATACCAGTGAAGGCCCTAGAGTGTTGCTACCTAAGCTAAGAATTGAACCCTTTGACGGAGATTTGGTGCGTTTTCAGGAATTCAGGGCACAATTTGAGAGCGCGGTACATAACAACGCGAGTTTATCAAATGTAGACAAATATAATTACCTGAAAGCATTTCTAACGGGCCGTACTTTAAAAAGCATCGAAGGTTTGGTGGTGTCTGATAAGAATTATACCGAAGCAGTTAATATATTTATATATGGTAATATAGATATGGTAAAGAAGATATGGTAATAGATATGGTAGATAGATAGATATGGTAAAGAAGAATTTCTCGTTGGAGCCCACGTTAACCGGTTGCTAAATTTAAAACACATTAAATCCGCCTTTCAATTAATACCCCTACGTGAACTATGCGACCAAATAGAAATAGAAATACGCGGTCTCGAAAACTTAGACATAAAATTAAATTCCTACGGCATTTTACTTTTCCCTTTACTTTTGAAATTAATTCTCAATCCCATAGTATTAGATTTTAATAGATCTCATTACAAAAAAGATGATTCTTGGGATGTCGCGAAATTAATAAAATTCCTCAAAAAAGAAATTGAAACACGGGAAAGAACGTTCTTGTGTCGGCAAGTGGGGGAAAACAGAATTCAAACGAATTCAGTTACGAGATCTGCTAAGGAGAAACCGCAGGTGGTTCGTAGCTCTTATCAGAGAGAGAGATTTCAAAAATATAACGAAAAGAAAAATGAGTCATTCCCAAACGCTACGGCTTTGAGTGTGTTGGGAGAGAAGTGTTTATTTTGCAGTACTGGTAAACACAGTTCGAGCAGTTGTGGAATGAGTGTAGCTGGAAAGATTCAATCATTAAAAAAGAGTGGGCGTTGTTTCGTGTGTTTGGAAAGAGGACATCTGGGGAGTCAATGCGATGAAGATATTAATTGCTCAAATTGTGAACGCCGACACAACACATTAATCTGCTACGGAGACCACAATGCTATAAAAGGGGAGGATAACATGAAGGGAAGTAAGAGTTTTTAACCTAGTGAGCCCTCTGAAACAGAGGCGTCAGTGAATTACGTAAACACTGAAAACCATGTGGTTTTGCAGACTGCCAGAGCAGAAATAAAAAACAATAAAGAGAGGCGCGAGATAAGGATTTTATTTGATACAGGCGCAGAGCGCACATTCATTGAAAGAAGTATTTCTCGAGAAACGAATCTCTCAGTTATAGACTCGGAAATGATTAGTTATTTTCACTTTTGGCAACGATAAACCGCAGACTGAAATTAGCAATAAGGTGAAGTTCATTTTGATTAATCCATTTAATCGTAGAATAAAGATAAACATGGAGGCTTTTGAAACGGAGCTGATTAGTGGCACGGCTACTGACACACCAGGAATAAATATTGGTAAATTATGTGATTAAAAGGGAATTAAATTATCTGATACTGGGTACGTTAAGAATAGAGGAGACGAGTTTTTGCTTTTAATAGGATTAGACAATTACTGGAAAATTGTAATAGGGACTGTGAATAGAATATCAGAATCTTTGGTTGCAATAGAAACAAGATTGGGTTGGACAATCAGTGGAACGGAAAGCGCTGAAATTTCTTCAGTGGCTCTTAGTATTATGCAAAATGCAGTACAAATCAAAGATAAACCCGAAGATGAGTCAGTATCCGAATCTCTAAAAAAGTTGTGGGAATTGGATGTCTTTGGAATCGAAAATGAATCAGATAAGAAACACGAGTGCGAAGATGAGGTTTATAAAAAATTTTGGGAGTCTATAAGATTTGAAAATAATAGATATACAGTTAGTCTACCCTGGAAAGAAAACGCAAACGAATTAAGTAATAATTACGAAGTTTCAAAAAATCGTTTTTAGTCGCTTTGGCGTAGGTTTAACCCATTTATGCCTAGTGTCCCTTTTTTGGGACGGCATTTTCGCTATTAGTCGAAAACGTTATTTATTTTTCCTAGCTTTTATTCATGAGTATTGAGCCTGAACTCGACAAAATATTTTAACCTGACCAAGTAGGATGTTGATATTCGATTTTTATGCATAATGATTTTAAAAGAAATCATCCCTTGTTCAAGAAGTTGACATCAGAAATTTATCTATTATTTCTGTTATCAGTAAAAATCGAAGAAAGTCGCAAAAATATCCAGGCACAAATGGGTTAAAAGGAAACCCCAACTTCACGATCGCTATGAAGAAGTGATAGAAAAACATCTGAAGGAAGGGATATCGGAGGAAACAGAATATAAGGGAGGGGGAAAAGAATATTTTTTGCTTCATCAGGCCGTAATTCGCTAAAATAAAGACACCACCAAAGTACGCGTCGTTTTTGATGCATCTTCACGCGCGGAAGGGTATTTGTCATTGAATGACTGTTTAGAACCAGGCCCTAATTTGTGCCCGGATATTTTGGAACTGTTATTGAATTTCCAACAGAACAAAATTGGAATCACAGCAGATATAGAAGCCGCGTTTCTCCAAATCTCTCTTTGCGAGGCAGATAGAGAAGAGTTTCTCTGGAAGGGTAGGCATTCTGAGGAATTAAAGACGTTGAGAATGACACGGGTGATTTTTGAAGCAACAGCAAGTCCGTTTTTGCTAAGCTCAGCCATAAAATTTCATATTGAGAAGTATGAATCGCGTTATCCAGAAGAATGTTTTGTTTTGAAGAACTGCTTGTACGTGGACGACCTCATTGCCGGTGATGACACAAAAGACGAAGTTATTGAGAAAGCTGAGAATATCAGGAAAATACTAAATGAAGGAAGCTTCAACATGAGTAAATGGTCAACAAATGATCGTGATGTGCAAGAAATCTGGGACAGAAGTAAAATCCATTCATCGAATCTTGTAGTTAATGTGTTAGACTATATTTGGAATAAAGAAGATGTTGTTTTACAAATTGAAGCATCGAAGTTTGAACATGAAGTAATCAGTAACGAAGCTTCGAAAAGAGAAGTCCTGAAAGTGATGAGTCGATTGTGGGATTAGTGAGTCCATTTACAATTAGAGCAAGAATCCTATTGAAAAAGATTTGGAAGGAAGGTCTTCAGTGAGATGAGAACTTACCAGCTGAATTTCTCACAGAATGGAATAATTGGAAAAAAGAAGCTCCAGAAATACAGAAAATCGATATTCCCAGTTATTATTTTGGAATGAGTGAAAAAAGAGAAATCGTCGGTTGCCAGCTCCATTGTTTCGTTGACGCCTGTGAAAAGGCGTACAGCGCGGTATTGTACATCAGGTATGAAAGAAAGGCTGAGGTGCAAGCCAGATTAGTGTGTTCAAAACCTCGGGTCGCACCGCTGAAACGTTTAACTCTACCAAGGTATAAATCAAAACCTTTATGTCAAGAGACTGCACCTTTATCACCAGATAGAGTTACTAAAACTTTTCAATTTGAAAAGGTCGGGATTGATTTTGCCCGACCTTTGTATACAAAGAACAAAGAAAAAGTATACATTGACTTATTTACTTGCGCAGTGACAGGTGCAATTCATTTGGAATTATTACATGATTTATCCACAAAGAGCTTTCTTTTGGCATTCAGAAAATTCTTATCCCGTCGTGGATTATGCTCCACAGTGTACACGAATAACGCAAAGACATTCAAAAGAGCCGACACAGATAAAACAAATATGGAGTTCAATAAAGGACAAGCAAGTCTTAGAATATTTCGGGAGAAAAGGCATAACTTGGAAATACATAATTGAAAGAGCGGCATGGTGGGGCGGCTTCTGGGAGCGCCTTGTCCGCTCAGTGAAATCCTGCTTGAAGAAAATGTTGGGAAGGGCTTCTCTTTCTTTTGAAGAACTAGAGGCTATTTTATTAGAAACCGAAGCAATTGTCAATTCCCGACCACTTACATATGTTTATGAAGATCACCAAGAGCCTAGTGCACTTACTCCCGCCCATTTTTAATAGGCAGAAAGATGCTGACTATACCACCAACAAAAAATATTTCAGGTCCATTGACATCAGAAAACTGAATTGGACGATACAAAAGTAAAAAACTGATGGTTGAAAGAATTTGGCAAGCGTGGCTACGAGTTTTCCATATGGAATTGCACTCTGCACACACGGTCAAAAAACCTGACAGATCTTCAACTGTGCAGGAGGATTCTATAGTCCTGGTACACGAAGACAAGCAGCCGAGACTACCGTGGAAAAGGGTCAAGGTGGAGCAGTTGCATGAAGGACGAGACGGGAAGGTGAGAGCCTGCTCGTTAAAGCTTCCCAATGGGACTGTCATCAAGAGAGCAGTCCAGCACCTCTATCCATTGAGATCCAACCGGACGAGACATCGACGTCATCTTTCCGGGGCCGGAGGTTGTTGCGGCCCAGCCGCTACCCATCAACGCCAAGCGACGTAAGTATGACGCGACCAGGGGAGCGTGTGGCTTCCGGTCAGAGGGCAGAGAGCTATGAGAGCTCCAAGAGGAAAGACCACTAAGAGAGCTGCTAGATAACTGATTGCATGAGAACTACCCTGATTTTTTGTAAATATGAATGTAAATAGTTATCTTAACCTAGAATAAAAATGTGTGTCTATGCCATGAGAGTCCAGCCTGCGTCCATCACGAACCCCTTGTGATTTAATATGAGATTTCTAGGGACAGACGGAGCAAGAGGCAACGTCGTACCCGTTTCAATACCGGGTTCAGTGCTGGGTCGAGTGTGGAACGACTTCAATTTAAAGAGTTTTTCATCCATTTACCAATCAAACATTTACAAATGACGGCTGAAAATATTGGTAACCAAGATTTAAGGGTAGCAATAACGCAGAAACACACGATGTATCATCAACAGGACACGGTTCCAAGAGCAACGAAAAATTTCAAAGGAGGACTTCAAAACTGCACGTGTTGATTATCGCCAAGCTAACTGGTAATTTTTTCAAATCCTTTAACAGAACATCTAAGTATCAGTTATAAAATATTTATTTCGCAAAATTTGTTTATTTTTCTCATTAAAGTTTAAAATCTGTATTTCTTTGTTTCATTCCCTTGTCTATTGCGAATTAAAATAGTAAATGTTTCTTTCATCTTCCTAAGAAAACAGGACTTAATGTAACAGCGTAGAAAATGAGATAAAATGCGATTAGAAGGTATTAATAATTGTTCCTATTCAAAATTATATTTAAATTTTATTTCTATGATTTATTTAAAAACCTACTTCTGAAATATCTTTTTTACTTAGTTTACTTTTAATAATCTCTTCATTCATTTAATCTTCAAACGTGAGGTAATTTTTGTCAGGGTTGTCTTTACTGACTGCAAACTGTTAACAACATATAGGATAAAAAATTTTATGTTTCTTTCAAGAATCAAACATTTCATTATATTTAATAATTAAATTTGTAATAAAAATTTCCCTAAAATAGTCTCGAAACATCCGTTTTTCCCTTAACGGAATATTGAACGTGTTTTCTGAGAAGAGAAAAGAGAATAAAACGAATGTTTACTTTTGATTTCTTATTTTAGGATTCAAATTACTCCCAATGCATGAAAAGAGAGGGAAGTTGATTTTTTCTTCAACCATTACCTTAACAATTCTCCAAGTATGAAATCTAGTAATTTTTCCTTCTTTATAAATTTATTTGTGAGAATTCAATAAACGAAAAGCGTTTTCCGTTGCTCTTACTGCTGCTTTTCTATTGTTCACGTTTTTATTCTTAGAATAATCGAGTGATGAAAAATTTTCATATCCGTTTCCTTGAATGCACAATTATAATACGGCGTACTTTAATGCTTGCACAGCGTTCTATTTAAATTGGAATATTAGCAGTACGGCTGTGAAATATTGATATTCTTTGTTTTGCTCAATTCGAGGGACAGGAAATATTTAATATGAGTGGGATGCAGATCACAGTTTTTTGGCTCTTACACACGTATCTTTTTTTCCTACATTCTAGAATAACATATTGGTATTAACATGTACACCCTCCAAAAAAGTATTTGAGCAAGAGAGAAATTTCCTACGTTGGTTTCGTATATTAAAAATTATTTATCATAGAATATGAATTAGGCTACGTAAAAATATGACTTTCCATATTTCTATCAAGTTGTGCGTTTTTCAAAAACTCAATTATTATTCGCAAATCTAAAATAGGAAATTTCTCTCTTGCTCAAATACTTTTTTTCGAGGGTGTATTTGCAGCCACATTTTATTTTTTACCGTCAGGTTTAATATTTAATAAGTGTGAAATAAGTAATTTAGCTATGCCATCTCTCCTACACGTATCTCTCAGTTTTAAAATTTCCTGTTGGACTGAATTTTGGTATTTTATGTTCTTTAGCAACTTCATTTTTGAAATTATCCATGAGCAAATTAATGTTCTCGTTTATGTAGGATAGCTAAATATTTGTAAAGTGAGGTATATGTATGTTTCATATTCTTGTTAATACTTTGAAACTACATTTCAAATTCTTTTGAGTAATTATAAATACTGTGAAAAATCAATTTAAGTATTAAATTCAAGTGACATATGTTAATTTTGAGGGGTTGTATATTTCAATAGCTATAATTATTTAATATAGTCTCCTCTCGTTTTTGAAAAAAATAGCGCATCTCACACCTTCAGTGACTATATTTACGCTAGAAAAGTTTGAAAGAAGAAAATTTATTGCTCAGGATCGTATTTTATCTAGTTTAAACAGCTGAAAAATCTTTGTCTCCTCTCGAAAAATCCCTTTAAAATAATGAGATATTGGGCTGTCTCTTTTGCACAGCAACTGCAAATTTGTCTCCGTTCATCTCGCTTTATTTTTGTATGTTTTATGGCAACCGTGCGTGAAGGGCATCTGCCTAGGGAAAGTGTTTTGGGCGAAGGACTTTTTAAGGGGTTCTACCGCGTATTCACGTTATATCTTGTGAAAACAGCCCATAGACCGTTAGATCGACAGCACCGAGGTAGAACCGAATCCTTCACACTTCAGCCATCTATCCTGTTCAGTGTCTTATGCACTCGACCATGGTAGGGGTCGCTTTGCATCCTCCCTAATCTCTTTTTATTCTTCCATGAATCTAATTCGATCAAAATTCCTGTAGTATTAAGTTTGGTGTTTATTTGTTTTCGAAATTTAAATCTAAAGAAGGCGGAAGAACTTAGCAATTCGGTTACTTCTCTGTACTTTCGCACTAAATAAAGAAATGTATCTGCTGACCACCACCCGGATGTAATAGATATGGGCTAGGTGTTGATTTAGAAGCTTAAATTATTGCTATTTCTGCTTTCAAAACTCATTTCCTTAAGTAAAAAGCGAGCTTATCTATACTACGTGGCCTGCGCTTTCCATTATAACACAATCTTAGAATAATTTTTAAAACCGGATTCATTTCTTCAATAGCAAACGGTTTTTCATATTTATTTCCTGCAAGAGTTATAACTCTCTTTCATGATGTTGTCTTTTCCTTTTCTTTTAAAAATAAATTCTTGTTATGTTTTCGGTTTCGTTTATGAAGTTTTGTTTTAAATAAGATATTCACTCATAATTTTTCCTCATCATAAAATGTGAGCAGTCTAGATACTTTCAACTAGAAACCAGTGGACTCCTTCAACACCAGTGTAGTAATCTGTCAAGAGATCAAAAGGCCTTAAGCATATTTGACGATGAATCTTTTGGGTAACTTGTACAAAAGGTAAGAACCAGCAAAGATTTTACTATAAATGATTTTAAAAAAATCGATAAAACAATAAAAGAAGTAAGCGGTTTACTTTTTTGCATAACATTCTTTAATATGCAATGAATACAGGAATAAGGCTAAAACAAAAATGTAAATAAAAAACAAAAAGATTTTATTTTCAAAAATATTTTTATCGCTTATTTTCCATTAACTATCTTATAGTCAAGCATTAATACTAATAAAGTAAACGTTATTGAGAACGTTCTAAAAGAGTATTCTAAAAAATGAGCACTTTCCTTTGAAAGTGGTGTAAGTCCATTTTGTATTATATGGCTATATTTAAGAGCGTGTATTTGAACGATTATCATCAGCAATATATAACGTAAATTTAAATTGACAAAAAGAGGAAAATTTAGTTGTTTTTTTAACTTTCTTAAGTAAAAATTTTATATCCAATTGCATTCATTTTTGTCATTAACTAAGTTTTTCTTAAAAAAAAAAAAATGCATAGCTTTCAAAGAAAGCAACTCAAATTTTCGATAACTGCTTTAATTTTCCCTTTCATACATTGAAAAAATATCCGAAATACCGTACTTTTCCTCTACAAATAAAAATAGCTTATTTGTATATGTTTATACGTGTATATACACTAATTGCCATAAAAATTATCTAATCAAGAATCAACTGTGGGATCGTAACGAAACTTGGCATCAAGGTACTTGTCAAGCAGATATGCAAATGATTTAAAATGAAGCGTGATTGGGCATAGCGTACTGTCACCAGAGGTCGCTGAACTTCGTTCTCTTTGGAGCATAAAACAGGTGGGCAGAGCTTGTTTCCATGTAATTAAAATCTTATGCTGAGGGACGCTTTTTAAATAGAGATGCCGTTACGCCGCCGTTGAAGACAATATGAGCAGCTGTCAGAGACCGAGAGTGGAAGAATCATCGGGAATGATGGAAGCCGGGTGCTCAGCTCAGCGAGTAGCCCGCTACCTGCGCCGTTCTCATTCTACTGTGAGGAAGTGTTGGGACCAGTGGACAACAGAAAGGACACTTAGAAATCACCTACAGACCAGGCTCAGGACTCAGGACACCTTTGATAGACCAGTAATCGAGAAGACAGCCACATCATATGACATGTACGCATAGAGAAAACTGTTTCGTTGCCCGCCATCCGGACGAAGGCAGCACCTTCACTACGGGTCTCTGGGTCTGTCCGTACCATCTGTCTGTCCGCAAGGCCCCTGACTGCAGGGCATTTGCTTTCGTGGCACGCATTACGTGTGCTGCCAATGATATTCAGACACCGGCGCTTCTGTTTGGAGTGGTGTCGCGTTCGACGGGACGCGATTGCAACCGAATGGAATCAGGTCGTCTTTATCGACGAATCCAGATTAAATTTGGACTGTGATGACCATCGTGTAAGTGTGGAGGCCCAGTGGCGAACGCCTCAATCCTGCCTTTGCTTTACAATGGCACACCACAGCCACATATGGTGAGATGGTACGGGGCGCAATCGTGTACGACGCACGACCACTCCTAGTATTGACACACGGCACTGAAAAAGCACAGCGGTACGTTTGTGACATCCTGCAACCATATGTACTGACACTTATGGCAGGGCTTCCAGGAGCCATTTTTCAACAGGACAAAGCCAGGCACAGCAAGGGTGTCACAGGATTGCTTCCGCCAGATTGCCCCCATTCCCTGGCCTGATCGATCCATACCTGGCATCACTTGGGATGACAAGTTGGACAGCCTATGAGTTCTCGAGGCGCGTTTGCAGCAACTGTGGAACGAAATGCCACAAGACATCATACGGGACTTTTATGTCTCAATACCAGCCCATAGTGGATCATGCATTCTCGTTAAAGTGGCCCAGCTGGGTAATTAAACCTCCATTCATTTGTAGTTTTTTTTTACAATAAATGATCAGTTTGCTCTGATTTTGTAATCACTTATATCGACGTTTTACCTACGCACGGAAATTTTTGTTTCATTCTATCAACTGTTTCTTTGTGCGCGAATTTTTATGGTAATGGGTGTATACGTAACAAAAATCAAGTACAAAGTAATTCTTATCTATGTCTAGTGTGCTGTCATGAAGAATTAAATACTATCATTATCTTATGCATTTTCATTTCCAACACAATTCCGCTTGAAAGGAATTTCTAATACATTATTTCCTCCTGAAGTTTATTAAACAGGCTCTTTCGTAGATAGGAAAGCAATGTCGTGGAGTGCTTAGGCTGGATTTTTTTCACGGTGTTCGAACGTAATGACTTTCCAGTGTAAGAAAAGAAAAAGGAATATCTTTATAATATATATATTATATATATATATATATATATATATATATATATATATATATATATATATATATTTCATTACTAATGCGGAGAATGAGGACAGAAATAAAGGAGCTTTTGAAAAATTATGTTTTGAACTGTGCAGTATGCAGAAGCATTTTCTGTGATTCTTTTTTAATCGCAATCGTTTCTCATAGTCTGAATGTATATGAGGGAATGAATATTTTCAGAAAAAAATATTTATTTGAAAATATGAATAGAAATTGCTTTAAAAGATTAGTTGAATCAGTTTATAGTCATTAAAATGATGGCGCATTGAGTGTTTATAAGGTCTAATAACATGAATTCAAGTATTTTTATTTATGAAAACTTTCAAAATAAATTTGCATCTTTAAATAGTTTTAAATGGGTTCATGTAACAGAAATGCTGATTTGTTTATACTTTAAATACGTCTTAGCGTTTCATAGCATATGTTTTGTAAAGTGTAATTTTCCGGTTCGTGAGTTTATTTGCGCGATACTTATATGCCTATCTTTTTCTCTATACGTGGTTATATAACGTGATTATTCAGTTGAACTAGAATTGTAAACAGGATCATTGGTCCGAGTTTAATTCTAAGGTGATTAAAAAGTACTGTATGTATACGGGCAAATATGAACGTTCAATTGCCACAAATCTTGAATTTTTATTTCAACTAGTGTAAAGCTTACTTTATATTAGTGAAAGTCCGTTTGATCTAGTGTAAGTATTTCCCCTCCCCTTTATGGATTCTTGCTCACGTGACTATGGCAAAAACAAATTCCACCACTTTTCTTGTGTACATTGTTCAAGAAAAATGTCAGACTAACGCTCTGTTTTGAGACAAACTCTCTACAAACACTGTGCGAATAAAAGGAGGACGAAGGAAGGTTTCTGGGACTCGAGCTTTTCTTAGGAGCTTTTCTTAGTTTGCTACAATCGTTCTATTCAGTTATAAACCCTTAAGTTCAATATTACCACAGGAGTACGATTGTCTTTCACTGGATTGCACAGATTAATAAGCTCATACTGAAGATTACTAAAAAAGTATTGAAAAATATTCTGAGTGTTTTCACGTACAGTACTGATAACATTAATAGTAAAATACTAACCAGCGTTACTTTCCTTTCTCTTAACTGAGTATAGCTGACAATGAAGGTATTCAATACTGAAACTTAAATAATTTGGTGTAGCTGTTATTTTCTCTTTTCAACTCGTTTCGAAACGCCAAGTGTTGAGAATATCCCCTAAATCATTGAGCAATAAACTCATTCTATTCATTCATATCGCAAATGAAAGTGTTGTTGCTGTTCTGAAATTTCTTGACTTTTTATAGCATAGTAATATTTTTTAGTATACCGTTTGTGAGACAATGACTCCAACTTCCCAATTTATCAGTAGATGATGTTAGAAGCCGCTTTATATCGTGTAGAGAGAATCATGATAGTGTACGCATACAATATTTAATGAAAATAAAACTTATTCTATTACTTACCTGAAGACTTTTACAGTTCTCTACATAACTTTTTCCTACAATCAAACGCTTCTCGTATCTGTTCATGAGAATCAGAAGTCCGATATTATACCCTTTTTCCGACATTCAATAAGGCAGGTGGAAACTGCATGTAAATATGGTAAGACTCAAAACTACGGCGAGTCCTTAATAAGCAGAATGCTTTCTGAAGGAATTGAGCTTCTTCAAAACTACGTCCTCCTTCACTCTCTCTCTCTCTCTCTCTCTGCTACTGCAACCCCAAAATTACTGTATCAATTCGGATGACATATTTGTGGTCATCCATTCTATATTCCGGACTTTTCTCCGAGCGATTTCCACCTTTTCTCTAAACCGAAAGGGTTTCTAGAGTGTAAATGTTTTGTAAATTATAGAGAATTGGAGAATACACAGGCCGCTTGCCTTAATTAACTGGCGGCAGAAGAGTATAACATGCGATATCTGAAGATCGGAAACAGATACGACAAATTCTTAAATGTAGGAGAGGATCATGTTGTGAAGTGAAGAAGGTCCAAGTATGTAATGAAATCGATTTTTCCAATAAATATAATGTTTTTTTATTATGTATAACTAAATGGTTTTTATTTTCTGAATGACGTCCCCCGCCAATATTCAATCAATAAGATTGACCAGGTCCAGGACATTATCTGGCACGCTGTATGCATTTAGTGAAATATAAACAACTAATGAAGAAAAACCTTGATTCATTCACTTCCGCGGTTCCTTCCTAATATAGGTTATGACCTTGATGTAGGAAGGAATTCATTTGGAAAAATATCAACTATCGACTTATTTGGAGGATACATATCACAGACTTCAGTTACCACGTATGGATTCGTAGTGTACTTATTGACTTCTTACTAATATAAGTTGGTCTTCTGCACTATTTACCTTTCTGAAAGATTTTGGAAATGAAGCAGGATTCTTCTCTTTTATATCGTGAAAAGAACTTAATGAATTAGTATTGTAAAAAGGGATTTTCTTCGTTTAAAGAACTTTCGTATTTAAATTTCTTTATCAACTAAAAACAACTGCATTCGACAAATGATGTAACATGAAACTAGGCCCACAATGCATTCATTATGCTTAAAAATTTCAATACTGGCGCCAGTTTAGTTATTTTCACTTAAGTAATTTCAGTTAACAACTTGCAGCTTTCCATTTCCGAGAAAAGTGCATTAATAATGACTATAGGTAAAATATATTTCTGCAGTTTATAGTATTTATCTCATTACCAAAATAAGTGTTATTCCTTGTTTATATTTGTTTATATCTTTACTTTAAATGACGCAGTGAAATTTAAATACAAGGTGTGAACTAAAGACAGGATACATTCATCTATACTTTAGAACACATATAACTAAAGTTATGTATAAAACAACTCGTAAAAATTAAGCGATATTATCACCATCCAAAAAGTAATCACATTATGAACCAAAATAAAGTGCACAAACTAGTTTACTGATTTTTAACGATGGAATTCTATCAATCTGCCAATAATACTGAGACTATATTGGCAGACTGACTGATTGATTATCATTGATATCACTCTGATATGAATTATGAAAGCGCTATTTGCTGACTCCACTAATGATTTATCACATCCTTTGGCATACTTTCACTGGCCGAATCCTCGGGGCGGCCGTTTTGCCTGAGGAATGTGACTGCTAACCATTCGCGTAATACTTAACTTACACAAGTACTAAGACCTTATACATTTTCTCTTCCAAATTCAATTGAAACTTTGATTATTCCCTATATTTAAGATAAGTATGCTCAGTGGCAGACCAGGGAAAGGACTAGGAGGCTTCAGCTCTCCCGAGCAGTATTGCTACACGATAAGATTTTTCTTTACTGTGGCATTGAACTAACTTAAAAAATCAGACATTGCATCACTGTTCCCGCGTTTTAAAGAAATTAATGTCAGTATGATAAAGTTCAGTTTTCTTTAATAAATTAATATAAATAAGGACCTTCAATTAAAATTTTTATTATGTATTGTCTCTGAAGAAGCTAAATATTAAGGCTTATGCTTTGGAAAGTATAAATTATATGCTAGCATAAAAATGGTGAAAGTAAAGCTTAATTGTCATAAAACCAAAAACTATTAATCGTATCTAGTTATAGAATATACATTCCTCCCCTCAGAAGACGATTTATTTAAAAATTATCTTTAATATTATTACTTAAATAGACAGTTCTGTAAAAAAGTTTTACTTCAATGAAAATTGTAAATGAAATTTCTGTGAAATTTCATTTTTAACCTTATACTTTCAAAAGGGAAAATATTTTGCTTCGCGCTGTATGTAGAGTGCTTAATTATGCTATAGTATGTGTATTTATTTGTATTTTGATTTTTACAAGATCATCAAAACACTCAAATCAAGTTTCTGAAGAATGTAAAGATCTCTAAGGCCGAAATAAATATGTTTGTGGATTATACGTATTTATTTTCTGAACACTAAAACCAATGGATATCTAAAAGTATAAAATATTCATCGCAATCATTAAAAGAATATTTTTTTTCAGAAATCTCGTCATATCACACTTCTTTAGGTGATATATTTGAATGAGAATAAACATAAATAGAAGCATTAACTGACGAAAAAACTTACAAAGCCGATGTGAATTTTTTCCACAAACCCACTGTAAAAGCTCATTCAATGATAAGACAACAAAATTGGAGTTTCGAAATCGTGTTTTCAAAGTAATAAGCTTAATAAGTGTCTTAGTTTGATTTGCTTGAACGCTTCAAGCTGGAAATTTCAATAAAGAATTTAAAAAAAAAGAGATTGCTTTGTTGTGTTCTACAATGCATGTTAAACTAATATAGTGTAAACAATGCATGTTATAGTACTGGCGATTTTTTCTTTGTTGAAAGTTGTGTTCCATATATTTCATTGTTGTAACTACTGTTGTTCTTTTGTATAGTATGAAAACTTGGAAACAACAAATGATATACAACATTTTATAATACAGATCTTAATAGAAACAAAACAATTTACAGTGAGGTGTACGCCCAGGAAATGAGAAGCAAACATGCATTTAAAAATAATTGTAAATTTGATTTTATAGCCGAATGCAATTGATCTAAAATTAACAAAACATCATTTTTTTTTATAATTTACTAAATTCTATTGAAAAACATTGCTCAAATGGAGCAAAACCTTCACGAAATTTGAGAGCAATAATTCTTACTAAAAATTGTACCTTGAGTGGGTAGTCTTTATTTGAGAAGAACCATCATTCAGGACGCTCGTGTGTCCTATGCAAAATTCTACTGCAGGAGTTCACCGTTAAAATGGCATAGGATGATCATATGTAAAGTATTAAACGTTTAATGGTGGTGTCTCTCTATTCTAAAAAAATGTAAAAGCCGCTGTCACCGTTGCTGGCGCTGTCAATAGTTTGTTTGCCTATCTTCTCCTAAACCGTCGGGATTTGAATTTTGAGAAACATGTCCACGGATTTGGAAAATTCCGAGGAACCTGATAAGCTGACTTAAATTTCGAAAACCGAATTATTTTAGAAGATATTAATAAAAACTGAAAAAATAAAACATAATGATTGCCAGATTTGGCATAAAATCATTCATTCCTTTGCATCAAAGCAATTCCAAATATGTAGAATCGCGTGAAGTTCACAAACATAATCTAGAATTACACCCATTTTACACCAAATTAAAAAGT
The DNA here is from genome assembly GCA_038373885.1 of Cheiracanthium punctorium. Taxonomy (NCBI): domain Eukaryota; kingdom Metazoa; phylum Arthropoda; class Arachnida; order Araneae; family Cheiracanthiidae; genus Cheiracanthium; species Cheiracanthium punctorium. Next base: position 415,441 of record JAWZYV010004477.1, read on the forward strand.
ATATGAAATAAACAACTCAAAGTATGTTACACAAAGTTGACAATTTTCAAATAGTAAGTTCGTTTAGACAACAGGAGTTTAGAATGAGTGATTATTCGTTTTTCCAAAACAGAATAACTAATTGTAACTGATTTTAAAAGCGCCATCTTGGCATTAGGTACGACTTGACAAAATGGTATCTTTCCAAGCAGGATGAATCTAAACCACAAATTCAAAAATGTTAGAAGCCAATATCTTGGAAATGAAAACTAATTAAAATGCAGATTATTTTAAAGCCGGTTCGGTCCAGCTGGAGTATTTGCTACCAGTAGAAATATTTGGTGGCGTTAACTGTGCCATTATAGCAGTTATAGTACACTTTGGATATTTGACAGCGCTGCGAGGTGCTAAATACGCCAATTCGTGGTGCTGAAATTCGTGGTGCTAAATACGCAAATCTGCAAAGGATTATGTAATATATAGATAACGGTTTTCCGGGAACCTTAAATGAGCAGTAATTATAGGTTGTGAGCATGTGCAAATCGCCAAATGATGAAAAGTCGCCATTAGTGGCAAGCTATCCTAGATGTTCCGTAGTTTTTATCAAAGAAAACATACGAAATATTGTTTTCTTACAGTTAAATGTTAACTATACATATACGCAAGTCACCAAATTATGAAAATTCGTCAATAATTGACTAATACGCAAGGTGTTCCACGGGTTTCACATAATTAAAAATAGTGCGAAGTTTAAATTTTTATGTTCCATTCAATGTGTAGCTCGGGGCATTCAATCTGATCCAACCTCTGGGTTTTGTTGATTGAAATTATGCCTTATTTACTAATAATCCTTATTAGGGGCCAAATGCCTCACACGAAAAGCAAGCGCACCGAGTCTAGGGGCCTTGGCCCCTAGTTCACCTAAGATAAAAAGTGAGAGTTGCTTAAAAGGTTAGCGAATAAAATGGTACTCCCCATGCCAAAGTAAAATTAACACGACTTTTGTCCAAAAAAGTTTCCTCGTTGTGTCTGAAAGACAAACCATCTACTTAAGTTATCTAATCTTATTAATATAAATTTTTATTTGTAAAATAACCATTAGATATATATCCAGAATTTTTTCCGTTCCAAAAATACATTACTAAAATCAAAGACTGATTTTTCAAATTTCTACAAAGATACATGTTCCGAGAGAACATTGGTCAGTTAATTATAAAGTGGGGATGTTTGCTAATTCTGTAACTTTTTTGTTTATCTGTTGGTTTAAGAATACTGCATTAATAAAGCAAAAAAACCTTCAAAAATTAGCATTATAATGTTACGAATTTTCGGGGCAACCCGCTGCTCTGGGGCTTAGAATGGTTTAAAATTCGTATTCTACGCTTCAAATAGATAAATTTTGCTTTTTGTTGCATCAAAATCGGCCAATTAGAACCGGAGATACGGAGGTTTCGCTTTCCCATATGTTTTTCTATGGGCTTCTAGAAATCTCGAGAAATATTAGTCCTAGAGCTTAGATCTCTTCACTTTTGAGGACTTATTTTTGGCGCCAAATTTGGCGATATTTTGCCAAAAGTCGCCAAGCTTGGCGACTTTTTGGTCATTTGGCGCGATTTTCCCAATGGGGCCTGGAAGTTGTTTTTCCTGCATTAAAAACGCATAATAACCTAACATTTCTCTTCTATGACGTAATCAATATTCACGCGTTATGTAGAACCCTCGAGAAATTGACTTTTCTGGAAACCTCTTGTACCTCCTGCGTCGGCTATTTATAGAAGCGGGCATCGCCTCGAAGCCAGTCAGTGCGAGCTGAACGCTCGATGTGTGAATAGCTCTCGGTACGTTTGTGTGAATTGATAGTGCTATAGAAGCTGTGTTTTAGCTTGTTTTGTGAAGCTGTTTTCAAAGTGCTGTGTGTAAATTCTTCATTGCTGTGTCTTAAGGGATTGTGTACTATATCCCTTGAATATTTCTACGGAATTTTTGCCTGTGAAAGTGACTTATTTTGGTGTGAGAAATACAGCATTTGTGAGAGCTTCTGATCCAAGCGGATTGTTAAAAGCACGTTATTGCTAGATTGTGCTTGTGAATTGTGTACAGCTGATTGTACTACGAAGATCTAGAAGCAATAAAGTTTGTGTTCCATCCTGACAAGTGACTTTTTACTTGAACTTTTTACACCAACAGGACTTTAGAACGACGAACCCAAGGAGTAGCAGAGTAATTCCGCAACATTTGGTGTCAGAATCGGGATTCTAAATAAAGACTTTAATTTTCCAGTTTATGGTTTTGACTAGACAAAAAATGGAAGAACAACTTCAAAAGCTCATGAATATGATGCAAGAAATGAAAGCCGGACAAGACGAGATGAAAGCCGGACAAGACGAGATGAAAGCCGCACAAGAACAGATGAAAGCCGACAAGACGAGATGAAAGCCGGACAAGACAGATGAAGCGCACAAGAAAGATGAAGCGGACAGACGGATGAAAGCTGGAAGACGATGAAGCGATTTAGAAAGAAAATTGAAGCCGGACAAGAACAGATGAAAGCGGATTTAGAGAAGAAAATTGAAGCCGGACAAGAAGGAATGAAATTGGGATTGGAGAAAATGGAGACTGCTTTGGAAAATTAGAGAAATTCGAAAAGAGTGTGCAGGAAAGTCAAGAGATAATGGAGAAAAGAATGTCGCTCATAGAAGAAACTCAAACGAAATATGAACAAAGAATTGAAGGAAATGTTAAGGAATTGCAGCAAGATATTTGCAGAATGCGGGAAGAATTTAAGAATAAAATTGAGGAGAAACTAGACTGGAAAGAAAATATAGTTTCGAAAATACATGAAGAATGTGAAGCTAAAATTGAAGAAAAATTGGACTCTCTCGTAAAGCTGGGAAAGTTACCCGAAAACATCAGGTTATCTTCACACCGCCCAGCAGTGAAACTTACTGCCTATGACGGAAAGACTCCCTGGGAAGCTTACAAGACCCAATTTTCGATCGTCGCCAGAGCCAATGGTTGGAGCGAGTCCGAGAAAGCTAATCAACTGGCCGCTTCCCTTAGCGGAGATGCAATTAATGTATTGCAAACTATCGGAGCGACGAAGATAGGAGATTTTGACGCCCTTGCCAGTGCCTTGGAGATGAAATTCGGAGAGAAGTGCCAGAAAGAATATAGTAGAATCCAACTTAAGTCAAGGATGCAGAGATCTGGCGAGACCCTTCAAGAGCTGGCTTCGGACATAGATAGGCTGTGTCATCTAGCCTACATGGACCACCTTGATAATGTCAGAGAGGAAATGGCGGTGCGTCATTTTATTGAAGCCATCCGTGATCCAGAAACCCAAAAGGCACTCATGTTGGAGGATTATCAGGATTTGAAGTCTGCTCTGGTGTTCGCAATGAAGCTAGAGGCAGCCCAGCGGGCCGTGAGAAAAGATCGGCACGCTGTTAGAGCGGTAACGGTCCAAGAGGAAGCTAACAAAGACACAGAGAGCGTGGAGAACAGATTGAAGAGAATTGAAGATCTCATAGAGCGAAAATTAAGATCCGATAGAACGAGAGATGGCCCAAAGAAAGTAAAATGCTGGAAGTGTGGCGTCGAAGGCCATGTACAAAAGTATTGTGGTCGAAAGTCTCATGACCAGCAAGAGAATTCTAAAAACAAGAAGGAGGGAAACTAGGAGGTGGCCATCTCGCGGGGCGGAGGTTGCCAGATAGTCAAAAGCCCCACCTAAAAGTCTTGCAGATTTCATCGGTGAATGGCGGCAGTAATGGACTCTTCGTACTGGGATACGTTAATGGTTCTCCATGCCACATGGTGATTGATACTGGCGCGAACGTAACCATCATAAGGACGGATCTGGCCAAGAAATTAAATTTGAAGATTATCTGGACTCCGCCCTCGCTGACCCTCCAGACTGTGACAGGTGACAAGATCGAAGTGGGCGGAAAAGCGCAAGTAGAAATCACGTTTGGAAATGCCAGATACGACCATGTGGTATATGTCGCCAATATTACAGACTCTTTTATTCTCGGACTGGACTTTTTAAAATCACACAAATTTAATTTGGACTTTAAGAATAATGAGCTTCGTTCAGACTCAGAAGAAATAGCTGCGTTCGATATTAGAAATGAAACTGTTTTGCCTGTTCAGCAAATAATAGCCCAGACTGATATCACTCTACCTCCCAGAACTGATTCAATAATTTCTGGAACAGTAAAAGAAAGCAATAAATTCCGTTTTGGATTAATCGAACACCCAAGCAATAGTGATTCCATCAGAGGAGTACTTGTGGGAGCAACACTTGTGGACTTGTCGAGAACAGAAATTCCAGTTAGAGTAGTAAATGTGACGGACAAGTCGAAGGTGATAAAGAAAAATGAAGTGTTGGCGACATGCACTCCTGTTACCTGCATTAATAAGAACATCAGCCAAACGACAGCTAAATCTTCCGAGTGCCTGACGAAGGAATTAATACAAGACGTGGAGTTAACGGCAGAACAGAGAAGCGCTGCGGAGAAAGTAATAGCTGAATTTGGAGACCTCTTCTCCCGAACTTCGGGTGACTTTGGCCGTACGAGCTTAACTCAACATAGGATAGATACAGGCAGCCACTCTCCCATCAAGCAACATCCTAGGCGGCTGCCGTTTGCTAAGCAAGAAGAGGTGAGCAGACTTTTAGAGGAGATGCAGCGTGATGACGTCATCGAGCCGTCGACTAGTCCCTGGGCCTCGCCAATTGTTTTGGTCCGAAAGAAGGATGGTTCCACCCGGTTCTGTGTTGACTACAGACGTCTGAATGACATTACCAAGAAAGACAGCTACCCTCTTCCCAGGATAGACGACACATTGGACACTTTATCGGGAAACGAATGGTTCTCCACTCTGGATCTGAAAAGTGGTTACTGGCAAGTGGAAATTCATCCCGACGACCGTGAAAAGACTGCGTTCACCACGGGACAAGGATTATGGCAGTTCAAAGTTATGCCTTTTGGACTCTGCAACGCACCTGCTACATTCGAGCGACTAATGGAGACAGTGTTGAGAGGACTTTCCTACGAAGCATGTCTCGTTTATTTGGACGATATCATCATCGTCGGAAGGACTTTCGAAGAGCATCTAGAGAACATCCGAAAGGTGCTGCAGAAATTAAAGGAGGCGAACTTGAAACTGAGTCCATCGAAGTGCAATTTGTTTCGTCGGGAAGTACGTTACCTCGGGCACATAATATCCGCCCACGGAGTCCGAACCGATCCCGAAAAGACGTCCGCAGTCCAGAACTGGAGTCGTCCCGAGAATATCCACGACTTAAGAAGTTTTCTCGGTCTGTGTACTTACTATCGAAAATTCGTGAAGGGCTTTTCTCAAATTGCAAGACCTCTTCACAAATTGACCGAGACTGGACAGAAATTTCTCTGGACTGAGGAATGTGAGGACGCATTCAACGAACTGAAGACGGCTTTAACATCTTCGCCGATCTTGTCGTATCCTCACCCTGACAAGCCATTTATCCTGGACACAGACGCAAGTAAGGAAAGTGTCGGAGCAGTTTTGTCCCAGGAGATAGATGGCCAAGAACACGTCATTGCTTACTGGAGCAAATGCCTTTCAAAGGCAGAACGTAACTATTGTGTTACGAGAAAGGAACTCCTTGCTATCATTAAGGCCGTGGAGCACTTCCATCATTACCTGTACGGCCGAAAGTTCCTGCTCCGAACGGACCATGCCTCTTTAACCTGGCTTCTAAATTTCAAGAATCCGGAGGGCCAAATAGCCAGGTGGATACAGCGACTACAAGAATATGACATCGAGATACGTCATCGGAAAGGGTCATCTCATGGAAATGCAGATGCTTTGTCGAGAAGGCCCTGCATAGACAGTTGTCGCTATTGCTCCAGGGCAGAGAAAAATTACCATCTGAAACATCCCGCTGTCCGCCAAGTTACATCATCGGCATCATCTCAAGATCCCTGGAGTGACGAAAATGTTCGGGCGGACCAATTAACAGACAGCGACATCAAACCTATTGTGGAATTTATGGAAAAATCCAGCGCTAAGCCCAGTTGGCAAGAAATATCATCTTACAGTCCGGCAACAAAACAGTACTGGGCTTTATGGGATTCGCTTCGCCTGAGAAATGGAGTCCTGTATCGTAAATGGGAGTCGGACGACGGCAAGATGCTCCGATGGCAGTTGGTACTCCCTCGCTCGAGGATTCCGAAGGTTCTAGAAGAACTTCATAATGGCTTAACTGGGGGCCATTTTGGCGTAATGAAGACCCTGCAGAAAGTTCGCGAGCGCTTTTACTGGGTTAGGGCTCGAGACGACGTCGAAAAGTGGTGTCAAGCTTGTGACGCCTGTGCCGCCCGCAAAGGCCCGAAGAAACGAAGCCGTGGAAGACTACATCGTTATAATGTAGGAGCGCCTTTTGAGAGGATTGCACTCGACATCCTGGGACCTCTTCCGCGAACTTCGGATGGCAACAAATACATCCTAGTTGTCATTGACTACTTCTCTAAATGGCCCGAAGCGTTTCCTATTCCCGATCAAGAAGCTACGACCGTAGCAGAGGTACTGGTGCAAGAATGGATTTCCAGATATGGAACCCCTCTGCAACTTCATTCCGACCAAGGAACGAACTTTACCTCTGCAGTCTTTAAAGGACTATGCCAACTTCTCGGAATGGACAAAACCCAGACTACGCCTTTACACCCACAATCCGACGGCATGGTGGAGAGGTTCAATCGTACAATTTTGAACAACCTCTCGCTCCTGGTATCTAGGAATCAAGAGGACTGGGACAAGAAACTCCCCCTGTTCCTGCTGGCCTATAGGAGTGCCGTCCATGAGACTACCGGCTTCACACCTTCCCAGATGCTGTTCGGCAGAGATCTTCGTCTTCCCGCCGATCTAGTGTTCGGCCGCCCTCCAGATGCGCCTTCATCGCCAGAGGAGTACGTGGAAAACCTTCGGGCACGGTTTGAAGATGTGCATCATTTTGCTCGGGAGCGGATCAACCTGAACACGGAAAAGATGAAGACTCGCTACGACACGAAAGCTACGGGACACGAATTCAACGCAGGTGACAAAGTTTGGCTATGGAATCCTACTCGACGGAAAGGCCTGTCTCCCAAGCTGCAATCGCCGTGGGACGGTCCTTACACAGTCCTAAACCGGCTGAATGACGTCATCGTACGGATTCGTAAGTCACCAAACTCGAAGCCAAGAGTTGTACATTACGATCGGCTAGCCATCTACCGCGGTTGTAATTAGTTATTTGACTATCAGACCATGTTCACTATGGCGTAATTCCTCCTTTCTTTCAACTGTCATTTCTTTCCTGTCTTTCTCTTCTCTTCCTCTTTCGTCAACTCTCTTTCACTCATTACTTACGCCATGTTTAGTGTATATATTTGTAATATATTGGATTTTATTAATGTGTATTTGTTATTACATTGATTACTTATTACAGTGTAATTATTTATTATGTTGATTATTTATTTATTAATGTGTATTTGCTTATTGTGCTATTGATTACTTGCTTGAATTATGTTGTTAAGATCTTGTTAAGTGTTATACAGTGTAGGTACCTGTGTGACCTCCTAACTAGGGATTGTACTGCCCGGGACGTGCAGTCCTTGGGAAGGGGGCAATGTTACGAATTTTCGGGGCAACCCGCTGCTCTGGGGCTTAGAATGGTTTAAAATTCGTATTCTACGCTTCAAATAGATAAATTTTGCTTTTTGTTGCATCAAAATCGGCCAATTAGAACCGGAGATACGGAGGTTTCGCTTTCCCATATGTTTTTCTATGGGCTTCTAGAAATCTCGAGAAATATTAGTCCTAGAGCTTAGATCTCTTCACTTTTGAGGACTTATTTTTGGCGCCAAATTTGGCGATATTTCGCCAAAAGTCGCCAAGCTTGGCGACTTTTTGGTCATTTGGCGCGATTTTCCCAATGGGGCCTGGAAGTTGTTTTTCCTGCATTAAAAACGCATAATAACCTAACATTTCTCTTCTATGACGTAATCAATATTCACGCGTTATGTAGAACCCTCGAGAAATTGACTTTTCTGGAAACCTCTTGTACCTCCTGCGTCGGCTATTTATAGAAGCGGGCATCGCCTCGAAGCCAGTCAGTGCGAGCTGAACGCTCGATGTGTGAATAGCTCTCGGTACGTTTGTGTGAATTGATAGTGCTATAGAAGCTGTGTTTTAGCTTGTTTTGTGAAGCTGTTTTCAAAGTGCTGTGTGTAAATTCTTCATTGCTGTGTCTTAAGGGATTGTGTACTATATCCCTTGAATATTTCTACGGAATTTTTGCCTGTGAAAGTGACTTATTTTGGTGTGAGAAATACAGCATTTGTGAGAGCTTCTGATCCAAGCGGATTGTAAAAGCACGTTATTGCTAGATTGTGCTTGTGAATTGTGTACAGCTGATTGTACTACGAAGATCTAGAAGCAATAAAGTTTGTGTTCCATCCTGACAAGTGACTTTTTACTTGAACTTTTTACACCAACAGGACTTTAGAACGACGAACCCAAGGAGTAGCAGAGTAATTCCGCAACAATATAGAGTTTTTTAACACATCATCTTATAAATGTGATCATTAAATAAATGTTATTTACCTTATTAAATTAAATCAGCAGGCTCCACCAAATCAAAAGAAATATGATGTGTAAGAATTACAAAAAGAAATGCTCCAATTTTAGAAAAAACTACCTGAAGTACCCGTCCTTGACGGGTTAGTGAATGCAAATTTCCAAAAAGCAAGAACTTTCGTCAGCATTGTAGGAGTACACAGAATGGATGGAGTATGTTGCTAAAGTAAAGAAAGCGAAGTTATAATTTTTATGTATTGTTAAAATATTACAGGTTAAGAGAGTCACTAAGTAATATCATTTCATTCGCTTTAGTCGTAAATATGTGATGCGCGAACGAATATTTTCGAATATAGAAATAGTTTTCGCAAAATCTCAAAATTTAATCAACATCTTTGAAAAATTGGAAGCCTAGAATTTAAGTTGAGTGACAACCTATCATGTCTCCCAATTTCGTTTCATTCCCTGCAGTCTTTATTTCGTGATGCTGGAACAAAATTTCAGCATTTTAAAACGATTTTCGCAAAATCTCCAAATGTAATCGAAATATTTTAAAAATTCAACGCCTATAAATTAAGATTAGCAACTACCTATCATATCACTAAATTTCGTATCATTCGTATTAGTTGTTATTACGTAATGTTTGAAGAAATATAAACGTATTTTGAGAGAATTTTCACAAAATCTCAAAATCTAATGAAAATGTTTAAAAAATTGGACACCTATAGTTTATGTTGAGCAACCACCTATCATGTGACCAAATTTCATATCATTCGCTTTAGTCGTTATTACGTAATGCGGGAACAAAGATTCACTTAGTTTTAAGCGATTTTCGCAAAATCTCTAAATCGGATCGATTTTTTAAAATTAGATGCTTATAGTTTAAGGTGAGTGACCACCTATCATTTCACCAAATATCATTTTTTCACCTTTGCAGTTATTACTGATGTGCGAACACAAATTTACGCAGTTTGAAACGATTTTCGCAAAATCTGAAAATCTCATAAAAATTTTTTAAAAATTCGACGCCTGTGTTTTAAGTTGAGTGACCACCTATCATGACACCCAATTTCATATCATTCGCTTCAGTCGTTTTTACGTGATGCTCGAACACAAATTTACGCAGTTTGACAGGATTTTCGCAAAATCTCAAAATCCAATCAAGTTTTTTTTAAAATTCCACGCCTATGTTTTAAGTTGAGTGATCACCTATCATGACACCCAATTTCGTATCATTCGCTTCAGCCGTTTTTACGTGATGCTTGAACACAAATTTACGCAGTTTGACAGGATTTTCGCAAAATCTCAAAATCCAATCAAGATTTTTTAAAAATTGGACGCCTATGTTTTAAGTTGAGTGACCACCTATCAAGACACCCAATTTCGTATCATTCGCTTCAGTCGTTTTTACGTGATGCTTGAACACAAATTTACGCAGTTTGAAACGATTTTCGCAAAATCTCAAAATCCAATCAAGATTTTTTTTAAATTCCACGCCTATGTTTTAAGTTGAGTGACCACCTATCATGACACCCAATTTCGTATCATTCGCTTCAGCCGTTTTTACGTGATGCTTAAACAGAAAAAGCGTCACGGACAGAATGACAGAACGACAGAACGACAGAACGACAGAATGACAGACAGACAAACTTTTTTTTGAGGGTCGCATCGGATTCCCGGGTGCTTGAAACGGATAGAAATCGCAAAATTTTTGAATTCCAAGAAATGTACAGACAAAAGTCTACTTTTATTTATATAGATTACTTGTAAATATTCATTACTAGCTGAAGTACCCGTCCTCCACGGGTTAGTGAATGCAAATTTCCAAAACGCAAGAACTTTCGTCAGAATGTAGGAGTACACAGAATGGATGTAGTATGTTGCCAAAGTAAAGAAAGCGAAGTTATAATTTTTATGTATTGTTAAAATATTACAGGTTAGCGAGTAAATAAGTAATATCATTTCATTCGCTTTAGTCGTAATTATGTGATGCGCGAACGAATATTTACGCATATTGAAATAATTTTCGCAAAATATCAAAATTTAATCAATATTTTTGAAAAATTGGAAGCCTACAATTTAAGTTGAGTGACAACCTATCATGTCACCCAAATTCGTTTCATTCCCAGCAGTCTTTATTTCGTGATGCTGGAACAAATTTTCAGCATTTTAAAACGATTTTCGCAAAATCTCAAAATGTAATCACAATATTTTAAAAATTCAACGCCTATAAATTAAGATTAGTAACTACCTATCCTATCACTAAATTTCGTATCATTCGTATTAGTCGTTATTATGTGATGTTTGAAGAAATATAAACGTATTTTGAGAGAATTTTCACAAAATCTCAAAATCTAATTAAAATGTTTAAAAAATTGGACTCCTATAGTTTATGTTGAGCAACAATCTATCGCGTAACCAAATTTCATATCATTCGCTTTAGTCATTATTACGTAATGCGGGAACAAAGATTCACTCAGTTTTAAACGATTTTCACAAAATCTCGAAATCTGATCGATTTTTTTTAATTAGATGCGTATAGTTTGAGGTGAGTGACCACCTATCATTTCACCAAATATCATTTTTTCACCTTTGCAGTTATTACGTGATGCGCGAACACAAATTTACGCAGTTTGAAATGATTTTCGCAAAATTTCAAAATCTAATCAAGATATTTTTTTTAATTCGACGCCTATGTTTTAAGTTGAGGGACCACCTATCATGACACCCAATTTCATATCATTCGCTTCAGTCGTTTTTGCGTGATGCTTGAACACAAATTTACGCAGTTTGAAAGGATTTTCGCAAAATCTCAAAATCCAATCAAGATTTTTTTAAAATTCCACGCCTATGTTTTAAGTTGAGTGACCACCTATCATGACACCCAATTTCGTATCATTCGCTTCAGCCGTTTTTACGTGATGCTTAAAAAAAAAAGCGTCACGGACAGAATGACAGAACGACAGAACGACAGAATGACAGACAGACAAACTTTTTTTTGAGGGTCGCATCGGATTCCCGGGTGCTTGAAACGGATAGAAATCGCAAAATTTTTGAATTCCAAGAAATGTACAGACAAAAGTCTAATTTTATTTATATAGATTACTTGTAAATATTCATTACTAGCTGAAGTACCCGTCCTCGACGGGTTAGTGAATGCAAATTTCCAAAACGCAAGAACTTTCGTCAGAATGTAGGAGTACACAGAATGGATGTAGTATGTTGCCAAAGTAAAGAAAGCGAAGTTATAATTTTTATGTATTGTTAAAATATTACAGGTTAGCGAGTAAATAAGTAATATCATTTCATTCGCTGTAGTCGTAATTATGTGATGCGCGAACGAATATTTACGCATATTGAAATAATTTTCGCAAAATATCAAAATTTAATCAATATTTTTGAAAAATTGGAAGCCTACAATTTAAGTTGAGTGACAACCTATCATGTCACCCAAATTCGTTTCATTCCCAGCAGTCTTTATTTCGTGATGCTGGAACAAATTTTCAGCATTTTAAAACGATTTTCGCAAAATCTCAAAATGTAATCACAATATTTTAAAAATTCAACGCCTATAAATTAAGATTAGTAACTACCTATCCTATCACTAAATTTCGTATCATTCGTATTAGTCGTTATTATGTGATGTTTGAAGAAATATAAACGTATTTTGAGAGAATTTTCACAAAATCTCAAAATCTAATTAAAATGTTTAAAAAATTGGACTCCTATAGTTTATGTTGAGCAACTATCTATCGCGTGACCAAATTTCATATCATTCGCTTTAGTCGTTATTACGTAATGCGGGAACAAAGATTCACTCAGTTTTAAACGATTTTCACAAAATCTCGAAATCTGATCGATTTTTTTTAATTAGATGCGTATAGTTTGAGGTGAGTGACCACCTATCATTTCACCAAATATCATTTTTTCACCTTTGCAGTTATTACGTGATGCGCGAACACAAATTTACGCAGTTTGAAATGATTTTCGCAAAATTTCAAAATCTAATCAAGATATTTTTTTTAATTCGACGCCTATGTTTTAAGTTGAGGGACCACCTATCATGACACCCAATTTCATATCATTCGCTTCAGTCGTTTTTGCGTGATGCTTGAACACAAATTTACGCAGTTTGAAAGGATTTTCGCAAAATCTCAAAATCCAATCAGGATTTTTTAAAAATTGGGCGCCTATGTTTTAAGTTGAGTGACCACCTATCATGACACCCAATTTCATATCATTCGCTTCAGTCGTTTTTGCGTGATGCTTGAACACAAATTTACGCAGTTTGAAACGATTTTCGCAAAATCTCAAAATCTAATGAAGATTTTTTTTTTAATTTGACGCCTATGTTTAAAGTTGAGTGACCAACAATCATAATACCAAATTTTATTTCAATCTCTTCTGTCATTTTTACGTGATGCTTGAACACGAATTTACGCAGTTTAAAACGATTTTCGCAAAATCTCAAAATTTAATCAAGAATTTTTTTTTAATCAGAGCCTATGTTTTATGTTGAGTGACCACCAATCATGATACCAAATTTCATTTCAATTGCTTCGTTTATACGTGATGCTCGTATAAACGTGATTCTCGTTTATACGTGATGCTCGAACACAAATTTGCGCAATTTGAAACTATTTTCGCAAAATCTGAAAATCTAATCAAGATTTTTTAAAAATTCGACGTCTATGTTTTAAGTTGAGTGACCACCTATCATGACACCCAATTTCATATCATTCGCTTCAGTCGTTTTTACGTGATGCTTAAACAAAAAAAGCGTCACGGACAGAATGACAGAATGACAGACAGACAAACTTTTTTTTGAGGGTCGTATCGGATTCCCGGGTGCTTGAAACGGATAGAAATCGCAAAATTTTTGAATTCCAAGAAATGTACAGACAAAATTCTAATTTTATTTATATAGATATGAACGCCTTCAAATAGCACTTGCACTCTAGGGTTATTTTTTATTTATCTATCACAGACAGTTTCAGTTCAAAAATACTGAAAAGCATCAGCAGGAACTAAACTTAGAAAACAGTGAAACTGCATAATTTTTCTCTCTACTAAACTAAAAATAAAAATCCACAATATTCATTCTGATCCAATTTCACTCGCATGAAAGTTACCTCTCATAAAGTAAAGGTTAAGTAGAGTGGCAAGTTGATCGAGAAATTCTTTTGACAGTTTTTTAATTTTTTGGGTGTTTTGGTTTGAATGGAGTTAAGATTATGAGCATTGACGAGCTTCATCCATCTTTTTCCCTTTTGAGAAGAATGTAGCAAAATTTATTTTAAAAGTTATCAGTAGTTTGCTGACTAAGTTAAATACAAACAATAATATTACTCAACAGATTTCCTGAAATCTATAGAATGACTATATGGATTTCATACAAATAACATGATGGACAATTGCTCATTATATTTGTGACTACAGGAGAAAATTTTAAGCTCTTTAAAATTTCCATAAGGCACACATTCACAAGAGCTAGAAACGAATGCAAGGACGCTTAAGTGAGACATAAGCAGGAGATATTTTGATTGACTAACTTAATACATGAAATTAGTTTTCGAGAAAACTTTTTAATGCTCTATTATCCACAGCGAATTACCTATGCAGCTTTCTTCTAGGCTTTGTAGTATCTTATAACTTAACAAGCTGAACATCTTACGAATTCGCAAGTTACGATGAAAGGAAAAAAAGGTATATCTTGAATTACTTGAAAGTGACAATTTGTTAAAGCTGCAAATTAAGTTGGCATCACTCTAACATTAAATTAGCAGGTCTCTTAGAAATCTGCTATGTGAACTAATGTATGATGTAATTATGACTTTTAATAAAGCTTTAGTGAAGTTTTAATTGTTCTGTGCAACTGCTATAGCATCACTACACTTTTCATTGAACAACTATTAAATGAAAGATTCATGGCAGATTAAAAAAAGAGATTCCTAATAATTTTTACACACTTCAATGTTTATTTTTGCTCTGTAAAATAAATTACACATCCAAAGAATATTTTATTTAATAAATTAAGTTTTAAATGGTTCGGAAATTTATTTTACAGTCAGTATACAGGTTTTTCCAAACGTATCTGGTGCAATTATAAAAGGTGATAGTGAGAATTAAGACAATTTTGAATCCCATAGCAATGTAGGGTCGAAAACATTTTTCTCATGCGGCGGTTAATAATTTCTTCCGAAATAGGTATTGATGTATAAGTTAACTTTATATAGTTTTATTACAAATAATTTTATTCTATTAAATCTTCAAGATGACGTAAAGCTTATGACATCCATTTTAGTTAAGTACTTTTAGGAAATAACTTGGCAAGTTCCACTAAAGCATTGTCAGAAATTTCACCACCACTTCATTATTTTTTATAAAGTGACCTAACGAAAGTTTTATAAAGTATCTTAATACCTGAAGAAAACATTTTCTTCCATATTGCAGTGTGATTTCGAGTCGTCCGAACTTTAGAATTGTTACGAATTTTCGGGGCAACCCGCTGCTCTGGGGCTTAAAATGGTTTAAAATTCGTATTCTACGCTTCAAATAGATAAATTTTGCTTTTTGTTGCATCAAAATCGGCCAATTAGAACCGGAGATACGGAGGTTTCGCTTTCCCATATGTTTTTCTATGGGCTTCTAGAAATCTCGAGAAATATTAGTCCTAGAGCTTAGATCTCTTCACTTTTGAGGACTTATTTTAGGCGCCAAATTTGGCGATATTTCGCCAAAAGTCGCCAAGCTTGGCGACTTTTTGGCCATTTGGCGCGATTTTCCCAATGGGGCCTGGAAGTTGTTTTTCCTGCATTAAAAACGCATAATAACCTAACATTTCTCTTCTATGACGTAATCAATATTCACGCGTTATGTAGAACCCTCGAGAAATTGACTTTTCTGGAAACCTCTTGTACCTCCTGCGTCGGCTATTTATAGAAGCGGGCATCGCCCCGGAGTCAGTCAGTTGCGAGTTGAACATTCAATGTGTGAAGAGCTCTGAGTACGCTTGTTTTGTGTGAACTGATAGTGCTATAGAAGCTGTGTTTTAGCTTGCTTTGTGAAGCTGTTTTTAAAGTGCTGTGTGTAAATTCTTCATCGCTGAGTCTTGAGAGACTGTTATTGTTATTTCTCGTATATTTTCACGGAATTTTTGCCTGTAAAAGTGACTTATTTTGTGTGAGAAATACAGCATTTGTGAGAGCTTCTGATCCAAGCGAATTGTTAAAAGCACGTTACTGCTAGATTGTGCTTGTGAATTGTGTGCAGCTGATTGTTCTACGAAGTTCTAGAAGAAATAAAGTTTGTGTTCCATCCTGACAAGTGACTTTTTACTTGAACTTTTTTTTACACCAACTGGACTTTAGAACGACGAACCCCAGGAGTAGCAGAGTAATTCCGCAACAGAATCGTATCAGAAGATATTTTTAGAGTATCCTGTAGGCAAAGTGCGAATTAAAAGGAGGTTATTCACAGATGATGGAAATCCCTCTAAAGTGTTAAGCAGTAAAATATGAAAAATTACTTTAAAAAATAGACTGAAATACCGCGTTCCCAAAATAAAGGAATACTAGAAGAAAAAATAGACTTTAGTATAAGTAATAGGTGGTATATTTGTTACGATAAAATGGTTTAAATCACAATATACCGCATTATTAAACACTTCGTAAAATTAAATTGTTTGTACGATGAATACGTCTACATGTGTGGATTATTGAAGTACGGGACTTGCTTTGTTCCCCCTCTTCATGCTTTATCAATACCAGAACGTGATTTTAACGTTACATTAAGGTTTTGATTATGCTAAAAAATCTATAGTTTAAAACATTTTTTTCCCCAAGTGAGTTGTGTTGTGCTTAATGAGTGACTCTCCTGGTTGTATGAAGAGAAGTAAGTTCATTTATTTATAAACCTGTGATGAATATTGAAACTGTAAAATTAGAAGAATGTAGTGTTCGCAAGTTTTTGCTAAATATTCAGCTTTAGTATAAAAACCCTTTAACTTGTTATATTCATCATTTGTAAACGAACGCCTTTCAACTAACTAAATGATTAGTAAGCGTACATTAATATATCCTGTGGTGGTTTCAACAAAAGGGTTTACCAGAATTTTTTTTTCTCCCTGGGTGGGAAAGAAATGAATCAAACTCTAAATAATAAAGGAAAAAATTATGAAACAAGAAATACGATATTTTGGATTTCTACTTAAAATAAAGGAATTTCCTTTTTTTCAATTTATTTCATATGTTTAGAAAATAAATTTTCATAGAATATTTTCCACCTTTCTTGAGTGAAAAAAAGCTCTTTGAGGCATTAATAATACTCTGTAAAAAAAAAAAAATACAATGTATATTTAAATTCAGTGTGTTTACTAATTTCTTTTTAATTTTCAGACCATTTCTAAGTTATTTAGTTTTGCTTCTTGCATAATTTCAAGTGCAGTTATATTTCAACCTTAAATTGATCATTGGTAATATTTTAGATAATTTGTATATTAATTAGGTAAGAAAAAGATTCTATTTCTCTCATAACTAGCAGCTTTCAGTGAAATTCTACCAGTTCCTGTAGTACTATGCTAATATGCAAGTTTTTTTCTCCTACAGACAAACTAGCTGCCGCTCGAATATTTTACACTTGAAGAAGGCAAAATTGCTTAAACAATTTCGACAGACTTAAGAAAATAATGAATAATGATATAAGTATCCAAATTAATAAAGATTTAGGTGATAGTAATATTTTAAATAAATATTAAGGTAAAAGGAATTTATTAAGTAAAGCTCTTAACACAAATATAAAATATTTATAGATTCAACTTATTAATATTCAGTTTGATGTTTTTATTAATAATTGAGTAGTCGAGCATTTAATTATTTTTACTTTGCACATTATATTTAAGGCACTGTCTCGTTTCATCATGATAATATTTTTTTTTGATAATATTGCATGTTAAATTGCGGTTCGAACTTCTCTTTTCCATATATACTTATTATTGTTTAATAAAATCTACCCAATTTTGTAATATTCCGCCAATTAGTAAGTTCCTTTTGTATACAGACAACTAGCTGTCACATATAATCTTATATTTATACGCTGCAAGTTCGCCAAATCCATTTCCTTGGCACATATTACACTGTAGATGACCTGATTATATATATATTCTTGCTTCCTATAGAATTAAGAGTAAGCAGCTATCACTTCTGCCTATCGCAAGTTTGACAAAATATTTTTTATTACTATAAAAAGAATGTGTATAAATTAAAAATATATTAAAATTTTAATGTTTTACTGTTTTTATTAATTTTGGCTTGCTCTTGCTTCGAAAGTTTCGACAACTTTAACAGAGATAGTTATTCTATATTAATATCAGAGGCGTAGCCAAGGGGGGGGGTTAGGGGGTCATAACCCCCCCATGAGGAATTTTTTGCCATACAAAATGTATGTTCTTCTCTACATTATCACACACACGTTTACAGATATATGAGTTACAGTAGTCATAAGCCCCCCCATGAAAAATTTCTGGCTACGCCCCTGATTAATATGATAAAAAATAGTGGCACTAGTTTAATGAAACACAAAATATCAATTTATTGTGTGTTATTTATTAAATGTCCTTCAAAGTAATCCTCTTTTACAACAAGGCTCTATCTTTAACTTTTCCTTTACTTTTTGAAACATGTTTTGTATATGTTTTTGTGAAACTTCTAAAGTGCAGTCACAAAGAATTTTCTTTTCCTGCATCAACGGACTCATCAAAGGGTCGCCTCGAATTGGCGAATTTAATATTGGAAGCTGGAAAAATTTAAATAATGACTATGAGGGAAATACGAAGCTTCTGGAATCGTATTTACTGAGTTTCAGATCAGAACTGGAAAAACAAGAGCTCGCCAAGTTAAGAATTGTGAATTGTATCGGAGCAAAGTCAATTACTACACTTAGTATTACAATTTGCGGTAATGCACTCTCGGTGCATTTTCTGCAAAAAAGTACGTTACGGTAATGCCACAGTACATTAGAATAGCACCTTTTTCAAAAGTTTGACCATAGGAGAAAAAAAAAAAAATTCACAATATCCCGACACTCTAAAAGGAAATTAACACAGTGCAGTTTATTTTTCAGCGTAATCTCTCAACTTTTTAAACTGTGCAAAGTTTCTAATTATTAATAATGTTTCTGTAATGATTGATTTTTTTAAAGCATTTTATAACATATATCACGCGTTGTAAAAACAAAATTAAGGGGAAGTTCTTTGTCTGTTTGAATTCATAATTTTACAAAACTGCCAGAACAAATTTTCTTCGCTTAGTGAAAATGAATTTTACACAGGTAGTAAGAGAAAAGGAAAATCAAAGAAATACAAATTGTTTATTTTATTGTTGCATTTTATCTTCTTCACAACACTTCCAGATCCCAAGCAGAGGTGACGGTGTCTAGTGTCAGAGATATCGGAACAGTTTAGAAAGCTGTAGCTCCGTAGCTGATAGCTAACCTTTAATTCACGCTAACGAATAAAAACATTTTTTTAGATGCTAAATTCCAAGAAAAAAATAATTCGCCCAACAAAAGGAAACAAAGCATAAAATTTTCATAATATGCTTTCCTCCAGCCGATATTTTGAATTGCGGTAAAGATTTTTGGCACTAAAAACTACGAAAAATCGCTAAAAATCGGGGCAGTGGGTAATTTTCCAGATTTTTAATGTAGCTTTGACAAATCTGACACATACCCGAATTAACTAGGCAAAACGCATTCTGACTGACAGCGATAGGCAAAACCCGAATTAACTAGGGAAAACCCGTTTTATTCGAGTAGTGGTAGCACGTTTTCGAAGGGCCCCTACAGCGGAGGCGTATTTTCCAGGGGGCCCCCTAAAGCGATGGATGGCCAGACCCACTGATTTTTTTCGGGTCTTGCAAAAGAGCCAGCGTTAGCATTTTTTCCAGGGAGCCCCCTAAAGCGATGGCCAGACGCAGTAATGTTTTTTGGGTCTCCCAACGGGACAGCGTTAGCATATTTTCGAGGGGGCCCCTAAAGCGATGGCCGGACCCATCGATGTTTTTTTGGGTCTCGCAAGGGGACAGCGTTAGCATATTTTTGAGGGGGCCCCTTGAAGTGATGGCCGAACACACTGATATTTTTTGGGTCTCGCAGAGAGCCAGCGTTAGCATATTTTCCAGGGGGCCACCTACAGCGGTGGCCGGACCCACTGATGTTTTTTTGGGTCTTGCAAGGGGACAGCGTTAGCATATTTTCGAGGCCCCCCCCTACAGCGGTGACCGGACACAGTGATGTTTTTTTGGGTCTCGCAAAGAGCCATATGGCATATTTTCGAAGGGGGAGCAAGATCCAATTTTTAGTGGATAAAGCATTAACATTCCTGAATTCACATGGGAAAACATGGAACCCGGCCACCACTGTAGCCCCTCCCCCCTCGAAAATATGCTAACGCTGGCTCTTTGCGAGACCCGAAAAAAATCAGTGGTCTAGCCATCGCTTTAGGGTGCCCCCTGGAAAATATGCCTCCGCTGTAGGGGCCCCTCGAAAACATGCTACCGCTAAGCGAATAGAACGGGTTTTCCCTAGTTAATTCGGGTTTTGCCTAGTTAATTCGGGTTTTCCCTAACGCACTCAGTTAGAACGCGTTTTCCCTAGTTAATTCGCGTTTTGACTGATTTCGTGTTTTAACTGTAACAGATACATGAATTAAAGACTTCTGCCCGAGTTTTTGATGTGGTCATCAAGTGCAGTGAGGTGCTTATCCATCTTCAGCTCTATGGAATTTTCTTCTCTTTTGTGTTATGGGGCAAAGAACATGTGACAAAGCTGACACATATTGCCATCTTCTTCCGTTCATCTCTCCAGTGGGAACGCCTTTGAAGGAGGACAATGACCTCTCGCGGTTGTGGTATGCCCTCGTCTCGTGACACCACCCTCCGCAGTCTTCTGCACCTCGAGGAAGCCAGGCGTTCTTTCTGAATGTCGCCTAGGATGGGTGATTTGTGAAATGTCGAAAATATTTCCCTTTCTCTTTGTGTACGTGTGAACTTCTGTGAGTCCAGTACCAGCTTAACCCCTGAAGAAGACCGTTTGCCCTTCTACTCCTGCGAATTTTTTTTTCATTTTTGTGCATCTTAAATGTTTTATAAGACCTCACGATTTCTTTAATTTAATATTGTACTTATGATAATCAAATTTGCTATCACGAAAGAAAATTCAGCTTTTTGTGTTTTTTGTGTCTAAAAAAAAAGCGGTTTCCTCACATAATGCCTTTTTGTGATGAATGTCATTTCTTCTTGCAAATGCTTATGCATCATCAATATCGTGCTTCTCTCAATGTGTACTGAGTGTGCATAAGTTAAAAAAATGTTTTGTGGCTTCAAGTAATTGTGTGTGTGTGCGCCTTCTTAAAAAAAGGAGATATTGTGGTTCCAAATGAATCAAGTCTTCAACATGCCTTCCTTTTTTTTCAACATTTTTTTAGAGTCACCGAGATTCTTTTTCTCTGTGTTGTGCACCTTCGTAAGTAATCTTCATAAAGGAAATATTGGCTATCAATGAGCAAAATATGAAAAGCGGACTGTGTCAAAAGTCCATTAGAGTGCACATGGTGATCTCACCGTCATTTTTCATGATGTTGAAAGTGTTCCTATATACATCATTCCTTTTTTATTCCAGTTAATCAAGAATAAATTAAAAAATTTTTATTGTCTTTTTTTGAAACGCGGGTATTTTTCTTGATTCTTATTTTCAGGCCGCTAGCACTTTATTCCTGATGATCGTTCCTGTGGTTACAAATTATTTCTGAGCAAAATCTTCTCTGGTCAGCTTATGTATTTTTTGGGCAACAATCCCATAACGTGTTTGTCAAACTTAACGCAACCCTATCTCCATGACAGTATCTTATGCTTTTCTTATGCTTGACAGCATTTCTATACACATTTCAAACTGATAAGATGAGTCGGTGAGCAGTAAACGCTGAACACACCTATATACGTTCATTTATGTTGTACAAGATTTATAAAAAATGGTGTTCATATTTTCTACTTCAACCAAATTATTTCGAGCGCTTCCGTTTCGAAATAAATTGGGGGGAAAAGAGCGACTGTTGACTTCCGTTACTTAAAACGAATAAATTTCGCTTGGCACTCAGGCGGAAGAGTCATTAATTTTCGTGCATGGAATAAAGGCATTCATCAAATAATACTTTTTGGTCCGTAGCGTGTCTGTATACGAGGAGTTTGTTCAGTTTTTAATTTCCATGCACTTAGTTACACCAATAAGGAATCGTTGACTTATTACAGCAAAATTTCCGAAGGGAAAATATTTTACTTCTGAAAATGAAGAATAAAGCATAATATTTGTTTTAATCCTGAGAAAATTGCTGTTACTCAGGGAAAATATTTACTTGATTCAGTGTTAGTTTTTCATATTTGTATGAATGACCTATGACGTGTCAACGTAGTACATACTTTAACATATTAAATAAAATTTGATCAAGTTGCTGGAGAACATTAAGCAAATAATTCTTTGGGAAATTAAAGATTTCTAAAATCCTTTGAATACACGTAAGATGTCTCTTTGCTTATGAAAACAGAATGTAAATTTTTTTTCATTAATTAGCATCTGAAAGTAATTTTATTTTGTCTGTCTTAGATTTTTTACCAAGTTAGTTTTAAAATGATTAATTTTCTTTTGACAGTATAAATTTAAATTTAAAAAAATTTCAATCCCACCCCTAAAAATATAATAATAATAATAATAATAATAATAAATAATCCATTGTAAATTGATACATTGAAAAAAATATTTCGCTTCATACTATAGATGTGTAAAAAGCATCTGAAAATTCAATAAATATTACAGTTTGAATTATAATCTGAATACTACTTTTGCAGTGTACCTTTCAGAGCTAAGAACTGCTAAAGAACATAAAAGTATTTTTTCGTTTTAGGCTGTATTCTTTTTTAGTAAGGCAAGAAATAGCTCTGTTTTGCATAATTCTAAAAAGGAAAAACTAACAATAAAAACAATGGGTGATTCCATTTGTGGTCATTTAGGTGTTCTTGAAATACAATAAAAATTTTCAGATTTCTAGTCTTGTCTCTCAATACATCATATACGTGAAGGCTATCTTTCTCACACCCATGGTCCATAAAATGCACTTGGAAAATTAAGTTGTTTTGTGACGTCATATTGTCCTTGCTTTGCCCAAGAAAATCGCAAGTGTACCATTTATCACGAAAGACTTCATTCCTAGATCACTCCAAGTATCCTACTCCGGTGCAGCACTGCATATTATTTTATATCTAGTAGAATAATCTATTCAAATTTAGCTTAAGGTCAGATATAAATTTTGGTTTGTGATCCCGGTGCTGTAGATAGATACAGAAAATTCTGAATGGGGTGCGGTTTTTCCCAAAAACTCAAATTTTCACTCGCACTTTCGTATAAAACCCCTTTTGTACATAAAAAGTTCAAATGGAGTGAAATATAAACATTTTCCTTTACTACCAAATTATATCAACTGATATTTTTAGGTGCTCTTTAGAATGCATAGAGATAATAAAATGTTTCATCTTGAATTTTATAAGATAATATTAATTAAAAAAATGACATGTTTTAAACAGCCACTAAAACTGAATATACTTCATGAACTTGAGTCTAAAACTGCTTTTTCAGCGTAAAAAGATATTATTCAGTGAAGTATAACATGTGACCACCTTTCTAATGACATCATTTATACATTTTATGTTTATTCTCTCAGACAAGAATTTCGAAGTTAACCCCCCCCCTCCCCCCTTTTGAACTTCAGTCGGATTTACACAATTTGCTTTTAGCACCAGTAGATGACAAGTAATTTTATTATCTTCATTTCACTTCATATCTGCTTATACTCATATCCATGAGATACGTTTTGCCAAATCTTACATTTCTTTGCTTAAGAAAATACAATTGTCGGATAAAAGGTTTAATACACTAAATATACATAGTTCATATTGTTTTGCAAATTGCATAATCGATTTTTTATATTTACTTTTACAACACCAATTTCATTATTTATTCTGTCTTTTGCATTTCAATCGAATTTATACATTTATAGATATATGATTTTGAACTTGTTGGCTCAGTGGTAGCCCACTGCACTAAAATGACAAAGATCCACTGAGTTTAGTCCATACATACTTGAGTTTAATCCTATGAATAATTGCAACGTTACAATCGGAAATAATCAGAGTTGAAATTCGGATTATACCTTCATACAGTGAAAATGTTTCATAAATATCCTTTCATTGCCTGTAAAACTAGTTTCACTGTCTGAACACTTATAATACAGTGAAATGTAAACAGTGACTGTTTTCAATTAAATGATATAAGTTTTCTGGTATATACAAAAATTGTGCTGATTGCACATGCACAAACTTTTACATTATAGTTAGATAGATATTAGGCTGATTTGTAAACATAAAAAATTGAAACACTTTTTAGAAACACACATGAATTAAATCCAAAATTATTCAAAATGTGTGAGATACAACATTCAAGGCTTTCTCAGTGTTCACACACAGGGTGTTTAAAGATATGTAAAATTCGTGATAGAATCCCTAAGAAATATTTGTGAAGCTGATTATACAGATGGTTTTATGAGAATAACTATGCTGTTAAAATCAACCATGTCTAACTCCACCCATACGAGAGACTTCAAGACACCTTACGCTAAGAATGAGTGGAAACGGAGATGTTCAATTGTGTTCAATATGAATTTCTTGAATTTACGATTCTTCACATGAAAACATAATTTTTTCAACAATATAAAAAGTCCGAATATAGTCTCTGCTTTTGTATAATATACACACTGACAGTTAAACTAATTTTGAATAATGCTAATTAAAAGAGAGTATAACTGATTTTAAATATTAATTTATCTATCTAATTTTTTTTCTGAGATCGTTAGAAAAAATAAATGTACAAACATTTGACAGGCTTTTGAAGAATTTAAGAAATCTTTATTTGCCCATTAGAAGCATTTTCTAATTTAATAAATGCATGATTAAATGCTGCGTAATATTTACAAATATTAATATATAATAGCTTTTTCATTCAAATATGAAAAATTTATATCACATCGAACAAATACATCTCCTGAGTAACGCCGTATTTCTTGAATTTTAAACAAATAGTAGGTTCCAATTTGTTACTACAGAGATAAATACTTTTCCATTCGAATAATTTGCTATAAGTCGGCAGTTCAATGTTGATATAACTAACTGTACCTCCATTAAAAAGAGAATGAATTCGGCAAATGCAGTCAGACAGTATTATTTGTTGGATTCGTTTATTTGAATGTAAAAATACCATTTTTTTAAAAAGCTGAATACCACTAAAAATGATTAATTCTAAACAACCGAAGTGAAAGCAAACATAACGCTCTAAAGAATTGGATCCAAAAAGCAAAATGTGTGCAATGATTTAAAAAGAAAAACTGAAATAACAAGAAGGATTAATCCAGTCAAACTCATCGATTATAAAACATAGGCACAGAAGGGGACATTTGTTGACAGTTAAACTAACAGACTTGAACACACCCCTCCCCCCCCCCCCCCAAAAAAAAAAAAGGAAAGAAAATCGGTCTCATTACGCTTGCATTGTAAATAGGGATGGGATTTACAGGTTTTACGCGAGACGCGACATACTTTTTTATCATTACTGTACAGGGATTTCAAGGAATGAGACAAAACTGAGCATTTTGCATCAGTTTTGCGAGAAGTGTCAGGCGTTTTTTTTTTGTATTGCGCACATCCCTAGTTGTAAAACTCTTCCTAACATAATCTTATTAGCATACGTGTTCTGCTTAACACATAGAGCAGAGACTACAGCGAGAGATTCACTGTCTACGCCCATGATTTTAAGGCACCGTTTGCAGTTTACAAAGTTTTGAGAAATATAGAATTTTCATTTTCTTTACGAAACGATGAATCTGTAAAATGCGACAGTAAAATCTAAAATACTGCGTACGAATCAAAGAAGAAAGTAATTGAGTAAACTTTAAAGAGTTCCTTGCAAAAGCTGGGGTGGAAGATTTTATTTCTTAATTTGTACATATTAGTGTCAATATAAAAAAAACAAGTTTCCAACACGGTCGACCCCGGGAAAACTTTTGGCGTTCGAAAAACCACGAAAATTTAGTAAAATTTAGTATTTTTGAGTTTTTTCGAAATATCTCAGAAATGGTTGAGTTTAGCAATAAATTCTTATATAAAGTTTAAATAAGATTAAATTTGCTGCAACTTTCATAAGTGAAACTTTTTTGTAGAATGAATAGCAAACGCGTTATAGCTTCTTCAAAGTTATATTTTTTCAACTTGATCAAATCAGGGATGTTGCGTGAAAACGCATTGAAGACCTGAGAAAGAGAAGAAAAATCTTCAAATATGTATTGCAAAACGTCAAAATTAAAAAAGTCAGCGTTTTTTGGAGAATTTGAAAGAAGTGACAATTTACAATGTTGTCACAAGCGATATATCAATGAGCGAATCATTGCTGCATATGTATGGCGTTGTACAGCTAGTAATGATGTCCAAACTGTATGGCTCCATCCCTTCGATGGAGAACTGAAAGTTTCTGTTTTAAAAATAAATACTTCTTGTGTGGAGAGAGGATACCTGAAATTTTCTTAAAGAATCAAAAGAGATTTTCTGAGCATGAAGGAAATTTATTCATAATGTTACGGATGTGAAAGAAACAATTGTAGAGGCTATCGAAAGTCATCGGGTTGAGTTGGAAAAGAAGGTACCTAATCGCATCAAAAATGAAAAAAAATTAGTTGCTATAGATGCCTGGTATCACAGATTTTGCAATCGAAAACTGTATGAGAGGCTTAAAGTGAGATGAAAAAGCGACGCCAACCTGCAAATAGCATTAAAGACACAACCGAAACAATTTACTCCTGTCTTGAAAGCAGCAGAGAGGATACATAGAGCCAACTTCTCATTGAAGATTTGACGAATAAAATAGAGAGTGATTTTTGTTTTCTGGTGAAATGGAAAAAAATATGTTATTACACTCTGTCATTAATTCAGAAAGCCACAATCATTTGTTTCCTCATTTTTTACAGGGATCAGAGGGTATATGTACAAAAAGAAACACCTCATAGATATTCTATCATATCTTCGCTTCTCAGCTTCCTACTATGAAGCTTCTTTCCTTAAAACATCCGATGTTTTGCAGCTTCAGAAGGCGCAAGTGCAAGAAGAAGCATTTTTTCAATTCGTTTTCGACGATGCCGATAGTAACATCATGGCAATTGATGGTACTGGAACATTACATCCCGGGGAGGAATCATGCATGTTACTCCACACTATGTTCTTTTCCTACAGGAGAGTATAAAAAACGGCTCACACAATTATCGGGAGCTGATACTGTAAAAGAAAAATCAGGATATGTCCGATTGCAAATATTTTAAGGAAACGGTGCATTACAAGATGTAACGATGGAAGATTTGCATTTCATTTTGCATTACATAAGATTTTTTAGAACTTTTTCTTCGAAAATCTTTATTTCGTCTTCAATCAAACTGATTTCCCAAATAAAACAGTTTAATCTCACTCATCTTTAGAACGAAATCACAATACAAAGCACATCGACTAAAGTAGTAGGTATATACTCTCGAACGGAACTGACTAAAGCTCCGTTCGAATGTAATCATGGGCAGCTTTTGATTCGATTCAACCAATTTGGGGGGGGAGAAACGGGGAAATCTTTGTGCGAAATAGGGATGGACTGCGAGACAGAAATTTGCGAGACGAGACAGAGATTTGCAGTTATTTTGCGAGACGAGACAGGCACATTTTACATTGGGATATAGGGATTTTTGCGAGACGAGACAGCCTATTTTTCATTTCGCGTCTATCCCTAGTGCGAAAGGGGAAGCGTATGTTTTCAAAAGCCAGATAGCTGGCAACGCACGTGCCTTGTGCCTCTTCTTTTTCCCAGTTCTTCAATGCATTTTCACGCAACATCCCTAATTTGTTCGATCAAGTTCAAAGAAATATAACTTTCAAGAAGCCGGTAACGCGCTTGCTATTCATGCTACAAAAACGTTGCACTGATGAAAGTTTTAGGAAATTTAATCTTCTTTATATAAGAAATTTATTGCTAAATTCAACCATTGAGATATTTCGAAAAAAACCCCTTAAAAATTACTAAATTTTCGTGGTTTTTTGAACGTCGAAAGCGCTCCCGGGGACGGTCATGTTGGATAATTTGTTTCTTTCATATTATGGCACTATTATGTACAAATTAAAAAAATAAAATCTTCTACCCAACTTTTGCAAGGCAAGCCCTTTTTTTCCATACCTATTGACTGGAATATTACAACATTTCTTCAATTAGATGAATTGAAGTCTAGAAAGTTTGAACTCATTTTTTAACGCATCTCGCTAACAAACAATGGTTTTCCTGATATACTTAATAAAATGTGTGTGTAGATCTCTTAGTTTCGTTTCAAGCTCACACAATCAATAAAATATGTAAGAAAAACTGGGTATATCATAAATTAAACATACCTTATAAAAACAGAAATTGCAATGCACTGTTCAAATAAATTCTGAATTTTTAAACATTACAAATATTTAAAAGCTCAAAAATTAACTTTAGAGGTCAGAAATCAACGAAAAAGACAGGGAAGAGAGTGCACGCGGTAAAAATGACTGTATTTCATACGAATTGTTTAATATGAGTGCCAAATTTAGAATGGAAGAGCGTCACAAGTCCACTAAAGCTGCATAGGTATACAGCATGCGCCGAGACGGTTTTCCAAACGTACAAATATTCACGCACTTGCCTATTGTTCTTTTTCTTCATAAAGAGTTAAAATGCATTTAAAAGATTTATATATTTATTCTTTCAAATAAGAATTTTAAAGTTTAACAGTTTGTTGAAAAACTCCCTCTAAAGACTTCTATTAGCTACCATAAATAGTGGAAGAATCTTTCGAAAACGTTATAGTTATGGTTCGATAAAATAGTTGAATTTTGTAGAGGAAAAATTATGTGATAGTGAAATACTTAACTACGTTTGACTGTTTATTTAAACGACCGTAGTAGTAGTACTATTATTCTAAAGATAATTTCTTGACTGAATATTAGAAACACAGATAATTTTAAAAAGTACAGTATTGTGCAAGTTAATGTGAACATAAGTGATAATTTCTAGAAATTTATCAGTTAAAAACAATTAAAATAAGGAGAAAAGAGTAACATTTACATATTTTTATTAGGAACTATGTCCATCCTTACATTTTATAATGTTTTTGTAAAATACATTATAACGTTGAATCAACAATTCTTACAGATTTTCGATATTTGCTGCTCTTTAAACTATATCGAGATTGATTTTAGTGCATTAGTTTTGTTTTGTTAATTTGTTTATATTAACTCACACAGTACTGTAATAATACCAGAGCTAGACAAAATGGAAAAAAAAGTATTTTTCTCGAAAAATTGGAGAGAGAACATTACTTTAGTTCACTTTTTGTGAGAAAAGATGAGGCAGCTCATAAATAATTTTAATAAAAAAGTAAAACAAAACTTCCGATGCTAAAACGCGTGCGATCTACACAGCAGCCCTACTGATCAATCATTCAATCAATTAATGTACCCATCTATGACAGATTATGCAGCTTTCTATTTACCTATATATCATGTTAATGTGTACATGTGCATGTTCATGTTCACTTCATGTAGCGCTTTCGGTATGCAGCGCTTTCGTTTCTCTAACCGAAAGCGCTGCATGAAGTAATGTGGAATAAAATTTCTCATTTGCTTTAGTACTTCAACTGAGTATAGCATACTATCAGAAACAGTGAAGTTATCGATTTTTACGCCCAATATCTTCCGTAAATTATTTTAAAAGTCATCGCAAAAGCATTTTCCGATACTGTAGGGTTTCTAGAAACATGTTGAATCTTTCCACTTCAGATGCTGCAAGCCTATTCCTCGTAACTTTTATTTTTAAGCTCGGGATCAGATGGGAAATATTTTCCACTTTCCAAATCGATTGATCGATGATGGTTACCTCCCGCTCCAGAACTTACTGATACTCCGAGTCACCGAATCACTGAAACATTCGGAACATCACAAAGATACTTGTTTCCGAGACAAGATGTGAT
Source organism: Cheiracanthium punctorium (assembly GCA_038373885.1). Taxonomy (NCBI): domain Eukaryota; kingdom Metazoa; phylum Arthropoda; class Arachnida; order Araneae; family Cheiracanthiidae; genus Cheiracanthium; species Cheiracanthium punctorium. Next base: position 445,187 of record JAWZYV010004477.1, read on the forward strand.
AAGGCTTCCGATCCGAACGACTTTTCTTTCAGATTTTGTTTACTCAGTAATTGTTCTGTTTTTTTACCTTCTTGACTATGAAAGATGGAGATGTAAACTGAATTTTTATTGAAAAAAGAAAAGATATGTTTTGGAAGACTAATAAAAGGTATTTTGTATATGTTCATTTAGTTAGTAAAAAGTAAATAATATCTGTATAAACCTAACAAATTTTTACTAATGATAAGTGCTCATGTAGCATCATTTCAAAGAGCATTTCGAATTGCCTCTGATTTCACAGTCAAGTTCAAATCTTTTTTGTATGGAACAATGCAAGCAAAATAACTAGCGATGAAATTCCAAATATTTCCAAGGAGCGACGTTTCCTGTGAATAGGCTGATCAAGGAAGAAGTAAGTAGAATGCAGTAAAGAAGACTTGAATACTCATATGAACATACATTTTCCTGTTGATGTACTGTCTAAGTAGCGTGTCGCGGAGGTGGTGTATTTTCCAATAAACCATCATGTCACGCTTTGGGCTTGAGTGTTAACTCGTCCGTCTCTTCAAAGTCAGTAAAGTTGGCGTCCACTGCATAATTAATGTCCCCATAATGAAATGACCCATACTTCGGCCATTTTAGTGGCAAATGAGTAATCGACAAGCGCCCGACCTTGAAGAACAGTCCAAGTGGGGATGAAGTAAATGTACGAGTTTGATTACCAGATCTTTAATATTCCGGGTTGTAAACAGAATCCCCGTAGTTCCCATTTATATTTATATATTCATTTCGATATCAATAATTAATAGACAGATGCATTTATTCATGAAAAATAGTAGGAATGGTTAGAAGTGACTGATTCACGTTAGTCACTTCTGATGTTACTTTATGGACAATAACAAAAGTGATGCTAATACTCTAACATGCTTGTCATTAGCTGAGTACTAAAACCCCCAATATGTTTTATGCCTTTAACATACCTTAAAAAACTTTTAAATGGTTTGTAATAATTTAAAGTGAAAGGTAAAAGGCATTAATAATACTGATTTTATTACATTCATTTTTGATAATAACTTGAGAATGGCATATATGTAAAATTTGTTTTTTAAATGCATGATAAGATGCCAAAGATGTAGAGGAGCGTTGCTGTAGAAGCAATAAGAAGAAAAATAATTTACATTTTAAAAAGAGAACTAGTGTTCCGCTTAAAAGTACCGAAATTAGAGAAACATTCTTCATCAAAGTTTCTACAGCGTTATGAATTTTTAGGAATTTCTTAAACTAATTTACTTTATAAAAAATTATATTTTCATTCGGAATGTTAAATTACTGTTTATAAATTTCACAAAAATATCGATACTTTAAAATATAAAACGTAAGGAAAGCTAGTTAAATGGTATTATGGGTAACTATAATAAGCTTTATTAATATATTTCGAAACAGAGCTCATTGCACTTTATAAAATATTTATTTACACTTAAGCATTTGACTGTAGATTAATTAAAGCAAAGTTCGGCACAATTTGTTTCAAGTTTCAGAAAGCGCTAAGACGTATGCATCTGGGACAACACGAGAACGCTTTGGAACAACAGCTGGAATTACGGAATTTCGAGAATGTGACAAAATTATGTGTTCATTGTGCTTGTAGTATGCGAAGTGGTTTTGCATCGCTTAAATGAATCGCTCTCCGAAAGTCAAGATAAGCTGATTTCGTAATGGAATTTGCACGTCTGGTAGCCATGTTGCACTCAACGCAAGTTGCGTTGCATTAGTTATTTATTATAAAGCATGGAATTTAATAGACTGGCTAAAAAATTAAGTAAAAATACAATTTTTTAAAAGTAGAAGCTTTTTATTATGGAACCCTAAAAGGCATAAAATGAAAATTTATTATTTCAAAGATATGCTATAAATGAATGAAAATTTATTATTTCAATGATATGCTATAAATGAATGAAAATTTGAAAACGAGAAAAATATAAATATTTCTCTTTTGTAAGAGATGAAAATTTGTAAATGCTCACAATATTTAAAAAAGTAACCTTTGCAATACAGATATTATTCACTAAACCGATGCTTTACAAACCAATACAGCTCAAGTGGAATATTGGTCTCGAATGCTTTTAAAAATATTTTGAACATTTAAAAATTTTTATCTCTTTCAAAAGAGAAATATCTATGCTTTTGTCAAAACTTTTCTTCGTTTTGAAATTATCACTCATTTATATGATATATTTGCTAGAATAAATTTTTATTTTATGCCTTTTAGGGCTCCACAGTAAAAAGCTTCTACTTAAAAAAATAGTACTTTTTTATTACTTTTATTTGTAACTAACAAACAAAAATATTCTATTTGTAAGTTTTTAAGTAATATATATATAATTTTTTCGTTTGTGTTTATAACTAAAGAAACTTTTACTTGTAACTAAAAAGGAAATTTTCGAAAGTTATTATTATAAAATTGACCATTACACCATAAAATCCCTCTTTCACCAACCGGAATCAATACCGGGTCTCCCTGGAGTGAGCCAACTATCCTAACCACTAGACCAACAGGATTATGCTGCGACTTTAATACTAAAGTGGAGACGCCTTGCTTTTAAGCGTGACACGATGACGGAAAGATAAAATTCAATTTCATTAAAAAGCTTCTAAAAAGAGCCATTGGATTTAAAAGAAGATAATATTTGTAGACATTTGGAATACTGAGATGCTGAATAATTAAAAAATTTGTTTCTTTCAAAAATAGTTGTTAATAGTAGCTCCTTATGTGATGCAAATTTTTTAAAGTTGTGAATTTTAATGACTACAAATAAAGTTTGAGAAAATGCTATAGAAGAAATATTTAAAGTACAGTTGAGCGAGAAATCCATTAAACTAAATATAAATATATAGTGAATTTAAATTTTGCATGCCTAAATTTACTGTAACAATTATAACGCACTGTATAAAATACTTTTTGAAATCCATAAAATCCTTTTATTTGGTAGTTCATCTTATTTTCCAAGGTATAATATTTTTTTCCGTTAAAAAATGTTAATTTAACAAGTATTCCCATATATCAAATAGTATTTATAGGTTGAAGTGCTGATTTTTCTTACTTGATATTCAGATTACTTGATTACGTGTAGTTCAGATTACTTGATTACGTGGGTGTGTAATCAAGTCAGAATACGTGTGAATGGGTTTATAAGAACTTGAATCAAGTTGGTAAATTGACTGTCTCTTTTAAAATCTTCCGTTGCTCATGATACAAGGAGAATACGTAAATCTCAGATCGTAATTTAGTTAGTTTTATTTCATAAAAGATTTGAAATTTTATGCTATTTTTGAAAGTAAAGTCAAAATAAAATAGTAATAAAATCAAGAAGACTTTCTTTAAATTGCTGAAGTAAAGTTTGAAGAAATTCGTTTCCATTTGGAAAAAAAAATAAAAAAATTACTATTTTCCCTCAGAAAATACTAAATAACAAAATAATTAATTTAAAACAAACTAACATTTCTTCTAATATTATTGAAATTTAGACTAATATAATATATAAATACAGGGTGTCCGAGAGCTTTTGAACACTTTATAAAATTAAATATAAAATTCTAAACACAGTTGCATTAAAATGTGATTGCTAACTAATTGCATATATAATAAAATTAATAGTTTTCAATATGAGATCCTTTGGTAGCACGTGCAACATCTAAACGATATTGGATTTCATTCCAAGTATTTGAAAGTATCTGAAGAGTTATGGAATGGATAGCAGTTCTGATTTGCTGTTTGAGATCCTCTACATTAGGACACGTACTCCTGTAAACAATCTTTGAAGGAACTCCATATGAAAACTACCAAGAGGGTTAAATTCAGCGATTGTTGAGGCTTCTGAATTGCACAACAGAGACTAGGGATGGACGCGAGACGACTTTTTGCGAGACGAGACAGAGATTTACAGCTTTTTTGCGAGACGAGACAAACATTTTTAACATTACGATATAGGGATTTTTGTTAGACGAGACAAGCTTTTCGGCTGTTTTGCGAGACGCGAGACACTAATTTTTCGTCTCGCGTCCATCCCTAACAGAGACTTATCAATCTGTTTTCGAACTGTTGATGCAGGCAATGACGCACAGACGCTGGCCAATGCGGAGATGAGCCATCCTATTGAAAAATCACACTGCCAAATCTTTGCTACAGTCGCAATGTCCACTACGCTCTTCTGAATCTCTTGCCAAAGTCCTTCCTACTAGCAATTTTGCTCGGGCTACCATTGGCCAGCCAGCTGATGACGGCCCGAGTAATATTGCTAGTAGGGTTGAGACCTAGCTCCATCTGTAAAGAAGTTATTTGGTTGAGCTGATTTAAATTTAAAGACTGCGTTGTGATACATGATAATCCAGGTTCAATTACACTTATAGTTGCAATAAAATAAAAAGACGTTAAATACTTGAAACTATTTTATTAAACATATACTATTGAAACATTATTATAACGGGCGGTGGTGGCTCAGCGAAAATAAAATGACGTCCTATATGGACAGTGAAATTAAGGTGGAATCATTTAAAAATTACGCCAGCACAGAGTTACACATTGGCGAGAACAATAACTTGGATGAGATTAATAGCGCCAATTCCAGAGCAACCCTAACAGTTAATCCAATAAAATTACAATGACGTAATCGCGAGCAAATAATTTTAAAGTCGTCGCAGGGGAACAACTAAATAACTTACGCCAGCAGGATGCCAAGAGGAAACTCAAAAAGGCCGTTGATTTTGCAAACGGACGCAATATAATCTATTTTTAGCACACCGGTCTGAAGAGACGAAACAATTAAGAACAAAAAGAATAGTGCATACAGGGAAAAGTAAATATACAGATTTAAAAGCCGAAATGACAGGAAAATGAAAACAGAAGTGATTTAGAATTCTTGAATTTTGGATAGATTACATTAAAGAAAGCCAAAGTAAATGATTTTTAAATTAGATATGTGATCTTCATCACATATATACTTCCCTCAACCAGGAAAAAAAATTTTGAAGAATTTTTTTTTTATTAGTTACAATTAATGTTTTTAAAATTTTAAATTAAATGCTCTGTTTGGCTGGCTTAAAAAATTAAGAAAAATCATAAACATATACAGACAAAATTATACAACTGCAAAATTACTGCTGACCACCACCAAAAAATGTTCACAGAAAGAAAAATTGTCATGACAAAATAAAAATAATAAGTGCTAGCAATAAAAAGAAATGTCGACAAAATAAAAAGGGAGCATTTAGCTCACAATACAAAGGGGCATTTTAGCTCATCCTTTTTTTTTTTTTTTTTTTTTTTTTTTTTTTTTTTTAAATAAGGGGCATTTCAGCACACCCTTTTTTTAAATAAGGGGCATTTCAGCACACCCTTTTTTTTTTAATAAGGGGCATTTCAGCACACCCTTTTCTCTTTAATTGAGCATCTCAAGCTCATGTGCACATCAAAGATATACTGCTTAAACTTGCAGTGAGTACTCAAAATTATTATTTTTACAACAAACAACATGATCATGATTAAGTAGCGCTGTTCAATGGTTATAATTATAAGGCTTTTTAAAATGCATGCATGAAAAAATCAGTCAATAAAATTTGTGAGTATGTAAATTTACCATAATATGCCATTCAAAAATTGCTTTGATGGCTATTTCTCACAAGTTTTGTACCATGGTAACAACAAGTGGTAGAAACAATTTAAATTACCTGGCAGCATACAAACATGTATACTACATAAGAGGAGAAAAATAAACGCATATATTCAATACAAAATATACCCACACAAAATAAATATAAGACATTTTTGTTTTGGAGAAAAATGAATCTATGTACAATACAGTCTATGAACATCAATTTAATTACAGTAAAATAATGTGTAAAAATGACCTTCGAAACGGTGTAAGTTCTGTTGAATTGTAACTATTGTTTATGTAATTTATTTTAATACAATGTCAATCTATATTTTATTATCAATTACTATTTTATTAAATTTTAGTTGTTATCATTTACTTTAGAAGTCCTAATTTATCAAGTGTTGATCTTAAAAGACAATAACTTAACGAAGACAAAACGGTATATTGACAGATACAGCCAAATTCCAAACACACCTGTGATACCTGTTGGTCCAGCCAGACAGCACACAAAACATGCATACATTCCAATCAAGCGGGATCCCTCGATAATTAAACAGACATACATCAATATATCAGTGTCTAACAAGAAAATTAATAATTATGTGAAGGTAGGAGAAAACTATTTAAGTAGCAAAAACATGATGATATTTAACTTTGAAAGTACTGAAATGTAGGTTTAAACTTGGAATGAAATTTAAATAAACTGTAAATATGATCGTAAAAATGCAGCCACGAAAATAAAAAAGAGACGTTTGTGGACATCTTCTAGAAAATATTGACTAAAGTAATTATTTAAGAAAATCAAGAAAAAAATTGTTGCGTTACTTAAGTCACCACATTAATTTTCAAAAGTGACAAAAATGTGAAAGAAAGAAAAACACACAAGTACAAGTAAAAAAAACATCAAAATGCAATTATAAAACAATACAATATACCCTAAAATTTCACTTATTAAATGTCTTAAGTGTTAATCTGATCAATACATAAGCATTTTATTAATAAAATATATGAAGAAACAACAGCTCACAAAAATCACTACAAATAAGCATATAACTAAGTAATCAGATAAATGTAAATACTCTGTAAATATATTTCAACTAAAGTGGTATTTTATAACACTGTGAGTATTTGACAAAATAATATTGTATTAATTTACAAAAAGGCACATAAGAGTTTTAAATATATCATATTGTAGAAAAAGAAAATAATGAGATATTTCAAAGTATGATGTTATGTTTGTGTGTGTAAACAAAAGAGTGATAATAGACAAATACAATGTGTTCAAAAAAATTGTAATGTACTACAGTACATCGTAGTGAAAATGTTTGAGAAAAATGCAACAAATATTCAAAAATTTTGTGTGTACAAAATGTGGAAGGGCAAGCACAATGAACTCAAAATGAGCATAACATCAGTGTGAACATATAAGACATAAACACAAGTGTGATGAAAAAAAAAAAAAAACAAGTGTGTGAAAGGTTGAGAGTCAGCAAGTGTAAGCAATGTAAACAAAACAAAAAAAAAATGCAAGTAAAGTGAAAAAAGTGTAATTGTGAAAAGGAAAAAAAAAAGGTAATCAAATGAACACCACTATACTCTTCCAAAGAATGCATGTATTAAACAGAGGCATATCAATGGCAGGAAAAAAAAATAAAACAGTGTATCTAAAAAATGTAAAAATGTGTGAACTGTACAACTTATGGTAAACCCGTAGCACTATATTAAAAAGGCCAAAAAAAGGAGTGGAACACAAAAATATATGATAAAATAGAAACAGTATATTGTGAGGTAAGAAAAAAAAGCTGAAAGCATGAAGCTGAAGCTGCAAGCTGCAAAAATGCAGTGTGTCAGTGTATGAAAAAAGTGTGTGCCTTGGAAAGGCCTTGCCATGGACTTAAGTAATGGTGAAAAGATATGTAATTGAAGACTGTCATGATTATCAAAATAAAGAGTAAAGAAAAAATAACGATGTATGTGTACCTCATAGAGGCTGAAAAATGAACACAAAAATGTAAAATACAATGTGAGCAAAAGCGAAAACATAATTTAAAATCACAAGAATGAATATGTAAGCAAATAGAAAATTAAACACACAAAAAGGTCTGTACACAAAAGTAAACATATAAAGCAATGAGTAATAATGGTATTTATCGTGAGTGAACGAAACCCAGTGCATAAAGAAGAAAAAAATTAAGAAGTGTATTAAAATAATTAAATGTGTGTGAATTGCATTCCAACAATTGTATTAAACAGTAAAATATTAACGTCATATATACTATATAAAAGGAGTAATTTAGATTTAAACTAATTTATAAACATGGTTGCAAAACAATAATAATTATTTTTTTTATAACTCCTTAGAAGCAGTAAAATAATAAAAGAAAAAAATTCAGCATATTAAATATTTTCTTTGACACGTTATGTCTAAAAAAACTTTTCTTAGCATGTGCTATTTGCATACTAAAAAAAAGGATGCCAAGACAATATGAACATGATTATTATTATTATTATTATAGTATTAATAGAAGAAGTGCACTTATTAATGACTTACCAAATTTCCCAAGAATAAAACTTCAGTTATTCAGTAAATAACAATTTAGCAAAAACTTTTCATTAGTCATACTTAAAATATAATGTCCATTACATTACCAGTTCACACTGCATTACAAAGCATAGTATGAGGTGTCGGTGTATCAGGGGCGCGCACATTTAAAAACAAAACCAATTGCCATCACAGGAGGGAAAAAAAAACAGTCTTCGCCAAGTTCAGTTAATGGCATACCTAGTGACGCACGAAAAAACTACTGTAGACTGCAGACATCCGGAATCAAAGTTCCAAATTTGCGGTGATCGGACGGTTTTTCGCACAGTTCAGCATTAATTTTAAGTTTCAGGCGTAAAGCAAGGCAGGAAAACATAACTTACTCCATACAGGAAAACAGAAACATACTCCATACTCCGACACAATAGTCTCCAAATAGTCTTAGGAACGTGTAGAACTCAACGCGGTATTACGGCGGTAAGCAGTATGTGCTTTGGTAGAACTCACCTACAATTCGTCGGAGGGTGGTGCATAGTAAGATCATCGGTAATACATACATGAATTGAGGAGACGATCGGAAACTCATCATTAATAAATAGCCAGTCCATCAAGGAGCTCCGCGTGTTCCGTAAAAACGAAAGTTACAGCCGGTTGAAAATAACACTGTCAGGGCCGAAACGTTGACTGCGCTTTCAGCAGAGCAGGGCTGGAGTTGGAGAAGTGTCTTGATCGGGAAATTTGATTCCGCCATTTTGCTAAGCCACCACCAGAACAAATGCAACTTAAGTGCCTGGGTAGGCACCAATTTATGTAAAGAAGTTATTTGGTTGAGCTGATTTAAATTTAAAGACTGCGTTGTGATACATGATAATCCAGGTTCAATTACACTTATAGTTGCAATAAAATAAAAAGACGTTAAATACTTGAAACTATTTTATTAAACATATACTATTGAAACATTATTATAACGGGCGGTGGTGGCTCAGCGAAAATAAAATGACATCCAATATGGACAGTGAAATTAAGGTGGAATCATTTTAAAATTACGCCAGCACAGAGTTACACATTGGTGAGAACAATAACTTGGCTGAGATTAATAGCGCCAATTCCAGAGCAACCCTAACAGTTAATCCAATAAAATTACAATGACGTAATCGCGAGCAAATAATTTTAAAGTCGTCGCAGGGGAACAACTAAATAACTTAGCAGGATGCCAAGAGGAAACTCAAAAAGGCCGTTGATTTTGCAAACGGACGCAATATAATCTATTTTTAGCACACCGGTCTGTAGAGACGAAACAATTAAGAACAAAAAGAATAGTGCATACAGGGAAAAGTAAATATACAGATTCAAAAGCCGAAATGACAGGAAAATGAAAACAGAAGTGATTTAGAATTCTTGAATTTTGGATAGATTACATTAAAGAAAGCCAAAGTAAATGATTTTTAAATTAGATATGTGATCTTCATCACACCATCTATCAGAATTTTTGATATGAAATTACAGGAAACGAAATTTTAGTACTTTTTTAAGTCACCCGTTATTCAAATACCCGGTTCATACGTATAGTTTTTTAAAACTTAATGTTGTAAAGCGTCCAATAGTTCTAGGAGAACCTGAATTTTGAAATTCCCATATCCTAAACCTATTCCTCCATCTTTCAGGATGATTATGTAGGACCTTGAATATATAAAAGAATTTTTAGCAGACCCCAGTTTCCAATCAATAGAAAAAGTGAGATAATGGCATTTGAAGTGTAAACAAGCTTTATCAATGCATTTGAGATTGGTATAAAATGAGGACAGAGACTGCCTGTTTAAGGATACAGTGAAAATTTTAGAGTAGGATAGTTTTGTTTCTTTCCACATTGCAGATGGATCGGCGTATTGGAAAATCATAAATATCTTACAACATTCACAAGTGTTGCGTTTATAAAACAAAGGAGGGGTTACAAGTTTTCCGGCTATCGGCCTTTATAAGCAGTCGTGGATTGCGTGTGCGAAGTTTCTGACAACATTTCTTTGAAGTGATCCGTGGGTAAATTGAGAGTGGAAAAGTGGTTCGCGGATTAAGTTCAGTTGGGATGCACTAGTTTAGACAATAGCGCACTTTCAAAAATTTGCATTCATATGCCGTAATGTATAAGAATCCTTTTTTCGTAGCCCTGTTTAAAAACAATCTTTACATCCAATACACACCAAAATCAAATACCGGTCGTGCAAGCGTGGCCTTTAATATATTTACCGAATTTGAGCTCAATCGATTGGTTTGGTTTGTTTGTGTGGTTAAGGCAACGCTACACTTGAGCGATCTCCCTTGGATGGGGGAGGGGTGCCTCGTTCAGAGGTAGAGATTGAAATCCGGCACCCATTTTCATCCGGTCGTATCCTGTCCGATCCCCATCAATCTGGTCGAATTGGCCGCTTCAAAACGATTTCTCTTTCGTTCCAAAATTAACTATATAAACAATATTTAAGTGAGTGTACCATACATTTTATAAAAAGACCGTTTATTTCTTAGGAAATCAACTTTATATAATTATCCAATTAATCATAGCTAAGCAGCAATTACGAATAAAATCAAAAACGAAAATTTAGTATCTAGAATATTTAGATTTTAAAAACAATTTACAACTGAAAAGGTACCTGAAAATACAAAGCTTAAAAATAAAAGAAACGCAGTTGATTAAACAACTACATTTATGCACGCCCATACCACATGAGCAAGTACAATGCTTACAATTCCTGCTAAATTAGTTAGAGTCCTAATTAAATGCGCTTCGCTGTACTGGGTTAGGTGATGGTTAAAGTTAAATTGCTTTGCATGCAAATGCATAGTAATAACCTATTCGGGTTGTTGCTTGAATAATGTTTAAGATCAGTTGTTATTTGCCATATGGATGGTTTACTTATCGTTCCTTGTTAAGTTTATTACTATTATGAATATTATTAGAAATGAAAGAAAATGTAAATTAATGTAAAAGGATTAACTAGTGTGGATATATTACACTGGTTATCATTAATAAAGGAAAAATCACAAAAATGACGTTTACTGAAAAAGTTGCTCGTTCAATTTAATGAAACCGAGCTGCAGTATTTTAAAACTGATAGTAAGCTAAAATAAATTAAAGAAATTACCATCAGTTTCTTAAAATAACATTAAAGAAATTGCCTGACACATATGGTGTTATGGAATTTAGCATATGTATAAAACCAAAAAATGGGTGCGCCAGTTTTGCTTAGGAAATGTTCCATCGAAATTGAATATGATCCACTTAGAAGCAATATAGCACCTAAAGCGATATGTGTTATGCTGCCATATATGCGGTCGATGAGGTCCGTTGGAAGCGAAAGCCATTGCTCTCGGTAATCAGGTGCGAGTTTATCATTAGTCTGAGCAAACATACTTCTTCCTTAATCACACTAGACATGCTCGATTGGATTTAGGTCGGTGATCGAGCTGGAGACTTTATGCGCTGAATTGCTTGCTGCTGAAGATAATCAACCGCAATGCGAGCCTGTTCGGTTCTAGCATTGTCGTATTGAACTAGAAAATCATTATCTATTGCCTAGGCATAAATGCGCACATAAGCATAAAGGATGGCATCTCTATAGGTCTGAGCATTCGCTGTTCCACCTAGAAAGACATGGATGTGTCTATTCGGCCACCCAAAGAAATTCCACCTCAAACGCACACACTGCCTCCTATGTTTGCACCTTTTTCACAATGTTTAATGCCTGATAACGGGTTTCAGGTTCTCTCCAAATCAAACAACGATTGCTATTGCTTTGGAAGCTAAACCTGGACTCATCCGTAAGAAGAAAAACTCTTCACTAATTAGCCATCTAGTGGACATGTGATGTGTCCAGCACAAACGTTCTCCTCTGTGGCGTGAAATGAGTGGCACGCAGATGGCTGGTCGTTTCGCGTACAAAGCAACTTCGTGAAGCCTTCTACTCACGGTTCACGTTGACATTAACCTTCCAGTTGAAAGAGAAATGGAAGATCTGAGTTGAGCCGGAGTTGCTGTTGTATTCCTTTGTACGCAAAACGACAGATATCGGACATCGGTGCTATTGTACAAGTTGGCCGTCCTCGGCTGAACTTCCTGGATGTCGTATCTGTAATTAGGAATTGTTGCCAGAGTTAGCGAACCATGAAAGGACTGACATTAAATCATTTAGTCACTTGTGCCTGACTTTGTCCTGCCATTAATCTCCCAATAACTTTCTATCGCAGTTCATCGGGAAAATGATGTCTGGAGGTCATCGTTACGAATTGGCTGTTCCCAGTTTCTTACCTTACGATGACAGCAACAACTGGAGGCTTGATTTAAAACATGCAATTTTATTCTCCTAGCAAATTATTTATTCTGCCTGAACTGCCACTAATTTACATATCGCAGAGTTACTCAGTAATATTTATTTGACATCATATTCTAGTTTCATACGGAATACGTTTTTTTTGCACGAGTTATCGCTGTTTTGGTGTTTTTTTTTGGAAACTAGTGTATTCGAAGTTGTAAAAATTCTTTGTATGAAGCAGGTCTTGCTTTTCTTTAATTTAAAAATGAAGTCTCTTAAATCGGATCTGATATCTATTTGAAATGCATCTTTGTACCGCGAGTTTTAATACAATGCAGTTGGATACAATTTATTCGAAAGTTTTAGAAACTAAAAGAATTATCCATTCGAGATAGCACGCAGGGATTTGGGAAATAGGAAACTGGGAACACACACAACACAATTTAAAGAATGCGACAAGATTACGGATTTAAAAGCGATTGTAAATATGCGAGATGATTCCTGGGAATAATATTTATGGAAATGAAGGCGTTCAGAAAGTCGACGGTTTCGATTTTGCAACTACAATTTATACCTCTGGAAATCATGTCACACTGAGTGCGCATTTAGTATAATTAGATTCAAATCCAAACATGTGTTGTTTCTCTGGTTGAAATTATTGAATTTTATAACTACCATAATTTTGTGCGTCAGGAACTTGCGGTGATGGATCATTTTTAAAAATAAGTCTTACATTTGTGTAAAATTTGATTAATTTGGCCTCAGAATTTTGAATGTGTATCGGCTTACCAAAATTAAAGTAATTCTGAGTTTATGTGAATTAGTTTTGAATAAAGATGAAGGTACTTCGAAAAAACTGCAGTATAAGCATACCAGAAATGCTGTTACTTTTGCTGTATTTCCCTCATCACACGAGGTATAAAAATGAATTGAAGGATTTTCACTTAATTTTACATAGTAATGTCTGCATAATACATACAGTAAGTACGAATTCATCTTTTTCGTGTTATGTGTGCTACTTGATAAAACGTAGTATTGCTAAGCGAATCAGTCAACGTCCAAACCATGTTGAAAAATATCCGTTCTCGCCCGATCACCGAAAAAAAAGTTACTCTCACGAACAATACTTGAGAGGCTGATAACCCGAAAACACCGTAAGCCATTGATCCCCCCCCCCTCCAATCTATCCACCCTCATAACACTTACTATAATACAATCACTGAGTAACAGAATTTATTTTGAGAGTTAAAAAAAAATTGATAAGCATCTTTTTAATCATCGTTTTGAGTAAACTTCAGATTTAGATTTAGAAAAGTGTTGTAGCTTTGATTTTACAAAATAATTTGTTATATGTTTTGGTGTATTTTGATCTTATGAAAGTACAGTAAGTGCACAAAAGTTTATAATATATTGACTTTATTATTTACTAAAATTCTTTTTATTTTTGTTAGTTTTTGAGATTTATAAACATGAAGAAAATCCTTTTCACTAAGAAAAACTATTCCGCCTTAGAATCATAAATACTCTTCATTGATTTAAAAAAAGTAACATCAATAAGTAAATGACAAACATATTTATGTTAAGCAGATTTCTTCGGGTCATATTTAATCCTTTAAAATATTATTAAAAGTAGTATTTGGATTTCAAATACACAGCTTTGTACAAAATGCAACTACTTTGAATTTTACTTCAAGAAGAAATCTTTCTTTGAAAAATTAACGTTGATAAATGCGGAATGCTTCATTATTTACTTTGCACAAAGAACTTCAAAGGATTTAAAAAAATCAATCTTGTAATTAAAAAGCATAGTATTTCTATTGTTCATGTGAAGTTAATTAATTATGAAATTTGAAGCACAAAGAGATTATTAATTCCGATAAAAGAGTATCGATCCCGCATTACCCAAATAAGCCAATAGCACCTTACGAATTTATTGGACATATCTCCTTGATTTATTCTCTTTTATGCACTTTAAAATTTTTTCTTGTTCGTGGAGCGTAATATACCACTCAAAATATCGATGGCTACACTTATTTATGTGTTAAAGTAGGCTTATTAAATAAGCTACCACATTAAAAAAAGCAAGTCTAAGTGTAGCTTAAAATTTCGATTTTGAATCTTAACTTTATATTACATTATGAATTAAGAAATTAAAATCTTTGCCCAGTGAGCATGTCGGCTCTTGCAATTCACCGGAAGAACAACAGATTGTCCATTTTCAAACCTAGGAAAGGCTGGCTGTCAAAGAGAAAGAGTAGTATTGAATGGTTTTCTTTTTATCACAAAAAAAGTTGGACTCCAGAATTCTACCGTATTAGGTTCATTTTAAAAAAATCGTCAGTTTTAGACAGTCCCTTCTCATCATGTCAAGCAAATAAACACGATAATTCAAATTAATATTGACAAACTTCAGAGAGCAGTAAGTTACTCAAACACGAATCAGAACCCATAATAATGTCCGATCGAAAACGTCATCTTCATGCACCTGCTAATAATCACTTTGGAAGGCAGTTCTCTAAATTCTTAATTGAATTTAATAATCAGCGAGTTTGTTGTCAACAATTTCATCCGTAAAATTAAAATAAACTTCTAAACCCCGAATTTTGTCAAATGCTTTCTACGAAAAGTCAAATTGTTCATCCCGAACCATGGTCGGAAAATTTACAATTCCTTCATCACTTTTTACAAAATGATTAGTAGCAGGTGCATGCACACGACGCTTGAGATTC
Source organism: Cheiracanthium punctorium (assembly GCA_038373885.1). Lineage (NCBI taxonomy): Eukaryota > Metazoa > Arthropoda > Arachnida > Araneae > Cheiracanthiidae > Cheiracanthium > Cheiracanthium punctorium. The sequence goes on from JAWZYV010004477.1 coordinate 460,392, forward strand.
AAATTGCTGTGCGATTCTGATTCATCCAGTATGTTAATTATACATATGTATGCAAGATATTTACAAATACACACCAGATGGAATTCAGAAACTGCGTCACATTCGGAATCTTTGAAAAAATTCTGACACGGTTGCTTAAAGTTCTTTAGAGGGATACAGAGGCCCAAAAATACAGCACAGAGAAATACTCCATTTTTGAGTGAAAACTGATTTTATCAATATTCTATCTTTGCGTAATTAATACAAATTTTGGTGCGTTTTAAAGGAAATCACTCAGTGAGGTACATCACCACGTAAGCTAAACGAATTCAGCGCTGGGGTACAACTGGCAGCCCTTAAGTGCGATAATTGCTGCTTGTGTTGACTCGTATATCTTTGACACAGGTACTGTACCTCACCTGTGGTGCTATATGCGTGATTATTTCCTAATGTTTTATACTGTAAGTTGATGCTAGAACTTACTATGAAATTTCTTTACATGAAAATTTGATAAAATGTAAAGTAAAATACGTACTCCAAATACGTATAATATATATTAGGATGTCGCTTATTTTGGGCCAAATAATGCTACTGAAATTTTTTCCTCGCCCCCTAAAACTGTTTCTTTTGATCAGATAGCTCACCAGTAATGTTTCAGTCTAGTAGAACGAAATTAACCTGTGCCGATCGGAGCTAGAATTTTAATGGTACAAGGAAAGATTCGATGTATTTAGAACAAATAAAATACTTAGTATTATTTATTTAATAAATACATTATTACAACTAATATATGCATTATTAATTCCATATACTTAATGGCGCAGAAAGTAAAATTAATTTGGATATTTTCTTTTTAGCATGAATCTTTTGCATTTTCGATAAAACTTTCGATGATCTTGCACACAACGGAGAACAAATTGTTTTTGTTCTTCATCAACAGTTAATTTAACTCTGCTTTCAGCAATGCCATTAACTACATTCAATACAATAAATTTGTTTTTGTTCCTCTTACATATGTGACACATTATTTTCCAGGTTGAAGGGCGTGCAAAGTGGTGTCCAAATGAAAGCGGCTTAAAAAGGGTTAGTTTTAGTTGACACAAGGCCATTTACTTTCACGGAAATAAAATAGTAATAAAAGTTACATAATAATAATACACATAATAATGAAATTTACCAAATAATTCACAGTGATTCTTGACTAGAAGGAATATAAATTTCCGTTCCACGTGTAGACACTTACGAGCTAGGTTTGCAACGAATTCAATTTCACTTGTACATCAACATTCTCATTTTGAGAACAAATGAGAATGTTGATAAAAGGGATAAAATTTTTACGATTATTCTGATAAGTACCAGAAATGCTATATACATTCCTTGTATGTCTGCTCCTGAAATTGTTTCGTCAATCCTTTCGCACGACTTTATAAAAAAGGAAAGGTTTTCACTCTGTTCTTTTACTGTTGCACAGCATTTAATCTATGGTATCACGTACACAGTTCCAATGAATATTGAAATGTTTCTCAAAGGCTCTCTCCTGTTCAATAGATCGTGCACGCTGCGATCTGAATGAAAACATCTTTTATGGAATAAAATGCTCTTGTCATCTATCTAGCTTCATGCATCGGACTCGAATGGAGAAATTTGAATTTATTTTCAGTATATTCTTCAGAAAACACTGAATTTACTTCTCTGAGTTCTAAAATTATTCTCTCAGTGTTTGTTTGTTTAGTTCTTTTGAGAAAATTACTTAAGTATTTCTTTCATTTCTGTCTCGTTTAAATGCCAGTCTACATGTTCTGGATTAAGAAATAACAGTTTGAAATGTTCTTTTTATGGATGCAGCAGATTCCTTTATTTTAATTTGTCTGATTCTATAAATTGGTGACTTATTCATAATAAACTCTTGAGTGTTATGGTCAACTGTGGTGGTCAAATTTTAATGATATTTGAAAAAGACCAACAGACTAACAACAAACAGATAGTCATCGCTACCAAAGCACCCTGTAATGGATTTCGTCTTTCACATTCTCTCTCAAAGTCGGTATTTGTTAACCCTTTAACGCGCAGTGTTCCCGCTCTGGGAACACCTAACTCTGGCGTTTTGACTGTTGCCAGTCACGAAGAATAGATTTGATTTCTATAAAAATAGTTGCGGGTGACATAGCTCCACGAGAATCCTTTACTTTTTATTACGTCATTTCCTGTAAAAAAATTGTCACGATTATTTTTAACAGCACTGACATCTGCTGAAAAATGGAAGAATGCGAGAACAGCTGGATAGATTGCCCAATGCTGAAAAAAGGGCATGACGAAAGGACTGACGAAAAAAGACCCTTTTTTGACGCAACTGGCTGTGCGGCACAGACAGCTGTCGTCAAAAAAGGGTGTCTAGATCTGTGACACACGATGAACGATTCGATCGTCCGCCATCTTGCTGGTACTTAAGTCGATTGATGGCAACGGCTGCCCTTTTTTCAGCATTGGGAAAGGGTTGCGCCTCAAAGGGTTAACGCTTTGCCAAGTGCTGCTTGCGCCACGAAAACACCTTTTTTTCAACTCTTTTGCTGCTGTTCGCAATAAAATATGGTTGTAAATGGTCCCAAAACTGAAAAAGTGCAGCCGTTGCTATCGATCCATTTAACTACAGACAACATGGCAGTCGATCGAATAGCCCATCTATCGTCACTGAGCTAAATAATTTTCTGACACAACTTGCGGAGCGGCTGCACAATGAGCTGTGTCAGAAAACTTCTTTAGCACTGTGGCGCCAAGTGGGCTGGCTATTCGATCGACCGCCGTGTCGTTTTTAGTTAAATGGATCGATGGCAACGGCTGCACTTTTTCAGCGTTGGGCAGTCTATCCTCAAGATATTAGTCTTGTAGACCCAGAGAAGGGATCAAATATACGCATAATTATGAATTTAAAAATTATACATAATTATATGACAGTTTCTTCAGACATAAAATATTATATTAGAAATACAGGAATCCCAAATACTATCTCAACTCGACTGAAATTTCGAATTAATGTTTTACTCAGGATTTACATCTTAAACAAAGCTGCATTCCACTGAATGTTTTTATCTTTAGAACCCATCATGAATCGTTGTAATCTGGTCAATTCCTCTAGCAGTTTGAATAAAACACCGGAAGGGTGTTTATATTATCACTCGGAAGATTTTTAGAAATGAAAACTTTGTGTAAAAAACACACATAAAATGATACTTATAACAAGATACAATCGTTTCGACTGAAATTTTATTCAGTCTTCGTCAGTCATATCCCTTCGTCTCACTGAACAGTGGGAATTGAAAAAGAGAAACACAAATAAGCATGTTGCCACTTGGAAAAAAGAAAACGCGAGAAACCACGGAGATTAAAGGAATGGAGAAAAAAGGTGGTTTAAAAAAGAAAGTAGAAAAAAAAATGTATGGACAAACAAAAATACACAATTAAACAAAAAAAGAAAAAGCAAAAAGAATACATGCACACACAAAGGAATAGAAAACAGAACAAACAAAAGAACAAAAAATAATATAACATAAAAACAAAAATAATAGTTCTTTATTAACACATACAAGACAACACATTTTTAAATAAAAATATAAGATAATAATACACATAAAAGAAAAACAGAACGCACTCAAAAACAAAAAACTAAATAAAAAGAAAGAAAGAAAAAATTATAAAAAAATGTGTTGTCTTGTATGTGTTAATAAAAAAACCTCTATTATTTATGTCTTTATTTCGTGTCATGTCGTTATTTTGTTTTTTGTTCTTTTGTTTGTTCTGTTTATATTGCCTTTTTGTGTGCTCTTTTTTGCTTTTTATTTATTTATTTATGTATTTTTGTTTGTTCATATTTTTTCTTTTCTACTTTCTTTTTTAATCAACCCCCTTTTCCCTCCTTCCTTTAATCTCCGTGGTTTCTCGCTTTTTCTTTTTTCCAAGTGGCAGCATGCTTATTTGTGTTTATCTTTTTCAGTTCCCACTGTTCAGTGAGACGAAGGGATATAATTGACGAAAACTGAATAAATTTTCAGGCGAAACGATCGTATCTTGTTATAAGTATCATTTTATGCGTGTTTTTCACACAAAGTTTTATTTATTTTATCTTTTAACACCAGTATTTTGAGGTTTTTTCTGTACAAAGGCATGATGTCTAGGACAGCGACAGCGACAACAACAACAACACAAATAACAACAGAAATTTTCTTTAAACTTACGCAATACAGCAGTAAAAGCTGTATGCTAATTTCGAATGCTACAAAGGTAACAAAATCGCCAATTAACACAAAAAGCAGGAAAACGAACAATTGAGATTAGTAGAAGAAAGAAAAAACAGAAAGTTGCCAGATGGAATAAAGAAAAAAGTGTAAGAAAATGGTGTTGAAAAAGATCTAGTGAGGTAGTGAGAAGATGAATGTCATAAGCGGAAAACAGATAGAAGGTTAAAATATAAGAGAAATATATAAGTAGAAAAAAAGAAAAAAATACTACAGAGCAATAAAGGATAATAGAGAGTGAGAGTTCTAACATTCTATACATAAAATACATTTTAGACATTCTAAGTGTCCTGAGGTTCTTCCCAGCAAACACATACCTGCTGGCGGAGTACCTTGCCAGTGCCTTTCTGCCTTTACGTCCAGCACTGGCCCGGCACTGCAAAAAGTAACTGAATCGTACCAAAAGTGGTCGCCCGAGAAGTACCTTGCCAGAAGCCCGGGTAGGCAGCGGCACTCTGCTGGCATACTGCATGTGCCGGCCGTTACTCACAATAAAGGCACTGGCCCATGAAGTTTAAAATGCCCAAAATGAAACGGCCGGGTGCCGGCTATTATTAAAAATAAAGGCACTGGCCTGGTACCTTAACAGTGACTACAATATAATGGCACGGTACCAGATTAGTGCCTATTTACAGTAACGCTGTCATAATTAAAATATGAGCCAGCGGCGGATCCGGGGTAGGGGGGCTTATTCATCAACCCATTCCAAAAAAAAAAGACATTGCTTAAGGGTAACATTTTAAGATAAAAAACTAGATACATGAAAAATTAAAAACAACAGCAAAATCCATTAGTACATCATTTGCAAATTATGTTCGCCCAACATTAGTGAATTGTGTGCAGTTTTCACAAACTGCAATTTTCTTACAAATTTTCATTTTCAAAAAATATTTTTTTTTTATGAGAGAGGATATAACACATGTCAAAACCTACATATATAAACAGTTTAATTTCAATATCTCATAATTAAAGAGATTTTATAAATGAGTTATAATACTTTACGGTTGATTTATGTATGTATATATACACTCATGTCCATAAATTAAGGATAATTAAGTTCAGGCAAAGAAAGAGAAAGAAGAAAAACAAATTTGACTTATTTGTAAAGTCTATTTATTAAACAAAAAGTAAAGAGCAAAAAAGATGCTATATGTTTGACATAATTAATAAAAATTGCAAGTTTTACTCCCTTGACCAAATTTCAAAAAAGAACCTATTTACAAAAAACAGCATAACATGGTTAGTAGGATGGTTAATACGGAGTATGTCTCCCGGACGATGCAATACAGGCCTGACAACGCCTAGGCATGCTGAGTATCAAATGATCAATCTGATCTTGGGGAATATTACACCACTCATCAAGCAATGCACTCCGAAGTTCCGGTAGACAGGTGGGAGGGGATTGACGGGCTGCAATTCGTCGGCCAAGCATATCCCACACATGCTCTATTGGATTCAAGTCCGGTGAGTATGCTGGCCAATGCATACGGGCGATATCCTCCGATTGAAGACATTCGTCTACAATGTTTGCACGGTGTGGAGGCGTTGTCATCCATAAACACAAATACAGCACCCATGGCGCCCCGAAACAAACGTACATGTTGTTCCAGAATGACATCCCGATAAATGTGGCCTGTCATCGTTACACTCTGAACATGCAGGTCAGTTCTGGAACCAAGAATAATTCCTCCCCAAACGAGCCATCCTGCACCACCGTAACGGTGTCTTTCAATGGTGTTCTCTTGGTGGTAACGGGGACCTGGCGCTCTCCAGATGAATGTCCGCCGAGAATCAGACACCAAACTAAACCTGGACTCGTCGGAAAACATCACACAAGACCACTGTTGCGGTGTCCACAATGCATGCTCTCTGCTCCAGGTTAATCGCAGGCGACAGTGAGTTGCGGTAAGTGGAACACATCTGACAGGCCTACGAGCATATAGACCAATGTGCCCTAAGCGTCTGTACACGGTCTGCCTTGAAACTGTCGTACCGGTAGCTGAAAAGACAGGTCTGATGCTGTATTCCGTCTGTTTCTTTTGGCAGTAACTGCCAAATAGCGGTCCTCATTCGGCATTGTAACTCGGGGGCGACCTGTGCTGTAACGTCTACTCACATTACCATCATCTTGGAACCGTTGCCAAAGCCTGGAGATGACACTCTGGGCGATTCCAAGTTCCTCGGATACTTCCAGCTGGGTACGTCCACATTCCAGTCGTCCGATAATTCTGCCACGTAAAACATCATCCAAATGCCTCCTTTGTGCCATAACTATGCGGTTTTTGCACTGAAAGGCTTTCACAGCGCTTGTGAACAATTTTAATTCTTTGCCACCATTCCTTATATACCCCTCTCTTACACTCTCGTCATTGTGACGTACCATCCACGCCATCTGGTGGTTTCCTGTAATTTGCATATTCTTCTTCAAGATGTGTGTGATCATTCCACAGGTGAAATTTTTATTTTAGAGATCAATTTCTGTGTGATTCTGAATTATCCTTAATTTATGGACATGAGTGTATATATAAGTCAAAATCATATAGGATATAATAAATAAAGTTGCACTATATATATATATATGGTTACACATAACTTTAGAGTAACATTTTGCTTTATTGTACATTTTGTTTTGATCAAATGATTTTTTTTGATGTTAGCTATTCTGCAAAGACATTTCTATATACCTGTTGTACCTACATGACTCAAATTGTTTGAAGGAAAATACTTTTATAAACTATAATATGCAACGAGATTTTGTATATTAAAAACAGTGTAAGTAAAAATTTACCTGTTATTTTCTAATTAAGCCAGGGCATTATCCCAGTTAAATCCAAATCCAAGGCATGTGTGATCCAAGGCAAGTGAATCCAAGGCAAATGTGAACTAACAAAAATCTCACCGTTGAAATAGTGTTATTAAAGTAACTATTCCTAACGATGAGATCTTGTTAGTCTGGAACAGTATTTAAATACCAATTAAACACTTTGGAAAGATGTTAATCCATGAATCCGCTAAAACTTTAAATACTTGCTTATAACTTGCTATAAACTTTTAAACTTGCTTATGAGATCCCAAAAAAGGTACTTCTTCACATTCACAGTTCACAAAATGGAATTCGAGAGGGGTTGCCATTTCCGTTGGAATGTAATTCGCCAATTTTCAAAATATCTGTAGAAAATAGCTTGGCGACAGACCCTCCTCACCAAACCACTAATATTTGACTTAGCGTTTCATAAACATTTACTGCCAAATAAAAAGATAACAGTTCGATTTTTGCTGCCTTCTTTCTCGTTTATGATTCCTCGGCAGAGAGAGAGGCTGATGGATTCTTTCTTGCTTATGAGGCCCGTAAGGGGAATCGAAATATAGAATAAAGTAAATATAATTCCTAAATGAGCCCTATTGCGTACATTTTATTTTTGACTATTACATGAAAATACTGGCTCATTAACAAAATAACTACAGGAGCTTAACGTAGAAAAAGTCTGCAAATGTGTTTTTCAGGAAAAGTTTAGCAAAATTGTAAAAAATTAATATAAATTATAAAAATTTTAAGAATAAAATTCACCTTGTACTTCACCTCACTATGTACAGAATTGTACCCCAATTCTGTACATAGTGGGGGTTTCAATGTCGCTGTAGTAAATATTTTTATAGCCTACTGAACTCGTTTGGATTATTTTAGTTTTTAGTACTAAAATATTTGAAGGCACAATATGAACTTCTCCCCTTATACCCCTCCCTCAAAAAAAAAAAAAAAAAAAAAAAAAAAAAAAAAAAAAAGAAAAAAAAATCTTAGCAGTGACCCTTGCCTTTGGGTGCCCGGAACTTATATCCCCTAACACTTCTACACAGTATAAATGTGAAACAATATTATTTAATTAAAATAACGAAATTTTATGCCAACACTACGAAATATATACAGGCCCATTACTGCCAAATAGTGCTGGTCCGGTACATTTTAAGCAGTACCACGCCGTTAACTTTTCTGTGCATCTCATAGATACATGGCAGTTCGCCGTTACTAGTTATGTACTGGAGAATATGCACTTTTCAGACACTGGCACTCCAGTGACTTCCAGACGAAGGCAATTTACCTTGCCCCGGGTAGACGGCACTTTGCCAGCACGACGGGTACCCGGCCGGCATTTTGCGGGCAGTAGTGTGTTTGCTGGGTTGCCACCAATATATATAATTACATTTTATATAATTACAATTTTTTCAAATTCTCGTGAAAAATTTTAATTAGAAAAATTATACGATTTTGGAAAAATAGAGTGAACATGGCCGCATCTAATTAAAACAAAGAAAATGTTAGTTCTATTCTGTATAATTGGTTACGGTTATTACAGTTAATAAAAGATCTTTAGCTCCAATGAGCTTAATTTATTTACTTTTACCTCCATTCTTTAAAACTCTTTATTACTAAGTCATATCTTTTGCTATCAGATATTAATTAAAAAGAAAATACTAATTCAATAGCGTTATTGTTTTTAACGAACTCGTTTCTGAAATACATTAATTTTGAATATATAAGGTAACGGGTTATATGATCAAGTACTTACGATTTGATCATATTTGTTGATTATTTTGTTGATTATGACTGAGAACTGCACAAGAAAATTATAAAGTTATTCTACCCAAGCATTTGCTTAAAGTATTTAATACGAAACATATTTTTTCCGAAGTAAAAAAAGGATGAAATTTTATGTTAATCGAAAATTATTCCGATCTGTTTTGAAAGGCACATTTGTTTAAACCCAGTCTTTAACATTGATATCCATGAAATACATGTTAATTGATACACTGAAACATTATTTTATGACGAGTACTAAAATTCCAATACTAATGAAGACGGATATGGTTCAACTTCATACAGCTGTTACTACTGGCGAATGAATAATTGCTTTTATGAGAGAAAATAACTGCAGATAAACAGCTCAAAAAACGATAGTTCTGACACCCTTAAAGATTCGAGAAAACATAATAAAAAGACTAGAAATAAAATAATGAAAATGTTTTGTTGATCGCGCAAAAAATATGAATAATTATTCAACTGTGAACGTTAATAGTTCCCTGTTGAGCAATCAATCTTCTAATGTCAGATGGATGCGAACTATTAACTACTCTAACAAAAGAATCAATGATTCGGAGACCTTTATGGCTATTCGAGTTATTTTCTATTTGTTGGAAAGTTGCGACTTTCGTATTTTCTAACAATAACGAACGTTTATCAAGCATTTTTTTTTTCAGAGGAGAAATTACAAGAAAATAAAATAGATTTCCAAAGAAATTAATATGTGCATTGTCGCTGATAGGCAATAGAGCCCTAGTGATAATAATAGACCATTAACAGACTAAGTTCAGAATCTTTCTGTAGTAATGTTTATTGAAATGACAAACGAAGGAAAGCTTTAAATTAATTATGTGTTGGGGGGACCAAAAAATATTGTTGCTTTTTTACATAAAATTGAAAAAATAAATTTCCAAAAAGCAGTATTTAATTACAAAAAAGCTGTGTCTAAACGTGGAATTCATATTTATTATATTTTTAAGGCAAGAATTTTATGGGTAATATTTTTTTCTTTCATGAAGGGTAACCATCCTCCCATTCTTTTCACTTCTACCCTTCCTGGATCATATTCAAAATTGCCTAAAACCGATTTTTAGGTATTCATGATTGTTGTATTTTGCGGTAAGAATTTTATGGATATCTCTCTTATTTTTCATTTAGATCACATGGAATATGTGAAAAAAATATTTTTGGTCGCCTACCCCTCATAAGTTACGAAATTTGAAAAATGTTGTCTAATCTACTAGATTATATTAAAAAACTCGTTACTATTAACTTCAATTGTTTGGCTAAATATTGACATATGAAAAAATGACATTACTTTCCGATGCCCATAATACATACGCATCAAAAACAATTACTATAACGCATGACATCCATATTTCTTAAAAACATCTCAGGATAGTACCACTCGTTTTCAAGGACTGATGAAAAAAAAAAAAAAAAGGTTTGGTTTGGTTTGTGGGATTACGGCCGATTAGCTACGCGTGGGCTCTAGGCCGAAGGGTGGTGTGCCCTCCGTGGGGGTTTTTCTAAGGGGTCCTAACCCGTATTTACGCTAAGTTTCGGAGAAAACCACGGAAAACTCCGAACGAAAAAGAAAAAGAAAAAACCTTTTAACATCGTATCGGTCACAAATGATGAAGTTACGTAGTAGGATGAAACACTCGGATCTATTACTATTCTGTGTGAGTTAATGAAGTATTACATACATTACATTATTATTAACTCTGAAGATGGTATACAAACAATTTAAGAGAAAATGATAACTCACTCCAAAAAGTATTCGAGTGTGAGACAAACATCCTATTTTCATTTCCAAAATAACTTGGTGAAAAACTGAAGCTACAATATGCCATCAAATTTGTACTGAGGTATGATTTTTTGAGGGGGGAAATTGCTTACTTATTGGTTTTTACTCTATAGCTAAACTACTTTTCACTTTTTTCAGTGATTAGTCTGATGATGGTAGAAAATCAAGTGGGTGGATTTACCATTGAAGACTCAGAAGGCGCAGATGTAAACTTGCGAACAAGCTAATTCGAAATGACAAAAAATAAAAATAAAAACCAAAACTGAAAGTTGATGCTTTGCTGGACACTTAGAATAATTAATAAAACAGAACTAATTCTATAAGTGAACACATCTGTAAGATTGTGTTCATTTATATAATTAAATAATTTGTGGCTTTATGAAAGTGTAACAATTTTAGTCCTGTTTTCATGAAGAATTCACGATTTCTATTTCCTCGAAATACTAGGAAAATGGTACCTATCAATAATTTTCCCTGCACTAGTCCCCCCCTCCCCCCCTAATTCTTAAATATATTTCCTTCTAAAATTGTTGCAATATAAGTTCCTAGTTACTTACAAAACAAACAGATGTCGACAATTCGATTTGAGTATCAAGGTAATGGACGTTACTGCAAGCAGCTTAGAAGAACAGGATGGATGTATTTCAAGTCTTTTGAAATCTGAAATAAAATACTGCAACTATATTAAGAAATAACAGTGAGTTAACATCATTTTATATTAATATCTCTCTTGAGACTGCCTTTCATCTGTTACTTTTATATGCTACAGATCTTGTAAATTAATAAAAAACTTGACTAGGATATTAAGTTTTGGTGATATTTGCAGAATATGAGAATTCATGTTGTATATAGCCTTTAAAAGAATAGCTTTTTTAGTTAGTTACATGAAATTTAAATCCTTTCATAATCCTATGCATGCCAGCACGTATTTGAATGAAAAAAAGTGCCTGAAAGCAAAAAATGTCTTATCTTATACAAAATATAGGAGATCAGATTTACTCTCTTAAAAATTTAGAGTGACATTGTCACTCTTACAAAAAGTCACCGGCAAATGATCCCAGATAGAGTGAGATAAGAGTGAGAAAACTGCATTATGACTCTTCATCGATAGGATTCTGTCACCCTAACTGCAAGAGTGAGACAATGTCACTCTTAGAGTAAGGGTGAAGGCGCTATCTGCTCACTCTAGCGAGAGAGTCACCACCTTTCCCATGATGCTCTCACTTCAGCAGGAGTGAGTGCGTTGCTTCCATACCCAAACGACGCCATATTGGAATTGGACTGCAGTTGCGAAGTACCAACTGCATACAAGTAGTGGAATACTTTTAGCTAACACAAGTAAGTAAAACCTTATAACTTTTCAGTTATTGTAAATGTTATTTAAAATTTGATAATTCACAACATATAAGATACATTGATTCAATGTCGGATCCATTAGGACTCCAGCTCTTCCGACAGACATTGCTTTGGTTAGGGTTAACATTTTGCTTTACTATACATTTTGTTTTTAAGACTTAAACAAGCCTGCTTCTTTTAATTTTATACCCTTCCGAGAAATTGGTCTTTAAATCCGTCTCTATACTTGATCGTAGTATGTTATTTATGCTTATATAGCTGAAATCTTGCATTCGTTTTTTGTTTCTGTATATAATATTTGAGCATGTTTTGATGCGTGTTTGTAAATCGGTGGTGCAGTCAGGATTTTATTTCGGGGGTGGAGAGGGCTCTAACCTGTGTATCAAATTGTAAGCAAGCTGTTTCAACTGTAGCCTCAGTATCAAATTTTAAACTAAGTAAAGGGTCAGATTTTTAGGAAGGATACGCGCCTGTTGCAAATAGTATAAACAAAATTTTAAATCAAAAGCAGAAAATAATGATCAATTATATATTGTATGCAATTTATATTGAAATAAATTATAAACGTGGGAAAAAAATATTTTGTGATTAAATTTCAATATGTCTATGTGCATCATTTTATCTTATTGCACATTCTAGCACAGATTCACGCTTAGAATATACATATATACGTTGTTAGATCAAAATAACCGCTCTGTTGTTGTGGTGTAATATTTCCCTCTCCACTTTTTACACATACACAAACCTCTCTCTCATATGGTAAAGTGGATAATTTACGATCGAACACCCCAGATGGCCTCAGGAAAGTCCACTTTTAAATCAGGGAAACCAGCTGAAAGTAGCAGGTGATTCAGAATGTGTGAGCTTTCATTAGTAGCACGAAAAACACAAGGGATACTTGTAAACTGATTCAACGCGGAAAAAAAGTTATTGTTTTTGGTGTTAAATGCGAGATTTTTGGAATTGAAAAGTTTGTATACTGTTTAAGGATAATTCAATAGTATAGTAACGGATAAGTTTAATATTACTGGTAATAAAGGTAAGTGTTACAATATTAAATTTAGTAATACAGTATTAATTTTAGAGCCTTGCAGATTTTGGTATGGTAGATTTTATGTCTTCTGTTGTGTATCAATATTGGTAAATAAAATTCTCAAATTGGTAAAACTTACATTTTAGCCTAGATACCAATTCAAAATAATGCTAATTTTTTTCTATTGAATTTAATTAACATATGAAATATATCCACAATATTGGCTATATACTGGAAATGTTTCTGAAGTAATTCCATTACTGATAAAGTTTTTAATAGTAGCTAGTAGTTAGCCCAAATATCTTTACAATGTGTTCACAATATTAAGTAAAAATTCGAAATATTTATAACGTATTCTTAATATTGACAAGTAATTTTTAAAAATATTTTTATACCATTTTATTATTTTTCTAATGCTAATATACTCAATCCTTCACATTGTTATTATATTGGAAATAAAAACTAATATTGGTAAAAATTAGCAACATTGATCCATTATATTGTCCATGTTAATGAATTAAATTAAATATATTTAAAATGTATCCACACAGTATTGTGTGTATATTATAAATTTCCCTCATATTGTACTAACAAATATTTTTAATGTGTCAGCATCTTAATATCACAGTAATGGTGAATTAAGACTGTTTATCTACTGTACATTATTTCAAAATTTAAAATCTGATAAATAATTTTAGGTGCATTTATGTACAAATTGCTGAAAAATATATTTTAAAAATTAAGTCAAATACTACTGAAAATCCTGTGATGATAAGACCATGATTATCACAGGAGCAAGGAGGGCACATGCCCCAGACACCCCATTTTAAGGGGTCCTTAAATTTTTTCAGAATATGAATTTAGTTTATTAAATTTTCATTCTAAGATACTAAATGCCTGGGTTTTTTTTCTAAAAGTTGGATGTGTATGTGGCAAAATAGATCCCAAATGGATGAGCCGATTTTAATGTAGTTTGTTTTATTTTAAAGATGGTATAATCAGAACGGTTCTTCATTGTATTTGATAATATTCACTTCATCTATTCCCCTTAAATAAAGCTTACTTTACACTTGTTCAGTCTAAGACAATTCAAATAATATTGTTGACATTCAATTAATTTTGATTGCTGAATTATTTCTGTAATGTTATGGAAAAAGCCACGCTTTGAGTTGCATTTTTTTAAGACTTCATTTTTAATAAAGGTTATTTCACATATTGCATAGGAAATGTTCATAAACTTAAAATTTATCTAGCATATTTCATTTTAAATTCATTTAATCAGAACATATCTTTGCAGATTGAAAAAACATACTTAAGTGGGGGGGGTGGAGTGAGTTTGGCTTAGGGACGTATCTAAACCTTAAAAATTTCAAGCTGAACTTTCAAAATTACCCACGAATATGTAATTTTCTCCATTTCTTATGTTTACTTATTTCGAGGGTGGCTGAAGCCCCACCAGTCACCCTCTGGCCAAGGACGTACCCAGGAAGGGGGGTGGGGGTCTGTAACACCTTCGAAATTTCAGTTTTTATTAACAAAGCAATAATGGTGAAGTCTTTTTGTGAAAATTTCTGCCTTTTTCATCGTTTGGACCCCCTCCGAAATTTTTGGACCCTCCCAGAATTTTTTTTGGGGTATGTCCCTGCCCCTGCTCTCCTCTCCTAGGGGGGGTGCAAGTTCCCTACCTTGAGCCCCCCCTTATGGGTGCCCATATCATTAATGTTATATTTTTCAAGTATTTAATATTATTCTGTGGTTTTCTGAACTTGCAGGTAGCAGAACAGATTTCATTATTTATTGACATTGTTGAGAAAGCAGACAGCATGGATTTCAGAGTTTGGGTCTTCTACTGGGTATCATTAAGGGTAAATAAATTTATGATATTGGTAAAATTTACTTAAAAATTCAAAATAATTTTAATCCTTTTTCTACTGAATTTAAATGAAATGTATCTGCAATATTGCCTATATTTTGGAAGTAGTTCTGAAGTAGTTCCATTACCAATAAACTTTCAAATAGCACCTCACTGGATTGTAAAACATTGAAAACCCAAACCAGTATTTTTACATAGCAGCAAGTTAATATTTAGCCCAAATGTATTTAAAATGTATCCACAATATTAGGTAAACATTGGTAATATTTCTAATGTATTCCTAATATTGACAAGTAATTAATTTTATAGTATTTTTATTTTTTCATGTTCATATACTTAATTATTCAATATTATCATTAAATTGGAAATAAATACTAATGTAAATTGTAGCAAATTAATATTTACCCATTATATTGTCAATCTTAATGAATTTAAATTAAATTTATTTAAAATGTATCCACAATATTGGGTGTATATTTCAAATATTCCTCATATATATTGCACAAGTATATATTTTTGATATGTTAGCATCTTAATATATTATTACTTGCGAATTATCACTGTTTATCTGTTACACATTATTTTTGCATTTAAAATCTGAAATAATTTTAAATGCATTCATATACAAATTTCTGAAAAATATATCTTAATAAATAAGTCAAATATTACTGAAAAATATATCTTAATAAATAAGTCAAATATTACTGAAAAATTTAATGTAATATGATTGTTCCCTGATTATCATGGGCAAGCGGGTAAATACTGTGGAAAATACAGAAAGACAATTGTCAGAGTCGGTGAAGAAACAAAATGTAAGGGGGCCCCCATTTAGACCCATACTTCTGACTCAAGCGACTTTATGTCGTAATTGCTGCCTGGATTTGAGATTGGGGGGGGGGGGGACTGAAGCCCTATAGCCACTCATCCCATTACCCCTCGATCTACCACCGAATCATTTGTTCTTGTGATAATGTTTAAATGTAAATTTTAACTGAAGACTCCTACCTTGGGTGGTCATTAGTTAAATATATATAAATTGATAATAAATGAATATTCATATAAATTGGTTGCTTTAGAAAACGAAACTTTTAGAATGTTTTTTATGTACTGAATACTCATTTTCTTGAAATATAGGAGAGTTAATAACAGCGATGACTGGGTGATTTTTCAAGAACCTTTGATAAGGGTGAATACTACTTTGGATGTCTTTAGATATAAGTATGTATTTATTTTTAATTATTTACTGTTTCAGTGTATTTTTAAATTTGGGAGTTAATTTTATATTCATATCATATGTTATAAATGTTCCTTATACACATGTCTGTGTGAATTTTATATTATTATTATTATTTGCATTGCAAAGCATCCCATTTTAGAAGAATGTATATCTTAAGCACTGAATCAGATGGGTAGTAGATTTCTCACAAAAATTGTGTTTCATTAAGTGTCTCACTGAGTAGAAACAAAATGTTTCAATCAAGTTATTATTATTTTTTTTTTACAAGAAATAATGCAATTTCTGAACAGGTTTTAAAAGAATTCAACTATGTCAGAAATTTGAAAATTCAGAATTTCTCTTCACAAGCTCTATTTATGGCAATACAAATGGTTAATTTATAGAAGTGAAATACTCAGAGAAAAATTTATAACATATTGTATTGTCCAAAATAGAGGGAGAATTAGCCATCAGATACAGTTTCCACTTTCGTGAATTTCTCCCTAAAAATGGGATAAGACCTGCAGTTTTGTTGTTCTATAAAAGTTCATCATGTTGTCTATGAAGAAGCATTCTGAATTATACCGAGTTTTTGAGAAGCCTGTCTTTAAAGCTTGCAGAGCCAAGTGATGAATAAAATATGTTACAAGAAAAACTGATTGATTTTGGCTGTTTATCACTTTATTATCTTTTTATTTTCTAGTACTCTGAACTGGTCCTGTGGAAAACCATTGAATTTTTGTCAGTGGCATGCTGTAAAAGAGAAGAAACTATTGGCATTATAAGTGGTATTCATATTTTTGTTTTATTTGTTTATTTATTCTTTAAATGTTCTTAATTACTAGTTCAAAGTCTGCATACTTTTGATCTCTGCGGTCTAATTTTTTCAAAGCTTGTATCGCATAATTTCATAATTGTCAATAACTTTTTTTTTTTTTTTTTTTTTTTTGAGATGTTTACTTTTTTGTTTAGTTTATTTTTTTTTCTTATTTTCCAAATTGATTTATATGTTTTTTTTTTTTAGTTTTTTTTCCCTAAAGTGATGTTACTTTGGGGCAGTTAGTGACTATGTATTAAATTTTATAAATTTCATGTAAATTGAGAAAGTTATTAGGGCTGTTCTTAAAAGAAAAAAAGTATAACTTTTGGTAAAGTTACACCAATGAGTAAAACAATAAATATTTATACAGTAAAATTCAATGTGGTATTCTTTATTAAAGCATTTGACCCAGGCAACTCTTTAGTATATCATTTTATGTTATGCTATATTCTGTCATTTTTTTAATCTCTATTATATGTAAATTTTTTATGTCAAGTTGCATATTTGACACCAAGTTAATAAATTGCTTGCAAAATCAAGTCTTATTTGCAACATTTTATGAAGTAACAATGAAATAAAGTATAAAAATCAATTTTTAGTCCCTTCAGATTAATTTTTTTACTCTGCACCCTCACTACCTCTTAAAAATATGTTGTAAGTAAAACCTTGAAACTCCTGTAACTTTTATTATTATTATTATTATTATTATTATTATTATTAATGTTGTCACTGCTGTTGTTGTTTAAAATGTAAACTGTAAAATGCTACTTTCAGCGATGAGATTTAAGAATTTAGTTTAATATTCAGACCTTTTTCAATGTTTATAAAGAATTCAGTTTTTTCATTTTTTTCAAAAATTTTCTGATTTTTCAGTAAGGCAAAATTGTATATAAGTAAGATAGATTTAGTATCAATAAAAATTAAAATATTTATTGCTCTTGAAATTCATAAGTATAATTGCTCAAAAGTTGTTTGGACATTCTTTCAGACTTTTTTTCCTTTTTTGTTAATCTCATATCTGTACTTTGGTACAAACCAAATCGAAAACTAGCCTACCAGTTTTGACACCATATTACATGTACCACCATTAGTGGTAAAAACAGATGAAATATATTATTTTTTAATTTTACTAATACAATATGTAAATGTAAACTTTACTTCCTTAGTAAATTCAGATTTTTTAAGCCTGCAGTATTAACAAAGTGCAATAACCTTGTCAGTGTTCACATGTTGTCATATGTATATTTGAATATTACTCAAAAATATCTTTAGTCTAGTTTTTAACTGACTTCAAGAAGATCTAGGTTATTAATTGGGGTCAGTACTCAGAGGTGTAGCAAGAATTTTCAGTGCCCGAGAACAAATTTGCATCACTTCCTGTTTACCAAAATGCGCTGGAAAAAGTTTTATATACAAATTGGTGCCTTTTGGATCCTATGCCCTGGGACAAATGTCCCCCTCTAGCTACACTTCTGAGCATTGAATCCTTGTAATTTACCAGACTGGATATGAAAAGTATTTTCAAACTTCCGTTTAATTATTTATTTCTTTTGTTTATCTTCCACATATAGATGTGATCTTTGCTAAGAATGTTGTTATTTGATGATATTTTACTTGCTGTGCATGAAAAGTTTTTATTGCAAAGTTATCACTTTATTTTTTACTCAATTTTTGATGTACCTAAAATATATTACAAGTCCTGAATATTTTCTATTTTTTAATTGATTGTAATAATTTGCAAATTTAACTCACCGATAGTAAGTAATGTGTTTAATATTTATTTTGTCACTATTAGTTTGATGTTTGTTATTACGCACAGGTTACTGTGATTCAGGGATAATTTTATTCCAAATTGCTTTGATATGGGATTTTCGCTTCAATACTGTTCCCAATTATTCTTTTTTGTGTTACCTCAGAGGATTTACCTCACAAAATAAAATTTTGTGAAGTAAATCCTACAATGTGTTCCTTACTTTTAATAAAGTATTTTGTGCTCTCAATCACTTTGCATATCAGTATATTCTAATATTAATAGAACATAGAGAACAGATTATTTTATAAAACAGTACAAGCATTTCTTATCTGTAAAATTAAGTTTTTTTTCTTTTATTTTTTGCAGGTAAAAAAATAGATTTTTTTTTTTTTTTTTTTTTTTTTTGAGCTGCTATATTTAGGTTTTATTGCAGTTTTTTTTCCATTTGCTTTTATGTTCAGTGGCAAAATTAAAATGTAAAAGGCAGCTTAAATTCTACATCTTTATTTTATTCATTTATTCATAATTTGTACAATTTTAACAGTAGGAGCCCTGTTTCCCTTCCCTCTCTTACTCAGAAGGTTACAGTATATGTAAATGTTACTTGAAAGTATTTATTATTACCATACATAAATATGGTAATAAGATATATGAAAAATGGTAATAAGAAAGTATTTATTATTACCATTTTTCGGTATGCTTTTGTGCTGTTCCAAAATTGTATTTAACCTGCTCCTAAAGGTGTTCCAAAATGTATGTGGATTTGCAGACTTTTTATTATAAAGTTATCCTCCTATTTTAATGAAACTATAAACAAAATGTTTTCTGAATCAAATGAAAAGATCTGCTGACTTATTCCTCTGTAAATTCATAACCTAGTTGAAAGTGTTAGGTTGTGCTTTAGTTGGAGATTTAAATTTGACACGAAGCCATGTACACACAAAACTAATTTTAACTAATTTTATTTTGTATGTATTTAACATAGACCTAGTTTATGCTCTAGTATATTCTAGCTGCCAACTCTTTCTGATTTTGAGCCTTTCTTCAGTCTTATTCAAATTATGGCGAGGGGGAGGGTACCCTTTTATTATTAGGATAGAATAGCAGTTATGTTTTAACTTTTATTAATTCTGTAATTACTTGTTGAAGTCATAATTTTTATCTTCCAGATGCTGTTAGAAGAATCCCTGGATGTGAAATAGTATTGAAGTACTGATATTGAATCCATTGATTGTATTTTATATATTAATGCAACAATTAAACCAAATTTGTAATAATTGTGTTGTGTGTTCACTGCCATTGCTTTTATAATTCATTCAAACCTGCGTGGGTCTCAATAAGAGATATCTTCCACTTTTTTTCAATTCGCAGGCTATTTTTTACTTCTGCATTTATGTAATCGTTTGAATTTTTTTAAATTTAGAACACATTGTAAACTAAAATTTGCTAGGCTGAAGACTACTCTGGACTTGGAAGTTCCATTACTCATGTTTTTATTTAAGACTTTGCTTATATATTTTTATTAACTGTTTTTTCTTTCTTTTTTTTTTTGGCCCTCGTATTAATTGAACTTTGTTCTAACATACTAATGAGTTTTTCTGGCTTTACTTTCATTTATTGTTCTAAATCTGTTTTCAATAGTATAATAATTCTTGCATAAA
Organism: Cheiracanthium punctorium; assembly: GCA_038373885.1. Classification (NCBI taxonomy): domain Eukaryota; kingdom Metazoa; phylum Arthropoda; class Arachnida; order Araneae; family Cheiracanthiidae; genus Cheiracanthium; species Cheiracanthium punctorium. The sequence continues at coordinate 480,758 of JAWZYV010004477.1, forward strand.
ATCTATATTAAAAGAATTTTTTTTTCAATTTGAAGTTTTTAAAAGATTAAGTAATTTGTAGCTATTTTGCTGTAAAAGTGAAATTGAAATAAATAAAATCACACTTAAAAATAAATAAAGAAATGAATGTGTATATATATTAAAAAATTAAGAAATGGCTTTTATTTTGAAGTATGTATAAATTATGTTCAGAAGAGGAATTTGGTTTTTTAAGAGGTGAAAAAAAAAATCTTTTTCTTTGAATCACCACCCTCCCCCCTCACCCAGACATTATCTATGGAGGTTAATATGGTTCACCCTCATGCTCTAAACTTCAATTATTTCTTTGCGTTATGGCAAGTCTACAAGAGGGGTGTCTTCTTGGGGGGGCTGACTTGGGTGGTGAACTTTTTAAGGATTCTAACCTGTATTCTTGCTCATGCCTCTAAACCTTAAATAATGGTTTTTGGACAAGACAAAAATGTTGGGTGTATTCAACAAAATGGGCATTGTTGGGGAATTATGAAATAATTGGTTTTGATTTATATTATTTATGTATTGGCCTGCACAAAAATATTTCTTTACCCCTTTTCACAAAAAAAGAAATCAATCAATATAAAGTAGTTTCCATTTTAGAAATATTTTATTCCTTTTTCTGGGGGGAGGGGAAAGAATAGAAAAATAGGTATTCTCTTAAATTTCCAAACATGATATGTACATTAACAGAGATTATCAGCAGATATATTTATATTTTTGATTTACCCAACAATTAGTTTATTTATTTATTTATTTATTTTTTTTTTTTTTTGGTTTTCAATTAAAGGATAGCTATTGCTCTTTTAACTTATTTTCGTGTTTCATAATTCTTGTATTTGTTCGTATAAATGACTGAAATTTAATTTCAAATAATTTCTTTTCGATAACAATTCAATCCTGTTCATTTCTTATTTATTTAAAATTTAAAAAAAAGACTTGTTAATTGTAATAAAGTTGAAAAGAAAGTTTGAATAAATTATGCTTAAAATAAAACCTATTTAAAAATCAAAATTATTAGTATTCTTTTGATTTTATATAAATATCTTATCATGAACTATTTTTATTGTTTTGTTAATACTGTTGTAAGTGAAAGTTGTTCTGAAATGTACCATAGGTAAAAAATAAGCTTTCAGGGATTTTTTATTTCAGCAGGAGAAAAGGTAACATTGAACATATCAAATATTTCTGCACACTGTTGAGTAATGTGGATGTCCGAAACTCTTATTTCTATTCTTGTTTGATCACAGATTACCTCAAATGAAGTTATAGTACTGCAGACAAAGAAAATTCTTATAAATCTCCTGCTGATGGATTTTACATAGCTCAATGGCTATACAGATCACCTCCAAGCATTTTGAAACTTTCACTTCTATTCCTGTTATGTTTTGACTAACCAAACAAAACATAAACTGTTAACGAATTCTGTAACTAAATAGATCTAGAGGTTATGGAGGTTTGTTTTAGTAACCATGTGGAACTCTTGGGGGTACCTTTTAGTGATGCCATCATCTGATTATTAAAATGAAACTCTGTACTCCTTCTTAATCTCTTTAATTTCAGAATAGGCTGTTATTTTAAATACTGTATGTTTTGTGTCAACAGTCCACATTTCACTCACTGGAATGAAAGCAAGAATCTAAAAATGCATGGGGTCAGATATTACTTGTACCATTGAGCTACGTAAAATTTATTTTCCAGCTGTTATGGATCATTCTGAACATGACAATAATCCAAGATAGCCCAGAAATAGATATCTAAGAAGTTCTGGATATGAAATAAGTATCAATTTCTGATCTTTGGATATTTTGAATATGAAATAGATAGCCATTTTTGGGATATTCTGGATCTTTAAGATCTTCTGGAAGTTTAATTATTATAACTATGCTACATATATACAGATACCTGTATATTATAGATGTTATTTACTCATTAGAGAGATCACACCTCAAATTTCTAATAGAGAAATCTATTTTATGTTGGACTTCTAATAGATATACCCAATATCCAGCTATGATGTATTAAAGATTGCCTATGGACAAACTTGGGGGGGGGGGGAGGTAAATGTGGCAAAAATATTTACTTGTACGATATGAAGAATATTTTCAAGGCGCTCGATATTGCAGATACATTTTAAATATATTTAATTTAAATTCAATAGCAGCAAAGTTTTATAATTTTTACAATACAAAGGTTAAATATCAACTTTCTACTTTTTACCAATACTAGCTTTATTCCCAGTGTAATATTGAGTAAATATTAACCAAAAAAATTAAAAATGGTATAAAGTTATGTTAAAGTAATTACTTATCCATATTGAATATATTTCCAATGTATATCAAATACTATAAATGCATTTTAAATATATCTGAGGCAAATATTAACTTTGCTACTTTGTACGAAGTTACATTTGATACATTTGACGAAGTTACAGTTGATCTTTGTTTTCAATTTTTTTTAACAATATTGAGTTAACATTAAAAAATTTATCAATTGAGGACTACTTCAAAAATATTTCCAATACAACCCTATATTAAGAATATATTTTTTTGTATGTTAAATTCAGTGGAAAAGGTATATTAGTATAGTCATACTGAAAGTATAATGTTATTTTGAGAATTTATCAGACCTAAATGCTAATTTTTACCAATATTGGAATTTTATTTACCAATATTGGAAACTGTTTATTCTCAATGTGTTCACTTACTACTTTGTAATATTATTGGTTTTTGATATCAATGTTTTCACAATATTGAGTTAATATTTAAAAGTTCATTGGTAGTGAGACTGCTTCAGAAATATTCTCAATATATAATTAATATATCAATACACACTTCATATGTTAATTAAAATTTTACAAATAATAATAACATTTTGAGCATATATCAGGGCTAAACTCTAGTTTTTACCAATACTGGAAGTGGTCTTTACTCTCAAAGTATTCACATATATGTAAATTTTAATAATTAAAAGTAATTAGTACTTAATAATATTGGAAATATTTCTAATATACACTCAATATTATTGATAAATTTCAAATACTTTAAGATTCAATAGTATTAAAATTTGACTTCAAATGGGCAAAATATTAAATTTATAATATTGGATTTTATTTTCAATGAATTCACAAGATTGGATAAATATTGATGCTATATAGAAAATATCTTTTAATGTTTGCCAAATATTTAAAAAATAATAATAATCAATGCTGTTACCAGATACATTCATATATATATATATATATATATATTTATTAGGAATTATTTTAATTTTCCCAAAATAGTGATAGCCAGATGCAAGGAATAAATCCAGGGCCGTACCCAGACAAAAATTTGAGGCAGGGTCCAAACCGTGGAAAAGGCAGAATTTTTCACAAAAAGACGTCATTATTATTATTTTATTAACAAAATTCAATTTTTTTGGGAGGGGGGAGGGTCCGGACCCCTGGATACGGTCTCGAATAATCACCCTATAAAAAGTGGCGGTCACTCTTAAAAAGGGTCATAGCTCACTCTTGATCAGAGCGCTCCACTCTTTAAGGGATGGCGTGCTGTCACCCTTTCCTTAGAGTGAGGCACTCTTTCCCGGAGTGGGTTTTTGATTTCTCACTCCTAGTCCAGAGTCAGAAATGTCACTCTTCAGAATAGTGATTTCTCACTCTATGGAGGTTGGCTGATTTTTGTCACGAAGGTAGGGTGATATATCACTCCTCAGCACTGGTTTTTCACTCTTGATTATTAAGAGAGTAATGATGGTTTCACTTCCCTGAAACGAACTCTTTTCTCACTTAGACAGTGACAAATTTCATTAAAAAGACATCAAGAAAGTGGATAAAAATATTCAAGAAAGCCACATAAATTAGTCGGAAGTTCCATGTATGAGAATATCTAAACTCGAACTCTTAAAAACCATTTTCAGCCGGGAAAAAATTTGATCAGATTTAAAACTCGTTTGCTAAAAGTTAGTTCTTATGAAATGGGATATTTTTAATATTTCAGAAAAGAAATTTAATAGAGTATTGAATGCTTCATATCTTTATTTGGGCATTACGTTAAGATACTCGGGGTTTTGCATTATGATAGCTGGTTATTTAAGTTTAACAATAAGCACCGATATTTCCACACAATTTTATTTTTTTAACAATTTGTATAAAATACGTTAATTTTTTTAAGGCATCATGTTAAAATATCTAGAGTTAGTCAAATCAAATATAGTTATAGGTGAGAAAGTCGCTGTAGTTGAGTAATGATTGAGACATGAAAAGTCTTTGAGAAAAATGTAAATGTGTAAAATTTTGCTTGCATACTACGTGAAAACGGATTAAATGAAGAAAGTAAACTTTTTCTGTAAATATTTGATTGTTACTCAATTTAGGCTTTAAATTTCCTTAAAATCTGGGTGCTTTCTGAGAGAAATAAACTGCACAATTTCTTATTCGCGCATGGCATTGAATCACCACTATATAGTAAAAATTAATTGCATGGTTAAATATAGAGTAGATGTTAAAATTTTATACTAAATTATATATTTTTTAGGTGGGTTATTAGACTTTAAAGGAAGCATTATAATCACGAAAAGTTTTGGCATTAACTTTTTGACGAAAATTCGATTTTGATTATTCTTAAATTTATTTTGATTAATTTCTGCGTGACGCCTTGACGTACGTGTGCATTTATGTGCATATGATTCATTTTGATGGCCGCATTTCCATTTTGAGAAATTTTGGGGTGACGTTTCTAAGCACGTTTGTATAATGTACGTATGTATCTAGCATAACACTAAAATAAATAGCCGTAGAATGTTGAAATTTTGAATTTAGAACTATTGTAACGTTTAGTTGTGTTTCTACCTTTCCGACCGAGTAGCTTTTTCCTTAATCACCTAAAAGACTCAATACACTAAGGTCTATGGACATCTGTGATGCATTAAAAATCTCGTTGTCAGTGAATGTTTGGGATTTCATCAAAATCTCACGACCTGTCACCAAGTTTGGTGAATTTTCATTTGTACGTCGGCCGTATAACAATTTAAATTTTTTATTTATTTAAATGAATCTCCTGAAAATTTTAATCGATGCCATAAAATTCTGCAGGCTTTTTTACGCAACTTTGTAATTTATTGTGTATGACTATGATCAATACTCAAGGAATAAAAGCCTAGGACAGTGTTGTTAGGATACTCTGTATATTTAAAGAGGGTTTCAAGCTATTTGATCGATGCGGTACTTTTTATACGATTAACTTGATATTTCCTAGTTAGAACAAGTCTCCTAACTGCTTGCTTTTACCTTTTATGCCATAAATTTCATAAATGATATTAAGCTTTTTTGCCTACTCCGTATACAAATATGTCCAACGAAGATAAATCTTTAAACAGTCATTCACAAAAAACTGCACACGTATAAATGATTTACTGAGTTATTAATCCTTTGAGGCGCAGCCCTTTCCCAATGCTGATAAAAGGGCAGCCGTTGCCATCGCTCAACTTAACTACCAGCAAGATGGCGTACGATCGAAACGTTCATCGCGTGCCACAGATCTAGAGATCCTTTTTTTGACGCAGCTGGCTGTGCGCGGCATAGCCCGTCTGCCCTTCGATTGTCCGCCATCTTGCTGGTAGTTAAGTTGAGCAATGGCAACGGCTGCCCCTTTGTCAGCATTGGGCAATCTATCCAGCTGTTCTCGCATTCTTTCATTTTTACGGCAAATGACGTGCTAAAAAGCAAAGGATTCTCATGGAGCTATGTCACCCGCAACTATTTTTATAGACATCAAATCTATTCTTCGTGACTGGCAGCAGTCAAAGCGTCAGAGTTTGGTGATCCCAGAGCGGGAACACTGCACGTTAAAGGGTTAAACTTTATAAGATTTATAGCCAGTATCACCAACGTGTAAGGATCAATCCTGATTTTCTGGTACTTTTTGTACGTTATTCTTATAGAAACAGAAAAAGAGATTGTCTATTAAATTAGCACAACTTTTACAATTTTCTAAATCAATTTCATTATAGCTAACATATCAATTAATATGGTTAAAAATAAAATAACAATGAAATAAATACCAATGAAATAACAATGAAAAATAGAATGGTGGAAAAAAAATGAAAGAAATTTTAAGTTTAAAAACAATTTTGAAAATATTCAGTTTCGATTTTTGAAGTATATTCATACCTCGTATTTCGTTAACTTTTCGTTTCGTGTTTCCCTTTAGCGTCACTTGTAGGTGACCTTTGCAGCAAATTTTGAAAACCGAAAATAAATTCTTCTGGTTTTCCAAGAAGAATGAAACAAGCAGTTTATTTGTATCCCCTTTCATTTAATAACGTCATTTTTTAAATGCATGTTTTGTTTAGGACATTCGATGCGCGTATATAACGAGGTATTACAACACATGCGAATTTAAATATTATCTGAAGAGTAAAATAATCCTTTGCTTGATAAATAACAACAGTACGCAAATTTTGTTTAATTTTTCTTGTAGAGTTTTCATTTTTGTACATTTACGAAGACCGCTTGGATAAATACATAAAAATTGGAAATTGTTTTTAATACACAGGGTGTTTTGCTTAGTCTGTAAAAATTAGTAACTCTGTTTAACCCTTTCGGTACAACTACCGCGGCGGCCACGAAATATTTTCTGCGTACTACCACCGCCCAATGGCGGTATCCACGAAACTTTCTCTGGGTACCACCGCCGCCTTTTGGCAGTATGCAAGATTCTGTTTGAATTGGCTTTCGGCAAAGGAGTTTTTTTTTTACTACAAAGCATTATAAACATTTTTATGCGATCCGAATGAAAAGCTTAATGTCAATCACACTCGAGATTTCTATGAATGCCGCAAAACATGTTTTCGCGTCTTACACTGCCGTACAGTGCAACCACTCTTTAGAAAACTACCTCGTACCCCGGATGCAATACAGCGGCCAGCATCTCCGTATAGAATTGGTTAAAATAACAACTTGCGAATGTATGTTAAAATAAATCTTTTCCATAATGAACTACTGTTTTATGAATATTTCTTTCTATGCTGATTTTCTGTAGTTTTAAAATAGAATAAATATTTAGATTTCATTGTACGTGCAGACATTTAGTTTCTCCATGTGCATTAGAATAAATATTTAGATACTTTTACAAGAATATATCACAAATGTATAAAAAAGTTATTTACGTTCGGTTTGAAAGATGCTATGGGCATAACTTACGTGATGCAGTGATGAAGATAATAATTAAAATCATAGAATTTAAAATGAAACGTTTTTGCTTTAAACTTCGATGCAGTTCAGACCAGTGAATATTTTTTAAAAAATAGATTTAAAACGGAAAAAGCATGTATAGGTGACAAACAAAATTTATAAACTTTTTCCTATATTCACAAATATACATGTGTGTATCCACATATAAATATATATATATATATATATACATAAGTATGCATATGTGATGTGTGTATGCAATATATTTCTTCCTATGTTCCGGTTCTCTCTATTGAATGTGCGACAAATGTGACTTGATTTTTCATAAGATTAATTTTTAGGGCTTTGGATGGGTACGATGCAAGTTCAATTTTGGTATACTTTGCAATTTTCCAGATTCAGATCATTTTAATTTCACGACAATTTTATAAATCAAGCTTTTTATGCATATTAAAACAACTTTTGTTTAATATTTATACTTTTCAAAGATTTTCCTAAGAGAACACATTGACATACATTCTTGATTACTATAGCTGTTTTTTCGGTTATCTACACAAACTTCTCGTAAATTACACTTTTTGTCGGATACTTCATGTGACTTATATTTAAACATGACTAATTTAAAAAGAACAAAAGTCTGGATTCATTTTTATATTGCTTCGTGCTTTGATAGAAACTCTCATCCCATTTTCTGTCAGGCATGCACTGATAAATTACATTAAAAAGACATCAAGTAATATGGATTCGACAAAAATTCCCCACATATACTAGCTGAAGATTCCCCTACTTTATTCCTCTGTTCATTATACCTGAACACCAAGTCTATCAAAAATCCCCTTTCTGTCTGAAGCAAACTTGATTAAATTTAAAAGTCGTTTACAAAATGCGAGTTCTTATTAAATGAACTACCGTATATTCTCCAAAGGACAAATATGATAGATTATTGAATGTAGTTTGACATATATAACGAGATAAGATAATAGATGGGAACTTAAAATTTATTTGCACAGAACGTAAGAATAATCGTTTGCATGGTGCATAAATACGGTATTCAAATTACGTTTAAAGTCGAGTTTAATGTTATTCATATATTTTATTAACATTATTCGCTGCAGTCTGTTTTGAGATCTATGTAAGATATGTTTCTGGGAGCAAAATTTTTCTTTTTTTTCTGATATCATATTATATATTTTTCTGATATTATTCTTCGGATATTCTGATATATTTTAAAGTAATTTCAAAAGAAACCCAAACCTTTTATATTTAAATTATTATATAAATATTACTATATTATTTTTAAATGATTTCCTCCCTTCCATTTTCGATAGCTGTACTCATTAATATGAATTCACTATTCCATACAAGTATACATAATTTTAAAAGGATACACCATAAAAGTATTCAAAAGGAACTTTGAATGTGCAAAATGATGAATAGTTTTGTAAGAGCATTCTGATAAATTATTGGATTTTTTTTTCAACCATTCACTAAATTCTAATTTGTGCTTTCATAATGTTATATACAAGAGCAAATAAAATATTTTAAATTTTTTCTCCAAAGCAAATAAAATTCAGATAAATAGTAACAAATAAAACAATAAAATAATGTAATACTTAATGCATTTATGCTTTTACTTGTCTTGTTTTAAGTAATTTGAATAGTTAAAATAACTTAGTCGTAACTCACATCAAAGGCTTTTACGTCTTGATTAACAGATTAGGACAAAAGAAAACCTTTAGATGCCTGCATACAATGGTGATGAATTTAATAAAAGAGTACCCGTTTGTGTGTTTTTTGTGTTATCCACATCTGTAATAAGCAAGACTTACAGTTTTCGTTTTAATTTAACACAGTTTTCGTTTTAGTTTAACAGTTTTCGTTACTAATCGTTTTTTATTCCCTTTCTGAATGCGAAAACTTGTTTTTCGAACATTAATTCTAGTGAAAATCATTAGTAATTTTCAACACACAAATGATTTGATTAAATCGTCTGCTTCATTCAACGTTTTTACCTAGTTAGATATTTTGTGATCTCAAAGATAAAGTTTTCCAGAGAAGTCCTACAAAAATTGATGAATTAAAACAAACTATAAATGAAAAAATCTCCTCAATAACACAACAATGTTGCGGTGTCACAAAACAAGATTCGACGTGCTTTCATTCAAAATGATGGTGAACATTTTCAACATTTGCTGTTAGGAATGATAACGTAAAAAAAATTGAACTAGGTTTTTTCAAAAATAAAATTATCACAGGATTAACTATGAGCAACACTGTGATACTCCATTTCTGTTTTAACTCACAAATAAAGTTGTAACAGTCCAATAGTGTTCGAAACTGTCTCTCACACTTCTGTCCACTTACATCTTTTCGTTTCCACTGTTAACACGATCCTTTAAGAATTTTTGTTGTTCCTACCGATGTACATATACTTGTATGCTTTAATTTTGAATAAATGATTTCAATTCATTTGATGTAAATTCTGCACACACGTACACATTTTATTTTTGTTTGCCGTTACACAAAAGAATGTTTGAATGCTATTGAAACTTCCAAAAGAGATTAAAAAAATTCATATAGCTGAGAACTTTCAGGACATTATTTATCTTTAAAAGTTTCTTGAAAATCTTCGTTTATGGTTGGAAACAACTTTTTACTACAGAACGCAGATTGGGAATTAGACTTTTATTCGAAATTTTTTTTTGAAAATACGCTTTCTACTAATCGTTTATAAGTGCAATCGGGTTAAAGAAGGTTTAAACAATTATACTTCAGTGTTAGAATATTTCCACATTCACCATATTTAAAAGTAATAAGAAAAACCACCAACGGGTACTGTTTTGAAAAATTATCACCCTGTATTTCCATAGGCATCCTAAAATATATTTCAGTTTCATATGTTTACAGAAATTGTTACATAATACAACTCCTGATTAATGAATTGTTTTTAAATTCTGTTTCGTTAATTTGGTATCTCTCCGAATCGAACAGACTTTATAGGCAATTTCCAATTTATTTTCAATTCGCATCTTATGACCAGGAAGTATTTTTTTTAAACACTCAAGTGTTCATGCACCTTGCTAAAATTGGAAGATGCCAACCGATTGGCGAAAAAGAGCACTGGGGTTAATCCCAGAATACGACACGTCTGCCAATTTGGCGATTATTTTTTGACGCCCTATTTTAAGCTTGATATCAAATTACATCATCGACGTAGTTAAAACTATTTCTATCATTACTTAATATTATAATTAAGTACACACTTTTACTGTTATTAATAAAACTTCTATTATTATTACTTAATAGAGAAATGTAATTTTGCTGTGTAGCCATTTAGCGCTTTATTATACATCCATTTTGCTGCTTTACCATGGTCTTCGATAGATCTGAGTACTGTTGTACGTGCACTTTAAAGTTTAGCCAATGGTTAACGTATAGGAGGTGACGCTCTAAACCCATTTAAAATTGTGTGTATACAGATTTAGCTGTTTATGATTAATACTATTCAAGAGCGGATTTACATATTCGTTACCTATAGGCTGAACAAAAGCTCACCTATGGACTAAATTAAAGCACTGATTTTTCTACTTGCCTTCGAAAAATTTCTGCCGTAGGCTATAGCCTAACTATCGATTTAAGAAATCCGCCACTGATTAAGCTCTTTATGATTAGATTGCCCTCATATTCTTTGAACTTATTTCCTGGACTTTCTTTGCCTGTATAACTCCTTTTTCTGCATAAAGAGTTACAATGCAGTGAAATATAAACATCTTCTTTCACTACCAAATCATATGCGCTAATATTTTTGGTCAGTTGTTACAAACGTGAATTTTGACATTTAGACCACTTTTTTAATTTGACACTACAAATAGATTGGAAAATTTTCCTATTTTTAAATTATTCATTGGAACTGCAGGTACTTTATGTACTTTTCTTGGCTCCGAAACCTGCTTTTTAAACGAAGCAAATGAAATGTATCTAATTACTGCTGTATTCCTAATGACTTGGAATATATATTAAATAAATCGCTCAAAGCACACAATTTAAATTTTTGGTTAAAAAAATGCAAATGTAATAAACAAGTCAGATTTCTTGCATTTCATGGAACATATGTCTATCTGTACAAATCAAATTTAAGCTCTTATAATTTTTATACAATATTTATTCATTCAAAAAAGTTAAAAGTAACTCTTCTCAGATTTTCATGTTGAAGTAATTAAATAAAATACTTGAAAGCAAGCATAAAATTTTATTTCAAATCAATAGCGATTCAGCAATTTACTCAGCAGCCTTATAGAATTTACAAGGGATTTATGTATTTTGCAGAACAAAGATTCCACTGCAGAATTTAATATTTATCATTCAAACTCATCTGCAACTTTCAGAATAATCAGGCCTCTGAAAGAAAATTTGATTAAACCAGGAATGTGTATTTGACCGATTGGTTCTTTAATCAATGTACTACAAGTATACTTATGTTCCCTTACGTAATTTTCTTTCTAATTCTATTGAGGAATTTTATATTGATGATTCGCAGAATTAAATTTTGTTATGTACTGAAAAATAACGCCAGCACAATGTCTGAATACTGAATTCGTATTTGTTATAAATTAAAATGCATCATTTTAATATTCTTTTCTTAAAATAGTAAGTATCGAAAACTGATTATTTAGATAATATTTAAATTATTTGCCATCTAACTGGGTATTGCATCGGAATTTCATATTCAGTTTAATAACTCGCGGTTCCCAGGAGTACTGAAGATGATTCAAACTAACCCTAACTCCCGCTGCAATGGTGTACTGGGGGAAATAAAAAGAAAGAACGGATATCGGATATAAGATAATCGGATACAAATGGCCAAACCATGTATAGATCCCGCGTTTGTTTCGAATTGATGTTTGCACAGTTGTTAGCATTATCTAAGAAACACCGTGTGGAGGAGGAATGGGGGAGGGTGAACAATTAAAAAAAATTTTTTAGTACCTCATTTCCCTCCCAACCTTTAAGCCATGAAAAATATGTGATAAACTTATTTTGGACTCATCCTTTCTAAAGGAGCACAATACTAGAAATCCCGAAATTGAATTTGTGGTATTTGCGTTCACAAATGGAACGTTCACAATGGAGGAATGGGAAAACTACGTCTTGCCCAACCTGTCCCCCTCAGGATGCGAATTTCTGAAAGTCGCTTCTTACCGCATCTTTCGTTCAAAATGAGCAAGCTCCAAAAACTTCACAACTGTATCTTTTATTGTTATAGTTGGAGGTTGATAATTCCGTTAAAATTATATGAATAAATAAGACTTACACTAGACTGTGGATGAGCGAGAGCACATCCTAGGACATCTTCCACATGCTCGTGCTTTGTTAAATCCATGATGCTTCTTGATCTTTTACGATTTAGAACGCTACCGGTTTCTCTTAAACGCGTCACTACGTTCGATATTGTACTAGCAGATGGGTGATTGTCATTCGGAAATTTTATAGCATCTGCTTCGCAGCCTCTCGCTTATTCCGATGAAATTCTCCGTAAAGTAGCACCATTTCAGTGTATTAATTAATATTAAACATCATCTTTTTTTATACTCAATAAGCTACCAATTCAAATATCATGAACTTTAGACAAACACTAACAATGAAAGTTAAACAAAAGTTTTTCAACTCCAGTAAACTATTAAAATTTAATGTTTATCGTCTCTTTGCCATTTCAGCAGGAAAACTGAATCTCGAGCAATTATCCCCAGCCAACCATTTTATCTGAAACACGATATTTCATTTCAATTTATTCAAATACACTCAAAAATTTGTTAGAAGTTTAGATGTTCTATCTTTTTAATAAAATTCTAATTGTTTCGACAAAACATTTTTTGATTTAGACAACTTAAAATTCTGTCACTTCATTTAGAGGAAAGATTTTCGAAAGACATCGAATAAATTTTTCTACAGACTCGCTATAACCTTCTGCTTATAAATTAGTATTCTAAAATTAGTTTTTCTTCTTTCACCACATTCTGCCAGAAAATTAAATGAAAACCTATAATTTAAAATTTCAATATTTTTACAGTCCCCTAACGGTTTATCGTAACGGGACATTTTTGAACTTGGAAAAACGACTTAAGTCAAAATGTTTGTTGCTTCATAACTCGGTGAATTTTGCTTGTATAAGGACGAATTTTTTTTACTGTGCATGAAATTGTATAAGGAAATTTTTTTTTAATATAATTGATAGGACCGGGGGACCGTATAATAATTTAAACTTCTAATTTAAATTTTATGGGAATTTATTTATTGACTTCAATTTTTTCTGAGAAAATAGATTATACATTTTAAAGCATTTTTGCAAATGGAACTATGTGTCTCTGACTAACGGTTTAGGAGATAGCCATTGGACAGCGTTAGCACTGGACATCCTTTATTTAAATGCAGTGAAACCTTGATACAACGATACTTAAGGGACCCAATAAAATTATCGCTCTAGAGAATTGTATCCTTATATCGAGGAGAGATTATATTGCATGGAAATTATGCGGTACAGCAAAATTTTATTGTTTTAAGAGGTTTATCGCTTTATCGAATATCGTTATAGCGAGGTTTTAGTATATATATATATATATATATATATATATATATATATATATATACAATACATTTTTTTTCAAATGTTACTGTCTTGACATTTGTAATAGTGCTGTTTTTAGCTACATTTAATGCAATTTCCAAGCGAATATTTATTTTCGTTATTAATAAATTGAAAATTCAATAACATACTCCATGTAATGGTCTTAAATCGAATTGTAGAACCATTATCAACTATTAGTATAATTTATTATATTTTAAATTACACCGGGATGCAGACTTTATATCAACTTTCTGTCATTTCCAGACCTATATTCAGATCAGGGGCTAGCCAAGGTCCCCCCCCCCCTCCCCACCATGAATATTCTTCACTCCCTTATCACACACACGTATACATAAATGTGAGTTACAGTAGTCGTAACCCCCTTCCATGAAAAATTTCTGGCTACGCCACTGATTCCGATCAAATAATAAAAGCTTCAAAGAGAAATATCAATCATTGCTATAAATTTGAATAATATACCTCACACTAAAAATATTTTGGATAAGTTTAAATGTAAATTTTACGTGATTTCCAGATCCTAGTTTATCTATGCTGTCTGTAAATGACGTTTAAAAGCAATTAAAAATGTTCCTAAGGGAATTTTCGGAATCATTTATTTATCGCATTAAGCTTCTAAACTTTTTAAAGATCTTGCCAGAACTGTGTGCAATCAAATATCTAAAGAAGAAGTCGGTAAATGTATTTTTAAAATAAACATCTTTTTAAAATATGATTTTATAAACCTTTGTGAGAAAAACAATGCCTCATGTCAATCTTCACATGATATATTGAGCGAAGAAAATAAATTCGTATTAACAAAATGTTATTGATTTTAATTCAAATAAATTAAGTATTCAGAACAATCGAATCACAATAATTTAAATACTTTTTTTTTTCATCGAACAATAATTGCGTTTGTATTCTGTGTATGCAATTTTATTTTTCTTCTTTTTTAATTTTATAGATATCTTCTTCATTCGTTTAATTATAAAAAGAAAAGTTACATTTTGTTAATTCATTTCCATCAAAACATTATTTTTTATTTCTTTATCAAAATAATCATTATAAACATATTAATAAAAAGTATTTTGGAACAAAATTTAAGAATAATTAGAAAAGCATCTTTAGTAAAGTAATAATTTTTTTTATTTTTATGTATTTTTATAAATTTTTAATCTGTCGTATTTTTTTAAAAATAGCATTATTATCTGCTTATCGTATCGGAATAAAATAGTTTAAATTATTGTTTACGTTAACGTAATTACTTTTCTTATGAATTTGTATTTTTATTTAATACTTATAATTTAATTTTTTGAAATTTTAATGTAAACCAATCTAAATACTAATATACTTTTTGTAGTTTCAAAAAATATTTTCTAGTGGTCTGAGACATTTTTTACACAAAACACTTAAACAAAGTCTGGAAATACGCTTGTAATTAAAGTTTGTTTTTTAATAATTAAGACTTATTATATAATAATTTTTATTTGTAAATATAAAACTTAATTTTAAGCATTTTTTAGACAGGGAAATATTAGTACAGTGTCTTGGAGAGAAAACGCACTACTCGGTTAGTGAAAACGTGGTAATCATCAGGTAAAATTATCAAGAGGAAACGAATCTTCAAAGCAAAATAAAAAAACAAAAAAAGAATGGTGGTGGTGGTGGGGGGGGGGGGAGATAATGACATTTATCATCAAAACTTAAGATGAAATTTCCCAGAACAAATATTAACTACCTGAAAATCCATGAAGTGTATTTAAGAAATGAAGACTAGAATAGAAATAATACTAGTTGTGCAATTTATACTAAGCCAAAGATCCGTATCAAAACTTAATTAATTACATATTATACGACATGGTGAAACTAATATTTTAAAGACTACTATGCTACTACTTCAAACATATGCCACAAAGTATCGCTTATAAAATGCAAGTTACAAAGCAGTAAAATAGTGCGATCATGTTACTTTGTAATGTATTATTCAAATTGCATTGTATAGACCATAGGTTCCTAACGTGGGCGTTTGAGGCTTTCAGGGGGGCGGTAAAAGACCCAGAGAAAATTAGGGGGCATTGATATGGCACGGAGGGGCGTGGGACGATTAACCAAATATAGTCTCAGAAAGACTTAAAAATCACTCTGATAATTCATTTCTATCACGTGTGCGAAAATTCACATATTTCGATATGAGACTTCGCTGTTGAGAGAAAGAGATACCTCTCTAAAACTTTTAGTCCTCCTTTTTAAATGAAGAAGAAATTCAGTACAGTTTCAATTCCAACGATATTCTATATACTAGTAATTTTTTTAAATTTAATTCTTGTTTTCACCATGCATTATGTACGCTCTTATTTCTCTGGAGTGGGAGGGGGGCGGTATTGAAATATTCACTAGAACCAGTTGAAAAAAGGTTGGGATCCTATGGTATAGACGGTCACCGAAGTCTAAAGACAGGATTCCATGGGCCTTTTTTTATTGAGGGGGGGGGGGAGGAGGAGGTGTCAGAGTCTTTGTTTTACCATTGCCTTGGCATCTGAAGGAGCTGCGAGAGTGGATCACAGCGGCCTCTAATGGCGTTACAAGAGTGAATTTTGTCAATACAATATATATATATATATATATATATATATATATATATACATATATAACAAATAATTTATTTGCTTACCATGGTCGACACTAGATATTTCATTATCAGCGTGAAAATACTATTCGGATGCACCTATGCCGTAAAGAAATATGAAAGTGATAATTATAGAAAGAATTTTTTTTAATTGTGTAACAGTAAAAAAAAACTAATACATATCATATTACGTTGCTAGAAGTAACTTTTAGATCAAATCCGGTTACCAGATCAATATTAACAGTATGCAAGAAAATATACGATTGCTTTAATCTAACAGTAATTGATATCTTCAAAAGCAAAATGAGTTTGATAAAATGATAAGATTATGAAGCTTAAGTAATACAGGGTGTTCTTACCAAACTGACCTCCCTGTTAAACCCTACCTGATTTCAAATGCTAATTGTACGGAAAGTATGAATCCTGGAGCGGTTGAGGTTTGCGGTGTCATGCGTAGCAAGAATAAAAGCAGATCTTATTTTTCTGCAAACTTTTTATCCGATTTTTTTTTTCATTTTTAAACCTTTGAAGCAACTCTCTGTCAATGTCGAAAAAGTGTCGCTGTTGAAATTGCACGATTTAACTAACAGCAAGATGGCGGTCAATCGAATTGCCCAGTGCGTGCCATACAGCTCAAGAACATTTTTGACACAGCTGGCTGTGCGGCGCAGGTCAGCCAGCACTTTTCGCACAACTAACATATGAAATCAGGGAGATTTCATGCGGCTTCCCTGCATAATTTAAATTTTAAGTAATTCAGAACAAAAGTATTACATAGTCTATGTATAAAACTAGTGACGTCAACGTGCCATCAAGTATAAAAAATGCAAGAAATGTGCATCATCAAAGAAGGTAAAAGAACCTTGTATTGATTTATATTTAATTTTGGGCCGCACTATATCTCCCCGATCCCCGATCTCACCGCGATATCTATATTTAATGTTAATATTATTGAAAATTAAAAAAAAGCAAATGATGTCACAGTTATAATTTATAAATGTGTAAAGAAAAAGAAGATAAGAAATAGTACGAGTAAATTGTATAAGATATTGTATGTTTGGAAGTTAAGTAATAATAATTAAAGAAAATGTTTTAAAATCTGTCTCTTTTATTGAGCCGGTAATTATATTTTGTTTCAGGAACCTTTAAATAGGAAAATTTTATTTTATTTTAGGAGTTGTTGGTTGAGGATTTTTCCGAAAGATAGTATTTTTGGATTATTGCGGATTTGTACTACCGCTTACGATTTAGAAAAATCTAACTTATGTAATCTACCTACATTAATAATTCAACTTTAAAATTTTTTAAGGCCAAAGAACTATACCACACCCCATTTTACTTCACTTACTAAATGTGTTTCCAATTTATCTGCCGTACATTAAATAATCTTTTCATCAGTTATGCACAAAAGAAGCATTTTCCTTTTCATAGTAATATTTTTATAGATATAAATTAAGGTTCCAAATGTGACTGTGACTTTTATGAAGGGAAAATATTTTGACGATTTTTGTCTGCTTCAAGACGTGGGTGGGACTATTATGCGATTGCGACTACTACGCGAATAAACACGGTAAATATTAATTTTATGGTTCTAAAATATGCACACACTAAATTTGTAAATAAAATTAGAGAAAAACGTATTAGAAAATATCACTATAGTCATATTAAGTTTACAACATTTTCACTTTATTTATTAGCACTTTATTTCCCTTTATTATTAACAGTTTTTGATTTAATATTTTAAGATATTAAATCAAAAACTGTTATTTTACAATAACTATTGGACATTATATAACTGAAAATCTACAGCAAAAGTGAACTTTGTCACTGTTTTCTCAGTACATTGCAATACATTTGGTTTTGACAACTTTCTCACAATACTTTTGCTGTCTGCTGTATAAATGTCTGCGTCATCAAAAATAAGTGCATCACCTGGCTGAATTCCTTTCATATTGTGCACTTCAATTTCATTTTTATTTTCGTCTACAACGTGTTTAAAACTGCATTTTTTCGTAAACCTTGAATAATACGAAATCTCCACATCAATATTAAAATCTTCTACATCTCCAAATTCCAAATCCGTAAAGACAGATTCTCTAGAAAATTCTCCTCATTCTTCCTCTTCTTCAGTTGAGCTATTCTTGTAATTGCTTACATTTTTTCTCTTTTTCTTCATATCATTATGTCTTTCACTCTTCTTTTTTTCAATCATGTCATTTTGATTTGTGATTTTCACAGGTGTATCTGTTGAATTTCTGATTTTTTTAGGTTGCCTCTCAGTTTTTTTCCCTTTTGCATCACAGTTAGGTTTGTGTTTGTGGAATAAGGCCGATTGACTGCACTAGGTTCCTAGGCCTATAGGGGGAATGCCCTCCGTGGGCGACTTTCTAATTGATCCTAGCCGGTATTTGCACGAAGTTTCGGATAAAACCACATATCACAGCTAGGAAAAGACTTTTACCATCTCTGGTGTCATTTTTTGTTTTACATAATTTTTTTGTTTGAGAAACTGAAGATTCTATGGTTTATGTGTAAGACTTATTTAGATAAATTTAGATAATTCAAATATTAAAAAGTAATAAACTTACAGAAAGCCAACAAATACATAAGTGGGGACGCAGTTGGCCACTGTCCCGCTGTTCCATATTTCAGGCGATCCAGTGTGCCCTCATGAACCATTGCATTATTTTTCTCCTCAGAATTCCAAATGATTAAAATATCCATTTAAACAGAACATGATAGAAAATAAGGTAATTTAAACTACATAAACATACCAATTACTCATATTTATTTGACTAATTGCAAGTGTAATAACATAAAGTCTTACTTTCTTGAAATTTCATGCAGATGATCAGAAAACAAAATGTCTCTTTCTTCCCGTCAAAATCAAAGTGAGATGTTCTACTTCTTCCACAGATTTAAGTTGTTTGATATCTACTTTAAATTATTTTCTCATTTGAAAACTATTCACTGAACCAAAAATATCTTCAATGAACCACTGTATCCCCTCTCTCTCCTATGAGTTTTATAATAGATGAAAAACATAAGCCTGTGAAGTACGACAGTATAACATGCATCTTTTAAAAATATGTATACAGTATAAAGTACCATTGAAATATTTTATATTTCTTACTTTAAGTTAGAGTAAAATACTAGTTTTGCAAAGTAGTTTCCGTTGCGCATTAAAGAAAGTGAAAGAATTGAATTTATTTTTTACATGGAACTTATTTTAAAATTTTTAACTGCAATTCAAACTACATAAGTTTCTCCTGTTAAAACATGGATTCACTTTTAGAATAAAATTAACCCATATAACGAATGTAGTCAAATTATTTTTTAAATAATAAAATGCGTGACATGATTTCAGAAAAAAATATATTTTAGTGTTATTTTACGTTTTATCAATCATACATGTTGGTTAATAGCAATATTACTACCATATGGAACTGGATAAGAGCATTGTAAGGATAATAATTTAGGAAAGCTTATTGTTTACTAAGATAGTTTAAACAGAAGAATATTATTTATCGGGATAAGGAATTTAAAATTTCAGTTTTTGTAGAAAAGAATCATAAAAATAGCAATCTGTTTAGGATTTTCCTTCAAATCAATACCTTAACTTCTTGAACAAATAACAGATGGCGCTAGAGTTAAGATTTATTTTATTTAGCAATGCAGAAATTTAATCTCCTTTTCTGCGTTAAAATAATTTTGAAAAGAGGAACCTTTTTTTTTTTTTTTACAGACAGGTAATATCTTCATAACATTGCGATAACATTGCGATAACATTGCGATATTTAGGAATTAAAAGCGTAATAATAAAAGATATTTTATCTGCGTATGTCTTACTTGCGTATTTTTGTTAAATTTACAATGAAGTATGTGGAAGTAATTATTTATGTACTGTATGATGATATTTTTGATAAAAAATGGAATAATTATGTATTCAATTTGTAAAATTTACGCTTAAAATACTAAGTTTGTATTTAAAAAAATCTGATGATTCAGATAAATTATTGGATCAATCTTATTCATCTATTTAACACATTAGAATGTGTTAGACAGTTATTTTCTATTTAATAAATCGAGTAGTGGCTCAGATATAGCATCCGTTAAAAAAAGTAGATGAGAACTTCCGCCTTGAATTGCGATTAACAATTTTAACTGTCATCTCTATAAAGACGATTTTCACCATTTCTTTTAGAAAACGAATTCGATGAAAGTAACACTAGGTGCAATTAAAAACTAGCAGAGCGAGAAATTATTTGTAAAGGATGTTATCAATTCAGATTTAGTAATAATATTAATTTTCTTTCTCCCTTTGACTTGAAATTTTAACTACGTGCGACAAACTTGTCTAAAAAGAAATGAGATTTTTTTTTTTTTAAATTGAAAACGAAACGACGGATTATCAGCAATTATTACTGCTGAAAAAATTCGTCACATGGGGTGGGGAATAACTGAATTATACTACTAATAGAATTTTTTTCCTCAATAAATTTTATTTTTCTTAAAAATCTATCCTCACTACATGTGTTTAGTCACAGTTTTAAAAATTTTATTTATTTATCAAAACACACATTCAACAAATTTCGTAAATGATTAAAGAAAAAAGTAAAATAACTTGTAAAATGCCTTACCAAAACCTGAAAATACTTCGCCGTACGTACTCTTAACTGTGTTCTGAGCCCCTCTAAAATATTTTGGTCACGCTTCGATTTTTTATAATTTTGTAGTTCTTTGTTACGCATCTGAATGGACTTGCTGCAGAAGTGTATGGTGAAGATATACAAAAGCTTGTTATATTCTATGATAAGTGAGTGCTTAAATGTACGGAGTGACTATGTGAAGAAATAACTTAGTGTATGTTCATGTAAAAATAAAAATGACGTTGCCAAATCTTTTGCTGTTGTTTTTAATTTATCAAACAGCTACTACTTTCCTAATGCCCCTCGTATGGATATTAATGCTAAGTTTCGTCCACTTTAATTCTATATTTTTGGGTTATCACCAGTTTTTCATTATTTGCTTTTGGAACCAATGCACAACGAAAAATATTTGCATTTATTTTACCCGCACATTGTGCTGTAGATACAAGCAGCTACAACAGAACGTAAGGGTAAATTAAAGAAATATATATACATATAGATATACAGGGTGTTCCAGAATTATTGGGACAAACTGTATGGTTAGATTATCCTCATAATAAGGATTCAGAATCACCTAGCAATTTGGGGTCAAAAACCCTGTTTTCCCTTACCTGTTAATAATCACTTTAGAGAAAGAGCCGAAGTGTTTGCCTAATTTCTTAACCAAGTTTCAGAGAAAACGGGATTTTATTCAAAAATTCAAGCCTCTCAGTCGGTCCTATTTTTTAAAAATTCCTACCTCCATAAATAATAGAGTAAAATGTTCTGCTGCTGCTTCAGTTGTTAAATGTTATTTTAGATGTCAAGGTTTCGCCTACCAAACCATTAAAATACTAGGCTATGAAAATAAAACTTCGATGAAGGTAGGAATTTAAAAAAAATAGGACCGACTGAGAGGCCTGAAAATTTCATCCAAGAAATGAAACAGAATCTTTAAACTATTAATTTTAGTCACATGTTTTCTCCAAAAGATACATTAGTTCTGTATGAACAAGGGTCGAAAAGTTCACTAATATTTCAGCACTTGTTCCAAAGTGATTATTAACTGCTACAAAAATACTGCTATGATGCCATCAAATAAAGGACAGTTTTGAAGGCTTTGGATTTGGGAGAAAGAGTTTTTTAAGATGTATGGTTCCTTTAGGCTTTCATTTCAATTGTTCCTAAGAACTATCACATCTTATTTCAAAGTACAATTTCTCAGCACAATATCTCGATAAACATAAATATCTATGGGCTACCGGGATTCGAACCTGAGCCCAAGCCGTTCACATTGGG
Source organism: Cheiracanthium punctorium (assembly GCA_038373885.1). Taxonomy (NCBI): domain Eukaryota; kingdom Metazoa; phylum Arthropoda; class Arachnida; order Araneae; family Cheiracanthiidae; genus Cheiracanthium; species Cheiracanthium punctorium. The sequence goes on from JAWZYV010004477.1 coordinate 503,137, forward strand.
GGCGGCAGCGACTGGGGTGCAAACCCTCGCAGCCCTAAAGTCCCTACTGGATACCTGTTTTCGAGTTAAGTTACGACGATATGCCACTATAAATTGCCATTTATCGCAGTCAAAACTTTTACGATATCACCACTATCGGAAACTGAATTTAAAATTCTGAAAACCCAGAAGCCATATTTTATTTGGGATAACCGATAATGCTACTGATTTCACTCGAACCGTTTCAATTGCTTTTGATTAGACTCGTTGCAATCTGGTTTTCCTAGAGCCTAATCATACATCCTATACATTTCTTTTCGATAAATGCTTCTGAAAACCCAGAAGCCATATTTTATTTGGGATAACCGATAATACTATACTGATTTCACTTGAACCGTTTCAATTGCTTTCGAGTAGACTCGTTGCAATCTGGTTTTCCTGGAGCCTAATGATACATCCTATACATTTCTTTTCGATAAATGCTTCCATTGAAACTACAGAAATTAATGTCTTTGTCAGTAATAGTCTGTGTATTGTTATAGAGTTTTGCATCTTGATGGATTTATGTCTAATAGAATGTGCAAGCATGGCTTAGAGGTCGTTATCTTTGAGCGAGTAATTTCCCCTATTTAGTCAATTCAGATTAAAGCCGTTGTAGAACAACGCATAGTACAAGCTAACTCTCTCACACACACTAGTAATGTTGTATGTTTGGCATATCATGTTAGTTACGTTAGAATAGTTTCCTCAATTAAATCTATCGGAGCGATTACATTCATGCTAAAGCATATATACCTGCGTCCAAGCAGACAACCTGTTATATTTCACACATGGTTACGTTTGAGGTAGCTATCTAATTGGTTCAGATGCCGAGCAGCTACTAAAACCGATATGTGTGGATTTTCACGTTTATTTCAGACAAAAGGTCTTTTATAGTAAGTGAATTTTTGAAGTTTAGGAAATTATTAATTGAAATAATAATAAAAATAAGCCATGTAGTATATTGTTGCGAATTACATTCACCGATAAATAATGTTCCGTTGAATCAACAAAGATTTTGTTAAACCAACAAAATCATCTGGTTGAAATAGCGCCTCCCAAATTTTCGTCAAATTAACAAAATTTCGTTAAAAGTATTTGATTATTTCAACAAAATATTTTGTAAATTTAACCAAACAGTTTATTTAAAAAATTAATGCTTTGTTAATTTAACATATTTGTTCAAATGGTTTATTTGGTTAAAGTAAACTAAATTATTTATTTAACTTAACCGATTTTTTTCTAAACTAGTTGTTCATGGCTCATTCAACATAATTATTTTGCTATTTTTTAACCCACAAACAGTTGGTTGAAAGTTTCAGAGGTAAGACTGATTAATTCATCTATTCATTAAAATTAACATCTTTATCTAAGTGTCTTCATATATTTATAAATTTAAATTAAACAAATTCGATGCCAGTTTTTCTCATACAGAAACCTTAGTGAAGTAATCAAAAATCGCTTTTAAATTCTTGATAAAATAAAATAAATTGGCATATTTTCTCAAACATTCCATTATAACTAGAGGTCTAGTTTTTTTCACTTAATAATGATCGCGACTGCAGTTTAAACGGGAAATGAAGAATTCCCGTCAACTATTTTGAAGATGTGTTTTAAAGTGCTCCGTAAACTCCGCCTTTCCTTTTTTTTTCTTTTTGGAAAGACCAATCGATCCAACACGAAATCCGTATTCTAAATAAAAGTTTTATTTCGTGCACAATCACTTATGTAGCAGAAATTAACCACCTTGATAAACTTAATACAAAACTAATAAATAATGAACCTAATATAAACATTTATTAACGCCTGAATGTTTCATTTGGAAAATGAATGTATTTTCTTTTAGAAAAAATAAAAATAAATATATAAGTGCTAAGTATAAGCAATTTTTACCACTATTTTCCACTAACTTTGCCTTATAGCTCTTCAATCCTCACTTTCACAGAAATAGATTTAAAGCAAAGTTGTACAGTATTTAATTACCTTACACCGTTTGACTGCTATCCATCAAAACCTCATACACCCTCCAATAAAAGTATTCGAGCATGAGAGAAATTTCCTATTTCAGATTTGCAAAAAATAATTGAGTTTTTGAAAAACGCATAACTTAATAGAAACATGGAATGTCATACTTATGCATAGCCTAACTCATATTCTATGATAAATAATTTTTAATATACGAAACCATCGGAGGAAATTTCTCTCTTGCTCGAATGCTTCTTTTGGAGGGTGTACATTCCAAAATCGCAATAGCGCTGCATTGCAGTCAAACGGTTAAATCGAACTTTTATTTGCTATTGTATTTTTAAATTATTAAAAGTTATAGCAGTTTGAAAATTTCCATAGATTTTATAGAATTTGAATGAAAACTACATTACGCGTTCGAGTACAAGAAAATCTAGAACCTTTTTTTTTTTATAAAGGCTTGTAACTTCGGGAAAACACTGATTGGGTATGTTGTATTAAACAGAAAAGTTCCCCCCCTCTAGGGGTGCCGCACGCCCCTCTTAGCCCCCCCCACCAAAGTTCCCTTTTTAGATTTTTACTTTTATCTCAAAAACGGTAGTTCTTAGCAAAAACATGCCAATTACAAAATGAAAGCTGATAAAATGTCCTACAAGATTATGATTGGTTATTTTCCTCTATAACCAATAGCTTTTGAGATATTTTTCAGAAAACATCGCAAATTTATGAGAAACGTTTATTTTCATCCGGTATTTCGACTAACCTTGTCTTTTAGCTGCTGACTCTTAATTCCGAGAATCAAGTCATCGGACTGTCAAAATATGTAATCTCCTTTTTTCAGGAAATCCTCCTCTTTGAAATTTTCCTTAGCTTTAAAATAAAATCGTTCCATAGATTTGTGGTACTGTTATTGTATACATGTTGCACATTAGAGAAGTAAGTGTATTATAGTTATATAGTAATTTTTTATTAATTTTGCAGTAATTATTAATTCTGATGATGAATCATCACTGAAATGCAAATGTCAAAGTACATAAAATTGAACAGATAAATTGCATTACAGAATTCTGTTCAGGTAAAAAATATCCCTTTCACAGGATTCTTTTTTTTTGGGGGGGGGTTAATTTAGACTTTAGCTCTAACATTTACGAGTTAAATATGTGTTTATATTCGAATAAAAGGTAACTATTTAAGCAGAACCAATAGGAAAAAAGAAATCAAAAAGGAACGAAGTTGAAAATTTAACCAAATCATACACTCATCATTTTGTAATATAAATTATTATTGAAAAAAGATACCGTTTTGCATGAAAACTTTTTGGGGAGAAGGGGGACGCCCCCCCTCCCAGCTAGAAGAACTTCCCTGTTTCTTAATTTTTCACCACCTACAAGTGATTTCCCCAAGTTTCGAAACTTTATTATAAATTTTTAACTAGATTTTCTTGTACCCTGACACTTAATGAAGTTTTCATTCGAATTCTCGAAAATTTATCGAAAATTTCAACTTTTGATAATTCTATAACTTTTGATAATTCAAAAATACAATTACAAATAAAAAATCAATATAAAGGCAATTGAATACACTACAACTTTGCTTTAAATCCATTCCTGTAAAACTGAGGGTTGACGAGATATACGGCAAAGTTAGTGGAAAATAGTGATAAAAAGAAGTGTTTCTTAAAAGTTTACGATTTTTCTAAAACGTATGTCTCGAAAACATTTGTACATAGAAAAAAATAACCGCTAACATTCTTGTAGGAAATTTCATCAGCTTTCATTTTGTAACTGACAATTTTTTGCTGAGATGCACGGTTTTTAGATAAAAGCGAAAATCCAAAAGAGGAAGCTTTTGGGGGAGCAAAGGGGGAATGCGGCACCCCGAGAGGGGGGAGCTTCTCTGTTTCATACAACTACATCACGAATCAATGTTTTCCACAAGTTTCAAAACTTTATAATTTTTTTCCTAGATTTTGTCGTATACTGTGACGTAATGCAGTTTTCATTCGAATTTGTTAAATTTATTGAAAATTTCGAATTACTATAACTTTTGATCAATTAAAGATAAAGTTACAAATAATAGCTTATTTTAAAGGTAATTGAATACTATACAACCGTGTTTGGGTAACAATTGTTGTAAAACGGATGATTGAAGAAATATAAGACAAAATTGGTTAAAAAGTGGGATAAAAATGAGCGTTTTCCAAAAATTTGCGAGTTTTTCTAAAACACATCTCGAAAGCTATTGTATATAGAAAAAAATACAATTAAAATTTTATCAGCTTTAATTTTGTAGACATTGTTTTGCTAAGATTCACAGTTTTTGAGATAAAAGCAAAAATCGAAAAAAGGGGGCCTTTTGGGGGAGAGGGAAAGGGGGAACACTGAACCTCGAGAGAGGGGGGGGGAGTTTTTTGTTTCATACAACTACATACCTAATTAGTATTTTCCCCAAGTTTCATAACTTTATAAATTTTTTCCTCTTTTTCCTAATTTGACTGGACTACTAAGTTTGTCTAGGACACTGAATTGTTTAAGCTAAATCTACAGATACATTTAAGAAAACTAAACTAAAATTATTTTAGTAACTAGATAAACTATTTAAGCTTACCTTTTATACTTTCAAAAAACTGAGAGAAAACCCAGTTGAATATTTTTGTGTTTGATATTATCTATACTTAAGCGTATTAGCAGACATAAGTGTAGATCCTCAGCTCTTTCGTAAACGAACAAATTCTCTTCTTGCTTGCCCTGTATTGCGCATATCCTTTCCGAATGCGTAATTTGAGGGTTGGACGATTTCAAATGTCATTGGCTCCGAATTTCGACGACACGTTTTGTTAAATTCAAAAGGCATTTTATTAAATAAATTTGGTTGAATCAAACATACTTTTGTTAAGTTAAAAAACGTTACGAAACTATATAATCAAGCAAGTTTTGTTAAATTCAACAAAACACTTTTTAGCGTGTACAAAAATTTCGTTTTCACTTACATTTATTGCTTTTAATATATCGGGAAATATTATGTCAAAAAATTTATGAAGCATAGTATTAAATAGGTATTTTGTTAAAAAATGGATTTTTTTTCTGTTGCAGTTTAACTATACATATTCAAGCAATATTGATTAAACTCATGTTTAAAATTACCAAAATATTTAATTGTCAATACTTTTGATTAAAATTTTATTCTTATTCGCACTTGAAAAATATTTGATTGCAAGATAAATTCGTAAACACTATTTAAATTAATTTCTTAAATAATACCTTAAAGATCTTAAGCAAAATAAACATAATCATGAAAAAAAATTGAAACATTTCAAGCAGTGAAATAAAGTACCTGATTTGTTGAATATTTGAACTGAATGTAAAACTGAAACTTTTCAGTTTAACATATTACTGTAAGATCAAAATTAAATAAGTATAACAACAGAGGGTTCATTCTTAAAAATGTGAAAATTCTTGTCCCTGGCATTTTATGGTATTAATTCGTTTTGTTTGTTGTTACAGCTTTAGCATATAGCTTTTGGAAAAGAAGATAGGCTTAACATAATGTTTTTTTCTAATTAAAAGTCACTAAAAAAGTGCCGGAATTTATGCATAATATTTAGTACATTGTCAAAATTCCTTGTCCCTTGCACTTAATTTTTAAAAACAAACAGTGATAAAGTCAGAAAAATATTATTTTCAATTACATCTAATGAAATATTACACATTTATCTTTTTTATACACTATAAATAACTAAATTTATTCAGCAGTTTTTTTCTGCTCCTTATTGAAGTTTGTGCCCAGAATTTTTCAAAACGTTCACTAGGTTAGCAAATTTTTCATTGTTGAATATCCCAACATGTCACTTTACCTTTGCAAATATTTACCTTATTGTGTCATTAATTCTTCCACGGCTGCCATCTGCTTTTCAAGAAATCTTTTATGTAGAAAAATATACTGATTAAAATATTCAAGTGGGTATATTTATTCAATGACTTCTATGTTATCTTCTTTATGTTACACTTTTCTGTCATTAAGATTAAAGTTAAATGCCGTTTTATAGCCTATTGATGCTAGCAAGATAAAAGTGAAGCTGACATAGAATTAATGAAATGAATCAACACAAAGTGAAGAGCATTTCTCAAGTCTATCACCAACAATTTCACTTAATTTAATTTTTAATTTTTATGTTGAGATACTGAAGCATACATACATTATTGAAATCTAGTAACTAGGAGCACAATAAACTTGCATTCCTAAAGTAAAAATCTTTCTTTTTTATCAAACGTATTGCTTCAGTTGAACATAAGTGAGTGTACATATACTAATAAGTAATTTGAAGAAATGTATTTATTTAAATATTATAGGACATCTATACTTCTTATTTATAATTAGATAAACACCATAATGATTATTTTAGATTATTTTTTTTAATTTAATGTTTGTGCATTTTTTATCTTGCTATTTAGCTTAAATGTAAATTGTGTTACTTACAATGAGAAAATTGTATGAATTTTGAGACAGTTTATTAGAAGAACTAGTTTTATGGCTACTGCTTTGTTAAAGTTGTAGAAAAATGTAAAATTTTCATACATACATTGAAAAAGGAAATTGTAACATTTTTTGTAAATGATGCAGAGACGAAAGATTCACATAAGGTAAATTTTTATGTAAAAAATAAATTTGGTCACACCAGTATTTATCTCTCTTATAAAAATATCTGTAATTGAAAAAATTGTGTATGATCAATGGTTAAGAGAATAAATGATAGATAACAAATTATCAAGGTAATCAGTAAAATTGATAAACTACTTTTCAGTTCAAAGTCGCACTATTTTTATGTTTATGAAACTTTTAGTTTGAAATCTTGCAGTAAATTCAAACATTATCACACCAGTATATCACACCAATAAACAGCAACTCTCAAGCAGTATCACACCAACCTGTATTAAGAAAATTATTTTTAATAAGAATATCGCTTATATACACAAGGACATGTATGTAATGGAAGTAAACTAGTGAAAAAATGCACAGAACAAATTCAGTTATAAATATATAAAAAATTCAGTAATAATTTATCAAAAGAGGACGAAAAATACTTTTTTAACAACAAAAGAACATTTCAAAACATATTATTTGCAATACATCATGCATCATATAAGAAAAAGTATTACGATAATATGCATTAAATAATGAGATTATTATACAATGGAAAAAAGTTGTGTTCTTAATATAATAAATCCTTTATAGTTTTAGGATAACAAAAGTTTAGGCTACTGAAATTATTCGTGAAGTAATGAAAATAGCTATCAGGTATGGGGAAGCAACATAATCTAAGAGAAAAATAAAGCATAGAGGAATTTTATTAAAACAAGTAAATATTTGCAGATTTTGAAAGTTAGAAAAATGTGGTCTATCATGTTGTAATTATAAAAAAATAAAATTTAAAATCAAGGTTAAGATTTTACAGTACAGATTTTATTTTAAAATAAAAATTATTTTTATTTTAAAATAAAATCTGTACTGGGAATCATACGAATCATACTTTGGAATCATAATTATTGTTCATTTGATTCCATTTTGAATTAGAAATGCATAATATTATACCTAAGTTACCATCCTAATTTATGTAAAAAATAATTCTGTTATAGTTTGCCTGGTCAAAATATTTATATGATTAAAAAAAGGCACAGACGAAAATATGTTCAAGAAAACTGGAAGTCCCTCTTCAGAATAGCACATTAACTGAATACCATACAAGATTCAGACAAATACTTTCTTCAAATCTATGAACTAGGCATCACCTATATTCTGGAGATCTCACTAAGAAAATAAATTACATAAACGAATAATGAAATGCTTTTAAAGCGATTTTCTCCTTAAAGTTCGTAAAAGTACTTATACTTTTGGGAGAAAGCCAGAATGTTCTCGCTACAGTTGAAGTATCCGATTAATTTTTATTGAAGTCTTTGGCCAGAAACTGAAGTTGCTAGATTTTAATAACTGAATCAAGAGTCACTTTTATTATCGCTGAAAGAGAACTTAACTTCTATCAATTATTACATCCATTTTTTTAAGCTTGTGAATTAGGAATTTATATTTTATCAAAATTAGATGATTTTTTAAAAATAGTTTTATAATAGTATAAATCGGTGTATTACAGAGTATATGAAGTGTGCGTAGTAAGGAATGAGGGGGCAGTGATTACCCAGTAAATGCGTTGGACTTGTAATCGGTATGTCGTGGGTTCGATTCTGACGTTCCACTAAATACCACCCTGTGAATGTGGTGTACGTGCACGTTAAATTCGTGGTTCCGACAGTCCTCTCGGTGACTGCATGAAGTTCTTGAGGGTTGCTAATATACCGATGTCCCCTTTCTGATGAGGATCCAAATCGTGGAGCGAAACTCCAAGAAGAGCGCATATAGCTCTAAAAGACACATTCAGTGACGAGTGAGATGTCCTCTCCGGGCAATCAAACAAACAAATAAGTAATGAGACTACTAGCACTAAATCCAATTCAAAAACTATTTAAATTCAAAGTAATCCCTTCGCACCTCCATACAACATTTACATCGATCATACAAGTAGTTGAAGGAACTCAGGAAGTTCTGATTCTGTACCTCCTTCTCTCTGTTGGTCACAGCAAATGGCATGTCCTCTGTGTCACTGAAAAGTGATCTTTTTAAAGCACATTTAATTTTCCCGAAACAGTGAAGGTCTACAGATGGCAAATCAAGTGAATAGGGAGCATGTTAGTGAAAAAAAAGTATTTTGATGCTAAAAATTATTTTAAGGGCAGTGTGCAGTGAGGCGGTACATTTTTAGGCATTGCTTCTTCCTGTGACTAATAGACTAAAGGAGGTACTCAATGAGGACTTCAAGCGTCTTTTCAACCAGTTATATCGTCGATGTAGACGTTTTATGAAATTGGGAAGGGGATTATTTTGATTTTAAATAAAGTTTTTGGTTTGGATTTAATGCCGGTCGTCTTAGTGCTTAACATGTGTGTAAAATGTGAAAAATCCGAATGCTAGCAGTACCTTTGGTTCAAATTGATGTTTCGATAAGTTATGGCTTTCTTCCTTTTGTAAATGTTCTGTTTTCTCGTTTCTTTCTTTTTTTTAATGGTAGGTGAAGATTTTACCTAAGTAATCATATACGTACTGAAATAGAAACTAAGTTAAGACAGTTTAATTGAAACATTGTCATTTGGCATCATACTAGAGTTTGAGTATGAGATAGTATTATCTGTTCGATTCAGACAAAATGTGGATTTTTATGTTTTTTTTTTTTCTACCCGAATGATTGATGTGTTATCAGAGACTAAATGAATTTTAACATTTGTTGCAACAAGTTTCAACATTTGTTGCAAACAAAACCTTGATAGCACAATGATGTGCTCTGAACGTTTGTTAACATTTAGAGAACATCCAGAGTGCACTACTGAATATTCTCAGAACGTTAATAGACGCTCATAAAATTTGTTGTGCTGCCTGTGTAGTAAGGTGACGTATTATTTTCACTTTTAAATCAACATACATTTTGATGCTTTAACCCTTTAACGCGTAGTGTTCCCGGTCTGGAAACAGCAAACTCTGACTTCTTGACTATTGCCCGTTACGAAGAATAGATTTGATTTCTATAAAAATAGTTGCGGGTGACATAGTTCCACGAGAATCCTTAACTTTTTAGCACGAAATTTCCCGTAAAAAATTGTCACGATTATTTTTAACAGCACTTACATCTGCTGAAAAATGAAAGAATGGGAGAACAGCTGGATTGATTGCCCAATGCTGGAAAAAGGGCAGCCGTTGCCATCGCTCGACTTAACTACCAGCAAGGTGGCGGACGATCGAAACGTTCATCGCGTGATCATTCACAGATCTAGAGACCCCTTTTTTGACGCAGCTGGCTGTAACAGCCAGCTGCGTCAAAAAAGGGGTCACTAGATCTGTGGCACGCGATGAACGTTTCGATCGTCCGCCATCTTGCTGGTAGTTAAGTCGAGCGATGGCAACGGCTGCCCCTTTTTCAGCATTGGGAAAAGGTTGCGCCTCAAAGGGCTAAAAAGTGATACAACACGTGCTTCAGTTGTAAATTTCGTGAAAATTTTAATAAAAATATGCATATGAATCGCGTGCAGCATATACAAGCGAGATTCACGAATAAAGTGTTATTGCATCGAGGCAAAAGAACCTGCGACATTTGAATGTTTGGTAAAATGCGCTTTGGGAATAATATTTTATCACACCTAGAGCTTCAGACAGCGTTAGCTAAAATCATAACATATCCTCTGTGTGCGAGAGCAGGAGCTATCTCAATTATTCATCCGTTTACATGGAGGTAATTCACTTAGCAGCGCAGCAACTTTAACCAGAAATGTTTCGAGTAAATTTCGCTACAGCAATTGGATTTAAAAGGCGCTGTGACACAGAGTTGAATTTAAGAGAAAATGATTAAACGGTAAACATTGGCGGACTCATACGTGCTTTAATACCTTCCATGCCTCAGAGGGGTGAAAAGTTGGAAAGCTGCGGGGACGTGAAAGAGTTCAGTAGTAACATCAGATAATGGGATATGCGCATTAGTTATTACTGCACGTGTATTCGCTTTGTCAATTTTTAATGTGATTCGATTTGAAGGAATGTGTAATCTAAGTATGGATATGGGAATTCGTTAACAACATTAAGGGTAATGGCGTTATACCTATTTATTGAGTGAAGATCAAAATGGTTTTAGATATGAGCTTTTAATATGTAAGTTAAAAAGAAAGCAAAGAAGTATGCAAAGTATGCAAAAAAAAGTATGCAAAGAAATGTGTGTTTAAAATGCAGTGTAAAAAAGCTTGAGCCGTTTTCATATCTAAAAAATTCAATTTTTTCATTTCAGTGTTATTTATATATATTTTTTAATGCTGTAATTTCTGTTTAATTTACCTTAAGATTAGCTCAAAATTTTAATTTACGTTGTAAGAAATTTTACTTGGACGTCTTTTCGTATAATAAGATTTTATTTTCTTCCCCTTGTTTTTCGAATTTTATATTCCAAGCTCATTTTTTAAAAATATGTTGTAATATGCTTACCGCCGCAAAAAGTGTTACTTTTGAATTTGAGCAGCCTTTGAGGTTCGAGCCCGCTCGTGAATCGGGTTGCCAATTTTGGGTAGCGAACTACGTCCGAGAGCTTCTCAGGGTCAATTTTAATTCACTGAGCTTGAAAAGTACCAATTATGTGCGTTTGCTGTCTTTTCAAATATTATCTACGAACGTTTAGTTTTAAAAACTATGTATTAAGTGTACCAAAAAGTAATGTCTCTTCTTCGTATGTCGATATTTTGCCTAGCCAAAACTACTGTAGCTAGTAATACGAAATTTGGCACATATGTGGGTTTTATAGGGTAGATACTGAATGGGAGAGCATTTTCCGAAATTCGTATTTTATGGGAGGACAGCTGGGCAAAAGGTTATTTTCTCGTATTACGCGTAATCTCAAAGAAGAAAAGAGATATCCATAAAATTTTTGCTGTAAAATACAACACTGACGAATGCCTAACAATCGATTTCAGAACATTTAATATAATATTCTAATGAGGGTGGACGTGAATAAAAGGGAAGAAAAAAAAATATAATCTTTAAAAAATATAATCTATAAAATTATTGCTTTAAAATTTAACAAATATGAGTCCTATGCTTAGGCACAGCTAGTTTTTAATTCAATACTAGTTGAAAATTCATTGAGTTTTAAGATATTTTGACAACATTTAGGTAACTTTTTACTGGGTGAGTCTGCAAAATGATTTGTTTAAAATAATGCGTTCTTAAGTGAAACATTTTAAATTTTATTTCTTAACACGCTTTTTAATCATAAAAGTTCCCAAAAGCCTTAGTTCTCGGGGAAGTAAGCGTCCGGGCCTGAAAGTGGTAATACGACTTTTTAGTATCCAGTATCATGTTTTGCGATTGATGTTCAGTACCTTTGTCCGTGATCGCAGGCTTTCGAAACAGGAAAGGATGAAAAATATAATCACCCTTTTCTAGAACAGAACCACGGACTTGAATATAGGACGATCATCGACATATTCTGAAAGAACTAAACGAAATTTTCCCGTACGATGGCGCTATGAGCCGTAATCATTAAGTTTACATAGTGCGCATGCATACGTTAGTAGTAGATTGCATCATGATTCGTCGCTGTACGTTACTAGAGGATGCTTGTGTAAATAATCATTAGAAAGGGGTCGAATAGTTTCCTTTGACAGGCTAACGCTATTTTCCCCGGCTGCCGCTAGTCGAGGATCGTCTTATAACCAAATCCGTGCACAGAACGGAATGGAAACAGTCATTCCCTTACCCCCACCCGCTGAGGTTTTTTCAAATTAACCGAAGAAGGAAAGATAACGGATGTCGCCTCGCGCAGTTTAAAGCACGTTGCATGATTCGGCTATGGAAGGACCAAATTTATCATATAGCTGTCAATACGCTTCCACAAATTTTTAGAATTCATTTGGCGTGGCCTTGAAAGTGTGTGTTAGACTACGAGTTCTGAAATGAACGAGCGACTTATCGAGCTATGCATATTAGAAGGTGACGTCCTCCCACTACCACCATGGGCATAAAGCGTTGAACATGGAAGATTAATGTGTGAAGGTCCCTCGTTCGGGCCAACCGCGCGGCTGTTAATCTAATGGTCTGGAGTTTTGGATGATTTTCTTCAGATATAACGTGAATACGCGTTAGAACCTCTTAAAAAGTCCTCCATATTAGATACGCCTGTAAAGAAGGTTATTTGGATGGGCTGTTTTAAATTTAAAGACTGCGTTGTGACATGAATAAACCAGGTACGATATACACTTAGTTGCAATATAAAAAGAGACGTTAAATACTTGAAACTATTTTATTAAACATATACTATTGAAACATTATTATAACGGGCGGTGGTGGCTCAGCGAAAATAAAATGACGTCCTATATGGACAGTGAAATTAAGGTGGAAAGATTTAAAAATTACGCCAGCACAGAATTACACATTGGCGAGAACAATAACTTGGCTGAGATTAATAGCGCCAATTCCAGAGCAACCCTAACAGTTAATCCAATAAAATTACAATGACGTAATCGCGAGCAAATAATTTTAAAGGCGTCGCAGGGGAACAACTCAATAACTTACGCCAGCAGGATGCCAAGAGGAAACTCAAAAAGGCCGTTGATTTTGCAAACGGACGTAATATAATCTATTTTTAGCACACCGGTCTGAAGAGACGCAGAACAAAAAGAATAGTGCATACAGGGAAAAGTAAATATACAGATTTAAAAGACGAAATGGTAGAAAAATGAAAACAGAAGTGATTTAGAATTCTTGAATTTGGATAGATTGCATTAAAGAAAACCAAATTAAATGATTTTTAAATTAGATATGTGATCTTTATCACAACGCCCCCTCGTAGGCAGATGCCTGTCATGTAGGCTTGACATAACACAACCTTACTGACGAAGAAATGAACTTAACCTTGCGTTTATTGAAGCTAATAAATGGTTTTGTCATTTTATTTAGCCTAAAATATGCATAATATCGCAACCATAATAATATTCCATGATATATTAGTGGTATTACTAATGAGAATATGGGTATTTTAAAAGCTTTGGTCACTTCCTTCCAGTACGTGCAAGAAAGTCATAAAAAACCTGTATGTGTAATCTTTAAAGAATGTAGGAGCTGATACTCTGGGGACTAATCCCCATAGTACTATATTAAAGAAAATTATATTGAAGAATTTGGCCAGTATAGTCGGAGCAGCTATACAAGAAGTAAGCAAATCTTTAAGTGCAAGTTATTAACAAGTACTTAAGTGACATATTTTCGGTGATTCTGAAATTTTGAGAACACCTATTCTGTCACATTGTTAGCACACTTTTTCGAACACTTTTAATAACACTTTTGGATACACATTTGGAACCCATTTTTCAGCACGCTTTCTGGCACACTTTTGGGAACTAATTTGAGAAAAGTTTCTGGAACGCTTATTCTGTCCACACTTTTTAAACATTTCCACACTTCTTAAGACAGGATTCTGAATACTTTGTTTTGTAGAATTTTGGTGAGCAGCTCGCGCCATACCTCTTTTAGCTTCAATTGAGATAAGAAAAGCCTGGCGTCACTATGCAGTTAAAAAAAAAGATAATTTTTTAGGATCAAATATAAACCCGAAAAAACCTACATGTTCCGCTCCAACATCTGTCTTGTCTGTGTTGTTTTTATGGATTATGGGGGCTTAAGCACTTTTGTTTTTACAGCATTTGTACCAACTTCAATTTCAGATTGGATCGACAGTGGCGGTACCTACCAAAGGTGTTAAGTTCTTGGTACCAAAAACTCCCGAAAAGATCATTTCTATCTGATTCAGAGCCGATAGATGGCAGCACTACCGGTCGTTAGTTGAGCTTCTTAATTTTGAAGCAAATACCAAACGGAAATCACCAAGTTTTACCCCACCCATGGGTATCGTTTTTGTATGGGAACTTGGATAACATATTCACCACGACGTATTTAATGTGCCCCAGTCGCCATTAGCGAGCACGGTGGTCTTCGGTCGGTCCCAGGATCGAACTCATAATCTTTCGGATACGAGATCGATGCCTCTCCCAACTGGGTTACCGCGCCCCCACTCCTACATCTAGCTGTTTAAAAATTTAAAAATTACTTTTAAAAGTTTATCATTTTCAAGCCTAAATTTTATTTTCAGATATTTATTTACTTAATTTAAAAAAAAATTCAAAATTGTTTAAAAGAAAGAATGTGTTAAATATATGTATATACTAGCTGACCCGGCAAACGTTGTTTTGCCATATAAATTATTCCTAGGATTATTTTAGTAGAAAGAAATGACTAACTTATTGTAAGTGTGTGAGGATGTGGTATATGAGTGGAAGAGGCATGGAGCGCTGTGAACCATGCTGGAATATAAAAATAACACAATACCAAACATTTATATTTTTAATTCATTGTAATTTATTCTTTACATTTATATATATCGCTAATTACAATAATTTTACTAAAAAATAATATCAATCCCTTAACGGAATAGAGTGAACAATATTTTTAGCTAACACAAACAAACTGCATGGTTTGCCCACTCGAGATCATGCCACGTATAATTGTCCGTGTGAAAAACATGGCGTGCTCAAATCTAAGCCACAAACAAACATAGTTTGGCCTTGAGACTTATTCATAGTCATTCCATAAAAAATTTTGTCCAAAAAAAAAATAATAATAAAAGAATGAAAATCTGAAACATTTTCAGATTTTAAATACGCACTATAGCGCTATATGTTAAAATCGTATCATAATTTATGCGTCGTCCCTATTTTTCTCTCATATTCCATTAAGTTGGAAAGTGTATATTATTCATGACTGTGCTGTATTTTTTTTCTTGTTTCGTAAAACCCATCTTTGGAATCGAAATCTATCTTAAAATCGTCTACTAAAACTATTTTACAATATTCGCCAGGCATATTCGTCCTATAGGCATATTCCAACTATGCCGCACAGACATGAAATGGTTATCATAATCCATGAGTGTACAGTGTTTTCCTTTCCTTTCCAGTGCTTTGTTCCACAAAGCACTTCTTCAGAATAGAAATCAATATTAAAATCGCCTAATAAAACTGTGTTACAATATACGCCAGGCGTTTTCTAACTATACTCGAAATATATTTATGATAAATTGTCACGTTTTGGCTCCCCATTTAGCGATCCATTATCAAAAATTGCAAATCCTTGTGCGACTTTCAACATTTTATTAACGCCCCCCCCCTCTCCACGTTATCTGGCAAACACATTTGAAAAGGGACTCGATGCGCTAATGCCTAGACAAAAATCCTGATTGAACTTATTAGCACTCTGGTGCTAAAAATTTTGAGGTGGACCGCCCTTGTGACTTAGGGGTATGAGACAAAATCATATTCGCAGACCTAACGAATATACATATAAAATTTCTTTAAAATCGGTCGAGCCGTTTTGGAGGAGTATGGTAACTAACACTGTGACATGAGAATTTTATTTATTAGATATACCCAATATGAGTTCAATCGAATGTACCGTTTAAACGCTAGAGCACTTTCAAGAATTTCCCCCCCCCCATAAGCCATAATGTAAAAGAAATCTTTGTAGTAGCCCAGTAGAAAAACTATAAGTTCTATACACATCAAAATCATTGTCGGTCTTACGATGGTGGTTTATAACATAAATACCTAATTTGAGCTCAATCGAATGCCCCGTTTAGGAGCTATCGTGTTCACACACACACACACAGACACACAGACACACACACACACACACACACACACACACACACACAAACATACATCTCGTAAAAATAGCATAAATGAATTCAGAAGACCTTAAAATGTGTTAATACATCAAAATCTCGAAGTCGAATTTTTTCATGATTACAATACTTTCCTTACAGGGTACATGTTCGGAAAGAAAAAAGGATGAAAATCTGAAACACTTTCAGGTTTTAAATACACACTGTAGTTCTATATATTAAAATCGTATCATTAGTTATACGTTGTCCCTATTTTTCTTACTTATTCCATTAAGTTTCAAAAGTGTATCATTATTCATGACTGTACTGTATTTTTCTTGCTTGTTTCGTAAAACCCATCTTTGGAATCGAAATCTATCTTAAAATCGCCTACTACAACTATTTTACAATCTTCGCCAAGTATATTACAAATATACTTCATCGTTTTATATATTGTTTCGAATGTGCATCATAATCCATGAATGTACCGGTTTGTCTTTCTTGGGTTGATTCCTACTTTAACGCCTCGACTCTCGCCAAGGTGGCGATCATTAAACATATGCAGTTACCATGACAATTTTTTGCATTAATGTGGCAATCGTAATTTAGAAATAAAATGGCGATTTGGAACAACATGTAAGTAAAGCATGCCGTTACATTTTTATTTATTTTGAATTGTCAATTAATGTAGTTTTAATAATTAAGTGTCTTCAGATTCCTTAACTGGTGCTTTTATCGCTAGTTTGTTTACTTTAGTTTCCATCTGGTTCTTTTGGGAGCGTTGAAACGGTACTTACAGTATCGTACAATCGTATTCCAAACCATCAACAATTTCATGTGCCCGGCATTTATCTTGGTGAAAAATTGCTTGTCTTGCCGGACCGCCGGGATAATACGTAAGTACCGTTAAAACTTGTGCATAACTCCCAGAGACCCATGACTGCAAAGCTCGCCAAAGTACGGGGATTTTTTAGGTTGGCGAGAGTGGTGATGTTAAAATAGGAATCAACTCTTTCTTGTACCATAAAACGCATCTTTGGAATCGAAATCTATCTTAAAATCGCCTACTGAAATTGTTTTACAATCTTCGCCAGCCATATTCTTCCTGTAGGCATATTCCAACTATACCGCAAAGACATTTTAAATGCTGTTTGGAATGGGCATCCTAATCCACGAGTGTACCGTGTTTTCCTTTCTTGTTCCACAGAGAACTTCTTCGGAATAGAAATCTATATTAAAATCGCCTAATAAAACTCTTTTACAATATACGCCAGGCGTTTTCTAACTATACGCGAAATATATTTATAATAAATTGTCGCCTTTTGGCACCACATTTAGCGATCAATTATCAAAAATTGCAAACCTTGTGCGACTTTCAACATTTTATTAACTTCCCCCCCCCCCTCTCCACATTATCTGGCAAACACATTTGAAAAGTGATTCGACACGCTAATGTCTACACAGAAATCCTGATTGAAATGAATAGCACTCGGGGGCTAAACATTTTGGGGTGGACCGCCCTTATGACTTAGGGGTATGAGACATAGTTAAAAACCTATTCTATGACCTAACGAATATACATAGAAAATTTCATTAAAATTGGTCGAGTGGTTTCGGAGGAGTTAGGTGACTAACACTGGGACAGGAGAATTTTATATATTAGACTAGCTGACCCGGCAAACGTTGTTTTGCCATATAAATTATTCCTAGGATTATTTTAGTAGAAAGAAATGACTAACTTATTGTAAGTTTGTGAGGATGTGGTATATGAGTGGAAGAGGCATGGAGTGCTGTGAACGATGCCGGAATATAAAAATAACACAATACCAAACATATATTTTTAATTCATTGTAATTTATTCTTTAAATTTATATATATCTCTAGTTACAATAATTTTACTAAAAAATAATATCAATCCCTTAACGCAATAGAGTATACAATATTTTTTTTTATCCCATCTTTAGATAACACAAACAAACTGGATGCCCACTGTATGGTTTGCCCACTCGAGAGAATGCCACGTATAACTGTCCGTGTGAAAAACATGGCGTGCTCAAATCTAATCCACAAACAGACATAGTTTGGGCTTGAGACTTATTGATAGTCATTCCATAAAAAATTTTGCCTCTCCCCCCCCCCAAAAAAAAAGGATGAAAATCTGAGACACTTTCAGATTTTAAATACGCACTGTAGTGTTATATATTAAAATCGTATCATAATGTATGCGTCGTCCCTATTTTTCGTCCTTATTCCATTAAGTTGGAAAGTGTTATCATTATTCATGACTGTGCTGTATTTTTCTTCCTTATTTTATAAAACCCATCTTTGGAATCGAAATCTATCTTAAAATCGCCTGCTAAAACTATTTTACAATCTTCGCCAAGTATATCACAACTATACTTCACCGTTTTATATATTGTTTCCTACTTTAACGCCACGACTCTCGCCAAGGAGGCGATGATTAAACATATGCAGTTACCATGACGATTTTTTGCATTTCTGCAGAAATCATAATTTAGAATTAAAATGGCGATTTGGAACAACATGTAAGTACAGCATGCCGTTACATTTTTATTTATTTTGGATTACCAATTAATGTAGTTTTAATAATTAAGTGTCTTCAGATTCCTTAACTGGTGCTTTTATCGCTAGTTTGTTTACTTTAGTTTCCATCTGGTTCTTTTGGGAGCGTTGAAACGGTACTTACAGTATCGTACAATCGTATTCCAAACCATCAACAATTTCATGTGCCCGGCATTTATCTTGGTGAAAAATTGCTTGTCTTGCCGGACCGCCGGGATAATACGTAAGTACCGTTAAAACTTGTGCATAACTCCCAGAGACCCATGACTGCAAAGCTCGCCAAAGTACGGGGATTTTTTAGGTTGGCGAGAGTGGTGATGTTAAAATAGGAATCAACTCTTTCTTGTACCATAAAACGCATCTTTGGAATCGAAATCTATCTTAAAATCGCCTACTGAAATTGTTTTACAATCTTCGCCAGCCATATTCTTCCTGTAGGCATATTCCAACTATACCGCAAAGACATTTTAAATGCTGTTTGGAATGGGCATCCTAATCCACGAGTGTACCGTGTTTTCCTTTCTTGTTCCACAGAGAACTTCTTCGGAATAGAAATCTATATTAAAATCGCCTAATAAAACTCTTTTACAATATACGCCAGGCGTTTTCTAACTATACGCGAAATATATTTATAATAAATTGTCGCCTTTTGGCACCACATTTAGCGATCAATTATCAAAAATTGCAAACCTTGTGCGACTTTCAACATTTTATTAACTTCCCCCCCCCCTCTCCACATTATCTGGCAAACACATTTGAAAAGTGATTCGACACGCTAATGTCTACACAGAAATCCTGATTGAAATGAATAGCACTCGGGGGCTAAACATTTTGGGGTGGACCGCCCTTATGACTTAGGGGTATGAGACATAGTTAAAAACCTATTCTATGACCTAACGAATATACATAGAAAATTTCATTAAAATTGGTCGAGTGGTTTCGGAGGAGTTAGGTGACTAACACTGGGACAGGAGAATTTTATATATTAGACTAGCTGACCCGGCAAACGTTGTTTTGCCATATAAATTATTCCTAGGATTATTTTAGTAGAAAGAAATGACTAACTTATTGTAAGTTTGTGAGGATGTGGTATATGAGTGGAAGAGGCATGGAGTGCTGTGAACGATGCCGGAATATAAAAATAACACAATACCAAACATATATTTTTAATTCATTGTAATTTATTCTTTAAATTTATATATATCTCTAGTTACAATAATTTTACTAAAAAATAATATCAATCCCTTAACGCAATAGAGTATACAATATTTTTTTTTATCCCATCTTTAGATAACACAAACAAACTGGATGCCCACTGTATGGTTTGCCCACTCGAGAGAATGCCACGTATAACTGTCCGTGTGAAAAACATGGCGTGCTCAAATCTAATCCACAAACAGACATAGTTTGGGCTTGAGACTTATTGATAGTCATTCCATAAAAAATTTTGCCTCTCCCCCCCCCAAAAAAAAAAGGATGAAAATCTGAGACACTTTCAGATTTTAAATACGCACTGTAGTGTTATATATTAAAATCGTATCATAATGTATGCGTCGTCCCTATTTTTCGTCCTTATTCCATTAAGTTGGAAAGTGTTATCATTATTCATGACTGTGCTGTATTTTTCTTCCTTATTTTATAAAACCCATCTTTGGAATCGAAATCTATCTTAAAATCGCCTGCTAAAACTATTTTACAATCTTCGCCAAGTATATCACAACTATACTTCACCGTTTTATATATTGTTTCCTACTTTAACGCCACGACTCTCGCCAAGGAGGCGATGATTAAACATATGCAGTTACCATGACGATTTTTTGCATTTCTGCAGAAATCATAATTTAGAATTAAAATGGCGATTTGGAACAACATGTAAGTACAGCATGCCGTTACATTTTTATTTATTTTGGATTACCAATTAATGTAGTTTTAATAATTAAATGTCTTCAAATTCCTTAACTGGCGCGTTTATCGATAGTTTGTTTACTTTAGTTATCACCTACTTCTTTTGGGTGCGTTGAAACGGTACTTACGTATTATCCCTGCGGTCACTTCCGCCAAACTACTTTTTCGTAGATTTTAAATACGTTGCCAATCGTATTCCAAACCATCAACAATTTCATGTGCCCGGCATTTATCTTGGTGAAAAATTGCTTGTCTTGGCAGACCGCCGGGATAATACGTGAGTACCGTTGAAACTTGTGCATAACTCCCAGAGACCCATGACTGCAAAGCTCGCCAAAGTATGGGGATTTTTTAGGTTGGCGAGAGTGGCGGCGTTAAAATAGGAATCAACTCTTTTTTGTACCATAAAACGCATCTTTGGAATCGAAATCTATCTTAAAATCGCCTGCTGAAAATGTTTTACAATCTTCGCCAGGCATATTCTTCCTGTAGGCATATTCCAACTATACCGCAAAGACATTTTAAATGCTGTTTGGAATGGGCATCATAATCCACGAGTGTACCGTGTTTTC
The DNA here is from genome assembly GCA_038373885.1 of Cheiracanthium punctorium. Taxonomy (NCBI): domain Eukaryota; kingdom Metazoa; phylum Arthropoda; class Arachnida; order Araneae; family Cheiracanthiidae; genus Cheiracanthium; species Cheiracanthium punctorium. The sequence goes on from JAWZYV010004477.1 coordinate 524,467, forward strand.
CTTTCTTGTTCCACAGAGAACTTCTTCGGAATAGAAATCTATATTAAAATCGCCTAATAAAACTCTTTTACAATGTACGCCAGGCGTTTTCTAACTATACGCGAAATATATTTATAATAAATTGTCGCGTTTTGGCACCACATTTAGCGATCAATTATCAAAAATTGCAAACCTTGTGCGACTTTCAACATTTTATTAACTTCCCCCCCCCTCTCCACATTATCTGGCAAACACATTTGAAAAGTGACTCGACACGCTAATGTCTACACAGAAATCCTGATTGAAATGAATAGCACTCGGGGGCTAAAGATTTTGGGGTAGACCGCCCTTATGACTTAGGGGTATGAGACATAGTTAAAAACCTATTCTATGACCTAACGAATATACATAGAAAATTTCATTAAAATTGGTCGAGTGGTTTCGGAGGAGTTAGGTGACTAACACTGGGACAGGAGAATTTTATATATTAGATGGTCAAATGCTATTAAGAACAATTTTGTGATTTATTGTAAACTATTGTAAATTAATTGTTTTTATACTGCATAGAATGGATGCATTTTACCAGTTGTAATCCAAAAACTGTGCTGTATAAAAAAACAAACAAGCAAACAAAATAGAGATGGCCAATGATTCGATGAGTCGAATCAGTGATTCGAATCTTGGTACTGAGTGGCTCAGTCTTTACACTCACTATCTACTGATTCGAATCTCAAGCCCTTAACTGTGGGGAAATACATTCCAAGTGCGAAGGGAAGGAAAACTTATTTTCCCTTCGCCGTTCCCAGAGATTTTCCCTTACTCTTTCAACTCTTTTCGACTCTTTACGACTCTTTTCGACTCTTTACGACTCTGAGTCGATAGAGGATTTGAAACAGCAAATGAGTGGGTGTGGGTGAGTTGGTCACTGAGTTGGTGCAGCAACGAATCTTTACTGATTCAGTGTTTCGCTCTGTTTCGGTGATTGTATACGATGAATCTCAACTCAGTAGAATCTCAAATGTTTCAGTGATTGTATGCGATCGTTGAGATTCGTTAGTTTTTCGAATCTTCTATCGACTCAGAGTCGAAAGGAGTCGAAAAGAGTTGAAAGGATGTTTCCTTTAATTGGAGTTTTTTTTTCGAATCTTCTATCGACTCAGAGTCGAAAAGATTTGAAAGGATGTTTCATTTAATTGGAGTTTTTTTTTTTTTTCGAATCTTTGGTGTTTCATTTCTTGGTTGGTGGTCGGATTTAAAGTTTTATCTGTCTGTGGGTGTGGAGTGGGTCGAACATCGTTTGCTTTTGGCGGGGGGCATAGGCGTTACTTCCTACGGGCAAGAGGGGTCAATCCCCCCCCGAAAAAAAATTAAGAAAATTCAAGTATCAGAGCTATTTATAATAATGATATTTTCTACAATCGGAAACACCCCATCCAAATATTACATGCCAATTTACGCCAATGCTCGTGGAAGAGCGGGGGGTGTCTCAAAGTTGTTTAAACCTTTTTCCCTCGGGGGACTCTCTCCTTCCAATTTGTCTGGCTGGTTTAATATTTGTTTAAAATTTAATGAAACATCCCTTTTCTACTTTTAACTTCAATATATGTCCCCCTGTCCTAAAAAAAAAAAAAAAAAAAAAAAAAAAAAAAAAAAAAAACGAACACGTTAAGTTTACATGGTGGTGGGTTTTCATTTGAAGGGAAATAGAATGAAATAAAGTTAGGATTGTGCTTGTCACTTTTAATGAAGGATACAGGGGCGGTATTAAGCGCTCCCACAAAAGGACTTTGTGGTAAGCAAAATAACATTTCGCTTTATTGCTGCAGATTTCGCTTAAGATATTTTTTTTACCTTGTTTGTCGTTTAAGGGGAATGATTTTATTTTCTTTCGTAATTCAGAGAAATACAAAATAGGGTCTAAAGCAGTGGCGTAGTTAGTGTTATTGACAGTGGCGTAGCCAGGATTTTATTTCGGGGTTTAGCTGGGTATCAAATTTAAAGATAAAGTTCAATTGTAAGCTAAGTAAAGGGTCCCATTTTTGGGGGGGGGCAGCAGTCCCTCAGTAGGACTGGGCCAAAAATCGATAAATATCGACATATCGGTTTTATTTCAACATCAAATATCCGATATTCCTATTTTCATTTCAGTGAAATCTCGAATTCGATAAAGGTCAAAAATACAGGCCGGCCAGGGGCGTAGCCAGAAATTTTTCATGAGGGGGGGTTATGACTACTGCAACTCATATATATGTATACTTGTGTGTGATAATGTAGTGAAGAATATACATTTTGTATGGAAAAAAAATTCCTCATGGGGGGTTATGACCCCCCTAACCCCCCCCCTTGGCTACGCCTCTGAGGCCGGCGATAAGAAAATCCTGAGATCAATACCAGCTTGTGATGCTTTTGCTACTGCTTTCTCTCCGTTGATGACGATGCCGGATCGCGGAAAAAACAGCTCCATGGTTAATATCTAATTACCATAATTATTTAACGTATATCTCGGAAACTATCCACAGGAGCGCGTTTTTATTGATTCTCGACCCCCCCTAGTCTCAACATCCCACCGATACCCTAAAATTTCGAATGCTTTGAAACCAAACTTAACCTTTTAATTTTACAGGCCCAGGGGGTCATACGAAGCTCCCCTATATTTTCAATTTGGGCATTTTAAACACTAGCCTCCTCCGGCGGCATCTCCAAAGTCTGGAAACCATCCCAGAGCCAATTTCTACATGTTTGCAGTCCTTTTAAGCCTCAATCATGGTTAATTAGTCTAATTACCATAATTAATTAACGTATATCTCGGAAACTATCCATCGGAGCGCGTTTTTATTGATTCTCGACCCCCCCTTAGGAACCCCCATCGTTGCATAAAATTTCGAATGCTTTGACACCAAACATAACCTTTTAATCTTACAGGCCCAGGGGGTCATACGAAGCTTCCCTGTATTTTCATTTCGGGCAGTTTAAACACTAGTTTTACTCGAACAAGGAGAGAGAGATGCTAGCTGCCCGAGAACTCAGCGGAGAAGAAACCCAATGAATGGGTGAAGGGTGTTTAAATAGTACGGCTTTCGGCGCAGAGAGAGGGAAAATTTCTTTAGTTGTTTTATTGATTTAAGATTCGAATCAGTGATTGGAATCATCGAAGTAGTGAGTGAGTTGAGATTCGAATCAGTAAAATGAGTCGAACCGCCCATCTCTAAAACAAAACAAAAAAACCGGAAGCCGCCGTTTGCTGGACCTGAGCAAGAACAGTAGGACACTTCAGGAATTAAAACAGGCTTTAAAGCAAATAGGTAGGCCGTTTCTGAAGGTAGTATCCTATAGTATCCTACATCTAGCTTGCCTGAAGTCAAGTTCTATATAACATTGTGCACATTCGACTAGTGTGTGTACACAGTGCGACGTAATGTGTTCCTAATCTGTTCTCAAATGTATTTTCAATCTGTTCTCAAATGTATTCTCAATCTGCTCTTAAATGCATTCTCAATCTGTTCTCAATTGTGTTCCCGGGATCAGATTAACAAATATCCTAAGCAGAACACTTCTGGAACACTTTTTTTTATAACAGAGCATATTCGGAACACATTTCAGAATACATTTAGGTAACTAGGACACTTTTTTTAATAAAAGTGTTCCAATGTGTGCTGGGAATTGGCAGTGTATCTTTATTGAAGCCGTAAAACACTTCCTAGTCTTTCAGTGCTTCAGCTAAAACTGAATAGTTATCCTAAAACCTTGTCAAACATACCGCGTTTATTGGGGATGAGCTAGGAATGTAAGAGTATTACATGATCTTGCGGGATGACATATGAGATAAAATAGAAAGTTAAAGGAGCTTTGTTTAAAACAATCAGTCGCTTTTTAAAAAAGAAACTAGGATGTCCCTAGAGGTATTGAAATTTATAAACAATGTAAATTTTGATAATACATAAACTCCATGATATTTATCATTGTCACGTTTTAAACATGGTGTTATTTTCACTTTTCTTGAACAACTACAACAACAACAACAACAAAATCTGCATGCACCGTATATATATTATGCATTTCTTTATACATGAAATTCTTAGGCAATATTTACGGAAAATGACATAAATAATAAAGAAATCCAGATAATAGCTCCATCTAAACATTAATATCGTTAGATGGAGTTTCATGTAAAATTTCTTTTCTTTGCGGACAGTACACCTGTAATGATAAGAGGGTAAATTTCTCCGAGATAATGTCTATTTGGAATGAAATTACTACTTTAGAATTAAATATTTATTTACCATTTAGAAATTTTTAATTTACTTTAGGCATAACTTAATTGGGGAATGGTTTAATAATTCTACCATATTAGAATTTTCTCGAGATTTAAATAAGCAATGTGCCATTACAAGGTACACAATTTTTTCAGCAGTATTTTCCTTAGAGAAATTCGTAGTAAATTTTTCTATTTAGGAAATGCAATTTAAAAACTGGGAGAAGCGCAATTACTTTTCATAAGAAATGTATTAATTTAGTTATACTTATTTATTTGCACTCATGATTGACTCCAAACTTTAATTAAAAATTTGAAATAGTGTGATTAACTTTATAATGGCAGATTAGAATATTTTACTTGAAAATGGAGCACACCGATTTAAACTATTCAGTGTTTAAACACATTATCTTGTTTGGACTTTAATAGAGCCAAGCGAAATGCTTTTAGATGAAAAATATGAAACGAAAAACAGCGAGATCTCCCTAATAGTACAGCTGGAAATTTGAATTTAATAGAATTATTTCGTAGTTTTGGAACATGTTATTAAGCTGGAAACTTTTTAAATTGTATAACTGTAAATAACAAATAAATGAAAAATATTCTGGAATTAAGGTAGTTGTCATTGATATGGCTCTGCTGAGATTTTATTTTTCTACGCGCCATTAAAAAAATCGTAAATCGTTTTCGGACTAATAGTAACAGTTAAAAGCTGCCCAGCTGGTGCAGTGGCTACAGAACCATTCTATCACGCCTTGGGTCAGGGTTCGAATCCCGACTTGGGAATGGACGAAAACTTGTCAGTCCCTTCATAGGGCGTAACGCTGGTCGGCCATTGGGTGATCCCGTAATTAAATGGCCAGTAATACGGGATTTAGTTGCGGCAAATGCCCGGCCTTTGGATAAACGTAAAAGTTTCATTTTCCATAAAAGACGTTTTGCTGTAAAATGAATGTTTTTTTAATAAGTGAAGAACATTTGTAATCATAAAGCCTCATTTATTCCAAGTTTTAAAAGTCACTGTATTTCAGTATCACTGTGAAGTTCTTTAAAAACGTAAAAGTTTAATTTTCCATAAAAGAAGTTTTGCTGTAAAATGAATGTTTTTTTAATAAGTAAAGAACATTTGTAATCATAAAGCCTCATTTATTCCAAGTTTTAAAAGTCACTGTATTTTAGTATCACTGTGAAGTTCTTTAAAAGCAGACTAGCTAGTTTTAGAGAGAGAAAGTGACATGAATTAACGTTTTTTTAATTATGTAAAACGATACCTTTTATTAAAATGAAATTGTACACAAAAATAATATTTGTATTTGTATATAAGTAAATTATATATATATATATATATATATATATAGTTAGATTAATTAAGTAAATAATTAGATGAATTAATGAAACTAAAATGTAAACTAATAAAAACAGCTGAAATTGATGTGACTGAAGTAAACATGCGGAAACCAAATCAAGAGCAGCTTTCTTTAAAATATTTTAAATAATTCGTAAAAGATATATCATGAACGATTATACAAAGGCAAATAGCATTAAAAGCTGAATTGAATACCGTGATCATAATAAAAAAACTAATGAGGACAACACATGACTTCCTTGCACGTCTATTAAATCAAAAATATTTTAGGCGCACTTCATCTGAAGTTATTTTGTTTGAAAGAGATAAAAGCTGCAGTAATACTAAGGTTTAGTGATTTCTAGCCAAATATTTCCGATATCACCAACCAAGCTAGGTTCTATTTGAAAGATTTGGTTTTGACGATTAATTTGGCGATATTTCGCCAAAAGCCGACCAGCTTGAGATAGTTTGCGAGATTTTGGGGATAGCCAAAATAGTAATTGACTACAGACTTTGAATGTACCCATACTCCTTAATGTATTTAAAGTCATTTGGGTGACCCTTTAAATAAATTACCCAGTGGACTGCAATCAAAAAGAGACGCAAAGTTAGATGTTACATAGTTCTAAATACAAAATTTCAACATTCTACCGTTAAAAGTTTTAGAGTTATGCGAAATACAAAATTACTTTTGGCGTCAAATTTAGCGATATTTAGGCAAAACTCGCAAGATGGATGACAAATGACGAGATTTTGGGCATGGCTCGAGCAACGACTGACAACAGGCGTAATATATTGAAGATGTCCATAGACATTAATGAATTGAAATTATTTTGGGTGGTTCATTAAATAAACTCTCCAGTAGATTGGAACCAAAAATCGAAATGCACATTTAGATGTTACAACACTCGAAATTTCAACATTCTACGACTAATAGTTTTTGAGATATGAAAGTTAAATACATACACACGTATACCAAAATTTGCGAAGCTTGGCGACTTTTGGTGTAATTTTTGAGGAAGACACGTGACCGTTTTCGGACCATTACCTAACTTTATAGTTGTACGGTATTGTGCTTGAAATAGTTGAATGTCTCTAAAACTGCCCTCGATAGAAATATATTGAAATTCTTTTGAGTGTTCTTGTAGCAGACCAATAAATGATACAGACACCAATATCGACAGAGAGATTCATTTTGTAACTCTTAACAACATATGTCACTTCTGAGTCGTTTGAAATAACCTAATACCTCTAAAATACGCTTTAATGAATTTTTGCCCATAGAGCGTAATGTATTTCATATCTTTTGGGCGGCCCTTTGCACAAACTTTCGAGTCGATCGGGAGCAAAAGGGGAGATGCGCAACTAGATGTTACAACAATGCTAAATATTAAGTTTCAACATTCTACGACCAATAGTTTTTGAAGTATGCTAGGATCGTACGTACGTACAGACGTCAGGGAAAAACTGGTCAAAATATAGACACACGGTCGGTCATGCATTTATATGAACGTACATGCGTACGTAAGGTGAGATACATTGTGAAAATTCTTAAAAGTAAATTTAGAGGTAGAATCGATTTTTTCGTTGAAATTTGGATACCGAAATTTTTCGCGATCACATTACCTCCGTATACTTCGTACAAGGAAGTGAAAAGACTGAAAAGCATGCAAAAAAAAAAAAAAAAAGAAACGTACCATACAAGAGTATGAAGTGGGTTACATAAAAACGTAAAGTATGCAACTAAAGCTGTATTGCTCAAATTGGCTGAATGAGCATTTTGGGAAAAAAAGACAGTGTTGGGAAGTGTTTATTAATCAGCGCTTTATAACACGAAGACCAAATCAACGTGATTCACATTCAGTGAGAAGAGACTGACTGGGCATAGTTTATTTTAGCGATTTTTGAACTTGTAGTGTTCTCATACTAGCGTAAATTGCATTTTCTGTGGGAAAAAGCTTGAATGTATCTTATGTCGATCTCGGTAAATAACTATGCTAGTGTTCCTGCAATCTTGATTTGTTCTGTGTCATATGCATAGAATATGAAGTAAATTCAATTTTTACACCCTTGTTCTATGCTCTTGCTGAAATAAATAAGCAAAATGTATCTATGAGTGAAATGTTTTTAAAAGAAAATGTAATATAGTTATAACTGCTAAATGATATTTCATGAAATTGGAGGGTGATAGAAAATTCCAGAATATCATTCCATTCAGAACTCTGAAATCAATAAAAAAACACCCAACTGATATACTGAGGATCAGAAAATTCGTTACAATTTATTTGTGAGTGCAATTTTTAAGTAAAAACTTGAGGCATAACTTATACTCACGTTAAAGATATGCATATAAAAATGAAACACATTAAAAGACAAATGAGAAAAAATATAACCTTTTAAGAGCTTGAGCCTAGGTAGAAAATGAAAGAAATAGAAAGATTATTAGAACCATAGAAATATTTTTATCCGTGTACACAAAAAGAGCCTTTGAAAAATATTCTCAAAAATATTCTGTGTTTTGTGAATATTTAATGAGGAAGAGCATTAAAATATTATTGATTACAAAATCCAATTAGAAATTCCTATCCAGAAAAAAACCCCCAAATAATTAGCATCTCTGCTTTTCACAAATGTCAAAATGAAATATGCAAATATTTTATGCTCTCAAACTATATTTTTTAGAATGTTTCAATTGACTAGAACACTGCTTTTCAATATAATTTCAAACCTGAAAAAACAAGTAACGTTCCTTAATGCCCACAAATTCCAAACAAGATTAGTAAAATACTCAAGATCAATTTCGACTTAAAAGACAAACTTCCCTCATTTCAATTTACTTTCACATCTGAAGGCTATGGAAGAATAAAAAAAAAAAGAATCTCCCAGAAAGAAGAATAAAGCGATATATTCACTTAGCTAATACAAAAACCCCTTAAAGTAGTTTTTAAGTATTTTGCTTTCAAATTACTCTGATATACAATTCGTTTAAAAAATAGTCCCATCGTTGTAGCACCAATCCACTTGCTTTTAGACTTTCAAAGCATTATCGTGGACCATCAAGGGAGCTTGATGGGATTTGAAAGAAAAGCGTTTAATTGAAGTCTTTTTCTACGGATTTGTTACTGGCTTAATTAAAGGAGGAATAAAAAGTTCGGTTCCAGATTTTATCTCTTTTTATTAATTCTCCGACTTAAATTAGTTTTTTTTAAGTCATAAACTTTTAGGGAAACTTTTAATATGATTTTCTAAAGCAGATGACAAGTATACCGGCACATAATTTAAAAATTTTAGAGACACTTGAATAAAAAAGGTTTTATAAGTTAACATTGGAAATAGAGTAGACACAATTTAAATTGTTTTAATGAAAATGATTGAGAATGAGTAGAATCTTGATCTTTGATAGTTTTGCAATTAAATTACATTAGACATTATCATTAAAATTTGATTTTACTACATTTGATGGTACTTTATCGCCAAATTTGGAGAAATGCAGATATATTATACATGTTAGAATTACATTATTTTACGCTTTTTTTCAATTATAATTACATTTTTTTTTCGTAATGTCAGTTTTGTACTGCTCACTTTTCTTTTACTCTGTATTCACTGTGTCTGCAAACACACTTGTACACAGTAGGTTGTACCAAAATTCAATGTAAAAAAATTTTTTTCTTAAACAAATGATGAGTCTCACCATGTAAAAGTTCACAGTAAAACACAGTAGTACTAAAATTATAAAAAGCATTATTATAATACACTGCTGGCCATCGTAAATGCAACACCCTGAAGGAAGCATGCAAATAATATGAAATTTACAACATGCATTAGCTGAGGTGAGATATGCAAATGATTAGAATTTCAGCGCAGACGCACATCAAGCGCGCCTGTGGCGCCACCTCAAAGCGCTATTTAAGGCTTTGAGATTTCGACGGTTTCAAGTACAGCAATTGTGTTTTTCTTGCTTTTTTTTCAAAAAAACGATAAATTATGCCTCGTAGGAAACAACGATCATCTTTTGATCAAGTATCCGAGTTTGACAGAGGAAGGATAGTGGCATACCGAGATTGTGGGTTATCTTTCAGGGAAATCGGTCGTCGTATTGGACGAAACCAAACAACTGTGATGCGGATATGTGATCGTTGGGTGCAGGAGGGTACGACGGACAGACGTGATCGACCGCATCGACCTCAGTGCACCACGTCACGTGATGACAGGCAGATTGTACGCATGGCAGTGACGGACCGCTCAGTCACATCACGAACCATATCACAGCAGATTCAGTCTGTAACGCATCATCCAGTGTCTGCGCGTACCATTCGACGTCGTTTACAGCAGAATGGTCTGTCCGCAAGACGTCCGTTGCTTTGTCTACCTCTGACGCGGAACCACAGACGTCTCCGCCGCCAATGGTGCGATGAAAGAAGGATGTGGACGACAGAATGGAATGAAATTCTCTTTACTGACGAGTCACGCTTCTGTATGCAACACCACGACGGTCGGATTCGAGTCTGGAGACACCGTGGAGAGAGGATGCTGAACAGCTGCATTATGCACCGTCACACTGGTCCTGCACCGGGTATTATGGTATGGGGCGGTATCGGATATCTCTCTCGCACTCCTCTAGTACGCATTGCCGGTACTTTAACCAGCCAGCGCTACATCTCCGAGGTGTTGGAGCCAGTTGTCCTTTCTTACCTTCAGGGCTTGCCAACAGCCATATTTCAGCAGGATAATGCACGGCCACACGTGGCACGCATTGTCCAAGGGTTCTTCGTCAATCACCAGATTGAATTGCTTCCCTGGCCGGCGCGCTCTCCGGATCTTTCGCCGATAGAAAACATGTGGTCCATGGTTGCTCAACGACTGACCCAGAGTTCATCCCCAGCTGTCACACCAGATCAACTTTGGCAACGTGTGGAAGCTGCTTGGTCTGCTGTACCCCAAGAACACATTCAAAGTCTCTTTGAATCAATGCCGAGGCGTGTGGCAGCTGTGATCTCCAACAACGGCGGCTACTCTGGGTACTGATTTTGGCAGGAACCACGCTTCATAGAATGCTGTAAATTTAATCATTTGTTACTTGGTCAACATGTTATCTACACAATAAATTTTGTTGTGATATCTCTTGTTTTTCTTGGTGTTGCAATTTGGGTGGCCAGCAGTGTATAATAAGTATATACAATAATAAAAGTATAAAAGCATTTACTATGCCATTTATCTATGTCAAATACTGTTATCGTATTTAATACAAAGATGTATTGTACTTCATTTCAGAAAAAAAATGTATTTGACAACTTTTTTATAAGAAAGGAAAACATTTGTCCCATTCTGTTTACTTCCAATAACTGCACTAACCGCCATCCCCGTTTAAAAAAAAAAGAACCATTTTTTAGTGAAGTACAGCTATTCAATATAAATGAGGGTATCGGATACAAGATTAAAAAGTGAACAAACGCTATTCACACCAAAAAAACCCCCGACTAACAAGAATCAGAATGTTCGAAACGCAACATAGTGACCTTTAGTGGCAATTCAGTAAAATATTTGTTATTTTTGTCGACTCTGGCCCTGTCTTCTCGGCTTCTTGTTTAAACTTCCCCATATCTTATCGACATACACCAGTGATGGCCTGAATGTGTAGGAAAAGAACGAAATTCTCAGTCGTCTACCGGAGCATTTAGTATAATGTATACATTCACCGGAGAATATTGACAATCTCTAATTTCAGTCTTTCATGGCTTCAAAGCATTTAATAGTTAGTGCTTTCAGAGAGCAGAGAGTTTAAAATTACTTTGTGTCAGAACTAGTAATTAAAATAACTATTGAAAACATTGGCAATTCTCTGTTGTTCATGTATGCTGAGTGATTTGTAGATGAAAGCTGAGCAAAGTGTTTTTAATAAATTACACTTTATAACTTAGTTTTAGATTTCAGCACTTGAACTTGTAAACATTCCTTAAAATTTTCCTAAATATCATTACCACTTAGTATCAGGTGTACAGGAAAGTAATGAAGTTTTTTTCGTATGTCAATATTTCACCTAGCCAAAATTACAGAAGCTAATAATACGAAATTTGGCGTGTACGCTAGCTTTTCAATGCAGGTGCTAGATTAGACTGCATTGTCAAAATTCGTAATTTGTGGGGGGTAAAACAAAATGCTGTTTTTTCATATTTCTCTCAAAGAAAAAAAAAAGAAGATAAAAAAGAGAGATCCATAAATTTCTTCCTGCTGAAAAAAAAAACACTTACGAATACCTAAAAATCAATTTCAGGATATTTGAAATTTCTTCTCACAGGGGTTTAGACGTTTACCCAACACATTTCCCCACATATCTTCCTTATTGAGAAAATTATAGATAAAATTCGTGCTTTAAAATGTAAAAAAAATACGAATGTTTTGTTTAGACATGGCTTAATTGTAATAAAAAATTATTGAAAATGTATTTGTATGAACTTAGTGTAAAAAAGAGACATTACTTTCACATGTCATATTATTTGATAAATGAGCTACTTAGAATATTTAAAACAGGTGGTTTCTAACGGTTTGCTTGATAATCATTAAAGATGCACAAATTGAATTCAGCTTAGAATTTTCATTTTCTTACTCTATAGTAGTGCAAATATTAATTTGAAATAGGATGCTTTAATTTTGACTCAACATTTCTATTTGTTTTTATCTGTCTCTTAGTGTTCGCAGTTATAATTTTGATTTTTCAGAAAGTTAAAGAAAGTTAACTTCTGTAGCTCTATAAAATACGTATAATTAGTAAAATAAAGCAGAGGTCAATACATTAACTTTGAAAAACAGAAAACCTTTTGTATCCCTCGAAATATATGCACGGTTTTATTTTAATCTTAGTTTTATGTAAAAAAAAAGTAAATTAAAAGTTTTTTAGCTTATTTTTTTTAACACGAGTTTTATGAGATTATTTTACTAAACATTCATAAGCCTTAAATACCCCTATTGTAAATGTACTCAACCTGTAAGAATCACCTCTTTCTCTTCTTCGAGAGAGTTTAGTGTTCATAATGCTTGAGTGTTTTTCTTGTCTCTAGTTCCTTTTGTAAATAAAATTACTTAAAACCTCTTTTAATGTTTGAAAGATTGAAAAGAATTTTTCTACTTTGAGAAAAGTAGGCGGAGAAAACTGTACAAGGAAAAAGGTGCTTTGTCGTTGTGACCCACTCCCCTGCTCCCTGCGCCCCCTCTTTGTTTACAAGATCAAAGTAAAAGTTCTCTTGTCGATTATCTTCTATCGTTAATCTGTTGAAACAGAATACTTTACAAGTTAGAATTAAAACAATTGGTAAGTTTTTTGTATAGTGTTTCAAAAGTTACTTAGTTTATTTTTTCTTTTTCTTTTCTTAAAGAACATTTTTTAAAGATCCGAAAAATTTTAACATAAAGAATAGAGAGTAAATTGACTTTTTAGATCATACATTCTTTAAAATTGTAAGTGCAAGAATGAATACAGGAAATATACATAGGAGGATAAAACTTAAAGATTAGTGTTACTTTCATTTATTAACTGACCGGATTGTATGGTTGGTAAAGCACCGTACTACGGTTTCGGGTTCAACTCCCGGCGGGCGGGGTTCGATCCCCGACTTGGCGTGGTTGTCATGTGTCCATCTCTTCATAGGGGGCGACATTGGTCCACCTACTAGGTGCCCCCATAATAAAGCGGCCAACAATTCCGGCCCGTTGTGGCCAAAGCCTTCCAAGGCAGCGGCCGGCCATTGGAAAAAAAAAATTCATTTATTAGAAACAGGACAGCAGGAAACGTTTGAAAATTAACACAAATGCATGTTTTGTGAAACTCTCTTAAATATTGTACTTCCGTACTTGTTAATCTTGTGATAGAAGAGATGAAAAATTTTGAGAAATTGACGAGTACAGTGAGTTTTCGTCTGGTATGAAATTATATTAGAAATAAAGTTAGAATATTGAAATTACGGATAAAGTTTCCTGACATTATTCAGACTCTTTTGATTATATAAGTATAACCCAGAACCTTTAAAAATAGCTTCAAAAGACAAATTTTGGCTGCGGAATTTAATATCGCGTAGAGTACCGCTTCTAAGTTATGGGCGGCTTTTCAAAAGAGTTTAAAAGATTTTCATGAAATCATCAGGCACATACACGAGGAGGTTGCCTTACGAAAACTGAGACCTAAGAAGACCGATGTATTAGTATTTTATCAAAAAGGAACTAATAGCACACACATGACTAACTGACAAATTAATCTGAGGTTGCTGGAGAAACTGAAATTACCAGTAAAATTGCTGAACAATTTTTGCTACAGGGTAAACTATATACAGTCAAACCTTGTTATGTGGTCACCCCCCATATATGGTCATTTTTGAAAAGTGCCGGCTGACTGAATAGCAATTCTATATATTTTAATATCGCTTATACGTTCATGCCATCCTAGCTATACACGCTCATATGGTCACTTTGATCACTGTGAGAAGTATTTCTGAAAATTGACAAAGCTATCTTTTTGTAAGAGATAAGTGATATAGCCTTTCTTCATTGTGTTGATAAGGAAAGGGACAGTTTGCAAGATTACAAAAGGGCTTAACTCCCCCCCCCCTTTCCCACGTTTACTACTGAATAGGTCACTCTTTCTCTGAAAAGAGGATTGCACCTTGCTCTATCGACTGTTTAGAAAGGGAAAAAATTTCAGTGCAGAGAATGTATCACACCCATCCCTGAAATAAGTTCCAAGTTTGTTTCACGTGTTTTCTCACTGCATTTTCATTGAGCAATGTCAAGTATTTTTTTCGCTATCTGAGACCTCAGAGGAACATCTAAAAACTGTTAGTGATCTTGAAATGTAGTGGTAAGAACATCTAAACCGGAAGAAAGGCAATCCTACATAAATAAATATTTCAAGAGCTGAATTGTTTTTCAACAATTAAATAAACATATTAATCCAATAGCAATATATAATTCTACTCTTCCTAATATCTATTTATATATAATACTTATATATATAATGCAAAAACCATGTATCAGTTAAAATAGATGGCTGTTTACTTGTATCGCATATATGGTCACCCCGCTTATTAGGTCACTTTTCTACGGTCCCCACGGGTGACCTTATAACGAGGTTTGACTGTGTATCAAAAAGCCGATTGTGTGCAACTATCGAGCTCGTATCAATAGTTGGACACACTCTGATTTGACAAAACCATTGAATTGATGAAAACAAGTCTATCATGTTTATGTTAGATGATTCGATTCGATCGAGAGCAGATTCGATTTATCATTACACTGTAGATATGCGTAAGGTGATATGATACGAGGTTGCAGTACTTACTGTCGCGAGAATTTTCTGGAAGAAATCAATATGTGATATGTAGTATTATGATGTGGGCGTTCAGGTCAAAAGCCTCGTGCTTGAAAACGGTCCATGACATTGATGACATTCTGCTCCCATTTGACTGAATTTTGCTGGTGCTGTAGGCAATAAATTTCGTTTTATGGAGATGATTTGAATTAAAATTACACACTGTCTGTACAAGATTGTGTTGATCTTAAAATTATCCATCCCATTTTTTTTCGATAGCCACTGACAGATTTCTCGCACGGCAGTGGCCAATTCGATTAAATTCACAACACCAAAAGTGAAGCAGCACTGGTTTTAGCCAGTGCTTGGAAGGGTGAACACCTTTCTCGTCTGAATCTGCTGTGGAATGTGCACGTTAAAGGGAGATGATGCATGTAAAATCAAAAGGGGCTCCAATTTCCCCCACGTTGCAACAATACCTTTGGGGGTGCTACTCCAGGTGTTAGGTCTTTCGTCCAAAATTGGTTCAAAATTAGGAAATCATAGGGAGGGGTGCAATATTGGAGCTTACTAAGTGTCCTCATAATGAAATTAAAGCATCTCCGGCTCTTGTATCGGTTAGGATTTACTCGGCAGCTGATCCGGACATTAAATAGGATAGAAGAATCTATTTATTTTCAGTTTTTCAATATAATCATAAAATTCATTATGTAAACCATGAAGAGCTAACAGTCATCAAAGACGCTCTGATATCCTCAATCTTCGGACAAAGTGGCACAGTACATCATTTTTCAGGCAACACATCAGCCCTTCAAGCTCTGAAACACCACAGAACTAGCGATCCTTTGGTGCTGGGAATCAAATACCTTCTGAGGAAAAAACAGGCATAAAACTGGAGCACATTAAAATGCATGTTAACATCACCGATAATGAGAGAGCAGAGCAGTACGACAAAAAAGCAACTGAAGCAAATAAAGCAACAACCTAAATAGAAGCGTAGATATTCAATTTTTAGGTTAGCTTTATCAAGTTGGTTGTTTTCCATCTTCAGGTTTGGAAAAAGGCTCCAAAAAGCTCTTCTGATCAAAAGATGGAAAGGTCCAGTTAAAAGAAGAAAAAAATGTTTGAAGAGGGATAAATATTAGCAGCACTCAGTAGTGTGAAGATAGTGTTCCACTTGCAACAGCAATTAGGAATTATGGGTGTACCCCGCATTAGTTTAGTTTACAAAGCAGCCGCTAAGTCCCCAATCAGCTCTGTAAGTATTGCAGAAATAGGAAGATGGGAACACACCCTTTTTTAAGCACAGGAAAATTCAAGAAAAGTATTCAGTGGTTACCAAACAGCATTTTCCCTAAATTCTGAATGCATAAAATATAGGCTGCTAAGGCTACAAAGAATGCATACTTCTCTGTAAGTAATAAGTAAAAAGAGTGCTTTATTGTACTTATTAAAACTAATGCTTGCAGTGATTCAGCCCCATTGTGTCTAAGTACGAAACATTGCCTAATAACACCCAAAGTGTTCCTGATGTTTGGAATTTAAAGATGAGAGGGTTTATTCCACCTTTTACGGAATACTTCGCCAAAATGTTTAAACCTAATTCAAAAGAAAAGTTCATTTGTGAAACAGTCAATTCCTTCAAAGAATAGCCCGAATAATTGGATAAACCTCGAGAGCAGCCCACAATTTTGGTTTAAAAAATTTTTCTCTCTCGGAGTGTTTTGCTGTCAAACGAAACCCCGAATTAGGGTCACGGCCAGCAGAGCAGCAACTTACATTTTTTTAATTACATTGTTTTACATGTAAAAATTTAATAAAATTAACCAGGTACAATAAATATTGAAGATTTTTTACCTTTCATGGTTTAGAAAAGATGAGATGTTTCGTGGTGGCAATTAATGAAGACACTCTGAAAACTTTCGGAGATGAATTCAGTGAACAGGAGTTTGTCAATGCTCACAACATGTCACGAGCAGAACGACATCTATTTGGTAAGTGTCCATGCAAATGAAAACATTTATCGCAATTCTCTAGAGAAACCAGTACCTCTATCATACCATACCTTAAACATCATAAGTCCTTCCTGTTAATAATTCCAAGTCAGCTCGGAAGGAACCAAAGCTATTGATAAATGTAAAAGACATTACACATGCTCAGCATTATACCTAGTGTAGTGCCTTTAGCGGATTATAAAAATTACCCGAAGATAGATAAGAAAACAGAAGAACAGAAAGTTACAAACATTAGAGCGAGTTGAATAAACAGTAGATTAAATTACAGAAAATAGTAGTGGGGGAAAAGAAAAAAGCAATGATGCAAAGTAGAAAAATACCAGACCGAAGACACGGAAAGCGTATGAAATCTCAAGTGATGATGAAAAATGAAATCAATGGGAACCAAAAGATCAGTCAGAAGGGAACAGCGAAATTTTAGTTTAAAATATATCAACCCATCTTGAAGTTTTTAATTTATTAATTAATTAATAAATTTTTTTCTAATATTAACTTATTTTATTCAAAATAATATTGTTTCAAATTTTACTACGATATCACTATCTTGTTTTCTTTAACTGCCAGTAAGTGAATATTGCATGTCAAAAATTGGCTCTTACTCATGTAAATAATTGGCTCTTACTCATGCCAATAACCGACTTATTCATGTCAATAATATGAAAAAAATTGCTGTTGAATTTCCGCTCATAAAATAGAAATTTTTAATAATTTGACTTAATTAAGGAGTGGAATCGGTAGTGCAGATCTTGGCCTTAAAGAAAAACTTTGAAACATAAATATTGCTTTAAGAATAAGAAAGTTAAGAAAATAACTCGAAAATTTCATTAAAGTGTCAATAACCGTTGCCTTTCCTCTACATGCTTCATGTTTAGACAAAAAAATAGTAATACCATTGTAATAAACATTATCATAAGTAATAACTTTGCTATTCTTTCAAAACGTTTAATTAGTAGTGCTTGAGTAGTTTTGTTCTCTCGCTAAGGGTCGGAAAATAAAATTATTTGGAACCCCTTTTTAGTCTTTTAAAGCTTGTAAAGACTCTTTTCCTTTTCTGAATGTAAATCAGAGTAAAAAAACTAAACTTAAAAAAAACCCCACTTCTACAAAAAGATGCTTTGGTGTAGTGAACAACCCCCCCATTCTGTTTACAGGATCAAAGTAAAATTTCTCTTGTCGATTATCTTTTATTGTTAATCTGTTGAAACAGAACACTTTACAAGTTGTAATTAAAACAACTGGTAGATTTTTAGTTCATTGTTTCAAAAGTTGCTACGTTTTTTTCTATCTGAGTTGTATTTTTAAAAATGGTAAAGAATGTACTAGAAGAACCCAAAAGTGTTAACGTAGTTTGAAATTAAATATATGAATCATAAAATTTTATCAATCGCTTAGTTTATTTTTGAAATTAAATTCGAAAAAAAAATTGTTCTTTTTTGAGTACGTGGAATCATCCAGTCTCAAATTCTAGATTTAAAACTCAAATAGCTTGCTCTCTTTTCTCTCTCTCTCTCTAAATATATATACAGGGTGTCCAGTACTAACGCGGTCCAATGGCTATTTCCTAAACTGTTAGTCAGAGACACATAGTTCCAGTTGCAAAAATGCTTTAAATTGTATAATCTATTATATCAGAAACAATATAAGTCAATAAATCAATTCAGATAAAATTTACGAAAGTTAAATTTTATACGGCCCCCTGGTCCTATCAGTTATATTTGGAAAAATTTTCTTTATACAATTTCATGCACAATAAAAAAAATCGTCCTTATAAGACCAAAATTCACTGAGTTATGAAGCAATAAATATTTTGATCTAAGTAACTTTTCCATGTTCAAAAATGTCAAAGTTTAAATTATTATACGGTCCCCCGGTCCTATCAATTATATTTAAAAAAATTTCCTTATACAATTTCATGCACAGTAAAAAAAAAAAAAAAAAATCGTCCTTATACAAGCAAAATTCACCGAGTTATGAAGCAACAAACATTTTGACTTAAGTCGTTTTTCCAAGTTCAAAAATGTCCCGTTACGGTGAACCGTTAGGGGACTGTATAAATATTGAAATTTTAAATTATAGGATTTAATTTAATATTCTGGCATAATGCGGAGAAAGAAGAAAAACTAATTTTAGAATACTAATCTATAAGCAGAAGGTTATAGCGAGGCTCTAGAAAAATTTATCCGGGGGGGTCTTTTGAAAATCTTTTCTCTAAATGAAGTAACAGAATTTTAATAAGTTGTGTAAATAAAAAAATATGTTTTGTCTAAACAAGTTATTAAAAATAACATCTAAACTTCTAACAAATTTTTGAGTGTATTTGAATAAACTGAAATGAAATATCGTGTTGAAGGTAAAATGGTTGGCAGACGATAATTGCTTTAGGTCCACTTTTCCTGCTAACATGGCAACAGAAGATAAACATTAAATTTTAATATTTTACTGGAGTTAGTGTTTGTTTAAAGTTCATGATATTTGAATTCGTTGCTTATTGAGTATAAAAAACGAAAGATGATGTTTAATACTAATGAATACACTGAAATGGTGTTACTTTACGGAGAATTTCATCGGAATAAGAGAGAGGCTGTGAAGTAGTATGCTATAAAATTTCCGAATGACAATCACCAATCTGCTAGTACAATATTAAACGTAGTGATGCGTTTAAGAGAAACCAGTAGCGTTCTAAATTGTAAAAGATCAAGAAGCTTCATGGATTTAACAACGTACGTGCATGTGGAAGATGTCCTAGTACATGCTCTCGCTCATCCACAGTCTAGTGTAAGCATTAGCGAAGCATGTAGCTATTCTAAATCTCAAGTATGGAATATTTTAAGTACATATGGTGCATATTGCCCCATTTTGGTACAAGATTTATTGCCTGGAGACAAAGAATGTAGATTTGATTTCTGGAATTTCATTTTGAATGAGCAAAATGATAATATGTCGTTCGTTAGTGACATTATTTTTACCGATGAGTGTCAGTTTACAAGACCGGGTGTTATAAATACGCAAAATAATCACTATTGGTCTCTGCAAAACTCGCATATTATTTACCCGAACAGACATCAAGTGCGTTGGTCGATAAATGTTTGGTGCGGCATATGGAAAGAGACCTTAATTGGGCCATTTTTTTCATTGACGCTTTAATGTCGGAAAGATATGGACAGATCTTAGAGGGCTCGGTGACTAATTTCTTAGTCGAATGTGCTTCACTACGAGATCTGTCACAAATGTGGTTTCATCATGATGGTGTTCCAGCACATAAATCACTAAAGCCTGGTACTGTTGTAGCAGAAACATTTTGAAATAATATAATTCAATACGGTGGTCCCGCTGAGTGGCCTCCATAATCACTAGACTGGAATCCCTTAGATTACTTTCTCTGGGGTTTCTTGAAAAATAAAGTATATGAAACAGAATCAACAAGTCCATCCGACTTACTAAATGGTATATGTTTTGCATTCAGATGTGTAACACCGAGTATGCTACCCAAAGTGCAGGAAGAGTTTTTGACACGGGTGCAAGTTTGCATCGCAGCCGAAGGAAGCTAGTTTGAGCAAATGTTACGATAATAGAATTTGCAATATTATTTTTAGTTTTTAAATTGCATATATTCGTAGTTTAAAATGTTCGATATTCTTATTTAATGTTTATTGAAAAGTTTAAATCCTTTGTTTTTTTATTTTATGTTATTTAACACGAGTTCATTAAAAAAACTTTAAAAAGTTCTATTTTCAGTATAGGCTATATTTTTATGTTAATTTATTGGATACACATAGTTAAACGTCAATCTCCTTTATTGCAATCTACAATCCTAAAATAATTAATGGAATCGCTAATAAATATTACAAGTCTCAAAACCATGTACATTAATTTTTCTCAAATTCATTTTGTATTCAACCCCTATTTCGGAGATCGAAATGTGCTGTAACTTTAATCAACCGTAACTCGGCGAATTTTGGCTGTAGAAGGACGAATTTTTTTTTATTGTGCATGAAATTGGATAAGAAAAATTTTCTAAATATAACTGATAGGACCGGGCGACATTGTAAAAATTTAAATTTCGTTATCTTTTATAGAATTCGATTTATTGACTTCGACTATTTCTCATATAATAGATTATACAATTTAAAGCATTTTGCAATTGGGACTATGTGTCTCCGACTAACGGTTTAGGAAATAGCCATTGGACAGCGTTAGCACTGGACTCCCTGTATATATATATGTATATAATTAATTGATTAGACGAACACTTCAACACTTTTCCCAAAGTGCTTATTAACAGGTAAATGAAAACGGCGTTTTTGACACCACATTGCTATGAGATTCTGATTAATTATTTCGTGCCTTATCTTCCCTTAAAATTTGTACCAATAGTCATGGGACACCCTGTAGTTATTGTTTAACATAGTTGTGAAAGAAAACACTATACATTCCTTTGTAGTTTCTGCATTGCTTAAATTACTGTATTAGTTTTTTAATTTTAATTTAATTTAATTCAATTTTTATATTAAAAGAGAGTCAGTCAAAAGACATTTTACTTTTCAACTAGTTTTTCATGGCATTTTATCGTTGACTCACTTGCGACATTTGCAGCATAGCTTGAATCGCTATCTTTTTTTTTTTTTTTTTTTAAAGTTAAAAACACGGGAAATCTTTTCGAACAAATTTAAACACCTTTAAAACTTTTTGGGTTAATTTTTAAACCAAAAGAATTGAAGTTTAAAAAATACCTGTAGATGAAAAAAAGAAGTTCACTTTGAAGCCTCAGTCTATAAAAAAATGTGCTTATCATAGTATGAAAAATAATAGTGACCCTCCTAAGTAAAACGCATCA
Source organism: Cheiracanthium punctorium (assembly GCA_038373885.1). Classification (NCBI taxonomy): domain Eukaryota; kingdom Metazoa; phylum Arthropoda; class Arachnida; order Araneae; family Cheiracanthiidae; genus Cheiracanthium; species Cheiracanthium punctorium. The sequence goes on from JAWZYV010004477.1 coordinate 546,193, forward strand.
ACAAAACTATTGTTTCTGTAAGAAGAGCTTTCCGTTTTATTTCTTCTTTTAATACTCTTGCAATGTCTTTCGCATTTATTATTCAGAAATCATTCCGTCTCCACTTCTTTTGTCGCAGTCAACAGTTAATTAAAGGATTATTTGATTTAAATTCTGTCAAAGGGCAGGAATTACTGTACATTTCCCGAGCCAAACAGAGGACATTGATAATTATCTTCTTCTTCCGATTATTTTTAGTTCTTTTGTCGTTCCACGAAGGCGCAGCAAGTGCTCGGCCGAGATTATTAAGTTAAAAATGTTTGTTTTTAATCAACAACCCCGCTAATTACAAGTTCTTTTCATTAAACACGCGTTCCCTGAATTTTAAGCCCTAATTAAAATTCTTCAGAGGGTGACAGGGAGTCAAAATGTTGCTCTTGAGAGGGCAGGGGTGGGTGTGAGTGGAAAACGAAGAGACACTGCTGGTGTTTAACTTACTGTGAAAATAACTTTTGTGCCTCGAGTGCACTTAAGAGGTTCTTATCTCTTCGCTAAAATCTTGAAACTTCCGGATTTTTATTTAAAATTTTGTTTTGTTGCAATAGAAACTTTTCGTTTTCGCCGTATCGATGCTGCGTAAGATAAAATAATTCATAACGAGTGCTTGACTTATTTTATCTATTTAGAGAAAGTATTTATGATACATCCTTCTTACTTTCACTGTCTGGTTTTACATAAGAGAAATGTAGGTTTAGGGGCAAAGTAGGTTTAATAAACAGTGATACAATTTAAAATGCCATAAAAATTCTTCAACACATGTTCTCTCAGTTAACCTTTTACAAGATAACCGTTTTCATCGTATTCTCCAGTTTTTTAAATACCCGAATTAAAAAAAAATATTTTTAACGATTATTTTATGAAGAACTGCTGAATTCTTTAATAAATATCCAACAAAGAAACTGCAAAGTATTCAAACATTATTTTCCTCGCTATGGAATCTTGAAAGAAAATAAGAAAACTGACTAATGTTTATTTATGGTGTAGGCGATGTAAAGAATTATTGTTCTGATTCCATTTGTCACAGGTTCCTAGAAGGGACTCATGATTGAATTTTTATTGAAAAATATTAATGCAAAATTGCTATTTATAGGGTGTAAGTTTAAGAAAATTTGACAAGAATTTCTTTGGAAAATTGAAAATACGTTAAAAATTTAAACTGCGTAAAATTTGCTTGGTTTATATATAAAATATGTACCAGTATATTTATTGTCTGAATCTAAGAAACAGTTATACAATCTATACGTTTTAATGTGGAAATTGATTAATTATAAAATTCTTTACACTTCGCATCAAAATACCCTTACTAAAATTTCGGAGATTCCGATAGTTATGATTTACAAAAATTCATAAGAGTTATCAGCATTCTTCCGTTAATATTTTAAAATTCTGTGGGAATATTCGGGAAAAAGAATATAAAGTTGCAAGTTTGTAAAATTGTTCAAAATCCTTTAAAAATTTTAAATGGCAAGATAAATTATTGAAAAATAATTTTTTAACTGTTGATACGTTATGGTATTAATAATAATCAGAGGCGTAGCCAGAAATTTTTCATGGGGGGGGGGGTTACGACTACTGCAACTCTCATATATGCATACATGTGTGTGATAAGGGAGTGAAGAATATACATTTTGTATGGGAAAAAATTCCTCATGGGGGGGTTATGACCCCCCTAACCCCCCCCCTTTGGCTACGCCTCTGATAATAATATTTTCCTATCAATACCATATTATAAGAATGGATAAATATTTCCTATTAATATTTATTCATGAATATTCTTTGAGTATCGTCATTAATTATATCGACATATTTGAAAGTGTATGCCCAGTATAAGACAGAAAAAGTGCGACTGTGAGGAATGTAGCTGGATCGGTGTAAATTGAGTAAGAAGTCCGAAATAGTTAGTTCGACGTTGCTTCATTGAGATATTAAACCTAATTTAACAATTAATGAATTAACAATTAACAGGCCAGTGTTCCCAACTGGGATTACCAAATAAAAAAAGCCATTTTCATAAATATTTTCAGAGCTATTTTGATACACTCCCACCCCCTTCAAACTTAATTAATATCTTTAATTAAGTTATAAATCTTTTATTAATTCTTAATATTTTACTTATTATTTAAACTATCCATCAGTATATTCCGTTTTTGAAACCAATCTAAAAGTATAGTCAGAAATGATCCATGATCCCAATTGGGAGCACAGTGAAAGTTGTATACAGAATTTTTTTTTTTTTTTCCAACTAAAACATTTTTGATTTTCTGGACGAATAATTCGATGATAGAGTTGTTGTGTTGAACTTTTCGACAGTTATGAGAAAAGGCATGGATTGACTTTCGTATATTTTCATGACCTCACCGCCTTCTCTAACCCCCGAAATTTTTTCCTGGATACGGCCCCGGCGTGTGGTGTGGAAGATGCGCGTATTAAATTGATTTTCATGTGATTGTTTTCGGTGTCGGAGTACTCTTTATGGCATCCGTATTGACACTTTTAGTGCCATCTATCGGTGCAATTTGCAACTAAAATTTTGTATTTTCTGTTTCAAATTCTATTTTTTTTTTTTTGTTAGCCTACCACTGGTTTCATGCTTTTATCCATGACTTTTTGAGTTACTCATTTTCGAAGTCATTGGTTATTCGTGAAACACCCTCTACAAAAATGAAAAAGAGTGAATATGTTTTTATGCGAGATCTTTTTTATAATATTTACTTTCAGATCCATCTTTGAGGTAATTTATCTTATTTGTCATGTATTTGTTTGTAATTTTAATTGACATGCGAATCTTGGTTTTTACTTTAAATTTTGAAATAAATATGATCCAAATTCACTCTACAAATAAGTATCTAAAATTTGTAATGCATCGATTCGAAATTTTACATGTTGCTATAACAATACACAATAGTTCTTTTAGAGTATTGGTTAACATTAATAATTATCGATTCAAATTCACAGGTTTCAGAACTATCGAATAAAGACTGAAAGAATTTTGAAAGCTTGCTGTTTAAAACATATTTCGCTGTCTTTTAATGATATGAAAGAAGGCTTAATTATTAAAGATTTTTATTTGTTTGTTAATTTGAATTTAAACGAATATAGTATAGATATTTAATAAAAAACTTTAAAAGAACACCATACAGATTACTTCTTTAGCTGTTGAAGTAAACTTTATGTTATTTTATGATTTAAACACCAGTTGTTTTGAGTGATTTTATTAATATAGATCTTTATTTCGATTAAGGTGATATTTTTCTTGCGTTATGCTATTACTTTCAACTTGATGAACACGTCACTTAAATAATTTGTAGAAATGCTCATAAATATGTACATTTAAATAGCTCAGTCTAACAGACCGATTCACGTTACATATCGCAAACGGCTAAACACTCCATTCTGTTTAACAAGTTTCAAACTCATATTTCCAATTTCAAAATGCAAGTGAAATGTGCATGACAACATGGGGAATAATCATCTAAAACTGTGAACCAACCGTAAAGAGAATTCTACATCTAAATGCCATATAATTCATGAACAATTCATGGAGTCTCAAGTTTAAGCTAAATCGAAGCAACTTTTACTAAAGTAGCTGTGGAATATCAGACAAGTGTTTGATATTTATAAGGGTATTTACCCTACAGATATTTTAATGAGGAGTATATTACGAACAAGATGCAAACACTCATGAAGAAGGAGAGCTTCTGTTGAGTATATGTAAGACTTCTATGCACTGCATATCAATATTCAACGAAAAGTCCGCTTTGGAAAATAAATTGTTTAAAACTATATATATATACAGGGTGATTCACTACCAGACTGACAAACTTGCAGGGGGGTGTAGGGGGTACAGAGACGGTTCAGAATCACACAGCAATTCGGGGTCGAAAATGTCGTCTTCATGTACCTGTTAATAATCGCTTTGGAAGAAGTGTTGAAGTGAGCGTCTAATTTCTTAACCGAGTTTCATAATTAATGGGCTTTCCTCAGACAATTTCATAAATGTAATGAAAGAAACAATTCTGAATGATTTTTTTTTATCAAGTGCAATCGGTGAAAGAGGGATTAGTGTTTGAAAAACCATGGTTGGAAACTTTACTATCACTTCAATACTTCTTCTAAAGTGATTATTAACAGGTACATGAAGACGACGTTTCCGACCCCGCATTGCTATGTATTGCATTGAACCGTCTCTGTACCCCCTACACCCCCTGCAAGTTTGTCAGTCTGGTAGCGAATCAGCTTGTGCATATATATATATATATATATATATATATATATATATACAGGGTGTCCAGTCTTAATGTGACCCAATAGCTAATTCCAGAACCATTCGGTTTAGATATGCACTTCCAGTTTGAAAAATGTTTTAAAAAAGGTAAAGAATGTTTTTACGTGCTTTTCGAACCAAAAAACCCATTTAGAAAAAAATTACAAAAATTAAATTTTTATACGGTCCCCAGGTCCTATCACTTATATTTAGGAAAAGATGCGGTACACAAAAACAAAGTAAACACAAAAAGTTTCATTTTATTACGATAAAAACTGACCAAGTTATGGAACTTTGAAAATCATACATTTCATCCATTTTCTCGGCCAATTTCAAGAAGCTAGTAAGGGACAGTCTCCAAAGTGAAATTAATTGGAACTATGCCAGGAAACATTCGCTCTCGCACGTCACTCTTATGTAAATCGTTTTTAAATTTAAAAGTACACACATTACGTTAATATTACAATAACTGAGTACTTAAAAAGCAAAATTTATTCTGTGTACGTGTAAAACATAGATAAAATAAAATATTTTGGACGAAGAAAACTTTTCAAAAGCAGTTCCAAAAACATAGACTTATTTGCCTGCGGCTTCAGACTGATTTGCTGCGGTACTGATCATAACAAACGTTAAAAATCTGTTGTGTAGTCGCTTGCAATTGCATACAGTCGTATTCCAATATTACGAATTCTAGTACAGGAGAACGAGATGTATACAAATGAAGAATACTGCGAAATGGTACTGTTGTATGGGCAGTGTAATCGAAATAAGAGAGAGACGGCAAGACTTTATGCCATTAAATTTTCCAGTCGAAGACATCTTATTGTACAATTGCCCGTGCTGTTCAACGCTTGTATAGAACTGGGAGTTGTCATAGACGTATTCCCTTGTCTCGTGCCACACCTTCAAGCTTGCGGATACCCGCTGAGGATGTTCTAGGATATGCCCTGGCTCATCCTGAAAGTAGTGTTCAGGATATTAGCAAGGCTTGTTCCTACTCAAAATCGACGGTGTGGAACATATTACATACGTACGGTGCATTTCCTTATCGTCCAGTCCTGGCGCAGGAGCTAATGCCTGGAGACCAGTTGTATACATCTCGTTCTCCCATACTAGAATTCGTAATATTAGAATACGGCTGTATGCAATTGCAAGCGACTACACAACAGATTTTTAACGTTCGCCATGATCAGTATCGCAGCAAATCAGTCTGAAGCCGCAGGCAAATATGTCTATTTTTTTGGAACTGCTTTTGAAAAGTTTTCTTCGTCCAAAATATTTTATTTTATCTATGTTTTACACGTACACAGAATAAATTTTGCTTTTTAAGTACTCAGTTATTGTAATATTAACGTAATGTGTGTACTTTTAAATTTAAAAACGATTTACATAAGAGTGACGTGCGAGAGCGAATGTTTCCTGGCATAGTTCCAATTAATTTCACTTTGGCAACTGTCCCTTACTAGCTTCTTGAAATTGGCCGAGAAAATGGATGAAATGTATGATTTTCAAAGTTCCATAACTTGGTCAGTTTTTATCGTAATAAAATGAAACTTTTTGTGTTTACTTTGTTTTTGTGTACCGCATCTTTTCCTAAATATAAGTGATAGGACCTGGGGACCGTATAAAAATTTAATTTTTGTAATTTTTTTCTAAATGGGATTTTTGGTTCGAAAAGCACGTAAAAACATTCTTTACCCTTTTTAAAACATTTTTTAAATTGGAAGTGCATATCTAAACCGAACGGTTCGGGAATTAGCTATTGGGTCACATTAAGGCTGGACAGCCTGTATATATATATATCGCAAAACTTCAGAAACCTGAAAGAGCATACGAATAAATAAAATGCTATTGATTTTCCTAAAACTAGCTGAATTAAGTAGAATAAAAAAGTAATAACTACAGATAATATGATATAGACGGGGAAAAATAAAGAATTTGATCGAATATTTTAATAATAATTCTTAACGCCTCGAGTAAAAAATTTTTGACGAACTCAGTATTATATTGCATTCTTTAGAAATACAATTTGTTCTTATCCCCAGCGATTGAAGCAAGAAAACTTTAAGAAATTTGAGCGAAGTTAATTGAGAAAGGAGAAAAATTCTTAACCGAACCAATTTTTCATTGCTCGTATTAATTAAAGAAAAAAGGAAAACGTTTGGGAAAAAACATCACTCAATTAAGATTTTTTTCATTTAATCCTTAAATCGGCTTAGCTTAATTTCATAATATATTGTATGACTAACCATAGCAACAAGGTTGACGTTGGAATAATTATCTAGAATCAATATAGAACAAGAAAGCTAAGTTAAGAAGAACGGACCTATTGTAAAACACTTTCTAACACAATATTATTTGCGGATATGTTAAGAGTTAACCTTTTAGTTTTTTTCAAGCACAACTCTGGGCTACAGAGGAGCATTTAAAGATCCATAGAGGCAAGCAAAGGTAGTAAAAGTGAGGGAATCTTTACTATTGCGTCTTATTTGTGACAGGCGGGTGAAACAGGGTAAAACACAGGGGTGCACTGTTTCAACATTGGGCAGTCTATCTAGATGTCTTCCTTGAGTATTTAATTGAAATAAAATTTATTCTTCGTGAATCAAAATAGCCAAATTTCAGAGTTGTGCCGTGACAGCGAGGATACCGCGTGTTAAATGGTTAAATCACTGTCCTAATAGCCTGATCTAAAACAGTTATTTTACTAATCTCCTCCTTAAAAAAGGAGAAGATTTTTAGTTCGTCGAATTTTTTTTTTCATGTAGGTTCAGCAATACTTTTTTACCACATCGACCGGTTTCGATGATTCTTTTCTAGTTAAGACGTAACATAGGTGTGGTTCCATATTAATTTGTTAAAGTTCTGAAGATATTATCATTAAAAAATAAAGACGCATTTTTAAACCACTGCCTAAGGGATGCTGGTACAGTGGTGGTAGCAATCAAAAGTTGACAAGATTGGCCACTTCTGGAGAATTATTATCCAATTTGGCGTCAAAAAATAAGTCCCCAAAACTGAAGACAGCTGGGTGATATATTCCTCATTCTGTGGGAAGTTATAAAAAGTTCTCTAACAGTATATATAAGAGCCCCTACAATTACAGGCTTGCGTGAGTTTCCATTTTGGAGCACAGAGAGACAACGCTAATATCTAAGCTTGGCGTAATTAACACAGACTGGGATTTCATTTTGGCGAATTAATTTTTTTTGTTATAAATTATTTTCGTTTCTCTACGAAAAGAGTTGCAGATGCTATACATATTATTTTCGATGGAGAGCAATATTTTGTGAACCTCAATGACATATAGGTAGGATTTATCATGGTGCATTATCATTTTCCTCTTCACTCCTGTTATGCTTCTTTCCAGTTCCGTAAACTAAAGACTGAAACCTATTGGAATAAGTGGTCGATGTGGAATAAAGTTTCAGAGAATGTGTCACTAGCCAGTCGTTATCGTACTTATGGTGTTGTGAGTGTGCACTAACAATTCTGTAAAGTCCTTTTAATTTTAAATTTTCTGTTGAATGTGTTACAATTTTAATCTGTATTTCGAATTGCTTGTCTTTATGTTCAAGGAATTAATACAAGTGTTTGTTTTAAAAACTTTTTGCGTTATGGTCTTCCCCACATACCCGTAGCAGGCCTATCTACATTAATTTTACTTAGTTATACCGCCCATTACTTTGAAACTGATGGACATCTGTAAAATGCTAGTTATATAATAAAATTCCATCCCCCCCCAAAAAAAAATCTGTTAACGCTATATACTCTATAACAGCGAATTATATAAATTTGGTAGCAATCACTGTATACAACGTATTAATTATAAAAACTTTCCAAATACATATTTGGAGATCTGAGCATATCAAGAAACTCTGAAGGGACAAAGCTGAATCAATATCAGCAATTCAGCAATTTTTTTAAGCTTATCATTTATCAACTAATTAATGATCGTTTCAGAAATAATCTTAAAAATCGTTTTAAAATACGGTCAGCTTGTAAAAAATTGAAGTGCCTTAAAATGCACTTTAACAATAAAATATGGAGTTTTTTTTACTTGCTCTTGTAAAAAAAAAAAAAAAATGTAAATGATTCTCAGTAGGACATACAGTAAAGTGCATAAGAATAACATGCATAACATGCCAGGGATTATCATGGTAAGACCATTTACGGTAAAAGTACGGACAAACATATGGAATGTTTCTTCTGAAATGTGATGTTGATCACATTTATTCATATTTCAATTTTTCCATTACTTTTTCTACTATATTGAATAACATTAAGTGTATGTTTATTTACCTCATTCAGGTATGATGTGATTTCCGTCGAGTGAATATATCTGTAAAACATCGAAAATGATCTTTCAAGACCTCATTTTTTTTTCAGAATGCCGAAGAGTCTACAATATGTTATATACATATATCTCTCCGGGAAAAAAGAGTTACCCGGAATTTAAGCTACTGTTACAACCGTGTTTGCACCTGCGTATAAGTGCTCCATTAATGTAAAAATGTATTCAAAATAAAGTTACATTTCAAAGTTGTACTTAAATTTGAATACTCACCGATTTGGTAACTCGGTGTAAGAACTTCGGCATTTAATTTAAAATTACTTGTTAAAAATTTGATTAATGTTTAAAAATATCTTCGTGGTAGAGGGAAATATATGCAGACGAATAGGAAGACAGACAAGAAAAAACCATGTTAACTTTTCAATCCCTTTTTGTTAAAGATTGCGTTAAAAATATCGTGAAAAGGGACATGTTTACCGCCTGAGTTTTAAATGACTCGAAGAAGAAATTGGATATTCTTACAAAAAACACTCAGCAGGAATCCGCACACTGTGAGTGGATTCCTGCTGAAGAAGGCTGAAAAATTTTCGGCCGAAACGTGCGTATTGTCTAATAAGTACCTGTTATGTGTATTAATTTACTAAATTTCAATTATTTCTTATTTCAATTATACGTTTTGTTAGAAATGATATTGAAAAACTGCTTCGAAAATTTTTATTATGACTTAGTTGTTATATTATTTCTGTATGAATATTTTCTATAATAATTTCCAATAACTTATAAGATGCACACGCCGGTTTCCATTGGAACACCGAAAGTGAAGTAGCATCGGAATATCCAGTACTGAGAAGGGTGAAATCCTCTTATAAGCGAGTCTTCTGTGGACTGTGTACGCTAAATCTGTCATGGCTCCAATATCTTCCATAATTAAACGATGCCTCTGGGGGTGCCTAGGTGCTAGGTCTCTCATCTGGAATTGGCTAAAAATTAGGGCATCACTCATAGAGGACAACCTTGGTCTGCCTGATAGGTGCCGCAATAATGAAATGGCCAACATCTCCGGCCCCCATAGCGATCAAGCCGACAAGTAGGCCACTTATCCGGTCATTTGAAAGAAATAAAAAAGATAACATACACACGAAAAAAGATTTCGTCGAAAGTTTACCCAATCAGCTTCAATCATTCAATCAGACTATTTTAATGCATTTTTTATAGCACAAAAAAAGGTCAAGCTGTAAGAAGAATTGTAAAAGGCTTTTTTAACTCTGAGCGAAACCTTCATTATCTTTAAGAAGCATAGAATTTTAATGACCCTCAATAATTTCTTTTTTTTGTTCGTATTAACATTTATATATTCTTCAAATAAATGATTCGATCTGCAAAAATCTGATAAAAAATGCTTGGATGTATCTGATTGTTTGAAGTTTAATACCAGAGAAATCGTTAACTTAAAACACCGAAACTGAAGACCCTCTAAAATAACATTTTAGATGACGCATTAAACAACTGGGACAGCCATTTAATTTTATGGACAATTTTGGAAATTACGTTGAGGTTTTAACTGTAACTTTAATTGGACGATAAGGCAATAGTCATTAAAAAGGATTGGCTGTATGACATTATTTGCCTTCAAGTTCACTTTCAGTTATTGCCTAAGAATATTTTTTCTATTTGCAATTAAAATGATTTGATGTTCTTATCTTTGTAACAATAATTTTATATTATCTTTATAACTGAATCATACTTTATTTTTTCCAAAAACTTATTTGCCTTTACTTAAATGATTTTTATTCAACTTTCTTTCGAATTTTTTATTTCAAATTTCTCATACATATAAACGTGAACCTGCAATCAGTGTGATACACTGTTCACGTGTGTATCATTAAGTAACATCTAGCTATCTGATGATTTTATATTGATAACTTAAGTACTTAAAATCTCTCGATGGATGAATATTTTGTGATATTCAGGATACACAATTAATTTTATTTCGAAAATTACTTTTTAAAAGTTTTCTGCAGGTACATTTATTTAAAGGATGTTTGTGCTTTGAAATGATAAAAGAAATATCGAAGAAACTATTGTATGAAGAGAAAGTCACTAGAAAAAATTTACTCTCTTTACGAGGAAATTAACTTGATAGCGATTAAAAAATAGTTTAGCGCAAATTGCTTTATAGCTTGAAACAAACAACTCACTTTTGAAGATTAACCCTTTGAGGCGCAACCCTTTTCCAATGCTGAAAAAGGGCACCCGTTGCCATCGCTAGACTGAAATACCAGCAAGATAGCGGACGATCGAAACGTTCATCGCGTGCCACAGATCTAGAGACCCTTTTTTGACGCAGCTGGCTGTGCCGGGCACAGCCAGCTGGATTATTTGCTCAGCCTCTGGATTATTTGCGACAAATGGCGCTTGCGATTTTAAATTGTGTTTCGAGTGATGCTACTAGCATTTATACAAAAGCCAGTAAAAATGAGTTAAATCTCTCCGGTAGTGGTGTCTTTTTACATCAAGCTGGCTATACGTAACCCAGATAACTGCTCAGGAGCTAAATAGTTGCTGTAAATGAGGGACTAGATTATGCTTCACAGCTCCTGCTCCGGTGAAATCTTGACTCTTACTGCCTGATGCAGCTCAATACAATACCTCAATAGTTGAATCGTGTTAATGATGATGTCGGTATTCAACTTCTTGAAAAGCTGGAACTCTTGGACCAAAAGCAGGATGTCTACTTTCAGTGGATCCCTTCCCATGTTAATGTCTGGTGGAAGTGCGTGGGTCAGAGGGTTTTTAAGGGATTCTGACGTGTATTCACGTTACATCTGGAGAAAACTGACCAAAACTTCAGGCCGTTAGATTAACAGCGCAGGTTAAGCCAGAATGTGGGACTTGTGCACTTCAGCGGCCTGCCATGTTGTAAATCTTATCCATTCGCCTTGATGAGGCCGTTCCCCTTATCATATCCTCGATTCTTTGACCTTTGCATTTGACTACATTTCCTCGCATCCACTTTTGGTGCTTGATTTTAATAAGATGGACGTGCTCGTATACCAGATCTAGCTGGTGATGGTTCTTGAAGGATTGAGAATGACAGTAACAACTGGCGCACGGGGAAACTCTTTTTGTGTTTCCTGCAAACATTTCAAGCATGTATTGAGCGCATTTTGAAACTGTTCGCCTCAGTTGTCAAGAGCATCACTTGATTTGCCTGTAGTTAAAATTTTATGTCATTTGGATCGATAAACGCATTCTACAGCCCTTTGAAGTATGAAACTTATTTTTCGCTATACTTATATATTTATTACATTTGCACAAAAAAGACTACTTTTAAGAAGTTAATGATTCATTTCTAACTTGGAATGTTTGTTCCTTTTATAAATTCCTCGAATAAGCCTCAAATAACTTAACATAGCAATTAAATAGCTCATAAAATTTTTGAATTTTCTTTTACAACAATAGGAAGAAGTTTTTAACGAAAACGTAACGATGCTAATTAAAGTATTTAATTGCTGAAACCGCTTTAATTCAGTCCAGCCAACATACAACTTTTGAGAATTAAGAAGATAAAAATAACATTTGCTTCGATCAGTTAGAAAATTGCTACACGCGTGTGTTAGAAAGTCACGTTTTCTTCTGTTTAGGTCATAAAATAGTTTATAGTGGGTATGTTGTCCGCCCAAGGCGCGTTTATTAAGGATATAGAGAACATTATTTTTCGACACAAATTCTCGAGATTGGTAAAGTTGGTCTCAGAAGTTCTATAAAATTAAAAAGCGTAATTTTAAACTAAACGTGAATAGAATTTAGAAGATACAATATTAATCATGGATAAATTACATTAAAATAGGAACATATTATTATTTAATGGAGCTTGCAATATTATTCAATTCTGTTATTTATAAAAGTAGAAGTAAAGTAGTAGATACAGCTACATACTGCCTCCAACCAGGAGCGTAACCAGAAGAAGAATATCTGGATAGATATCCTTCCCAGAGATTTTCGGATTAATTACCATGAACTTTATGTTGCGCAGAAATTCCGTTCTTTTAATCACTCTTTATTTCAAAATTTTCTTGGCTAAGATCTTGCCACCAAATTTCCAATTTCAGTCAGTAGCATACGGATCACTTGAAAAATGGGTGCGTTACCTGAAATTTAGTCCACTTTTTCGTTAATCTGCTTCTAGACCCAGACAGTTATATTTCTTTGGGGATAAGCAATTACCCAAAAAAGAAAAAAAGGACTTTTCTGCTGAAGATTTAAAAAAAATGACAGTCAATTGGCATTCAAGAAACGGAGTCAGATAACCCAGTTGGTCGGATGTACTCAGAGACAATCCGGAAATTATATTGGTCGGATAGCGTGACAACCTTTGCATTTTGTTTGTGAATATCCTTGAAGTAGCTTGGTGTGATCAGTTCTCAGGGGCTTAGTGCTTTCTGAATACGGTTAATATGTAGTTTATACCTTGAAACAAAATTTCAAAGAATGTTTTTCTTTGCATCCTAGATGATATGTCAGGTCATATAATCATGCGGAATAATTTATGCTAATATGTGATGTTCAGAGCAACATCTCGTTTATTTACGTCGCATCCATCCAGATTTTAAAGCAATTTCTTATTCATCATTTTTATAACTTTGGATCAAGTACTCCCTATTTCGAACAAAACACATACCAAATTTTTAGTATGAATACTTGAGAGCATTATTTGTATTCACTAATGATAAATAAAAAAAAAATATTCCAATAATAATTTTCAAATAGTTACGTTTTATGTAATTTGAAAAATTTGAACGATTATTCTAATTTATAAATTTGTGTGAACTAAAAAAATTAAAATGTTTATGATTAGAGCCTTTTTCTTTATTTTTTTACATGAAATCAAATTACATATTCAAAAAGTACCCTTTCTAAAAGTATCCTTCCTTCGGAAGATCGGAAGATCCGGAAGCCGGAAGTCCGGAATTCACATGTGCGGAATATGCCCATGTGGATAATCCGCCCATGTACTGTCCATGTAGTAAGATACTTTACAACATGGTTCTATGTAGTAAAGTATCTTATCCGGAGATCCGGATATACACATGGGCGGAATATGCGACGGAAAGCAAAAAACTGAAATAGAAAATCGACGAACTTCTGGTTTTTCAGTTTCTGTCAAGCAGAATCAAGGGCGGAAAACGGAGTTGAAAATGTTGAACTTTTCTGTTTCTGCCCGCGTTTTCTACCATGTGCCATCCAATAGGAATTCGCCTCGATTCAGAGAGGCGATCCATCCTAAAAACAAGATGGCGTCATATTTCGATGCAGAAGTACTTGTATCTCAGAGATTGGAATATAACTATTCTTATTGTGTTATAAATATGCATTCAATAAAAAATGTAAAATAAGAAAAAAAAGGTGATTTTCTTAAAAACCAACGTTTTTGTATTTAAAATAATGCTCTTCATCTGCAGTTCGAGGACCTTCTTTCAATTAATGCTGTGAAAATTCAACATTTCTCTCTTACTGTGAAAATGTTTTAAACTTACAATTTATGTTTACGTTTTTTAATTTTATGTGCTCTAATCAATGTCCTCCAATTCAGAAAGTGAAAGCTTATTTTAGCGAGATATTATTTGTTATGCATGTATTTTTTCGCGCTTTTTCAATAATCGAGTGTACGGACAACAAACGATTTAAAATGGAGACGATAGATGATACCTGCATCGTAGTATCTGCTAAGGCGTATTATGCTAGAGTATAGTCAAGCTCCGACAGAAAATAATCCCGTCAGGAATTCCGAGAAAATTCAGCTTTCGGTCCATGTGGATTCCAGGCAAAGAAATCTCTTAAATATTCGACATTTTAAATATTCTATCAAAAAGACTTTTAAATATTTAACCATATGGATTAAGCTTCTGCGACAACTTCTAGAATACAGAAAATCAAAAGTTAATGTGTGAAAAAAGAAATAATAATAGCACGCATTCAAAGATATATTCGTTAAATTTCGCCTCATGATTTGAAAATAAAAAGTATACTTGGTATATTTTCTATTGCAAATTTTAAACCATTTTATTCTAAGGTATAAATATCTTTTGACTTCGTATGTATGTAAAACTTTCTAACTGATTATGAATAATAAAGGAAAATTGACATCAGCGTACCTGAGAGGTTCCTTGAATTAGTACTTTTCCATGTAGTAACTGTTGTACTTGAAGAGGCTAGTGAAAATTAACTGTTAAATTTATTTATCAAGGAATAGCAGGGAAGTTAGGTTTTAGCAAGGAAGTGAATTCTATTTAGCAACACAAGAATTACTTTACAGAAAACACTTTATACGAGAGTGTAATTTTGAAGGTGTCGGTTTTCATGAAAGTCACGTTTGTTTACCTTAACGATCCCGAATAGAGTTTCAACAAAACATGTTGACTCAGGGTGTACTTACTACATGGACAGTATAGACAGTAGAGGTTTATTTACAAAACTTAACTTTAAAAGCAAATATATATATTTTACTGTACTATAATTTCTTAACAACTATTTAGATTATAATTTTGAAACACAAGCATTTTGAATGGGTTGGTTGTACATCGGTCGTATCTTGTTAGTTTCAAGAGAAAAACTTTCCTCTTTGTATAGCAAACCTCTTTTTATTATCCATAAAGTATTTTAGTGTCATTTTTTATCTCTAAACTATGGGGAAATTAAATAAAGTTCGTAATTCACAGAGGTTCCTTCTCTCCTGTATGTTTCCCTTATGTGATGCTGTTTGCGTGTTTTTCAGACTCATATTATGTACTATCTCTTTTTTATAAATTAATTTCTTGCTTTAATAAGATATTTTCTTTCAGTCTTTTTAAATAGAATTGCGTTTTTTCGAATGTTAAACATTATGGGCAGTTACTTCTGTAAAGGTAGTCTGCTGCTAAGTCCCTCAGTGGTCTGGGCACTAAACTCTTCCCATAAGAACACGGCAGGCGAAGCAGCATCCGGCTTGGACAGTGTTTGGGAGGGTGAACTCCTCTCTCGACTGGACTGCTGTGGGATCGTGTACGCTAATGGGAGCTGGCGCACGTAAAATTCGTCATGACTCCAATGTCCGAAATGTTCAACGCTACCTCTCGTGGTACCGATGTCAGGTGGTTGGTCCCTGATCTGGAATTGGTTCAAAATTAGGGGACCTCCAGTAAAGCTGGAATTCCTCCCACTGGAGTTCATTAAAATGGAAGACGTCCCCCCCTCTGCCAAGCGCCGTCCTATATAGAGGATCTGCCACCGCTCTGCGGTTGCCAGAGAGCATTAGAAACTACAACAGGTAATCAAAACAAAACTTCTGAATCATTCTTATTTTTTTAGCACAAGTCCGTTGCTGCGTCTTACTCTTTTAGCTTGTACATGCTAGTTCTGGGTCTAGCCCAGAACTAGCATGCCTAGCGCATGCCTAGCGCTTGAGAGCCTAGGGATCACCAGACTTGAGTTACCTGTGGGTATGTGATGGCCTCGTTTGTGGGTTTTGATTATTATATCGCAAGTGTTTTCATGGAAACGAATGTCTTTTGTGATTTCTTCAGTTTATCTTAGGTTTTGTATTCCGCATGGTTGTTAGTATTTTGGTTCAGGCAAATCTACACGAAGGCTGTCTGCCTAAGGAGGATGCTTTGAGTGGAGAACTTTTCAAGGGGTTCTAACGAGTATTCATTTTATATCTGGAGTAAACCGCAAAAAACCCTTTCTTCTAGATCGACAGCCGCGCATTCAGCACATTTCAGTCGTCTCCCAATGTTCAGTATCTTATCCAGTCGGTTTATGGTCAGACCAGTGCGTTTTATATGATCACCAATTGCAAATTCCCCATTCTTCAAAAGTTTCCTGTACTATGGACGCCGCACTGTTTTTCCTGAAACTGGCACAAGCATGGGAGCCAAGAGAAGTCTAGGACCTCCTAAGTGAAAAATTTGACAATATGAAAATTTTTAAGTAGTGTACATTGCGAAAAAATGTTTTTCATACAATGCTTTAAGGGCCCCTAATAATACTGGGTCTCAGGAATTAGTCTCAGGAAACCAATCTAATCTACTTCAACAGCACAGAAGTTGAGGTATGTTTCAAGACTGGCAAACTTTATAAAAAAAGATTTGGAAACTGAAATTACTCTTGTTACGGATTATTATTTTTCTTTTGCTGCATATCTTGTGCTTTTTAAGTTACTGTCAGTGCAAGATAATTAACCTCTCCCTTGCTTCTTCAGATAACTTTCTTCCGAATTTCTTTAAAAATGCAACTGTGGTAGCCAGTAACATGTTTCAAGCAAAAAACTCATGAAATATAGAGGAAAGTATGTAAGTTCTTAAAAAAAGCAAAAAGCGGACATTTTATTTCAAAAAAATATTGAACACGAGTTTCATCTTACCTATAAATTAAATTTGTAATTAAGAAAGTAAAAAAATAACCTGATTATTACATTTTCGAGAAGAATTTTTTTTTAAATTTTTGTGTACAAATTAGGACAATCATCCTGTATGATACTATGGATCATTTTAGTATCCTCAATTGTGGACACAGGCCCTGAAAGGCTTAAATAATTTTAATATGATATTTCTAAAAAAATATTGTTATTTTCAAAAATATTAATTCCAGACGATTTTTAAAAAATTCACACTATTTGAAATTTTGTTTATTAACTTGTACTGAGTAAGAAATAAATAAATAAATGAATAAACTGTACCTCAAAGACAAGTATAACATGTATATGTTACTGTGAAAAATTGAAATTGGAGAGTGTCGACTTTAACCGGTGAATGGCAACACTTACCAAATACGTTGGTGAAAGACCGAAAATTTGATTATATTCTAGTATATTCGGACTACCACCGCTGTATGTCGACAAGCTCCGATATACTGGCGGGGTCGAGAAGAGAAGCCAAGGTCAACAGACTGGCAAAATGTAACAAAAAAAAATTTTTTTTTGGCTTTGATTGGGGAGGTTATTTCTCCTTGAATCCATGGTTCCAAAATAGTTATAGATGAAAAGTCCATTACGGTATAAATGCCATGATTTTATTGGAAAAACGTAAAACTAAAATCTTGTTACTTAAAGTTTCTGTCATTATTAAGAAGGCAAGGAATATCGAGCATCCTTTCTTCTCAAGCTAGGATCTAAAGCGACGCGTCCAAAAATAAATAAATATATAAATAAAATAATAATAAATAAAATAAATAAATAAAAATCCCAGGCTGCCGTTTAAATCTACCAGGGCATTTAAATTCACCGCGGTTAGTCTCGCAGGGAAAACTCCTGTACAGTGTGATGAACCTGGTAACTCCTCTCAGCAAGAGAGACGAAAGCGTTACGTCATCCTTGGGAGTTATTATCACACCTGAAATACTGAGAAGAAAATGCGAATCTCCCACATTTTCGACTTTTCACCGTTGGTGCATGGTGAACGTTGACATTTGCCTATATAAGTGAGAAATAATGATATTTAGCAAATATTTCGGGCATACACCAGGTGACGAAGTGAATGTTGACGTCCGCCGGCGAAAATCGACATTTTCCAGATTTCGGACTTTCAAGGTAACATATAGAAGAAAAAAAAAATTGAAGTTTGAAAAATTATTACATTATGTTTTATTAAAGAGATTTTAATGTGTAATTGCATGTAAAGATATCGATTGTTTTTAGCATTATTGATTCAGCTAAAGAATTTTGGATTTTCTGGAGAGATATCAGTGGACAAACTACGAAACGATCTCACCATGATATGAATTTTTGAAATTGAAGGCCCAGTGAAGTATTTTTGTGATGGCTGTGAAGCACGAATATATTTACATCAAAAGAGGCTCACATTTATAAGAATTTATAGTAGCAGTGTTGAGCGTTGAAGACCTTTTAAAAGATAAGCTGTCTCTGAAATTTTATTTTATTTAATTGCAAATCCTACATAAGGACTAAAGGCAATAAATTTCCATGTTTTGTATTTCATCGACTAAAACTGAATGTTTTCCGATTTTTATCTTCCCATTTAATTAATACTTAACACCAAGTTAAGTTTGTTATGTTCAACAGAATTATTTTAGTTTTCCATATTAAATAAGGCTACGCAAAATGCTTTTCAGAATTGCGCCCCTTTTTTTTGTATAAAATTTGTGAAATTACATAATGATGTGTAATGTTGTTTTTTAAAATGTCAGCAAAAATTAATGAGACTTTTTAAAGAATAAAACTTAAAAAAGTATATTTGACTCAAGACAGAAAAAACATGGAAAGTATGCAAAAGTAATGGCAATATTAAAATGTTTAGAATGTCTTTCAACAGGCTTTATATTTTTACAAACAATATTCCCAGACTAATTATGAAGTCTCAAGAAAAGAAAGCTTTTTAAAGAAAACTGATACAATAAAATTAGTCGGAACGTGATATCGAAAAACATCCTGTGCAAAAGTTTTTCCGAAATTAAAATTTGTTTTTCGATTTGCTGTTTGAAAAGTCAAAAGATTATACTTGTGCATGAACATCTAGAAGTTTAAAAAATGAATGATAGATTGCTACCTAGTAATAAATAACAAACCTTATCAAACAGAAGCTTCTTTATAGTCACGTATGTTTAGCTGGTTATCTGAATTCAGATTTTTAAACAGTTTCTTGCTCGAAAAAACAGATCTTCAAAAATCTTATCAAATATTTATGTATTATTGAGAAATGATGGAAAAAGAATTCTGACAAGATCACAAAATTTGTGCTTGTTTCTACTACATAATCAGCTTGAAGTTGTTTATTAATCTCTTGCTATAATCTCTTCTAATCCACTGTTTAATATCGTTCGCTCGGAGAGTCTAATTCTTAAAGTTTAATTAGCTTGTTAAATCCCGCTTTAAAGAGATTTATTTTATGATTTAATTTGAACGCTCTTATTGATTAAAACCTCTAATAAATTGTAAAATTAAGGCGTGGAATTTTTGACCACGACGAAGAATTTTAAAATAAAAACAAAACAAAAATTATGGTTAAACTTTCTTTTCATTAAAATACATAATTCCCACAAGGGACTTCCATATTTATCCATTTCTTAGATCTTTACATTTATGTCTTGGTTTAGTTAGATACACACTTTTACATTTATCGCTTTAAACTAGGGATCGACCGATAGTATCGGCAACCGATAGTATCGGCGCCGATACCTCCTATTTTTTTAGGTATCGGTATCGGTTCTTTCGATTCTAAAAGTATCGGGAAAGTATCGGTTCCTGTTGCTTTCACCCATTTTCACCGATACTTTTCAACCGATACTTCGCTTTTCAGAAGAAACCACGCAGGCGCAACACCATTCTGGAATCTTTATTTTGGTAATGAGATGAGAGGCGTCGTTTCATTGGCACATTTGCGCGAGTGTTTTCGAACTGTGTGTTTTTTTTTTTAATTCTAACCATCGCTAAATGGATGTCGTATCACCAAGTGTGGTCGAAATTATGGACAAATAATCGTTAGATGACAGTTTAACAGGACAATCGTCTATTCTTCTAAATTATTTTAAATTGGTGCGAACACTAAATACGCTATCTGCAAGGATTGCGAAAAACAAATGTCGAGAGGTAGGCTATAATTTTACTTCCGTTTTATAAACGTTTATTTTCTCACTATGTGGACTCGAAAAAGAGTTCATTCATATATGTATATATACAAGTTAAAAAAATACGCTATAGAGACAATTTCATTATACAGAGATTAGAGGTTTTTGCAGTTATTTCAGCAAATATTACAAACTTTTTAGTTAATTCGATGTTTAAAAATATTAAATTATGACTTTCAATTAAAAATAAATTAGTATTTATTATAAATTTGTTAAACTTACGGTTTCTTACTTTTCATTGTATAAATGAAATCCACGAATTTAGAGAATAAAATATGTAATGCACTTACGTTTATTTTACTTCAAAATTCCGTTATTTTACATTGTTTTGCATTCTGTGATTTTATATTTTCATAAAAATATTCACATTTTAAAAGTCCGCTGAAAATAAAGTGAGACACATTTTCTTCCATTTGGAAACCTATTTTTAATGGTTTTGAAAGGTTGAAGCATTAAAGTTTGATGTGGTTTTTGTCGTGAAGCCCAGGGCCTTATTACTATATGGGCAAAGTCTCGATTTGCCCATATAGTAATATGAAGTGTCTTCATTATCGGAGTCAGTTTCATTTTCCTGGCCTCCATTTTTATCATCTGTCACTCTTCCACTAAGTGGTCTGTTCAAAAATTAAAATTTTCTTCAAAAGGTAAATCTGAAATATTCGGTATGGGAAGATAAGCTCTTCGTTATATAGCGAATGTTTATAGTGTTATTTAAGCCTTAAAGTTACGTTTCCATGAAAAATTTCGTTATCGGGAGAAATTCGTTGTAAGGAGACTTCGTTTTAGGGAGATTCTACTGTATACTGTATATATAGACTTTTGATATCGTTGGAGAAAGTCTTGCTCTTGATTTAATTTCACGCTTAAGAGACAGACTTTAAATTTTTATTTAAAAAATTGGCGCAAGGTCATATGATTCGGCTTGGGTATGATATAGATATCAAAATTGATGGGGGAGACGGTCCTTGACATCGTATGATATTTCAGGGGATGACGACCTTTAAAGTGTTAAAGCAGGTATGGGCAAACTTTGAACCAAACTTGCGGATTTTAGCGAAGTGGCGGGCCGTATAATTGGGATTTATATGGGATATTGAATTGTTTATACGGAGTTTTCAGATGTTCCGCGGGTCGGATCAAAAGCCGTGGCGGGCCACATCCGGCCCGCGGGCCGCCGGTTGCCCATATGTGTGTTAAAGTGTAATATTTCAGCCTTCGAAATACGTTCGAGGAATTTGTTTCTATTTAGCTTATAGAACTTCAGATACAGACATTTTAATATTAGTCAGCCGGAAATATTTGAAACCGAAAGTAGCATTCTGCTATCGGAAGTGAAACGTATTTTTGCGAATGCAAACGGGAATAGGGTTTGAACCGAATGACGTTTGTCGGACATATCCCCCCCCCCCTTTTCAAACGTAAAAAAACTCGCACCCTTTGTGTGCTCTAGATCAGTGGTCCCCAAACTATGGGCCGCGACTCATTGTTGCGTCACGGGAGCAATTTCGGTGGGTCAAAAAGGGGGGCAAAATTAAACTTTAGTATTTTTTATATATAGTAAACTATACTATTTTATATAGCCTATATTAGCGTATTTAATGAACAATATCTAAATACATATGTACTTACATAATACTGTACAGTTTATACATTATCACAATTTAATGCAGCTTAAGTAATCTAAAAGATATTTTCATATGTGAAAGAATTATAATTAAAGAAAATCTAAATAAAACTTTCAAGCTTTGAAGTTGAATAAATTTCATGTGTTTACTTTTGTAAGCACAAAATAGAGGCATGAATCAAAAATAAAGACATATAGTAAGAGCAAGCAGGAAGCTGTTTTGGGTCTAATATGGAGACCTTTTATCTGGCTCATTGCAACAATCAGGCGACAAAATAGAGGTTGAGAAAATATGATTTAAATATTTGCACCAGTCGGCACTGGAAATGGATTCTCTTATTAATATATCCCTTTAACCCCCCCCGTTTGTGTTCTGTCAAGCCTAAATGAGGGGCATCTACCTATAGGGGGTCCTTGGGCGGAGAACTTTTTAAGGGAATCTAACGCATATTCACGTAACATCTGGAGAAAATCGCCCAAAACTCTAGACCACTAGATCGACAGCCACACGAGGAGAAAGAATTCCGAACCTGCACACTAAGACGCTTCCCAGCGCTCAGCTTTTCATAAATTCGGTGATTCGTCGGGATGATTGAATAGAAAAGAAAGACTAGAACTACTGTAAATTCACACTTCAATGTATCCACTGCTTTTTCTTTTTAATGCTTTCTATTGGGATCGAGTTTCATCATGCTGTTATTCATTTTAACGAGAACTACACTCTCGTTACAAAAACTGCCCAGAATACAGATGTAGGTTTAAATGACATTAAATTATGTAAAGTATCGGTATCGGTTAAGTATCGGTATCGGCCGATACCATAACTTAAAAGTATCGGTATCGGCTGTTTCTGCAAATGAATTTATAGGTAAAGTATCGGTATCGGTCATCGGCGAAAATGTGGTATCGGTCGATCCCTACTTTAAACAAAACCAGTAGCTCATACACAATATATTTTCTATGAGAAAAAATGGCGTTGTTTTAGAAATAAAGACATTTCTTAAAAATCACGAATTTGAAATGTATAATTTTAGTTATTTATAAGTGCACAAATGTAGGATGTTATATATGAACGTATATAGAAAGAAAACCTTTTTTTATTTTGAGGCTAAAGCTGGCAGAGTTACAAGGTTTGTAATTAGTTTTGAAATCTTAGATTTTTAAAGCTGAAACATGGCTGTTTTAAAAAGTTCTTACGGAGATGTAATTGAACTGAGGAATTACATATCCGTGTAACTGCGTTACAATGCCAAATAATTCAGTAACATCAAAATATTTTGATAACACAGAAATGGCTTGAACCTATTTATTTTTCGACAGGCATTTGTTTATATACACTTATATATAAACTAAATATGGATGGAAGAGAGAGATGGAAGTTTGCTAGGTAATTTTGTGGGAAGAGTATTGAAAAAAGTATTTAAGCCTTAGGGAGAATTTCGATCACTTCATGCATGCTTATTATGTCTCTGCTCAGTATCTATATCTCAATATCTATATCTATCTAAACACATACACAGCCAATAAAAATTTAAATTTCATACATAGCTGTGAATTTATATTTGACATATTTTACAGAATAACAAATTCATAACCTCTGAAACAAACATCAAAGTATGACTTGGTTTTGCATTGTTATGCATTTTAAAATGCCAAATGAAAAGAAAAGCATCCAATTAAAATCTCATAAATGATTTTTCATAGGTTTCGAATAATGAATTAGCCTTTACCCCCCCCCCCCACCCCCCAACCTAAAAAAAAAACAGTTTAATATATACGTGAGCACATTTAATTTTTTTATAGGTTTTTTTTCACACTAGCGTAAAACCTATTTGCTAAATCAACACAAAATTTAGCTTAAATAGTAAGACGAGTCAATTCATAATTAGTTTTTAAGGAAAACTATAAATAAGAGGCTATTATGTTTGTGCTCTTTAACACAAATTTTGCTATTTTCGTTTTATTCTTCATCTGTCTAGTATGGTTTTTAATTATGAAGTTTTTAGTTTTAATTATTGTAAGCTTATGGAAAGTATTCTGCATTTTCCAGCTAAACAAAATTTAACTTAACATTCACAAAAAGTTCACAAATTCGAGATTCACAAAAAGTAACGAAAATTTAAAGCAGACATTACACACTTAATTATTTGATAAAATAGCTTATTTTGGAAAGTTACGCATATACTATATGAATAATATTTAACAAATAAAAAAATATTGTAAGACCAAAGATCGTATACAAAACGAAAATATTTATAATCTTTAAATAAGTGTTTTCATTGAATCTAACTGCTTCTACCCGTTTTACTTGGCCATGTCCGAGTGGATAAGGCACTGAAGATGGTATACGGCTGAAGTGTGAAGGTCCTGTATCCGTTGCTGTTGATCTACGAACTGCATCTGAAATAAATATTAATGTTTTTAAATATCTTTTAGGTGTAAGTTCATAACCAGAATTAACACTTTAGAAGTTTGTTACTGCCTGTGATTATTAAGAGCGGATAACCTAAGATTATTTTTATCGGGATTTGTGTTACACCAAGCCTACACGAGGGGCATTTGCCTACGGTAGGATGCCTTGGCTGGAGGACTTTTTAAGGGGTTCTCACGGGTATTCACGTTACATCTGGAAAAAATCGACCTAAACTCCGGAACGTTAGATCAACAGCCTCGAAATAGGACCAAATAGGCCGACGCAATAGGCCTTTGGATCGGAGTTGTCATTTATTTTAATTTATCAACAGTGAAACCGAACATTTGATTAAAAATTTTTAGGAAATCGATATGTAATAAGATATTATTAGGAAGATAATTATTGTCAAGTTATTTTGAGAGTTAAAAGAATGAAGTTGCGCAAAAATCGTTTATTATTATTAGCAAGTACATTAGGCTTAAATTAGCTTATTTAAGTAGAAAGGGTTGTAGTAGTCCCAAATCATACCCACCTTACATAATATTTATCATTATTTATATATTTTACTTTGAGAAACTGTGACAGCTTCCTGTCTCAAGTTACAAATCTGAAAAGTTAAAGAGATTATCGCTAAAACATGATGATAGTAACGAATCGCTCCTTGGTTGAGTCAATGGAAGT
This sequence comes from Cheiracanthium punctorium, assembly GCA_038373885.1. Taxonomy (NCBI): domain Eukaryota; kingdom Metazoa; phylum Arthropoda; class Arachnida; order Araneae; family Cheiracanthiidae; genus Cheiracanthium; species Cheiracanthium punctorium. The sequence continues at coordinate 571,127 of JAWZYV010004477.1, forward strand.
GAGGAGAAACAAGCTGTAACACAATACCGTGCACACAGTAACACTCTTTAAGGAAACAATACAGTGAAATGGATATTTTAGAAAGGAAATTGCGTTTATAAGGTTTAAATTAGAATAATATTAATATTCTACCAATTAAATAATCAAAATTTTCATTTTGTTATTTTTAAAATTAGAGCACGAGTTATGAATCTTTAAAATTCATATAGGATTATAGTAAGAATTCGCTATTTCTCGCCAAATAGAAGAAATCTTCTCCAGCGGGTGCCATTTTGGGACTTATAAGTGTTTCAAAACAGATATGAGGAGCATGCTTTATTTTTCTTGCTCAATTACACGGTGATTTATGCTGGGACATACACTGCTTAATTATGTTGTGTCTATATTTGGATGAAAAGAAAATTCACTCTCTCTACCTCCATAAGTCAGTCTACGTCCAAAGCGTGCTATACTTATCTCGTAATTCACTGAATGTGAAAAGATTTTTCTGCACATCAACACAGCATAGCGCACAGCATTGCACTGCAATCTTACACGGATCATCAATATCGCAAAGGTTTTGTGCAGTGCGATTCTGGGAAACCCCGTTCCAACGGATAATTTAATGCACACTGCCATCAATCAGCTCCAAAATTATGCTTGCAAAGAGGAGTCCGCACTTTTTTTGTTGGACACTTTTGCGTAAAACCCTCACTTCGGCTACTGCTCCTTAGTTGTGTGAACCATGCAATATTACTTATCTGCTTTTATTTGGATCCCATATTTTTTATGTGACAGCAGATCACGTCCTCGCTCGAGTTTATAGAAATATAAATATTGATAAATTATGCTCTAGAACTGAAAAACCGTGACGCAAATTCTGTGGAGTAAAACCGCAAAAAAGGGAGATTTTGCACAGAATGTTTTGATGGAGTGTCGCTGAGAAGATGTTCAACGGCTACAGTGTATATTTTGTGATGAGTAATGCGAGTTTCTTTTCAGAAGGAATGGGTATTTTATTTATTTTTATGTTTATTGTAACGATTCCTAAAGTATAACTCTTTTAGGGGATTCCTTTCAAAAAACGTTATTTTAGGCAGGATATAAAAATGCAATTCTCTGTAATAATCTTCCGATTCTTTAGAAAATAACAATTGAACTGTGTGGAAATAATTTAATTGTCTTCAACATTATTAGGGGACCAATAACGTTTTAAAATATAACGATACTAGTGTATGGTAATTCATTACAGCACGTGCGCTGTCTTGAAATAATCAATGCGTAGTAGTTTACAGTTCTTTTTTAAAGTCAAATCTAAGAGCATGAATATGTTACTGTGTGCTTAAACTGTTTAAAGTGAATTTTTTTTTTCAATGGACGGACACTTGATCATCAAGCATTTTGCTACTATTAAGGCCCAAAGTTACTTGCTATTTTATTATGGGAGCACCCAATGGACGGTGTTTAAAGGGAATTTTTCCAGAGGACTTACGATATAACTGATATTTATTTACTAATGAATCGGATTGAATATGTGAAGATGAAAAAACTGTATTAGTGTAAATTTTCAATCTATGCGTTAGATATAATTCATCTCAGCTGTTAATTGCTACCATTGTCATGCTAGTTTGGTTTTTTTGCTTTTTTCTTCCGAGATATATGTATAAAATGAACCTACACCCTTCCATCTTCTCTACCATAATTTTGTTAGTATATATAAAGCTCCTTGTATGGCTCGCATCACTACATTATTACGTAACTGTGATTTCCAAGAAAAAACTTATTCATACTGTCTGCGGCTTCAGTGTAATGTATTTAATGCAAAGATGCTTTCGCAGAACATCTCTGAAGAAAACGAGGTACTTCCGTCGTATATGATACTGCGAGACCACAAATTGATCGGATGATCTACAACTGTTTTCTGTTAGTATAAACCACAAGTCGTAACATAGCATTGTCTAGATTGTCTAGTGCAACATAGCGTTGTCTAGTGCAAGATTTGTTATTAATTTTTATTGCCACTCCTACTAAAATACATGGGTTTCAAATTTAAACAATTGGCGCGACCCGAAGGAAAAGGTGCCTCCGTCGGCGTTCCGTTTTGTTTAGTACATAATTGCTAGGTGTGTTGCACCTACCAGTTTACTTCATAAATATTATTTTCGTAAATAAACGTAGCCTGCTCTCTCTGTACGTTTAAAAACAAAGATTTAACAAAACCTACTTCAATAACATAAACAAATGTAAACACATGGGGAGGAATATGCTTAACCCGCAGGTTTCACGTTAAATGAGAAAACAGTTTTCTGCATACACCACAACATTTTTAAGGACTCTGACATTTCACGGATCATTAAGAGCGCAAAGGGGCTATACGATTCTGAAAATCCTGTGGAATGGATAGTATAATATACACACCACCATCAATCAGCTTACAGATAATGTTTGCAAAGCAGACACTTCTGGATCCTTTCCGCAAACCTCTCTTCGTCATTAGTTATAAGCAATCTATTATTACTTGTTTTCTTATTCAGATCACTAACATTTTATGAGTCGCTCTCTTGTTCTTCAACGAATTCATAGAAGTAAAGATATTGATAAATTACACATGGGAATGAAAGAATACCCGAGTGCATATTCTATGGAAGGATACGGTAAGAAAGCACTTTTTTAGGCATTGGCTGTTTTCTGTTACAAATAATGTTAAACATAGATTTTTTTTGTGTTGCTTTATGCAATGCGTTCATTCCCTTCACACCTGAAAAGACTTTATACAAGTGCATTAATTTTAAATGTGGGGATATTAAACTCTATTAAAAGCTTTTTTTTCGATTAAAGTGTGGTAAAGCGTGTAGCAGATGGATAAAATGGGTGAAAATTTTTTGAAAAAGCCCCGAAAATTAATACTTTATTAAATTGAATTCATTTCCTACCATGACTTACATCTCATTCAAATTTAAAACTATTATGGCTAGGATTGTTGGAATTAAGTTCTAAAACATTGCATCTGGAAATCTCATTGTTGCAGGTTAAGATAGGATAAAATGAGTAGGTATTATTTTTTTAATCAAAAATATAAATAATTTTTTTAAATGCTTTTTTTATTTTATAATTTGTATTTTCAGGCATTAGTAGGCAGCATTTATTCTCAATAAAAAATTTATTAAGTGCATCTGGAAACAAACTTTAACTAAGCTTAATTGTGTAGCTATTTTACCTCACCACACTAAAACATAAAAAGAAAAAAAATATTAAAAAAAATTCTTATTTTTTCTGATAATAAGCTGGTTTGAATTTTGCCAAATTTAAAATAACTTCTCAAACTTTCAGGAATGTATTACTTCCTTGAAAGTTTCATTGGAGACACGAGAAAAGAGCATGGATTCAATAAACAGACAAAAGCTAATATTATGTTTAAAAATGCAATTTAAAAATTTTTTAATGAATATAAATGTTGCCAACTAATGCTTGAAAATATAGGCTGAAAAATAAGCATCGATTAAAAAAAATATTTATATTTTTGATCCAAGAGGAATACTTACCCATTTTACACAACCTTACCCTATCTTATGAAATGTTTTTAGGAAGACTTTCACGCAAAAACTTTTCGTTGAATTCGTTCCGATAAAAATTATCAGCAAATAAAATATTTGGTCGGAGCAAAAAATTTGAAATTCTGATAATGACTAAGCTAATTTACTGTGGCATTTTTAAAAATAAAGCTGTGATTTAATTTAAAACTAATACTTGTATGAAATTGTAGTTTCTATTAATAATATATTCTGCACATTTATCATAAAGGAGGTAATTGCGGTGATTTACAAAACAGCAAAACATGTTTTTGGAGGCATGCAACTGATGAGAGTCTATTCGTCACTAATACATAGTTGGTTGCTCTTAGGTACACGTCGTTGTATCGACTAGCAAATACATTATTGATGACTACGTACAGAGAAACTCGGGTACAGATCGTTGGGGTCGTTTAGAGTGTTTAGAGTACTCGGTTGCAGAAATATCAACTCTTGTACTTCGAACGCACCTCTTTGAAACGCATTGAAACGTCATTGAACGATTTTTAAAAAGATTTAACACTGCTAGAGTTGCTTATGTGCAAATGCTTCTGACATGCACGAAATGTAAAAAAAAATCGCTTTACAACCTCTCCATTGTTCTTATTACATGAGAATGGTTGTTAATTTGCAAGAATGTGCCCTACTCATGGAAATCATTTACCAAAACACGATTCTGTACCTGTAGCTTTCCGTCAATATCGGACTTTAAACGGAACCCTGGAAAGGTCCCAAGACGGAAGAGTGTTCATGAACAGATAGTGTTGATGAACTGATTGAAAAAAGTTTTGCCTTAATTACACTATAAAGTCAATTAAATTTTGTAATAATTTCTGTATTTGCCTGTTTTATTCTCATTAAAGCATTGTGAAACGTCATCTGGTGGTTATTTTGTGAACTGTTTTTTTTTTTTTCCACAGAAACCGCTCTCCCATGATTCATGAAGATTTCTGCAAATCTGTAGGTATTCTAGCCAGTAATTTCGCTGCATACTGCTCTGGGAAACTTTATAAAACAGCCTGTATATTGTTGTTTACTCTATCATGTGTACTTCGTTTAAAGTGTCTTGTTTTCATAGTTTTGAAAGCATGTACGAGTCTGTTCAGTGTAAAAGCTAAATATGTTTTCTCAAAATCTTAAATGAAATGAAGGTAACGTGAAGTTTTGAATCCGGCTCTCGTCATCTGCACTGTCCTGTGAGTATTTTGTCTGTTCATCATACGGAGCATACACGAGCGATTTTAGAAGATAAATAAAACTGATAATGTTCGAAGAGAAAAAAAAAGATTACTAAATTTTGTTTTTCATGTATAGTACACAGACTCTTATTTGATATAACGGATTTTAAACAGAATCGTACATTTTTCAGCTTTTAAAAGGATTATAACTTTTTCCTTGTTAAACTGAAGTTTCATATTCCCTAAAAAGTATTCTTTATGAAATAGACATTTCAACTTTATTTTCATTGAATAACAAAAAAATATTAACATTAAATTACAATATTAAACAGACTCTTTGATTGGGGAAAACAGTAATTTTATCTCCCCGAAAAAGTAATCTTTAAAAATTAAGTAGACATTGGATTAAAAAAATGAACAATCAAAAACGTTAACATTAAGTTTTAATATTAAATAGATAACACATTTGAAATTTGAATAAAATAATTTATGATGTTTATCCTTTATGCGTGACTTGGACACATATGTTTTTATTATGTCGAGCACTCCATATAATACATTTTATTTGCCAAAAAATTGTGTTGCCTTTCAGAGCTATAAATCTGAAAACAGATATGAAAGTTTCAGTAGTAATAAAAATGAGTTATAAAGCATGCAAAATAAAATAAAATAAAATAAAATAAAACATGTAAAACATACATAAAAAGTTCTTCAGATAAATCGCTCTTTTACAATGTGACCGACTAAATTTATCTTACAAATTAAACTCTGTCGGCAATAACTGACGACAATGCTTCGATGACGTTGCTCTGTTTAATTGAATCTACTGCGTCTTCTATGTTAAAAAAAGTTTGTCCTCAAATGTAGTTTTAATAACTAGATGAGTCGCCGCTCTTCGCACGGTAGAAAGCGGACATTTTTCTAACACTAATAATACAAGTTAATCGGATGGGAGCAGTAAAGATTGGTTGACATAAATTTATAAACGAACCACGAAACCATTGTCTAAAATGAACTGAGAAAAATTATGCTCAATTTATAAGCGAGCTGAAGAAGAAACATGTATGAAGGAACGAGGAAATGAGATATCTCACATTTCACGTACAATCTGAGAAGGTCATGCAAGGATTTTAAAAATAAAAATTAGTTTTCATAAAAATAATGCGAGAACGGTTGTTTTGCCGCCTGGTTGGAACTGTAATTTTGTGCGGCAACTGTACTTCAGTGTGTAATAATAAAATTTTCAAGTTTCATACATTAAAAAATTATAAAGAGTTATTTTTTGTTTTTGTTTAATTATTTCTTTTTAGCAATGAAGATGGATTAACCGTACTCCACCTTAATTTTTAAAGTCATAAATTTGTCTTGTAAGAAATAGCAAGACTGAAGACAACCTAACTGTATAAAAAGAATTTAAAAATATTATTTTCTCAGGCTGTGTTGTAGTTCCTACGACCTCTTCTGTGTCTAGCCGAAGAAAAAAGCCAAAATTCCAAGCCGATACGTCAAACAGCATAGATTTGTATACCGAAAATCATGCATTTTTATTACATAACTTGCCAGATTATAGCTAAAAAATAAGAAATAAATAAAAATATCTGTGCAATAAAAGAAAAATAAAGCGCGAAATTTTCAGTATTTGATTTCCCGTGGACTATATTTTGGTACACGCTACTCAATTTCAGAGACAATAGCTATTCTTGAGGCCTTTTCCTACACCAAAAAATCAATTTCGTTTGCATTATCTAAGTTACATGTCGAATTCTTCATTTTCTTGTACGCCGGATGTATTAGGCAAACTCTGTAGGCAAATTTTCAGATTTTTTAATGTGGACTATGCATATTTTTTCTATGTTTGTCTGCATAGCTGTAAAAAATTGCAAACCATATCGTTAAATCGTTTAGGAGTAAGCGTTAGACATATACAGACAGATACGTTCATTTTCATTTTAGATTTATGTAGGCACATACATTTGGCATGGTTCACTTTTCTAAGCTCAGTCATATTTCGATTTTATCCTGAAACATTCATTTTGAATATTTTGTCATAGGATCATTCAGAAACACATACGAATTGAATGCCTACATCATAAAACTCTGTTTCAAGAAGGGGAAAAAGAAACAACAACCGATATATTTATCTCCTAACCGTAACATTTTTCTGCATATCAACACAGCGTAGTACTCCCCTGAATTATAATCTTTCACGGATCATTAGGAGAGCAAAAGGTCTCCATGCCATTCTGAAAATCCCATTTTAATGGATAATTTAATACACATTGCCATCAATCAGTTCCAAATTATGCTTGTAAAAGAAGAGTTCGTTCCCGTGGGACCTTTTGCGAAAATCGCTACAACGCATTAGCTAAGAGACTTAAATTATTGCTTATTTATTTTTATTTGGTTCCCACGTATTTTATGCGCACTTCTTCTGTTTTTCCTGAAATTTATAGAAGTATAAATATTCATAATGTGCCCCCAGGAACTGTAAAATCGGGAAACAAAATCCGAGGAGGGAAGAAAACACGTGAAATAAGAAAATTGGTAAAGAATATTTTGATGAAAATATTCGATGACTGCAGTGAATATTTTGAGATGATTGAGATGATCTTTTGATGGATTTTTAATTGAAAAACTTTTTTTTTTGCGTTTTTGAAATTATAAATATATTTTTTAAGGACGTTTCTGAAAAAAGTTTGAATTGGACAAAACGGGCGACATTTTTGTTGGTGGCTGGTGTCGTGTACACAAAAGACGAAGCTGCTAAAAATATCCGTGAGCAGAAACAAGTCAGTTGGCAATGTCAATAATATCATTCGAGTAGAACTATTCAAGGTATACCAGAGATCTTATACTCGCTAGCCAGTCAAAAAATAGGATCCGGTCTGAGAGGAGCATCTCAATTATTACAGAGAAGATCTTGTACCATCACCATGAATTTTCATGCCCAGGAAGTGTCCAGTTATAAGTCTTATGATGGTCTTGGTAAGCACTCAGTTAGCATTGATTTCGCATATCTGGCAGTCCTTCATGAATTTTTCTCTTTAGCAACTTCCTTGAATGACTGTTAAATTGTAGAAGTTTTTGATGCACTTCAATTAATTGTATTGTATGGCTAAAGTTTGGTGACTTCTTTCCAAATATAAGAGACTTGAAGATAAAGCCTGTGTTGGAAGCAATTACAACGGCCGATAGAAAAAAACCTTCGGCAAAAATATGTCTACACCTAATATATTTAATCTTTATAGGGAAAATAAATAACTTCATGTTCTATTTTTATTATATTTGTCACCGAAACTGGAATTATATGCTCTTCTGGAAACGTGCGGATTATCTCCGCGCACTCCAAAACTTCGTTTTGCATTGACAGAAAGCAGCCCTTCTTCTGTCAATACGTCGTACGAATAAAATCATTGTGAAAAAAAAAATGTTAAACTGGGTCGCCCCTAAAAACTGTTTTAAGCGAATAGGAATTGCAATTTTCCTTTCAATGCGCGATAACTGTGACATAAATATGATTTCAATATCACTTATATGATACCTAATTTTGTTACAGAAATGGTAACTTTTTTTTACTGTCGGCTATTTATGGTAGCTGAAGATTACGAAAAATAGCACAAAAATTAGGAAACGGGTTAATATTCAGATTTCTAATGTAGCACAGATTGTTTATGTCTTTTTGCATATTTATGAAACATTTCAAGCCGACTGTACAAACCATATGCATTTTATTACATTTTTTGAGATTAACTTTTTAATCTTTTTGGCATTATAACGGTAAAAGCTCTATGTTGGAATGGTAATCAGTATTATATTCGGTAGGCTTTTGATGTATTTAAGATGTCCATAGATCTTAATACATTGAAAGTCTTTTGGGTAACCTTGTAAAAAAAGCATTTATATTTTTAAAAAGGTCATTTTACTGGTGTTACAGCAAACCTAGGCTATTTTTGATCAGCGCCAATGACAATATAATTCTAGGCTCATATAATCCATTATAAATCCAAAACTAATCTACGTTTATATTGTTCAGCAGCTATGGAAATTAGTAATACTTGATAGATCCCGGGATAAAATGATGCAAAAATAATACAATATAATTTACTGCTACCGGAAATTGAAGACTATATTATTATTTTTTAAATATTATCTTTATTCAAACATATATTTACATTACAGAAAAGCAAATTTTCTTGTTCTTGTCATATTTTTTCGAAGGGCTCGGTTTGAAAAAATAAATACGTTCAATTATAAAGGAGAGAGTGAAAACAAATGAAGAGCAATATTTAGTCATCTTTATACTAAAAAAAGCATTTTCTAAAAGTAACTCAGTTGTTAATCAATGCAAGGAAAAATTATATATTTAATGATAGAGTTCCAGAAGATTACCATCATTGGAACGCCGAAGGTCTGAAAACTTGTCGAATACAAATCATTTTTTAAAAAATTAAAAAATTCTGTAAATAATATTTCAAACCCACAATATAAAAAATATTTTGTACTAAGCTTATAATTAATAAAACCTTTTGGGAGATTGTTCATGTTTCTTACTGAGAGCAAAGTCAGTACTTTTATTGAGCTTTAAACTGCTCCATTAGTACTCGAAGGGTATAATTCTTTTGTTTTCAGTAAGACTTTTTGTTCTTAAAGGATCTTTGGAATTAGGTTATTCTTCCTAAGCTTTGAAACTGTAGATAAAGGTAAGGATACTAGAACCAAAGCTCACTTACTCCTGCAGTGTTTATTTTCCAGAAACTGGAAGATCACACAGAAAAAACTACGAGTCAATAACAGTTCTTTAGCTGTTTTTAATTAACTTTTGTCTTCTTTCTATCCCCGATAGTAACCGAAACATCCTGAAACCTTTTCTTGAATTTTTTCTTACATTAGTGATATAATTCGTGCCGGCAGTTTTTTAAAAATTTACTTCTAAGTTACAGAAAAGGTTTTCACACTTTGTACAGAAGTAGTGGAAACCAGCATTTCAAATTAACATTTTATTCAAGAATCTTAATCAATTCAATGAATAATCAAATCAATCCAAACTGCGTGCATTCCAAGACATCATATCTGTTCCTCTGGACATTCTCACAAATTATCGTCTTATCCAGTCCAGAACTGAACCGGTATCGTCTTCAGTCGAAGTGATGGAGTACTCCTACCCCGTGCACCACCTCCACTTTCAGACCAGATAGCTTGCCTCGAGGTGTCACCGAGGATTGGTACTTACCATCGGGTCCTTATAGACCCCGGTATCTCCGGCAAACGAAACTCAATGGTCAACGCTGCCCACGAACCAGCTGAATTCAGTTATTGGTATCTCTAGTTCTAGACTTTACCATCTCCAGGCCTCCGAAGTGTGTTTATCACCATCGAATACCATTTTCGGTGTTCATTCGGCGCTGATAGGACTTGCCTTTGACGCGATCCCGAGCACGAACTGAGATTTGATTTTTACATGTTTTAATAAAGCTAGTTTTTAATACATCTGCTCATTCTGGGTAATTTTAGTTCTATTTAATGCTTGGATCAGAAAGTAACATGTTTTTGTATGTTTTGATAGAATGGAGTTGCTAAGAAACAAACCTGACTCTCCTCATGTAATAAAAACCAGATATTATGTGAAAATTAGCAAAAATTAAAGTAGTTAAGTTGTCTCTACGAAAAGAAATTTCGCAAACGCTTGGCGGGTTCTCTATCTCATAGAGTCTGCCTTGGACACTATGAGATAGAAAACGGGTTTAAAAGAACCGAAGTTATTATCCAGCTAGCTGTCTCTTGTTTATGATGTCTCTGATGTGCCGTTGAATTAAAGAAACGAAAAATCTGAATTTCGGAAAAATTCGAAGAGGTCTGGAAAGAATTAAACTGATCTATGAAAAATGTATTTTTCTCTTCTAATGTCCGTGTCAGCGGTCAAGTGTGGGCTCAACCGCTTCGAGGGTCGAAGATGTTGGTCATTTTACTAAGGAAGGGGCTCCAATTAGGCAGATCAATGTCGTCCCCTACGAGTGGCCTCCTAATTTTGAACCAATTCCAGATGAGATACGTAGCACCTGGTTTGGCACCCCCAGAGGAATCGCTTGAGTATGGAGGATATTGGAGCTACGACAGATTTTATGTGCACCAGTTGTCTTTAGGCCTACACGGCTTCGCAGCAGTCCAGCAGAGAGAACTTTTCCCCTCCCAAGCACTGGCCAAGCCAGTGCTGCTTCACTTAACATGTTGTTATGGAAACAGAGCATAGTGAACAGGACTCTATGAAAAATAAAAATAAAAGAATCATACAAGTGCGCGTCACATTGGAATGTACAATGCTGTAGTCTTATACATTGCTCAAGTTCGGCCCGTTTTTATTTTATATATCCCATGCATGTTTGAATTCGCCTCTGGAGAGATTCCACGTGCTTTAAATCTTGTCAGTTTTTTCATATAAAAAGAAGCCTGCCCTTCCACCACCGCCGAGAGATCTTCAGCTATCTTCGAGCAGCCAAATGCCAAATAGCTTTACCCCCAGCTGCTAATAGTAAAATTAAAAGGTGACTAAAACTGTACGGGGACCATACCGTAGGACGCCTATACATAATGACGTTCTAGGAACAATCCATAAAACAGCATCAATAAAGTAATATCAGTATTAAAATGAGAATACATAATTACCTAACTTGTTATTTATATGTGTTTCAAATTGTCTCATAACAGTCACGAAAAAAAAACTTATTTGTATTGAAAATTTACAAATGCACTCTTTACTTTTGTTATGCAAAGAGAAAAGTCAAAAGCATTTGAATATTTGCATTTGATGCATTCGCGGTGGGAAATTTTCATTTAATATCAACACAGCTGTTCGTGTAAATAAGTAAGATAATGCTTCCAATAGCCTGTCAAGTAAATAAGAGATTAGAAATCTTACCAAAGACATAATCTTTGTTGATCAACACTAAGGGAAGTTTCATCATATTAAATTAATGACAAAAGAGATTAACGTTTCAAAATATCTCTCTGATATCACGTAAAGATACTCAAAACTAATTCAAACAGAAACTCATTCGTGCATTAAAATTTCTCCCCATATTTGTTATTTGGAAATAAATATTGAAAGTTATTAATCTTTTTTTTCCCCTTGTTGTTGTTAGGGAGAATTTAATTTTTAAAAGGAGGAATGAAATACGCTTTATAAAATTCTAATTTAAAGTAATTGAAAATTTTATGCAAACTAATGCATTCTCTTCTGAAATCATAAATGCGAATTAAACATTAGAATAAATTAATGGAGTCTCCAAATAAATAAGCAGAGGTTTTTGAGGAAAAATATCCTCATAAATATGAAAGGATTACAGACGTAGTCGTACGACAGATAAATTTGAGTTTTTCAAAACCCAACCGGGGAAAGGTTTCAATTTAATTATTTTTAAATGCACCTTTTCAGTAACTAATTAGTTTTTTCTTAGATATGGCATTATGGACTGGAGTTTCAGGATTAAATATTAATAAGCAGGGACAAAAATAAGTATTAGTTTTATAATTAGGGAGTATGAAATGATAGGATGGTTGGGAAAACATGTCAAGCATGTTAAATTAGTCACAAATCAAAAGATACGCATTTTAACCCATGTTATGCACTGCAAGTAGTTTTGATAGGGGTTAATTGCAACGATTTCTTAAAATACAGCATACCAGAAACCAATCTGTGACTCGTATAACTCGAAATTATGCCACAGATAAAAAAATAATAAGAAAAATGTAATTAGGATTCAAGTAACAGCATACTATATTTTATGCTTTAGGAACAGTTTAATAATCCTTGTTTGACTGAATGAATTACCCTTAACTTTTCTTATACTTGTTAAGTAAGTGGTGAATAATACTGAATGAAAAGGCTCGGGTTTTTATTTGGATTAAGAACAGTCTTTAAAATACACATAATAATAAACGTACAGACTGGCTGAATAATATTTTAAATTGGAGTTTATCCTGACTGTACCGATGTGGTTTTTCATTCATTTAGAGTGTGTTCACATTACATAGTTTAGGTCTTCATCTTGTATATTCTAAGCAAGAAATTACTGATAGTCTTCAGAAATGGAATTTTAAGAGCAAAAGTCAATTAAAAGTTAGATGTTGGCGTGAGTCAGCACAGTTAGATATATATTTACCAAAAACTAAGATTTGAAAGTTCTAAAAAAGGAAAATATTGGCATTCGTTCACATAAAAAAGTAGTGGACTCCCATATGGTACTTCTGCACCTTACGACCAATTTATTACGTTAAGAATCCCACGCATCAAAATTTTGTGGTAAAAACTGATTCTTTTCACTTGAGATCGATCTGGTTGCAACGCAAAACTTCGAACGGCTTCTATTCACGACGAGGAGGAGAGGAATGATACATTACTTTTTCAGAGTATTGTAACATTCCTATCATTCTCTTACTTCTTTTTATTACTTCAACAGAGAGCATGGAGACTTGACTTACAATTCAAAAAATTTAAAGATAACATACAGTTTACGAAAATCTACTGCACTGCATATTATCAGTGCTAAGCGGAGAAAGCACTGTTCACAAGGGTGGTGCTTTAAAAAGTATTTAAATATAAAACGTTACCAACTGAAATAGTTGCGATTTTGATAGTAAAATGAAAGCCCAAATTTTGTTTATATTTTTTAATTTTCTAGGCCTCTCCAAGATCAAATAACTTTGGAATTTATACGAAAAAATGTTTTAAAATCACCTGTTGCCTCCATGTTTTAAAGCAATTCAGCATACAAAGTGTCACCAGGCTATTTAATTACAGAGTACTAATTGAGTATAGAGTTGTAAGAAAAAAACGTACGTAAATATGGCAGATACCAGCAGTAACTTTTTATATAAAAGTAATTTTATTTTATTTCAAAAATCAGAAACTGCCTAATCATTGCTCTAGAAATTCAGCCATCCAAATGGGATCATTCATTTGGAATCCAAAACTTTCTAATGGTCATTGTGTGTTTGACAGCTTTCTGGGTCTTTATGAAGCGTCGAATAGCAAACTGAATACTAGAATCTCTCGTCAAATAACATTCATCGAGTACATTTTTTGCATGAGAGAAATATTAGTTGTCTTGGATAACGTTTTTGTGGTATTCTTTACATAATCTGAGAAACATCGAAACTGAGATATCAAATGCTGTAAATTTCTTGTGCCACCCTGAAAGGGATTGCTACATTTGATTGCGAACCACGATCTTGCATATACTTTGATTACGAGCATGGCTAACAAGATAAGTCGACATGTTAGATTAGCTGTTCCAACATATAAGTACAGAATGCGATTTACGAATATCCCTTAATGGAAATGCGTAAGTTTTCCCAAGGTCTCTGCTTGCCAGATCTTGCCAGTAATAATCTACGCAATTTCCCTAGCAAATTTACTACAAATTTCGTTCATCAGAGCTTGGACCTGTGAAGTCAAAATCGGACTGAAATGAAAGTTCAGTTTCCTGGAAATTAACGATAGATTTTTGCACGACTTCAGGCACTCTCTAATCAATACACCAAATTCACATGGTTAACACATGGTCACTTTTAACAGTTCGTTAAAAGGAAGTTGATATTATTTTCCAGGTCACGGGAGATCTGAACTTTTCTTCAAGGTGCCTATATACCTGCATATGCCAGTATTAGTCATCCCCCCTTTTGTGCAGTGATTTTGGAAGAGGTGCTTTGTTGCATGTACTCAGTACTTTAACAACAATAACGTGACTATTTCAGCAGACGAAGACTCACAATTTACATATTTTGCAACATAATTCGCTGATATTTTCCATTCCATCTTAAGAGTATTTCTTAGAAAATAATAATAGCGCATTACATTTTCGTAGGTAGGCAACACGTTGCGATGCATCTCCACTTAACTCCCAAGGATCGGGAGCTAACCAATGACTGAGTGAATAGCCGAGTAGACACCGAACATAGGTAAATTTCTGAAATGCAAAGTCCCAGAGTTCAGGCTTACTGGGCGATTGTTGACCACACAATTGCAGGTTTTGGACTGGTTTTTTCTAGATATAACGTAAATATGCTTTAGAATCCCTTAAAAGGTCTTCTGCCCAAGTCATCCTCACCGTAGGCGGATACCCTTCGTGTAGCTTTCCATAACTCCATACCAACCAATCCCAGGACAGCGCAATCATTTTTACTTCTCGTTTCAGGCATCTGAATTAGTTGAACGATGGAACGGAAAAACGAAATAGCGAATGTCAGAAAGTTTCGGATTCCAATGCTGAATTTCCATGGCAATGATTAGGAAGTTAAAGCCAACTTTTGAAAACAAAGTATGGTTTTTGAGTGCAAAAATATTATTTTTTACATCAGAGAGTACGGCTGTAATCTACTATATTTATATTTGCATAAAATATTTTTGGTGAAAAATGTCCGATTTCAAGGGATTTAGGGAATTCTAAGAATTAATCTTGTATCAGGTGATTTTTTACAACTGCTCATATACTTCTGGTGACACTTCATATTTTTAATCTTTAAAAATGGGGACAACAAATGAGTTTGAAGTATTTTTTTCCCCATAAATTCCAAAATTCGTAGATCTTGGGGATACTAAATAATGTCATCCAGATTTTGGAGCTTCATTTTATTATCAAAATTCTAACTGTTTAACATTGTGAAGTATTAAATAAAAGTTTTTTTGCCAGCCTACTATTCATACCTCGATCTTACAGAGAGATTGAATCATTATTTCTAGATTTATCTATTGCTTATTCGATAACTGGAAGGGCATTTAGCTGTACTAATTTTTGTACTGAATACAAACGCCAAGAAAAAATGCAACTACAATGCCCCATGTGATCACGAAAGGGACAACACCAATTTTCTTTCAGGCGAAGAATAAGTGATATTTTGTAACTAAATTATGGAAATTGATCAGTAATTTAGCTTTTCCTACTTTGCACAGATGTATTCTGCAAACTTCAGACTCTACTGCTAATTTTCCCTGCCTATTATCAATAAAATGAAACTTCATACAGATCGTCTTGTACCGAAAATACCTGAAACGAATACAATAAAGCCCATCTGTCGTCGTTATTGCCCTTATGTGATCAGTATTGTTGAAAAAATATGACCAAAGATTCATGCATTGCATTTAAATACCTAAAAAACTCTGTTAAGTATTTAAAGTATAACATATTTTCTTTTTGATCAACATAATAATCATCTTTCATAGTTTCATTAAAACTGATAAACAGTACTTGTTATTAAGTTGCTTAATTTGGATGGCCAAAATTTTAGCTCTGTAATTTGTCTGTTTTTTTTTTTTTTTTCGTTTGTTGTAATTTAAAATGTGTTATTTTCTTGAATTAAGAGAGACATATATAATTTTATCTGATGCTTAACTTTTAGAAAAAATATTAAACATTACGGGTCCAAAATCTCGTCCGATTAGGTGCCACAAGTCACAACCCTCTTTTAAAAACATTGACGGGTGTGCATCCCTACGACATTTTTACCCTGTATTTGAAATCACTCCTGCAATAATGGTTGATTTCTCCGGAATTAGAGAGTAGGCATTGCGTTTTCTGTATATAAAAATGCGAAAAAATTCAGTGGTTAAACTGAATCAAGACTCAGCAGTGAAGAGAACGGTCATCCATTGATCCATGCTTCAATCTCTATGAGCTTCGCAACACTCCTGTACGAAGAAAGGAGCGGGACGCAGACAACAGGTCTTGCTACAAGCAGATTTCTCTTTTGAAACCTTCTGAAAGCACTAATCTTTGAAATTTGGCTTCCTGTGGTCGCATAAAAGCTGCAAGTTAGCTGAAAAGCATTAGAATGCTTGTTACTATAGACTGTAATGGGCAAATACGGATATTCTTTGGCCGACGTGGCTTTTGGAAGACCGACAACGTTGTCAAATCTTTGTTTAATGGATCCGGTATCCTGAAACTGTTCCCATAAGTTGGACATGTGCCGCTGGGAGTAACATTGACCTTTATAAATCTGGACTTGTGACTGGCAAGTTTCCAGCTTCCGCTCAATTCACCATCTCATTCTATCAATTAAATTTTAGTGATTACTCATTATGTACATGAATACGTTTCCCCATACAACACACATGATTTGCATGCTCGTTTCGAAGCAGTGTTTTTACATTTCGTTCAATTCATTCAACAAAGTACATACATTCTAATAATTTCGAACACCAGCGCAGTTTAAAAATCCACAAACAACGATGGATTAATCCTAAGTCATCACCTTAATGGGACATCTCCAGAAAGAGCCATTGTTACAAGTATTTTTTTATTTTGATGTTTGTTGTCGTATTTTTAATTAGAAATTATAATGAAATAAAAAAGTCTGGGTTTCTGGTTAAATGAATGCAATTATTGTAATAACAAACATTATGGAGCAGAAAAGCTTTGCATGATTTAAAATACGATGTATGTATATTATACAAAAAAGGCACATTATTTCTCTAACTTAGGTTCTGCATGTTCTTAGTTTTTTGACCTAAGCTGTTTCTGAAAAATTTATTAGTGAATAAGATAGCTAAAATTGCATAAAATGATCATACGTAATTCTTTAATCTATCTTACGAAAGAATAAGTGACTTGAGAACTAAAACAGTTTCTACGTTAGCTATGTTTTTGAAAAACGTATCACACATAAATACATTTCCTTATTTATTTAGGAAAAGACTTTTTTTTCTACGTAAATTAAATTAACATGAAACTATTTCATTTTTTCCATAACCGAATTTTTAATTATTTTCTGGTTATTCATACAAAGAAAACATTATTTTAAGGTCTAATGCTCGTAAAGTTAATCTTTAAGTCAGTTGCATAAAAATCTGAGATCTGATATAACTATATTGGGATTTAAATTTCAGAAAATAAAGTGAAGAGCTGAATAAAAAATACTGAAAAAGAAACTGGTGTTAAAAGATGTTATAAATAAAACTTTGTTAAAACACACATAAAAAGATACTTATTAAACTGTACGATCGTTTCGGCCGAAAAAAATTCAGCCTTCTTCAGCAGTCAACGCACAGTGTGGCAGAACAGTTGGGACTGAAAGATAAGCTAAAAATTTACTGTTCGCTATTGTTTTTCATTTATCTTTTAGTCCCCACTATTCTACCACACTGTGTGTTGACTGCTGAAGAAGGCTGAAAAATTTTCCTGCTGAAACAAGCGTACAATTCGATAAGCACTTTTTTACGCGCGTTTTTTTACAAAGTTTTATGTATCTCATCTGAAATATTACAAGATAGAATGAATAAATTAACTCAAGTGTACTAAATTGGGTAAAAAATATCAAGAAAATCTATATGTCCTATATGTTTTGTATAGTGGATCTTATTTTTTTCTAGTTTTACTACGTAATTATAGTCTTAGTAAAAAAGCAAAGAACCGAAAAAAATTATAATAATATAAATGATTTTATCAACATACTGGTACTTTCTATATGTATAATTATTCTGAGAAATTTTCAGAATTCTATATGTGCAAATTCGTAGTAAAGTCATTTTAGTTTAGATGAAATCTTTATAAAGATGTTATAATAACGAGTGGTAAAAATAAATAATGCTCTTAATGATCAGTGACATTTGTATGTGCATTGTTAATTAGATACAATTTTTAGGAACTTTCATTTATTCTGCCATCAACATAGATTAGAATAGACGAACTTATCTCGCCATTTTTTAATAAATACCTACATTTCTTGCAACTTTTGCTCCCCCCCCCCAAAAAAAAAGGCTCATTTGGTCTTTTTTCTTCAGTCGTTCGTCGTACAGCAATGTTACATATACAAACCGTTTATGAATAACGTACATTTTAATTTGCTATGCAAAATATTTGCATAAGAGGCCATCTCACATTTAAATTCGCACGAACTTTCCTTTTTCGCAAAGCAGCACCTAGATTTCACTTCATATTAAAAGTTTTGCTCCTTTTTACAAAGGTAAAAATAAAATTACCCCCAAAATAATAAATTATCATGAAAGTGAGTAGTAAAAGTTTGTTTATTACATGCTTTGATCATTTTGAAAATTCAAATAGTTAATTTTCTGACATGAAATTAGAAGAAAATATAGATGATATTTTATAATATTCTCATTACAAAATATTTTAAGATTAGCATCGTTTTCCTTGTAAATAGAATTTCTCACGAGCAAAATTCGGAACCTTCATTTACCGTTCTCAATTCGGAGATAACCCTTTAAAATTGTGCAAAACAGAATTTGCAGTATCTCCAGAAATTATCGTTGAAAAATGGTGAAAATTTATATTTGAAGCAAATTGAATATTTTCTTTCTTTTAATAAAATTAAAATAAGGTATTTCCCTAAAAAAAACGAAGTTGATAGGAAATTAAATATGAAGACGTCCCTTATGCAAATCGCATGAATAGGAAATTAAAATATACATTATTTTTTAACGAATAGTTGTCACATGGCTTTATTTTTCCCGCAGCTGCATCATAAAATCAAACGAAAGTGAGAGCGCATAATTATGTTATTCTTGCAACAACAGGGAAATACTTATTTTTGTACAATTTAATGTATTAATGGAGTACGTCAAAAGAAGAGAAATGCTATTCTGCTTAAATAGACTGTAATCGTGCGAATTATTATAGTAATCAAACTCGCTACTAGGTTTAGGTTAATGACAAATTATTAATAGCGTTATGAGTTATTGCTTTACTAAACAATTAATTATAATTATTAATCTCTTAATGATGTGTTGCACTTGATTGTTTAATTTCGAATATCTATATTTAGATGATTTCTCTTAGTAAAACAAGATTATAAAACACTTTTTTTTTTCAGTGAACAAGTTATTAGTCCATGGGGTTGCAAATGTTTGACAATGAAATGCCTAAAAATAACATTTATCAAAATCATTATCTAAATCATTTTTTATGACCTAAATTGCTAGAGATCTGAAAGAACATTTTTTTTTTCAATTTATGTATTCCTATTAAAATAAATAAATAATCGGGAACAAGGTTCAAACAGATTTAAACCAAACTTCACCACGGATATGCTTCAGTGTATTTGTTAAATCTGTGCGGCCAAACTTTCTCTTAGCGGAGTTGGTTCGTTGTTTTGAGGCGTGAGGAAATACTGAATAATTTTTTTTTAAAACGTCTGGCTTTAGCAGTGATACAAAATTTATATGCATTCGTCGAATGTGAGTGTCAGGTATCAAGCAGTTAGAAGCCTTCGATGGTTAACAGATGAACCTAAATAGGAATCGTAGTGCGCACAAAAATATAATCATTCAATCGAAAAATTATAAAAAAAAGCTTCAACATGAAAGTCACAAACGCCTATTTTTTTCAAAGAATGCCCGTATATTTTTACAGCTGGTTGAAAAATTATTAGAGACAGTCACAAAAAAACAAAAATAAAATTACTTTTAATTCCTATACTTTCATTATTGTCAGCTAAAAAATATACAATTAAAGTATCTTATAAATAAAAATGAAATTCTGTTTGTTTGTTTGTGGATTTGATTCGTATACAAATCCACAAAAATGGACCTATCGGCCTGAAATTTAGCACAGATATGTAAAATAATATAGAATAAATCGTAGTCCACTTTAAAACTTTGAAAGTCCACCCGTTCCCGGAATTTAAGAGATTTTTTATGCTCTCCACGCAAAAAGCTTTCCGTAATTGTAACCCCTGTAGTGAAAAAAGTGTGAAATAAGGATCGTGATTGCCATGTGTGGCGATTTTGCCGAATAAAATGTTTTAAATTCTCAAAGTAAAAATAAAAGAAAAATAATGATTTTTTTTTTGTTAGTTTATATTCGTAAGGTTATTTTTTTTTAAATTATAATATCGTGTGCATTCGGAGCAGGAATGAAATGTTTTATACGCAAAACAATAAGAATTGAAGATTTCCGAGGCTAATAGGTAAATTTTTTTAGTTTGGCGAAAAAATAAAATGGCTCAAATGCCGATTTTGAGAAAGTGAGTTCTAGCGGTTTGCACAGATTTCGGCTTGACGCAATTTATTGAGAGCTTAAGGAAATAGATTTTTGAAAACAAGTGCAAAGGTTTTATTAGAATACAGCATTAAATTTTAATGATCCGTGAAGAAATAATGCAGTTGTTAAGGGATTTCAAGCGATCTATCTCCAGAATTCTCGCCAAATGAGTACATTGATTTAAGTTGGAGGAATTCCGCCAAATGTCAGAAAATTGAAATCTTCTCATTTAGTACATCGGAGTAACGATGAATAAAACACGTTATAGTTGATAATTTTAAAAAATTCGGCTGTATTAAGGCATTCCACTTTTCAAATAAAGGCTTGCTTTACTTTTTCGCGGTCGAACCATTTACCATATTGATTGCTGCTAAGTCAATGCTTCGAATGATTTCCTGAAAAAACGCTTGCAAAATGGCGTATGTTGGCACTTTGGCGTGGCTTAGATTTGAAACTGGATTTTATTTAGACTGGGATATATAATGACACTGGTTATAGATAAAAATGAATGTTGGTATGTGTGTATGAGGTTGAAAAACTCCAGCACCGTTGAGCACCGTTGCACCATGAAATTTGGTTCACCTAAGTCTTTTATCATGGAGAAGCTTTTTATGCTATCCGTCTTACTCTAACTTGCCACCAGGTGGCGCAGCAGAACATAAAATTCTATTCCGTTTAGCCGTTTACTATGCGAATATCGTCCAACCGATTTCGATGAAATTTGGTACACGCGGATATTAGAACACGGAGAATATTTTTCACTATCCATTTTGCTGTAACTTGCCGCTAAATGGCGCTGCAACGCATCCACTTCTATACCGTTCGACCGTGCGGCATAAAATTTCTTATACTTACACATTTCAGCACGAAGAATAAATTCTAACTGTGTTCCTTTTCATGTTACTCACCACTAGATGGCACTGCAATGCATTATTATTTTAACTCGCCACTAGATGACGCTGCAGCAGGCCAAATTCTTGACCATTCAAACGGTCGCTATGAAAATCAGTATACATAGCTATTTGAACAATGAGAATATTTTGGCGTTATCCATTTTGCTATAACCCGCCACTTGACGGCACTGTAGCAAATCATTACTTTAATTAACCACTAGATGGCGCTGCAGTGTATCACTTCTTGACTGTGCAACTGATCGCTATGAAAATAGGTATACATAGATATTTGAACACGGGGAAGAGTTTCGCGTTAGATGTCGCGTCAACACATGAACTTGAGGAGGGCTGTCCAGCCGATCGTCCTGTAATTTCGTATTCATCGATATCTGAATGCGAAGAAAATTTTCGCCGTATCCGTTTTGCTAAAACTCGCCACTAGATTGCGCTACGCCGCATGGCCTTCTGCGCCGTACAAACGATTGCCTTGAAATTCGGTATGCATGGTTATTAAACACAATATAATGCGATATCCATTTTGCTATATCTCTTTATTACAATGAATAGTAACCACCACAAATCGTAATATCAAAAAGTCCATTCATTCCCGTGCGAAGAACGGGTACTTCAGCTAGTATAGTATAAAAAATAGAGGATGAAGGAATACCAGTCAGTAGTTGGTGACATATCGTTTGGCTTCTATACGCCTTGGCATATTTCGTTAATCTATATTTTTATTAACAGAGAAATTATATTTCTCCCAGAAGTATTCAGTAAATAGCAGTGTAAAATTATTTTAGAATACTAAATAGCTTTTGCTACGTACACAAGTTAGATGTCACAACGTATTTATTTCATTGCAGCGTTTTCATAATTAAAAATACCATAAAAATGAAAACAGCCGTAAAATTTCGTCGACCACTTAATATTTGAATTGTAGAAAAATGTAAAAGTGTAAATTCATATATGAAAGGCTATACTGCAGTCAACTGTTCTCTAATTGCAAAAATATGTGACTATCTGTAATAAGTTGGCACGCAACTGTGTTTTACAACATTTGATTTTCACAATTATAATTTTGTTAAATGTCAATAAATATATAAATATAAACATTTTAATTTAAATTAATCTATACTCATAATTAATGTGTGGATTAGCCGATAAATTTAAGACGTTAATGGCTTGGTCTTAAGGTTTCACAGAAAACATTTTTTTCTTTCTAATGGCCAGGTCAGAGGCCTACTTGTAGGCTTGACTGCTACAAGGGCCGGAGAAGTTGATCATTTCATTATGGAGTGTCTATGTAGGCAGACCTACACATCAGTCAATGAGTGGTCTCCTAATTTTAAACGAATTCCAGATGAGAGACCTAGCAAGTTGATTGATATCCCCAGAGCTATCATTTGAGCATGGAGGACAGGAGATACGAAGATTTTACGTGCAGTACGCTTCCTTCAGCGTACACGGCCCACAGTAGGCCAGAGTCGAGAGAAGAGTTCATCATCCTAATCACTGGCCAAGCAATTGCTGCTTCACTTTCGGTGATCTAATGGGAACCCGGTTTATCGACCGATCTGCTTTTGGGCACCCAGAAAAAAAATCATAAAAACTTAATTTGATAGCAGTAAAAGATCTCAAGTAGACAATTTGATACGTTTACTTGCTCACAAATAATAGAGTAATAAAACATGTCATTAGTGAATCAACATTATTTTGCAATACACTTTATTCACATATCGTAGTCAATACATTAAGTGACAAATTTCGAAAATTTTTAAACGGGAGATATAAAATATAGCAATATCTTCCATGCATGAAAGCTGTCGCAATATCGCTGACACTTGTGATATTTTTCGAATCCCTTAAAGTGAGGATAAGCTGACGAGTTCCCAGACTAAGAAAGTAAATGGAAAAATAGTGTAGCTAATGAACTACGAAACAAGTGAAGATTAGTGACAAGAAAAGTACTTAGTGTTATGGCCAAAGATAACAATAATTACTACTTCCACTTAGTAAACCTGTCGGCGATTGTATTTTGTTTTATTTTATGCCAGGCGTATCGAATCGTTGAGTATCAAAGTTCTTATGTTTTCTAAAGTAAAGAAAAGAGCATTAGAGCCAGTTTTCTATTCATTAAGTACAAAAGAGTACTTATGATTAATAATAAAACTATAAAAGTGCTTTGTTTGTTAATATGAAAACTCAACCGAAATATTAAGTATTCAAACTTTTGTGATGGAATAATAATATTCATAACAGAAGTATAGATTATTAATTTATTGAGATGTGTATATGACTTGTTGGTATCTATGAACTAGTGAGATTTCTAAAACTATGTTCTTAAACAAAGCCTCTTACATGGTTTTTCAACAGTTTTAAAAATAAACAAATTTCATCAGAGATTAAAAGCTGAAGCTTCGATGACAATTTATCTATTGTCATCAGTGGTGTCCTACGCATTTTCCCGTAGCAATGAGCCAAGAAAACATCTAATCAGGATTTAAATGCACATGCATTTATCCATTTAGCCCGAGTGAATGCTGACTACTACATCTGCTCCTACATCCCTGCATAATCGTTCTCTGAAGCAACAAACCCTATCTGACCCTGTAAATGCACGCCTAGATGTCAATACTTAAAGTACACTGGTGTGCAAAAATTAAGGACGAAGTCGAAAAATTAGCATATCAGCTGAACGAAAAGGCAGAGCGGACAGAAAAACCAATCAGGAGATTAAGTAAGGTGATGTACGGTAGCACATGCGCAGATATGCAGGTAGACGTAATGGGGGAGTGTCTGAGTAGTATAAAGCATGTTGTCGGTGTAAGATCAGTATTTCTGGCAAAGACATTGCACGCCGTATAGCAGTTAAAATCACACCGAGTTGCTGCCTCAGTGAGAAATGGCGAATAATCAATCTGTTAGACGACATCTGGATGCTTTTACCCGAGGTCGAATCATTGGGAAGTTGGAGGAAGGCCGCAGTGTGACAAGTGTGGCTGCAGAGTTCGGAATTGCTCACAGCATCGTTTCACGACTTTGGAGACAATTTCAAACTACAGGAATAGCTATCCGGGGGTTTAGTAGTGGTCGTCCACGAGGAACCACACCCGCAGATGACCGGTATATTGCCTTACAGGCCAGAAGAAACAGGCGGCAGACAGCGGGAGAAATCGCTAGACACACGACACAGGCGACTGGACGACCGATATCGCGTTTTACCGTGGCCAGAAGACTGCACGGTGGTGGTCTGTTTGCACGACGCCCTGTACGGTGTGTACCTCTAACGCCTGCCCATCGGAGAAGGTGTTCTCTGTGGTGCCGGGAACACCGGAATTGGAGAGACAATGAATGGGGACGAGTACTCTTTACAGATGAGAGCAGATTGAGTCTGAGTAGCGATTCTCATCGCATACTCATCTGGAGTGAGCGGGGAAGCCGCAATCATCCCTTGAACATCATTGAAAGGGACAGGTATGGAGGTGGCGGTGTTCTCGTTTGGGGAAGCATCATGCTTGGTAGTCGTACAGACCTTCACATCTTCGACGCAGGTTCAGTCAACGGGACCCGTTATTGTAACGAGATTCTTCCTCCCTATGTGCGTCTTTTTAGAGGCGCTATGGGTCCGCAGTTCCTTTTCATGGACGACAATGCACCATGTCATCGCACAGTAGCTGCCGAACAGCTCTTAGAGAATGAGGATATTGAACGTATGGATTGGCCGGCACGATCTCCGGATCTCAATCCCGTCGAGCATGTATGGGATGTTCTAGGCAGACGCTTGGCAGCTCGTACCTTACCACCAGTAACGATTCCGGAGCTTTGATTGGCGCTGCAAGACGAATGGGCAGCAATGCCTCAACAACTCATTGACACCCTCATTCTCAGCATGGGCAGACGCTGTGAAACCTGCCTAGAAATCAGGGGAGATCATATCCCCTATTAAAGACCGGATGTTTCTTGCTGGACACCCATCACAGGGATGTTTCGGCCTTCAGTCGCATTGCGCTCCATGCTACTTTTTCAATAAAGCTTCTTTTTATCCCTCTGATTTCTCTTTTAGTAAGTGTTGCTTACATTACTCATGTCCTTACGTATTGGGGATCTTACGGTATTAAATATGTTGATTTGGAAAGCTTTTGTACAAAGTTATATTGAAAAAACCGTCTCGTCCTTAATTTTTGCACACCAGTGTAATTGGCATGACCAGGGGTCTCTGGATTTTCCGCAGAGTATTGAAACATCTTCAATACAAATTCCCCTAGAATCAATTAATGAAGCAATCCTAATTACAATTAAAGTAGTTGAAACTGAATAAATTAGACCATTTGCCCTAGCACATCCAAGTGATCTTTCGAAACCCATAAGTCTAAGTCAGGAACACAGGTTATCTACACCGAAACTCCTGAGGAAAATGCCATTGCCATATCAGAGAAATAGAATATAAATTTGCAAGCAAAAATAAATGCAAAAAGGACAGAGATACAGCCTAGATCCATAATTCTAACAATAACAACAACAAAGATAACAATAACAAAAAAAAAATAATGAAAATAAAGGAAATTGTTTATTATTTTTTTTTCAAAGTGTATGTTTACGTAAAAATCATCTGTTAACAAATATGCCGAATTGGAACAGAAAGCGACACCTGAATAGACAAAGACTTGGTGAGCAGAAAAAATCTTAACATCAGTGACATCGATCATATTCTGGTCAAACACTGGCTAAATATTTAGCCAAAATGAAATACTTTGTAGGAAGAATGCAGAAGATACTGCTTGATACTGAAAGATCGAAACGAATTTCATGTGACTTTTGCCTTCCCCGAATGAAAAAAAAAAAAAAAAAAAAAATCCATTTTTATATTCCCCAAGAACTTTCATACCTGTGCCTACCATAAAAACAACGTAATGTTAATTTTTCCACTTCCAGCTCCTGTAGATGCAACAGCGAGGTGTAGCGATCAATAGAAGTTCATCTGTGAAGAACGTTCTGATTATACTGTGAAGTAGGCTGATGGGACAATCAGCTCCAACACCTGTGAAAACCTATCCCGTTCTGGGATAGGTTGTATGAGCTTGAGTTTGAATAAAAAACGATGATTTTTAATACTAAAAAAACTTTCCTGGCCATTCACGTGGGCGTTAATATAAGACAACACATCGCCAAATGGGAACTATAAATTTTATTTAAATAGTATTGTTACGACTAGAGTTATTTATAAACATGCGAACAGTAAGATAACTTACCCCTTTCCTCTACGTTAGTAAAGCTGAATGAAAAAGTAGAAGCTTTAAATTAAAAGAAAGAATATAGTTAGTTTAGCGAATTTGGAGAGTTTTCATATTGTTACATCATTCTAAAAAATTGATTTATGAAGTCTTTTTGTTTGGAAGAACATGTGTCTTGAAAAATTTGAATAAATAATGAATTTATTTTCAAAGTTTGTGCAATAGATTAGGCAATATAAAAAAAAAAATTATGCGGTGTGCGATTAAACCAGCATATACAGCTTTAAATAAATTTTTCAAACAGTAAATGCTTAGTCGATGTATTACACAATTTAATAAAAAGCATAATTTAGATACTTTTCAACAGGTTTCATAGTTGTTAGCTTCGGAATTGGCAATAATAAACTTTTTGAGTATCTCTGTTCATTTAAGAAAAATCATAACTTGCATCCCTACTAGCAATTTTGATCGGATTACCACCGGCCATGTAGCCGGCCGATGATAGCCCGAGCAAAATTGCTGCAAGGGATAATCTTTTTAATGAATGAATTTGAGTAGTTTGAAAAGTACTTATAAAGTAGGCAGCGCTAAAAACCGAAGATGATGAATGTGATTGGAATTTTGTAACTCCTTTGGAATATTAATTCATATGATCTGATCTAAAAAATAATCCTTCACAACAGTTTAAAGTGACGACTAATGACCGATTGGATAAGACACTGAACACTGGTAGATGGCTGAAGTGTGAAGGTCCAGTCCCTGGGGCTGTCGATCTAATGGTCTGGAGTTTTGTGCGGTTTTCTCCTGATGTAACGTGAATACGCGATAGAATCCCTATAAAGGTTCCCACTCAAAGTATCTCTCCTTAGGCATATAGCGATCGTGTAGCTTTGTCATAATCAATATAACTAGCTACAGCAATATAAACCACTTAGTGAAATTACATTCTCAGAATGTACACTTATCATAACAAAGAATACGAATAAAATTATCTATTTTCATCGAAATAAATCGCAGTTTCGATAAAAAGTCATTTTATACTTTTAATTGATTCAATTTCAGGGTACGTTTATTGCATTATACCCAATCGCACTTTGAGAAACAAGAAAAATGCTGCTAAGTAAAATGTATCTCGAAATAGTGACTCTGGAAAAAACACTCAATACTGGTGTTAAACGATAAAGTAAATAAAAAACTTTGTAAAAAACACACATAAGATGTTATAGGTAAGAAGATACGTACGTTTGCACCAAAAATTGTTTTGGTCTTCGTCAGTCAAAGCCCTTTGTCACAAGGAGCACTTGTGCTGTTTGTGACGAAGGGCTTTGACTGACGAAGACCAAAACAATTTTTGGTCAAAACGTACGCATCTTCTTACCTATAACATCTTATGTGACTCTCTGGTAAAATGCTGAAATAGTTTTATGGTTCATGGAAGTTGTAATTTTAATAAATATTAAAAGAAGGTGTAATATGTGTGACAAAATGAAGAAATCAAAGTTATGGGAATATCACTATGTGAATAACGTTATATGTTTACGAATGTTATTGAAAAAAGCATAAACTGGTTTTATTTAATTTATCATTGTTTATACTCAACTAGAGAAACAGTTTTGTTCTAACATTTTCCGGAAAATATCAGTTGGTACCATATAAAAATCACTCCAAATTTTTTCCAGAACAAATAAATTATGTTAATCTGTTCTCTCAAAAATACATTTTTTGCTCATTTACTGATGATTATCTATATAAATAAAATTAGACTTTTGTCTGTACATTTCTTGGAATTCAAAAATTTTGCGATTTCTATCCGTTTCAAGCACCTGAGAATCTGGTGCGACCCTCAAAAAAAAGTTTGCCTGTCTGTCGTTCTGTCATTCTGTCCGTGACGTTTTATTTGTCTAAGCATCACGTAAAAACGACTGAAGCAAATGACAAGAAATTTGGTGTCATGATAGGTGGTCACTCAACTTAAAACATAGGCGTCGAATTTTTAAAAAAAATCTTGATTGGATTTTGAGATTTTTCGAAAATCCTTTCAAATTGCGCAAATTTGTGTTCGAGCATCACGTATAAACGAGAATCACGTTTATACGAGCATCACGTATAAACGAAGCAATTGAAATGAAATTTGGTATCATGATTGGTGGTCACTCAACATAAAACATAGGCTCCGATTAAAAAAAAATTCTTGATTAAATTTTGAGATTTTGCGAAAATCGTTTTAAACTGCGTAAATTCGTGTTCAAGTATCACGTAAAAATGACAGAAGAGATTGAAATAAAATTTGGTATTATGATTGTTGGTCACTCAACTTTAAACATAGGCGTCAAATTAAAAAAAAAAAATCTTCATTAGATTTTGAGATTTTGCGAAAATCGTTTCAAACTGCGTAAATTTGTGTTCGTACATCACGTAATAACTGTACATCACGTAATAACAGCATTTTTCTTTAAAAGAGTGAATCTTTGTTATTACGTAATAACGACTAAAGCGAATGATATGAAATTTGGTCACATGATAGATGGTTGCTCAACATAAACTCTAGGTGTCAATTTTTTTAAACTTTTTTATTAGATTTTGAGATTTTGTGAAAATGTCTCTCAAAATACGTTTATATTTCTTTAAGCATCACGTAATAACGACTAATACGAATGATAGGAAATTTGGGGATATGATAGGTAGTTGCTAATCTTAATTTATAGGCGTTAAGAATTTTAAAAATATTTTGATTACATTTTGAGATTTTGTGAAAATCGTTTTAAAATGCTGAAATTTTGTTCCAGCATCACGAAATAAAGACTGCAGGGAATGAAACGAAATTGGGTGACATGATAGGTTGTCACTCAACTTAAATTATAGGCTTCCAATTTTTCAAAATATTGATTAGATTTTGAGATTTTGCGAAAATTATTTCAATATGCGTAAATATTCGTTCGCGCATCACATAATTATGACAAAAGCGAATGATATGATATTACTTAGTTACTCTCTAACCTGTAATATTTTAACAATACATAAAAATTATAACTCCGCTTTCTTTACTTTGACAACACACTACATCCATTCTGTGTACTCCTACAATGCTGACGAAAGCTCTTGCTTTTTTGGTAATTTGCATTCAGTACTAACCCGTCAACTATGAGAACGTCAGCTAGTATTTCACTATAAATGATGTAGTTTTTGCGATTTTATCAGTACTATAACGAAGTTAATTGTTTAAGGTATTTTAAATTATTAAATTGGGTTGTTGCGGTGAGAAATCCAGGTTCGATACACTTAGCTGCAATAAAAAGGCATTGAAAAACTATTTTAATTGAAAGATACTATTGAAACATAAACTTATTACAACGGATGGTGGTGGTGTTGGCTCAGCGAATTAAAAATACGTCCTATATGGAGAGTGAAATTAAGATGGAATGAATGAAAAATTACGCCAGCAGAGAATTACACATTGGCGAGAACAACAACTCTGCTGAGATAAATAACGCCAATTCCAGAGCAACCCTAAAACTCAATCCAATAAAAATAAAGTGACGGAATCGCGAGCAAATAATTTTAAAGATGTCGCAGAGGAACAAAAAATAATAACGCCAACGGGATGCCAAGAGGGGAAGCAAAAAATGTTCTTTGTGATTGCAAACGGACGTAATATAATCTATTTTTAGCACAACGGCTCCACAGGTCTGATGTAGAGAAATAAACAATTAAGAATAATACATACGGGGAAAAGCTAATATACAGATTTAAAAGCCGAAGTGACCGAAAAATGGGAACAGAAATGATTTAGAATATAAACTTTTGGATAGATTACATTAAAGAAAGTCAAATTAAATGATTATTAAAATTACATATGTGATCTCCATCACAAGTATAATCAAACAATACTTAATGTCTAATACTTATTTTGTGAATAAAGCTTGGCTAAGTTTAAAAATGTGATTGCATGTTCTATGTGGAAAACAAATGAATGAAACAAAAAAGTAAAAACGGATAGTCTGAGCATACTTTGAATGTTTCACTTAAAAAATTATCAAAATTTCTAAAGAAACTCCTTAGTGATTTATATTTTTGAAAACGACTAGACAATATATATATATATACACAAAATAGAAAAGAAGTACATTATAAAAGGTCTTTTATAAAAGGACTATCTCTAATGAATAACTTTTGAAAGCGTAGCAATTGTGTGAATTTCCTGGGAGAAATAGAAAAAAATTCATCTAGCAGTAGCGTTAAAGAAAATACTGAAAAGAGTTTCAGAATTAAAAAAAGCTGAAAACACAAGATTTTAGTAATCAGTTGTAAATTATTTTATTTGAAAATGGACAATTACATTTACTTTTTAATTCTTTCTGATATTCTTTAAAAAAAAGAGAAAAAAAATTGCTCATAAACTTTCACGAAACTCCCCTGAATGGAAATATGAACAATGCAAATAATTACAAACACTTGTTAAAACAATGACGTACAGTATAAAAATTTAAATTTTTCCACAGAAAGATAATCAGTCATATTTTTGCTGATTGAAATTATGAAATACGACTTGTTATACCCGCACAACAGTGGCTCATACAAGAAGCTTTTTTTGAGTGCTCTTGTTATAAAAGAGTAATTGTTTAGCCATTACACAACCCGAGCGGCTCAAAGGAGAAAATTGCCTTTACAAATTCAATATTTTAAGACAAACTATTGAAAAAATTTCGACCATTCTTTTTATTTTAATTCTGAAAACATTCATCTAACGTTATCAGGGTACAAAATTTCTCTTATGAAATTAGAGCATCAATTCCATTACAATACAAACTTTCTCTAATTTAGTTAGAAAAACATTAATACAGTTAGAGTTAATGTTCTTCTATTTGTATTTTAAAGAAATTTTGTATTGCAGGAACGTTAAAAGCATTTTTACAATATAAGGTCGGAAAAGTATGGTTGTAAAATCTTGGATTCGTAAAGGCAGTTTACTCTACAGAATAGCTTTGGGGTAATCGTTTCCCGGAGAGACTGGAGAATCCCTTTTAGTAGCCCCTTTTTTAGCAATAGTGCCCTTATTAAGGCACTATTGCTGAAAATTACATTTTTTACTATCAAAACTTAATTAATTACACCAGAGTAATAATGTCCAATTAATAAATAATTTAAATCAATGTTTTAGTTTTTTTTTATTTCTTGTTTTTGTCAATACTTACATTTAACTAATTACAAACTTTTAAGTTAAATTATTGTGAAATGATCTTTCCCTTACTTTATTGGTCAAACGAAGCAGTCGCATGGAATATCCGCGCCAAGATGCAGCCCAATATAATATTTGTTTGTGTGATTATGGCAACGCTACGCTGGGTGGATCTGCCAAGGATGGGTGGGTGGCTTGGAAGGAGGACTTTTTATGGGGTTCTAACGCGTTTTCACGTTACATCGGGAGAAATCTAGCAAAACTCCAGACCGTTAGATCGACAGCCGCGTGATGGTTCCAGAACCCGGGACCTTCACATTTCAGCCGTCTACCATTTTCAGTGACATAACCACTGTGCGATGGCGTCCCTCAAAAATTACGCCAAAAGTCACCAAGATTCGCGACTTTTGGTGTACGTGTGTATACAAACTCTCATATCTCAAAAATTATTAGTCGTAGAATGCTGAAATTTTCTGTGTAAGAAAGTTGTAGCATCTAATTGGGCATCTCGATTTTTGGTTCCAATCTACTGGAGAGTTTATTTACATGACCATCCAAAAGAATTTCAATACATTAATGTCTATGGACATCTTCAATATATTACGTCTGTAGCCAGCCATTGTTTGGTCCATGCGCAAAATCTTGCCATTTGTCATCGATATTGGCGAGTTTTGCCCAAATATCGCCACATTTGGCGCCAAAAATAATTTCGTATTTCGCATGACTCTAAAACTTTTAACCGTAGAATGTTGAAATTTTTAATTTAGATTTATGCATCTCTTTTTTGGTTGCAATTGACTGGATAATTTATTTATATTGTCACCCAAATGACAATAAATACATTAGAGTGTATAGATACATTCAATTCATTGAAAGTCTGTGGTCAATTACTACTTTGGTTACGCCCAAAATCTCGTTAACTATCTCAAGTTTGCCGGATTTCGTAGAAATATCGCCAAAATAAGTGTCAAAAACAAAGCTTTCAAATTGAACCCAGTTTGGCGATATCGGAAATATTGACTAGAAATTGCTAAATCTTGGTATTATTGCAGATTTTTATCTCTTTCAAACAAAATAAGTTTAGATGAAGTCCGCCGAAAATATTTTTGATTTAATAGACGTGCAAGGAATTCATGTGTTGTCCACATCAGATTTTTTGAGTTAATGACATGCATTTATCTAGAATTTGTTCTGTTAAAAAGCACGAGATATATCTTATTTTCTCTTATATCAACCATTATTCTTTGAGTCGTTATTTCAATTTTTCTTTCTCTCTAGAAATCAATTTTTTTTTCATTTGTCGTTCTAAATTACACAAGTTAGAGATTAATAGTATCCCCCCCCCGCACTAATGTATTAATCATGCCCATGATATCTATATCACAAAGAAGTGCGATATTTCAGAGGAAAGTGGTATAGTTTTCTGTTAAAAGGGCTACTTATTATTATATTTTTCGTTTAATAAGTGGCGAGGACAATGGTGCGGAGTTACGTAAAGACTTTCCTTTCAGGAAGTTATAAATTTATAATATTATTTACTTTATATTTCTTATTGGCAACTTCCTTTACATCACTTAATTCAAATTTTAGATTTATTTAATTATATATGGATATTTACCAATATTATTATATTACTAATGCATTAGGCGAGAAAAAATAATGAGTGACATTTATTTTGTACAAATGGTTATGAAATTTGCATAGTGAATCTAGCCACTTCTATACTCATTTTGTAGCATAATTTCATTTATCATAGCCCTCAAACTGTTTTCTTTTTTCCTCAAGTCTGTCTATCTGATGCTATTGTTTTTTCCATTTGACTGAAAACTTCTTGAAATCGAAATGGAATAGCTTAACTTAATATTTTATGAATCAGTAAAAGTTTAAACTTCGTTTTTAATCTCTCATTTGAAATTGCCAGAACATTTTCCCCCGTATCAAAAGTCCTTTCATACGAGTTTAAAAACCTATACTCTATATACCGTATGCTAGTGGGTTTTTTTTAATATAAATGTTTCCGTTAACACATTAAGTTGAATATCCTCTGAGTTTTACACACTACTTGGCACTACTAGTGTTTTTGCAACACAAGATTTTGATATCTTCTGGGGCTCATAAATTTACCATCATAAAAACGTACAAATGCTGAATGCAGAAAATCTATTTGTTGCCTTGTGAGGCTACATAATATGTGTGGTGATCTAATCTTTATTCAGTTTTACATTCCCTGGAGTTCATTTAATTTCTTTTATTAATCGAATTTTGTTTTAATACACTATTTATACGATTTAATATGGGTGGCATACTATAATGACTATAATAATATTAAATACATATAAACGAAACAAAATGAATGCTAAATACTAAATGGAAAAATAATACAATGAAAATAACAGCAACAACAACAAATAAAGCTTTTACCCACACCTTGTACTGTAATTAAATGTAGCTGCAGCGTACCGTAACTTGTAACTAATTATAACGTAAATCACAACTTCCTGGTAAGTACATAAGTTAGCATTGCAGTTACAAGGAACACAGCACAACGTACGAGTGCAAGTAACGCAAATTTTAGTCATTGTGTTTAAGCAATGACATTCCAGAATGTCTGATGCATCATAATTGTTTCATTCCCTCTATAAAAGAGCTATAAATGATATAAACATAGTTTTTAATAGAAATCATACAGAATTAAGTGCGAGGAACACGTATAAACAGAAATCATACAGTAATAAGAACGAAGAACATGTATAATCTTCATTTTAACCGACAATTTACAACACTAAGGCGAAGGACAAACAGACTTTTAGATTAACCGAAATCTTAAATAATTTTAAATTTTATTCAAAATTGTCAAAAAACTTTGTAATTAATATTCAAATGAACAATCAGGACGTAAGGACAGTGTTAACTTACTAACAACTTTTCTTACACAGAAACGAAAATTTATGTGATACAGTAAAATGCTTTGTGTTTTATTTCTGTATCTAAAAATAAATCTTAACTCCTAATTTGAATTAAGGTGTATGAAAATTGAGCCTTGCTCAGTTTTCGGAAATATTTATATTTGTAAAAGAAAAAATGACTTTTCCAAAAATGTTCTCTATGTCGTTTAATGCATTTATTAACAAAGTAGCATCTAAGCTCTCTACATACTTTTTTAGACTTTTTATTTTTTACAGAAATCAGGCTCTCTAAAGACAAATGACAATAATTTCTTTAAAAGGCACTAATAAATGGGTTGTCAGTTCTTTATAATGATCTAGTTAACTAGAGCGTAAAGAACGATATGTCAAGTTATTTAATTGAAAGAAGAAATAAAGCACTTTCTGAACGCCATTTCGTAATTTTTAAAATTGATAACGAACTGCAAAGCTTTTTTCAAGGTTTTCCTTTCACTTTTCATAGAGGTTCTCTCATAATTTGATTTTTTTTTTCAATTTGAAATTCTTAGAGTCTTAAAAATGTATAATTTACTTCGCATTATTACAATTAATTTTATTTCAGAGTGACTATTAAGACAAATAATTAAAACTGTAAATTGTTTTAAATAATTATACGTGTATACAGAGTGGTTACAATTAAATTTCCCTCATAAACTGAATTCTGTAACAGCTAAGTAGATCGCCACCAAATTTGGATTATTGACTGTACAATAATAGCTCACAAGGAAGCTTTTAAAAAGTTTAATTTAAAAAAATGTTCACCCACATTTTCCATATTTAATTTTAAATTCTAGCTTTACAAGACTTATTACAGGTTTAGGACTACGTGCAAGTAGTTCTTATGGCGACAAATGCGAAATATACTACAATATAATCGGTCAAGTATATCATGTTCGTTATTAATAATCAGATTTTTGTATTTTTCTAAGAACTTGTAAATGAAAAAGTGTGAGTTTTGCATCTACATCTTCATTTCTTCGAATGCAATGCGTTCAAGTCTATTAAGGATTAAAGATTAATCACATGCTTGCCTTGGCTTCTTCGAATGCAATGCTTTCAAGTCTATTAAGGATTAAAGATTAATGACATGCTTGCCTTGGCATCTCTGAACTTTCATTAAAACGTACGTTTTTACTGAAAATTATAGAATATTATAAAAAACTTGTTTAACTGATAACTGATGAGAGCAAAAGCAGTAGCTTTTGCTTATAGACTGACAAAAACACCGCTTTGTTTTAAATACGAAAGTTCCTAGTGGATATAATGTGATGAAGACGACTCGCAATTATACTTGCTCTTTAAGGACTCAAGCATTGTATTAAAAAAAGTTAATAATCACCTTTAAAAGTTGCATTAGCGTACCAAATTACCCGCTTTGATGTACTAAAAATTCAAAATTTTTACTTTTCCAAAAATCTCACACAAGCTACAATCCGTAATTATAATTTATACTTCATTATCGTTACTTCAATTTTATGAAGATAAATCCATCGTTTAAGAAACCGATTTAGGGAATTTTATTTTTATTTTGAAAGTTATTAATAATTAGCGAACAAAGATTACGTTTAAAAACCTGTATTTTCTATTTGGTTAAGAGTTGTTTGATCTTAAAGAGAGGGGAGGGGAGGGATGGGACATCTTGTACTAAACATCTTGTTTAGTACAAACATCATTGGAACATCTTGTAAATGTTAAAACTACTTTCTATTTTCTAAATGCTTATTTTATTTTAAAAAGCACACCGTTGAAAAAATGGAACAAAATATATAAAAAGGAACTTCTGGTTATGACCACGAAAAACAATAGCTAATAAAACTTAATAAGTGCATCATTAAATATACAATTAACTTTAGAGTAGTTTTTAAAATAAAACATTAGTCGGACAATTAATTTATGTAAATAGACTTTGTATGTTCCGAATGATTAGCCAAATATTTTAGTAAATGTAGAGTTCGTGATGTATGAAATTCAGTGATAATAGTTCTCTCCCCCCCCATAAAAAAACTTTGTCTCCATATATCTAAAAAATGTTCCACAAACGTGATAGATAAAGAAACTCAGAACATCTTACACTCGAAATATTTTACAAATTCTCTGAAACCAAATCTTATGGTTCTTTGTTTAGTATTCATCACTATAAAAAATGCTTTTTTAGATTTTTTTAAACTTTATCTTTCAATGATTACTTGTTTCTCTCAACTATGAAATTCAATGTCGTCTTCTTCAAGCTAAAACCTGAGTATTCTAGACCTTAAGAAAATGTTAAAAGGAAAAAACATGTCTTTAGTGATCTTTTAAATGTTACTAATAAATGGGTTTCTATATACTTATAATGATGTTGTTAACTGGAGCGTAAAGGACGATATGTCTATGCTTGAAAAACTCTCAAAAAAAAAAAAAAAAAAAAAAAAACATTTTTTTCTTTTTTCAAGTACAGTTTTTGCGATCGAGAGTAAATATAGAAAAATATATTTAACTAGTTTATGGAGAGGAAATTTCAATATGTAAGGTGAAGTAGTACTGAAAATTTGTATCTGAAACACTAAGCAACGGCGATGGTAAGTATGAATGTATAAGGCATGTTCACATAATAAAGTGGCATTGTGTTTTTCGATTCAAACATGTACAGTGGGATGATTGAAGATAAGCCTAATTGACAATATTCTTAAAATGTAATTAAAATAAGTAGAACCTGCTTAAATGAGTTTACTTCAAATGCATTACACAAACTAGAACATAAAGTTGCTTGTGTAGCTCTGCAATTGTACAATATACCCCCATTAATGGATAATTTATATAATTATCCATAGGATGGATAAGATGGGTGTTCACATTTAAGTGCTTAGATAAATAAAAGGTAAAATAACTGCTACCTTGGGTCCCCGTACAGCGCACAATTCATGAAAAGAAGTGATAGAGATTTCGCGCTACATTTACTATTACTAAAATATTTCCCAAACTATTTTATTATATTATAATACTTTAGAGACTACGCTACATTTACTATTACTAAAATATTTCCCAACATGGATAATACCATACAGAAGAAGATTGATAAAAATCTATAGAACACTAAATGTTTAGTTTTGAAATCACATCTGCAGGCATTTTGTCTAATGTCTGTACATTTCTAACCTTTTAATACACTTTCAAAGTTATTTAAAACTTTAAATATATAATATATATAATCTTTAATGTAAGTATAAGTTTAGCACAATCGTATTGCATTCAATTTTGTTTTTCCTCTGTAAACGTGATAAGACTTTTGTCGATATTTTGTCGCACTAGATTAAAAATATTCTTCTTCATGGCACTCAATCAATGTTCATTCTGTAGTTAACTTCAATTTCATCCAATCCATCAATCTGTTCCAGACACCTAAAAGGGAAAAAGAATTTTGAAATATTTTTTTAGATCAAAACTGCTGTTAGAAAATAATGCCTTTTGAATTTTCAAAATCCTAAACTTGTGTTTTAAAAAAGTAATGCACCTTTTTAAAATCTTCACCCTATTTGTATATTTGGTATTGATTCTTGGCGGAAAAAATAGTATTAAGTAAAAGATTTCATGACATTTCTTTTTGATTTACTCTTTGTTATTGCAAGAAGGTTATAAATTAATTGATTCATTAACTGTCCTTCATTTGCATATGAAATCGAAATAATCCAAGAAAACTTCTTATAAGAAATTGCACAACCGATGCTAGAATTATTAACGTTGCCATCATCTCTGTTTGTTTATTACTGTAGAACTCAATCATGGCTCAAATTTTTTGCATACATATTTAAATTAGACTAATTATTTTCTCGTGAACATGTTAATGAAAGAAAATTATATAACTGACTATAATTAGTAGCTACGTCTCTAAGCTATGGTAAAATAAATTTAATACTTACTGTTTTCCTTTTTCTTTTTTAAGAATGTTTTGCTGTCAGAACATCCCATGAGAGTTTCATTAAGGTTAGTCATTTTTAAAGCATCATCAGCTTAAAAAAGTGTATTAGTTCTAGTAAATAAAACTTTAAAATATGCATTTAAAAAGAAAGGCTCCAATTAAAAAGTAACAAATGGCTAAATCGTTAAGCTAATTTTTTAATTACATGCAAGTCAAACATACAAAGATCACGTTGCATTTATATACGACTACATACATAACTTACGAATATGTTTTTTGAGCGTATTCAGAATGATTTTGAACATTTTAAAACAAAGTTAAAAAGTATTATAATTTCGGTTTACTTGGATTTTGCACTCAAACCACTAGCACGAATATGATTTTTATTTTCTATAAATATTGTCTTTTGCACTCAAACTTGTGGCGTGGATACGCTTGGATTTCAAACGAAATGCATTAAGTAATGGGCATTTTCTTTAGAGGTAATTTTTTAGTAAATACTGAAATATTTACTCGTTGATTAGCACTTATAGTTCTTTTAGATGGACAAAAGAAATAGTTCTATTACTTTGCGGTCAATAAAGACAGTATTTGAACAGCACTTTGACGACACAATTCCTTTACAAAGAAAACTAAACAGGTTCTACGTATTATTGAAGTTTACAAAGAACGTCTACCATATATTCTCGGAATATGGTGGACGTAGTAATGACTCTTATTTAATCTAAACACACAAAGCAATTCCGATACATTATGCTTAAGAACAAATTTGTTTGAAGTGAATTTTTATTATTGCTCATTTTCAAACAAATGAAAGCTGACATAGCTCAGTAAAAATTTTTATGTGAGTCTAAAAGCGACATCAGTTCGTGCACATCTGACTGATCTCTACCTGTATCAGTATGTATGTTTAGTTTCGCACTAAATTCACTACATTGTTGACGAAGATTTTACCCAAGAAGATCCATTTGGAAAATGACGCGCGTAGCATTTACCACGAGGAAAAAAAAAAAAAAAGATCTTGAGAAAGAATTCGTCTGAAAGGCGTTATATGTGCTGTGATTGAATAAAATGATTTAGTGATGTTTGCTTAATTTCTTTCCTTTATGTGGTTGTGCATATACTAAGTTACATGCAGAGTGTCCCTGTATGCATGGGCCAAACTTTAAGGATCTTTGAAATAGTTATAGAAAAGCTTTTTTTTCAGTGTTCCTACTGCTGTTTGGAATGCGATGTGGTTTGAGCAGGATGGAATTCTTGTACATTTCCGCCATAACGTACTTAATCACCTGATTGTTACGTTTAGTCCTCGATAGATTGGACAAGGGGGATCATTCGTTTAGGCAGCACGCTCTCAAGATTTATGAAGTATATAATTTTTATTGTGGTGACAGCTAAATATTACTATTGCCTTGACTTCTTGACTTTGTCATTTTTGGAAAAGTCATTCTACAAAACACTTGCAACATTTGCACAACTGCAAGAATTCCAGAAGCGTCGTTGGTAGTAGAGCGATCAGAAGTCTAAACGTGTGGAGACACAAGGACCCTAATTTGTACAGAATTAGCGTCTGGATGCTATCACGTAAGCAATATATATTTCTAGATAAATTTCAGTTACTTTTTAGACAGGCTTCGTATTTTAGAATCTGCATATTATATTATAGATAGATTAAAAAAAAAAAAAAAAAACATAAATACCTGTGAAAATTTTCAACTACACATGCACTGTAAATATATTCTATTTAATACTAAGATTTATTAAATACAAATAATATATTTGAAATAATTTTAATGTAAAACCAATCAAAAACTGTAGCTATACTTCAATAACAATACGGTACACTGGAAACGGAAATGTCTAGATAACATAAAATTTCAATTAGTACGATTTCTACTGAAAACGCCAGCTTTGAAATTATACGCATATTTCAAAAAATACTTAAATAAATGAATCGTTTATTTGAATTAACTGACTGCCTGAAATGTAAATCGATTTACATATTTGAAGTTGAATTTTTAATTCAAATTTAGTCAAATCCTCTTATCTTGCATCTTTCTCCATTTTTTAAAGTTTTTAATAAACAGTAACCATTCCTCAATTAATTTATAATTAATTACTTTATGCTTCAGATAAGTTTAAACTAATGAAATTGAAAAGAAAATTCCACATAAAAAGAAAATTTGGACCCTTTAATCCACATTTCATATTCCTTTATTTCAAATTAAGACTGTTTAATTGGATTTTATTTTTTTAACACTCTTATTAATGCACCAAATAATATATCTGGAGCTAATAATTATATCATAGATTTTTCTTAAATATTTATTAACTGTAATTAAAATAGCAATTTTAAATTCCAAATACGAAAGTTGCTTTTACAAATACTTTTTTCCTCTAAAACCCAGCCATAAAGGCAAATTAATTACTAAATCATAAAAATAGAATGAAACGTTATCGAATGCAATATTTACGACAGTTTATAACAGAATTTTCAGTATTTTGCGAAGAAATAAAGACAAG
The DNA here is from genome assembly GCA_038373885.1 of Cheiracanthium punctorium. NCBI lineage: Eukaryota > Metazoa > Arthropoda > Arachnida > Araneae > Cheiracanthiidae > Cheiracanthium > Cheiracanthium punctorium. Next base: position 612,508 of record JAWZYV010004477.1, read on the forward strand.
TTATTAACTTCATTACATTGAATAACACAGAGAAAAAGATTCTCCCTCCAAACTGACAGCTTTTCTATCACATCTTCTCCGAATTATTTTATTTATTTTTAAACTCCTTTCCCAGAGACAAGTTATTAAGTAGCTGTTGTAATAAAGTAGTGTGGGGGTGGGGGGCTATGTTTCAAATGACAAGAACATCTGCTTCCGTTTGGAAAATTTTTACAGGTAAATGTATCGGAAATTCTTAAATGTGTTTCACAATGAGTAAGACAGTGTTGAAATTTCATGAAAAGAAAATGATACATATTACGTTAAGCTTTTAAAATTTTTACGTTGATTGAAAGTTATGAATTTTTAAAATGTGATTTTCTGCTGAAATGGATATATTTCCACCAGTTTTTAGATGTTATGGTTTTTATTTCTAGGTTATTTAAAAATTGTCCATAAAATTTAAAAGTAGGTTTAAGTTTTCTTTATACTTTTATGTGGGAATCAAGTTTATGTTGTCGTTATTGATTTAGTAATAAATGAATTTTGATAAGAATATTTGAAATTTGGCTTTCTAAGAGTGAAATAAGAGATTTAAATTATGTTGAAAGCAAAGAAGTATTTTCAACATAAATTTTTTAACAATGGATATGTTATTAAAACTCAGTTTTTTTTGTAATGTTTACTTGTTTCGCACTTTTTAAAGTCTTAATAATCTTAATCGCATGATTTCTTTCAATAGATTCTAAAAGTACACTGGATCTACGATGTTTTTCAGAAGATTCCAGTCTTGCAGTAAATGCGTTAAAATGTAACCGGATGGTAATCAGTCAAAATCAGTAGATTATAATTGTTTCTGATTATAATCTGATTCTGATTATCTCTTTAACCCTCTGAGCGTCCTGGAAATGGGCAAATAATGTAAAGCTGTTTTTACGGTAAAATTTTCATGTAGCTTTAAAACTATACAAAAAATAAATTTTGATAGGAAGATTTGTAATTATTAATAAACAAGTTCCTAAATTACTTACAAGCTTCAATATTAGAACATATTTTATGATACCTGACTGTTATAAATAAATTAAGTTATAGATGCATTGCAGTGAAAACTGGAACGGAGTTAATGGGATTTTACGTGTCAGCCGTTTGGAGGGTTAATCTCAGAAAAGACCATCCAATTTCCTACTGTGAAAACCATCTTTTGTTTGATCCTTCGGTAGTTTGCTGATCGTCTGTTAATCACGGCTAAAATGTCTGGAGAATCAAGCCATTAATTAAAGTATTTCACAGAGATCTTGAATTCAATCCCTACTCTTGAAAAGTCATCGTAGCTATTTTCTTTTGAATTAAAGTGTTTATCTAAGAAATACATACATATATATGTACAGAGTGTTCATGAATTCATCGGCTAAAACGAAAGGGTAGATAAAATACTCATAAATAAGCATTTTTTGTATAGCCATGTTTGTTCGCAGAAAGGCGTCTTTTTGCTGTTTTAAATGCCCTGAGGTTTCAGCAAGATGGGGCTTTAACCCATTTCCTTAACATGCGGCTGCGTAAATGCCTCTCGTTGAATTTACGAAGTGGACTTGTCGTTTGGCCAGCACGTTTACCAGATTTTTCATATTTCTAATTCTAATTATGCGGATACCTCAAGTAATCTTCCAGGAGAGTAACTTACTCTGATAAGTACCTCCATGCAAAAGTTTCAGTCGCTGCTGCAACCCTACGTGAAACACGAAGAATCTCCGAAAATGTACATCAGTCACTTGCCAGACGATTCCAGACTTATATAGATGTTGTTGGTGGTAGAATTGAGAATATACTGTAATATTATGTAAATATTATTATTATTATTATTAAAATTATTTGTTTTTCCTCAGCATTTCTTTTTGCCAACTATATTTTACTGTTTTGGAGAAATACGAAATTCTAATCCTTTTGTGACCACCCTAGTCTACAGTCAGGACTTTTCATTTCTTCTAGTGAGAGAAATAATGCAAAACAGGACAGTAAGTGGGAGGGCCATTCCAAAAAAATACATTCAGATTTTGGGCGTTGTAAGATCAGCCATCTAAGAGTATGCAGGAAGAAGGACCTTAATATGTAAGGGATTAGGTTCCCGATCCCATTACGTAATCAGTATATCTGGTACTTTTATTTGTTATACTAGATGTATTGTATATTGAAATTTGAGGAACAACCGATGAGTCAGCTAAAAAATTTTAGTGATAGCAATCGGACACACCGACAGACGGACAGACTCATAAATTATGTGACAATTTCTTTTTCATATTGTTCTCAGTAACTGGAAACTCAAGTAATAATCATTGATTGTAACTGTTCATTCTGTGATTTGTTTTCACATCAAATTAGACTCGTTCTACAATTGGTTTCTACCAATAAAAGACTATAAATAAGAAAATATTTTCAGGTACTCCAATGTAATCCTAATTTAAAACACTTGTTTGCTTTCAATCAATCGGCTCTACCTTTTTGTAAAACTGATTTGATTCCTTCAAAATGGAAATAAATTTACTGTCGTTTAAGGCTGACACTCCAGTGACATGTTCTTTTTTGCGTGAAAATCATGAGGATAGCATATAATTTTATTTTATAGTGAGTTGCAGACGAATACAGTCAGAAACAATTAATTTTGTGTTTATTATAATGCCCCGCCTTCAGAATGTGCACAGACAATGCATTTATCTTGGATCGTGTTTTATAATTAACAGTTTTCACTATTTTCTTCATTTAAATTTCGTTGACTATAAAACTACGCTTATGATGCTTAAATAGTTTTTTCCCCAGACCTACACGAGCCTTGTTTACCTATATTGCTTTCTACAATTAAACATTTTGAAAAATCTTCATATATATTTTTAAAATTCTATGAAACTACAATTAATAGTATATTTTTATATAAGAAATTGAATTTAAAGTATATTAAGATGAAAAATAAGTATACATTTGCAGCAGTATCCTTGACTTTAAGCCTGCGGACTAATTAAATATTTTATTTCCGATTGAAACAAAGTACTTAAAACGAAATGAAATTAACAAATGAATGCATGTTTATATTTTTAATTAAAATGCCATAGTGTTGTATTAAGTAAGATTATATGAAATAGAGAACTTAAATTTTTTTTCCCTAAAATAAAATAGCTTTTATAAACGAGACGATATATTAGTTTGAAGAAGATTAAGTGGTTGATGTATTTTTAATGATATGTCTTTTAACTGGAGAATTTTGTCGGCAAATGTTTGTATAAATTTTGACAGTGACTATAACTTACGTAAACTATTGAAAATTATCAGAAAGTGAAGTATAGAGTTATGCAATAAGTTGACTTCTAATTCATTTAAAAATGAAGTTAACATATACAAATATCTTGATTTATCGGTATGGAGAGACTTTACACAAATAGCACACAGAAAGTAATTAGATTGGAGATTAAATATAAGAAATACATTATTTGGACAAAGTTACCGTTTTTTTTTCAATGGTCAAAAGAAAGAAGGATTAAACGAAATTAATAACAAGCGAAAGTCGACCTCTTACAGTAAATGGAAATATAATACTTTGGAAATTCTGCATTAACATGCATATTAATATTTCTCATTCCTTTACAAAACTCTGTAAGTTCATTGTTTTGAAACATCTTCTAAAATATGATAATGAGTAACAAACACATTAGGAAATTAGACGTACAATACTTTTATATCAGTTTAGTATGATTCGCAATGTATAATTTTTTTATTACATTTGTCTTTTTTATTACAATTGTTTAGATGTTTTTTTTTCTTTTTGTGTTAATAGTTGAAGACATAATTTATTTTCTGATGATACACGAGAGGTTTTGCAACATACTAGACAATATTAATTAAAAAGTTCTTCAAGTCGTCCATTATGAAACCCTGTAATAAAAATGGGTTATATTTCGCTAATTTCATTTCTGCATATACTACACCAACTGCGCAAGCACAACGCTGAACTGCAGAGAAGCAATCATATATCCAAGCTGGAAAGCAACTATAGGCACGAAAAGAGCTTGTGTCACATCTTAGCTGCAGAAATAGCACGTGTGCATGTGCGTGGGCGGGCGTGGTAGCCCAGCTGTAAGGCGTTGTACTGGAACAGAGAAGTTCGATTCCGACATTCCAAAGAAGATCATTCTACACACGTAACCTACATGAACTGCACGTTAAATCCGTGGTTCCGTCAGTCCCTTCTCTAGTAATTTCCAAGAAGTGGCTATAATCAGAAGAACCCCCCCCTTTTCTGATGAGGATCCAAATAGTGACGGGAAACTCCAGAAAGAACTCACGTATCTTTAAATAACACATTTATTGACTGTAAGTTGCCCTACCCTGTTAAACGAATAAACAAGTATGTTTGCGGTTAGTAAATAATGCAATATTTTTACCCAATATTTGTTTTAAAGACTTTGGGATCACGATCACATCTATTCCTGCCCTCTCTCGCGTGGCTTTTTCCCTATAACGAAGAATTCCGTGTGTATCGAGATAGTAGTTTTTGAACTTAGGACTTTTAGGGGTTTTTTCGCGGACGTGTGTATTATTTTGTTCAATAATTCATCCTTTTGTTGTTCTTGTATTATTTTTTGAGGCATGTCTTTAAAATTATGCCTTTCTGCTCATTTGACCAATCGGTGAGAGCAGCTACGTTTTCAAATTCGCTGAAAAATTGCTTTGGGTTCTCGAGACTATCGGCCGAATATCGGGGCAATAGAGGGATTAGTACCGTGTCTGGCGTTTTGTTATGCTGGCTTTGTGCCGAACTTTGGGTATTTCGATTCCTAGGAGACTCTGGCGAACCTTGTCTAGCTCTGGGACGAACCATTTTTTTTTTTTACTTTAAATATTTACAGATACTATTTTAACTATTTTAACACTATATGTTCCGTTACCTTATACATATACAAAATAATCTTTGACACGTTCAACATACACATAAATGAAAAATATTGTACATGAATACATAGATATTAACCAACTAATAATTCAATTGCTCAGTTCTACTGATTGTTGCATAATATTCCACCAACAAAATATTTATTTATTTATTTTATTTATTTACTTAATTTTATTTATTTTATTTTTTCTATATGTCAATACGTTGGTATGACTATAAATTATCTTATTCACAACATTCTTTCTATTAGAGAAATTAATTGTTTTAACAAAAATACCTTCTTTGTCCCATTTAAAATCAAAGTTCTTTCGTATATTTTTGTGCAGCAGTATATTTACACTTACAAAACACAACTAAAATATTCAAACAATATCAATGCATGTTTTTTTTTTTTTCAAACTGTGAAACAAGATAGTAACCTCGTTATTACGATGCATAATTTCTCTCCCAGACTTTGTTTTATTTTTGAAAAATCTACTATATATATATATATATATATTTATTATTATAATTATTATTAATTTACATACCATTTTAGTTACTAGGAGTACATAAAATTGCCTTTTTTCTACGTCACCATAATGTGGAGGTTTGGATTTTGAAATGATTAAAATTTTGATGAATACTAAGGCCAAAGATGATCGTAAGGTGGGATTGTGCCTTGCATAACCTACCTGGCAAGTACTCCTAGGATTACGCTGAAAAAAGGAAAATGATTGAAATACACCTAAACACTAAAAAAAACTAAAGACTATATGAACTGCAAATAAATTCCATTTATTCTTAGGCATTCCAATAACATTAATTAAAAGGCGATATTGAAATAATTTTAGTATAACAAAGTATCTGGGGAGATGTGGTTTTGGAGGATAAGGGGTATCCACAAAAGGTTTGAAACACCATTAGGAAATAAATAGTTTGGATATTCACCATTATGGTGAGGTAGCCATCTTTACGCAGGGCACGATCGACGCGTGCACTATTGGGACCGCTTTTTTCCTCTTAGGTCATCACCAAGCAACACTCCTTTGGCATTCTGTGCCGACACTGATTTTTTTTTAACACAACTTCATACACTGATTCGAAGCACACTGATTCGAAGAACTTTTTTTAACTCTCTTCTCACACACCTTTTTGCACTCTTTCTTGAAGCACACTCGTCCTCTCTTCTTTTTTTTCTCCCACGGGGCTGTTTCTTTTTTACCCCCTCTTACATCATTGGCTGGAGTTTTTTATTTGCTCGCATCGGGGAATTAATGCATCCCCTCGTCGAATCCCGGACATGTAGGTGGGACATCGGGGTAATATACCCCGCCAAATTTGCATATCATTTTCGGCCATAAATATTTTAACGTTGACAGTTCATTGTGCTATAGTGTCCAGACTGTCCATTGCCTGGCGCCTCTTGTAATTCATTGTCCACCTGTGTGGTCTTACCATGGAAACAGTATCAAAATTATATTTTACTGCTCTTTTCACACCACCACATCTCTCCCCCGTGTACATAAAAAAAAACAAGGAAAAAAAAATATTCAATGTCCACAGTCACTAGTTCATTACACGTAGCTACACATGTGCTACGTTTTAAAATTCGGCACTTGTCCTGTATAGTCCATGCGATAGTCCATCATACGTAGCTAATTATGTGCTACGTTCTACCGTTTTGTAGTTGGAGTTTAGTCCATACACAATAGTCCATCACGCGTAGCTACACACGGCGAAAGTCTCAGTTGTGATAAATTTGTTCTCCCGTTGTGTCTCAAGCATTTTGTGGTTTCACGTGAACATTTACGTTTCCCTACGCGGCTTTGCTTTGTCAGATTTTGTTAAATCTGGCAGTTTCGATAATGTTTCCGAACCACTTTGCATTAATAACATTAATGAGTTACCTTTGTATCTTGTTTCTCAATTTCTTCAAAATAATATATTGTACACCAATGGGATTGTATACATATTATTATGTTTAATCACACATTCTATACCAACATGTACCATATTTATATTATTAGAGATGGATATATATATATTGAGAATAACATACAATATCATGTGTGCCTATCACTTGTTACACATATATATTTATCTGCATATCATAAAAAATACTCGTTTTCCTTCCCCCTTTTTTTTAATTAATTAATTTTTTTAATTATTATTATTTTTTTTATATTTTGCTCAGACAGGGGGTTCATTCCTATATTGCACACCCTTTTATTTATACGGTAAACCTCACGTACAACTGTTCAAAAATATCTAGCCATAATCTTCGATGCGTTCTTATTTATTCATTCGATTTATTCCTAAATTCTCGCGTCTCTTCCTGTAAAAGAGTTTCACCGCTAAATCCGTGCGTTCTGTAATTACTCTCTCTCCTCTTTTATTCCTTTTAAGCAGATCCTTCCGGCTGCTAAACTGTTTGTCGCTTGACAATCGGGACTCATGGTTGAAATTTCCGGTTTTTCACTGCGTACAATACATCTGTGCGTTTGGAAAAGGGGGAATCTGTAGCTTGACGACTCAACTCGTGCTGAAACCAGTTTATCTGCGGCGCAGGGAGTGACTCGGCAATTTTCGCCTGTGTTCTTTTGGGATGTCAACATCGCGTAGAGGTAAGTGCTTCTTATTTAATTATTTTGTTAATGAAAGCTTATGCCGCCCTGTTAACTGTATACTTTTGTAAAGAGAAACGAAATTAACGTTACTATTCTTACGCATTATAATTAGAAAGAGACGTTCTGCATGTCAAGTCCATGCGGTCTGATTGGTTATTATAATGTGAAATCCTTATGTTTACGTACGTAAATCACTGGAGTCTCGAGACAATTAATCTAGAGCTCGTCTTACTCATCGTGGCTATTGCCCGCAATCGCCCGATAAGTACCAAAATCCAAGGGGAAAGCTGCAGCTTTCTGTCCCTGCACTCTGGTGACGCAACTCAATAATTTCATTGTAACTTGTATTAATTAAAATTTGATTAGTAAAATTACTGTACTATGTATTCGTCTTGCCTATAGCTGTATATTCGGTATTTATTTATATGCATATTTTTGTCTTTTTCATGTTGCCCGTATCTTGCATCCTTTGCGTGACGTCATGCCGCAAATCCGAACGAACGACTCGCCCTAATGGGAATGACTCCCTGCCGGCTTGTTTACCAACAGCAAAACAAACGACAACACCAGCTGATGCATCGCTAACTTTTTTTTTTTTTTTTTTTTTTTTTTTTTTTACATATGTATGTGTGTGCTTGTTGTCTTATTGCTTGCTATTATTATTAACATTATTATATTTTGTCCGTTTTTCTGCAGTGCACAAGGTTACACGGGATATCCCTTTTGATTATATAGCATGTCATTATTATTATGATTCTTATTATTATTACTGATATGATTAGCTATATTCAATTGACTTCCAGGTCGCGTTTTTCTTTTTTCCTACCAGTTTTGTAATTCTTGTTTTTGGTTTTCCTTTCACAGAAATCCCAAGCAGTTAAGCAGCTACTTACGCAATGAAAATCAACAATCATGAAAATCAACACTCGAAAAACTGGTGTTACAAGCTAAATTAAATAAAACTTCGTTGGTCGAGAAGTTGGACATTTGTTTGGCCGCACAACTCCCGATGGTAAGAACCCTTTTTTTTTGAGAATTTTTTTTATGTTTGTGCTGTTTCTTGCCCCTTCCGGGCGCGGTTGCGTAACCAATAACCATGGGTAGGGGTTTTTGACTAATCAGAGTCTGTTTCTTGTGTCTGGGGTTTTACCCGAAAAATGAGGTTTTTATGCACTTTTTTCTCTTCTACATGAGGATTATTCACCTCTTTAAGTAACAAAATATTATTACGAAATAGTTTCATTACCCTATAAGGGCCGGTAAAAATGGGGTCAAATTTACACTTCTTGTGCATATTTCTCATGTATACCAAATCTCCTATATGGATCGGAGTTTGTTTAGTTGGTTTTTCTAGGTTCTGCGGTTTAGCCGCCTTTTCTTGAAATATCCAGGCCTGTTGTCTGTTATTTAAATTCTGCTTAATTAATTTGTCCACAAATATTTGTAGTTCCTCCTGGGACCATTCTGATTCGAAAATAATTTGTCACTTGTAATGTCCAGGGGTATTTTAATGTCACGACCCAGAAATAGTAACGCCGGCTGAAAATTCGTCGGCCTGTGTTTAGAGGCGTTGTAATAGAGCTGCGCCCATACACTTGCATCTTCCCATTCAAAAGTGTTCTCTGCTATGCATCGAATACACTGCTGAAGCGTGCCTAGTGCGCGTTCTACCGTTCCATTCGATTGTGGGTGGTAGATCGACGAAAAACGACTCTCTATATTGAGAGATTTTAAAAAACTTTTTAATTCCTTTGATCTAAATTGAGGTCCGTTATCCGATATAATCGTATCTGGAAACCCAAAACGAGAAATATAACTTTGTAAACATTTAACTATTTGATCTGCAGTGATTTTTCTACACGGAAATAATTCTATATACCTTGAAAAACTATCAATTACCGAAAGAAAAAAACAATTGCCTCTGACACTGCGAGGCAGCTTCCCAACAATATCTATATGGAGGAACTTTCCTGGCATTGTTGCTCGGTCCATTTTTTGTCTCGCCGTAGCGGAAATGTGCCTGTTTTTGAATTGCGCACATCTGTGACAGTTATCGATGAACGTCTTTACGTCGTCAAATAAGTTGCCCCAAGTGTAGTATTTTTTGATAAAGTCTATTGTTTTTTGTCTGCCGAAATGTGTCGCGTGTGCAAATTTGATCACGGACTGTTTTAAAGACTTTGGGATCACGATCACATCTATTCCTGCCCTCTCTCGCGTGGCTTTTCCCCTATAACGAAGAATTCCGTGTGTATCGAGATAGTAATTTTTGAACTTAGGACTTTTAGGGTTTTTTTCGCGGACGTGTGTATTATTTTGTTCAATAATTCATCCTTTTGTTGTTCTTGTATTATTTTTTGAGGCATGTCTTTAAAATTATGCCTTTCTGCTCATTTGACCAATCGGTGAGAGCAGCTACGTTTTCAAATTCGCTGAAAAATTGCTTTGGGTTCTCGAGACTATCGGCCGAATATCGGAGCAATAGAGGGATTAGTCCCGTGTCTGGCGTTTTGTTATGCTGGCTTTGTGCCGAACTTTGGGTATTTCGATTCCTAGGAGACTCTGGCGAACTTTGTCTAGCTCTGGGACGAACCTTTTTTTTTTTTTTTACTTTAAATATTTACAGATACTATTTTAACTATTTTAACACTATATGTTCCGTTACCTTATACATATACAAAATAATCTTTGACACGTTCAACATACACATAAATGAAAAATATTGTACATGAATACATACATATTAACCAACTAATAATTCAATTGTTCAGTTCTACTGATTGTTGCATAATATTCCACCAACAAAATATTTATTTATTTATTTTATTTATTTACTTAATTTTATTCATTTTATTTTTTCTATATGTCAATACGTTGGTATGACTATAAATTATCTTATTCACAACATTCTTTCTATTAGAGAAATTAATTGTTTTAACAAAAATACCTTCTTTGTCCCATTTAAAATCAAAGTTCTTTCGTATATTTTTGTGCAGCAGTATATTTACACTTACAAAACACAACTAAAATATTCAAACAATATCAATGCATGGTTATTTTTTTCAAATTGAGAAACAAGATAGTAACGTCGTTATTACGATGCATAATTTCTCTCCCAGACTATTTTTTATTTTTGAAAAATCTACTATATATATATATATATATATATATATATTATTATTATTATTATTATTATTAATTTACATACCATTTTAGTTACTAGGAGTACATAAAATTGCCTTTTTTCTACGGCACCATAATGTGGTGGTTTGGATTTTGAAATGATTAAAATTTTGATGAATACTAAGGCCAAAGATGATCGTAAGGTGGGATTGTGCCGCGCATAACCTACCTCGCAAGTACTCCTAGGATTACGCTGAAAAAAGGAAAATGATTGAAATACACCTAAACACTAAAAAAAAAAACTAAAGACTATATGAACTGCAAATAAATTCCATTTATTCTTAGGCATTCCAATAACATTAATTAAAAGGCGATATTGAAATAATTTTAGTATAACAAAGTATCTGGGGAGATGTGGTTTCGGAGGATAAGGGGTATCCAAAAAAAGGTTTGAAACACCATTAGGAAATAAATAGTTTGGATATTCACCATTATGATGAGGTAGCCATCTTTACGCAGGGCACGATCGACGCGTGCACTATTGGGACCGCTTTTTTCCTCTTAGGTCATCACCAAGCAGCACTCCTTTGGCATTCTCTGCCGACACCGATTTTTTTTAACACAACTTCATCACACTGATTCGAAGAACTTTTTTTAACTCTCTTCTCACACACCTTTTTTCCACTCTTTCTTGAAGCACACTCGTCCTCTTTTCTTTTTTTTCTCCCACGGGGCTGTTTCTTTTTTACCCCCTCTTACATCATTGGCTGGAGTTTTTTATTTGCTCGCATCGGGGAATTAATGCATCCCCTCGTCGAATCCCGGACATGTAGGTGGGACATCGGGGTAATATACCCCGCCAAATTTGCATATCATTTTCGGCCATAAATATTTTAACGTTGACAGTTCATTGTGCTATAGTGTCCAGACTGTCCATTGCCTGGCGCCTCTTGTAATTTATTGTCCACCTGTGTGGTCTTCCCATGGAAACAGTATCAAAATTATATTTTACTGCTCTTTTCACTCCACCACAGTAGGGTTATAATAGATTTTAATACTGAGCGAATGTTTTGTATTCGTCAGTATGAAAAACCTGAGTACTATAGTCACTCCTTTTCATAGGTTGAAGGACACAGTGCATAAGAATTACATATATTGTGATTGACGTAAGCTATAGTACGGACAAACATACAGAGAAACAAACCGTTATTTTCAAGTTAAATCGTTTCTTTTTAATTTTATTTTAACGCTTTTAAAATTCAAACAAATAAATATAACTTTCCCAAGCAAACACGAAGAGGTATCTCTGTATAAAGGTCAGAAGTTCAGAATATCAATATCCATAAACTGTTGTCAGACATAATAAATTACACGCACCGCTCACAACTTACAATTCACTCCTGCCTTAAAGAGACTAATCTACATCACCATTAAGGCATTTCATATTCCGTTCCGACTAAAGCTGCCTCTCTCTTCCAGATTCAACGTTATGCATCTTTCAGCCCTCTGATATGTATTCCTAAAACGTAAGCTTCTCGAAAATTTATTGCCTCGAAGATTCAATAAGCAATCATATTCTTCAGAATAAGTGTCTACAGATCCGAGAACCTAAAGAGGACCATAAAAGCAGAAACTACCTGGTAAATATAAATTATAATATTCCTAAGCTATACATAGCAGCATTCGGTGAAAACAGTATGCAAATGTTATTCTGAAGATATTTTGAAACATCGTTCGATCTTTCTCTAACTGGATCGGAAGTTATGAGGGGGAATAAAGAAATATTCTTTGCATATAGATAAGAAAATTACTATTCGCAGTAACGTCCATTTAAAGGAACTGACACTCACCATGTTTTTTCGGAATTAAATAAAAAAGGAACCCGAAAAACCTGTGAATTGGTGTTGAGGGATATACTATTGTCTAGCGACCGCTTCTGTGTAAGCTTTTGACATCGCTTTTTATTCACGAATTCATTTCAGATACTTTTAATGTACTTTCGAAATAGAAATATGGAACATAAAAGTAATATAAAGCGTTGCTTTTTTAAGAAGCGTAGGCCGCGTTCGAGAATTCATCGGCTGTGCACCGGTAACACCGGTGCATAACCAGAGGATTCGAAAAGGCGGAGAGTTGGGCGGAGCTCTGGAAGTAACCGCGTTCGAAAACGTTTCGGTCGTGTAGAGGTTGTCTGCTCAAAGTGACCGGAGCGGAACCAGAATGACCCTGCTAGCGAGGTGGGTTATTCCGGTTATTAGCGTAGTGTTGCCAATGTTTATTTTTGTTTTCTTGGATGGGAATCGGATGTGGTGAGGATGACATAAACCGGTTGACAACCGTGACGTCACTTAACCTAAGAAGCACCGCAACCGGTAGCACTGGTGCATAACCGACCGGTGAATTCTCCAACGGGTCCTTACTGTATAATTTTGAAGTATTTAAAGAACGAAATTTTAATCAATTAATAATTTAAATTTTCTGAAAAGCTAAGCAGTTCTTGTAAGTCAAATATTATGTGAAGAAATCATGAACCAGTTAAATATAACTATAACTAAAATATATGCTTACAAAATTAAACTCTTACAACAGTTTACGTAGGGATAAGATCTGCGATGCCCAGCCAAGATTTTTTTGACCGTGGGCCCCGGGCTGCAGAAGCATATGCTCCCAGTGTTTGCTTCGCAGAGCAAGCTTAGGGATCAGTTATATTTATCACTTTTGCTGTTCTTCTTAGAAGAACCATCCAATGGGATAAGTGTAGATTACCATTTTTTCTGTTTCACCCAAAGTGTACAACTACAGATAAACGATAAAACAACCTGACCACTGACCAACCTTTGATGAAAGAGTCTTTCCCGATGATTCAATATTCAGAGGGAAAGATCAGAGAAAAATGTCAACAAACGATCCGTTCCATTTCCTCATCCCGGTCACCATTTTATTGGGAGCCTCGAACAGAGAATGTTTGCGCAGCAGTGTAAGTGAGCATCAGGTGAAATATCCGAACAAGATGGGAATGTTTAAAAAGATGATAATTCTGGATAACTTCACTTTGAGTGATTGACTTCGGACGTAAGGGAGAATAGGGATGATTGGGATAATTTTTATACCTTGACAATGCAATGGCATAGGCCATGTGTAATTCTAAAATTCCCAATTTTGCTCATATGTATTTCTAATAATCAGTTACATATAAACATATTTTTGTAAAAAATTATCATTTTAATTAATAGTATTTTTTAACATGTACTCTGTAAATAATTGAGGCTGAATAGCAAAGTACAAAATTTTGTTACGCGGGCTTAATATTGTTGTTCGACAACTGAATTGACTCAAGCTGATATTGAATGATATACTGACGCAAATTAAGTGATGTATTGATGCTAACTGATGTAACAACTCAAAGTAACATTAACAGATGTGTTGATTGAGATTACCATTCAAAGAGAAAAGTCTTTTAATTCTCGGAGTTCCAAGGTTTCAGTAACTCTATTGTTATTCTTCCATATCCTTCTTATCAGCACTGGCTGCTCTCCACTAGTATTGAATTACCTTGTGCCACCCCTCGTTAATCTGCACATGCGTGACGTCTTTCACCGCAACTTCATTATTTAAAACTTTGATTGCCTTTATTTGGATAACAATAATGTCTCTTTTAGTATTTTGTCATTCAGTTCTTATGCTATCGGGATAATTTGGGCCTTTTGATACTTCCAAAGTCTCCCCCAAAATACCTCCATCGCAATAGACTTTGAAAATATGAAATAATTGTCGAACTACAAAAACAACCACTACAATTATGAAGAGAGGCAAACGAAATTCTAACTGATGAAGGAGCGGTGAACAGCATCACTCATCAGAAAATTGACGAGGTATGACATTAGGTACTTCGAAACAAGCTAAGATCAGCCAGTGTCAAGAAGAAGGACACGCAGGGGGTCTGAAAGTGCTCACAGAGGTACGAGAAAATGGTATTGATTACATACACCCTCCAAAAAAAGTACTCGAGCAAGAGAGAAATTTCCAACGTTGGTTTCGTATATTAAAAATTATTTATCATAGAATATGAATCAAGCTATGTATAAATATGACTTTCCATATTTCTATCAAGTTGTGCGTTTTTCAAAAACTCAATTATTATTCGCAAATCTAAAATAGGAAATTTCTCTCTTGCTCGAATACTTTTTTTGGGGGGTGTACGTTTACATGTTATTTTCGTGACTGTATATTATAGAGTTCTAAGCTACTAGTTATGGAATATTGAAATGTGTAAGATTTGTCTTAATATTATTATTATTATGCAAAGTTTTAAATTGGTGAATAATGGGGATGAATCGGATATGTTTTATTTATCTCAAATACTATCTGGTTACATAAAACATAAAATAGTCTTAGTGCATAGCTGTCATTGTTCTTACTAAATATCATAAATACTGTAAGAGATTACATCTTTTCTGTAGATAAGAGTGTATTAAACTAGAAAAAAAATATTTATTGTATCAATTACTACTTAACTTAAACACTAAAATCCTACTTTGGTTCCTGAAAAACACAGTTTGATTTCTTTTCTCCTTCCATGGCTGATACAATTTTCAGACTACATATGATAAATGAACCATGTAGTGTCATTTGTCAGGCAAGATATCAAGCATCCAATGATTGCAAAACATAAAAATTCTGCTGCTGTCCCATTCAACTCCACTCACCTGTACCCAAATTATGATACAGTTCATATCCCGATTTAGTCTTCAATTTACCGACCCACTCAAGGAGGGAACGACTGAAATAACGTTGCCCAGCCCCATGATCGAACCTCGGACATTTGGCTCAGTAGTGCAATGCGCAATCATAACGTGATCAGGCTTCAATGTGTACATCTACCAGAAATTTGTTACATTACACCAGTAGCATTCTGGTTTGTTCATCCATTTAAAGTTTAGAACATATGCTTGGACTGAAAAGTATCACTTTATATACGTTATACAGCAAACAGTATATATATATGTGTGTGTGCATATATATATTGGCACTCTTTCTGTTAAAAAGAATGTTTCTAGTACTAAGTACACCTGAATGATAGAAAATTTTGAGGTAAATACAGATTATCGGGTACATTTAATAGTTTCAAAAATTTAAATTTACGATTAGTGAATGAATAAAATGATTTTTGACATTGTACTACTTCAAATAAATCAATTGAATTTCTTTTGTTCATGTGCTATGTTGTGGATAGCGTTGGAATGCACATGGGAACATACAATACATATGCGCAGACAGCACATAAGCTTAAATCAAGCTGGACATTTCTTTGAATTTGACGTATTAATACAAGCTTGACAGTTCAATTCATTTTAAGCTTGCAGAAAGCTTGGAGAAGTCATTTGAACTGTCAAGCTTGAATACTACTTGATTACTGCTTGAAAGGGAGAGCGTGCGGTGATGGCACCATCTGTCGCTGTAGGCGAGAAGGAGAATGTCTAGCGTTATCTCAAATTTGCTCATATTAAATAAAGAAAAGTTCGTAAAAATTGTGTTTTATTTTATTATCGCACAAAACCTGGACATTAGAACACGCAAGGGGAAGGAATGAATGGGATAAGCCCCTCTGAAGTGTAACAGGAGGGGAGTTTTAGTTTTACTTACATCTAATTAACATTAGTAATTCCATTAACTAATTAATTAGCCCTAAAAATAAATTTTAATATGATTAACACAATTTAGTTAGTTAATATACTTCACTTTATGGGTGATAGAATGAGGCGCAATCCGTCCGCCACAAAATAATTTATCATCAGTCATAAATGTACTTGACCATAGAATTAAAAAAAAGATTCTATATTTCCAAATATGGAAATTCTTCAAAATAAAATACAATTATACTACGAAATTGATTTCAAAATCAGTCGTTTGTCTCGATTTTGGCCAGTATTGCCCAACATGAGTGTCGCGATATTGACAGTTTTAAAACGTGTGCTGCTGTTAAGTTTATATTATGTTTATTTCCCTATTAGTAGAGTCTCTAAATCACACATAACATTATTTTAATTTTGATGCATCCCATGGAAAAATAAAAGAAACAGATCAACGCACCGGCCACTATCGATCTCGCCAGAAAACGGAGTGATAACCATAACAGTCACTTCAAACTTTAGTCATATCAGCCCAACTCAGGTTGGCCGAGTGGTTAATATGCTGGCTTCTCAACCCATAGATACCGTGTTCGATCCTAGCAGCGGACGCTTGATGGTAACAGATTAAGATAACTTGAAATCTAGCGTAGAGGCGAAAATGCGTGGAAAAATAAAATATGTGTGGCGAAGGAAAATTTTTTAAGCTTGAAATTAAGCTTGCTATGTCAATCTTGATTTAAGCTTGCTATGTCAAGCTTAATACAAGCTGGGCAAGTGTAAACTAGAACACTTGATTCAAGCTTGCATTAAGCTTACACGC
Source organism: Cheiracanthium punctorium (assembly GCA_038373885.1). Lineage (NCBI taxonomy): Eukaryota > Metazoa > Arthropoda > Arachnida > Araneae > Cheiracanthiidae > Cheiracanthium > Cheiracanthium punctorium. The sequence continues at coordinate 629,605 of JAWZYV010004477.1, forward strand.
TTGAAAATTTCAAGCTTAATTCAAGTTTACTGACTTGATAAATCAAGCTTCCTGCAAGTTTGATGCAAGTTTGCTGTGCTGTCTGGGTGTTGCAAAGTTATTCGTTCAAAGTTTTGCATATGAAATAATTTAAGTATATTGCTCTATAATAAATAATATTTTAACTTTTTCACTTTTTTTCTAGTTTAAATGTTTCACTTCAGTTAGTTTGGATAGGTTTCCTATTAAATGAAAATAGTTTATAGACATATAACGAAAATAGTTTTATCACAATTTCGAAACATCACTGTGCACAATTTGCATGCAAATGCACAAACTCTCGGTTAAATCTCATCTTCATCTTTATAGCATATCATATTATATCTTGCTAAAGCGGTCTCTCACTTTTCAGTGTCTCTAAACTGCAAGCTTTTTGAAAATTTATTGAATTAAAGAATCAATAAGCAGACGTATCCTTCAGAATAAGCGGCCATCCATTCGAGAATCTAAAGAGGACCATAAAATCAGAAACTACCTGGCAAATAATATAAATTATAATGCTCCAAGCAATACAGAACGAATACATAACGCTATCTGCAGAAATATAATACATTCGAAGTATATGCAAATATTATTCGAAAGATGCTTTGAAATATCTTTCTGTCTTTCTCTAACTCAATCGGAAGTTATGAGGCATAATAAAGAAATGCTTTTTGCATAGTAATAAGAAAATTGCAATGTAAAATATGTCCATTTAAATGAGTTGACGTTCACCACATTTTTTGGATGTAAATAAAAGAGAAACTGTGAAGGAACTCTGATCCAGTGTAGAAGGAAATAAAACTGTTTAAAACTGTTGTCTTGAAACTTTTGATATACGTTTTCTTCTGCTGCATGTAGTGATATGCGTTAGATTTTTCTTAAAAATTTATACATTAGTAATAACTGATGAATTATGCATATTTTAAAATCATAATAATGAAGAATATAAGAAAACATTTTCATTCTTTCGATAATCAAGGAGTTGTCACAAAATTTCAATAGTTTCTGAAAATAAAATATAGCGAAATAGAATACCACATAAAGTTCAAATCTCAACGAAATAAATGCACAGTGCAAAGATTTTCAGAACCAGAATCAGAATCAACGGGAGAAGAGGACTGTGTTCTTGTACCAAATACTCACTAAAATATCTTACATATCTATCTATTTGTATATATAAGGTACAGTCAAATAAAAGCAGGTCCATGTTTATAATACAGGTAGGTGTTTGGATCGAAGTGTATTTTAGTGGAGTCGAAAGGAACAGCGCGAATGTTCACCGCTGTGCCATTTGTCAGTTAGACGCACTCGGAAAGAAGTCAACGAGTCGTTTGGTGCGTCTTGCATCATTACGGAGGCCGGGACCCATGCAGCACAACAATGTTCTCTGAACCTCTATTAACGTTCAGAAAACGTTCATATAACTTGTGCTACTTGAGGTAAGAGGAACAGAAATGTTCAGTGCGTTCTTTCATTTTATTAATAATCAATGTAAGTGGAATCCTCAAAAAATGCGACATATGTGCTATCGAATCCAGTCTAGGAATGCTGATGAACAGCCGTCCCTAGTAGCACAACTGCTTTAAAAGACGTGCAAAATACGTCTTTTGAACGCCAAAAAAAGTGTTTTTGAACATTTTCTGAACTATTTCTATAGCTAGGTATAATTCCGTTCCACGATAATGCTCACTCACATATTGCCAAGGCTAATTCGGCTGAAGTCTCTGTTGACCCAGCCTAAGTTTCACTAGGATTACCCTATACAGTCAAAATACCTTTTCGATTTCACATATTTAAAACCCTCAAGAAAGATGTCCGTGTCTGATGTGCTTCTGAAGAAGAGGCACACGCTTGATTACAATGATGGTCCCATGGCCAACCTCAAACTTTTTACCTTGAAGACACTGATGTCTTGAATTATAGTAGGATAAATATATTCATAATGATGGGGATAACTTTTAAAATTATTAATATTTTAATTAATTTTACTTAATTAATAATCATCGTAGTCCCGTTTTTATTTGACTTCCCCTTATATATGTTGCAGTTATTTGAAATGCTTATTTAACGGTCTGAACATCTTCTAACGAAGCTGAAAAACTATTTGTGATATCGATTTATGTTTCTGTATGTGCAACAACTGCATCGGTGCTACGAAACTCTATGTTTCTACTTTGTTCTATACCATGCACCAAACTAAAAATAGTTTCGATGTATAACATGAATATATTTAGTTCTATTAATGGATCACCCAAACAAAATATCTATCATAGATTTAGGTTAGAAGAGCAGAGATAAAAAAAAATTAGAGTCGTATTCGCTTTAATATTTTATCTCTCCACATTCGAAAGAACTGCAGGACTTGTCCCTGTTCAGCATCATTACTTTCTGTCGCTTTGAATGCCTTAGTGTGCTCCAACATTTTCAGCATGAGTGCAAGAGCTGGACTACGGAGGAAGTATTTAAAGACCCATGTTTCGAAAGAAGGATGGATACGGAAGAGGACTAACTGCTGCAACGACGTTGCAATGAGCGGACATGTTTGTATAAATGATATTGTGTTGGAAAATATGTTGGGCTTTGAATGCCTTGATGTTCTCCAACATTTTGAGCATGAGTCCAAAAGCTGGACCATAGAGGAAGTATTTAAAGACCCATGTTTCGAAGAAAGAATTGATACAGTAGACGACTAGCTGCTGCAACGACATTGAAAAGCAGAGGAATGATTGTACAAATGAGATTGTGTTGGAAAATATTTTATAATTCGTTTCGAGGGAGTGATTTATTTTTATTTTTTAACTATGATAAATAATTTTTTTCTGCTTGAGAAAGTGCATTTAACATTCCTAGCTTGTTTATACTGACACTCTAAACGTTCCGATGAAGCACATAAGTGAGTGAAATATGAAACTGCATTGCTCAATTAAAAAACGAAATCTAAGCATTTATCTTTTGTTTATATGATATGTATTAGGGAGTGTAGATATTAGATATTTGATTTTTACCTAGCAAAAGCTCTTCCTGCCAGTTGAAACAGTTAAAGCTTTGTAAAGTAACACTTATAAAAAAGTACTTATCCACAGAAGAATAAGTAATAATGAGAGATAATAGTACTCTCAATAAGCAGCTTTTTATATGTGCTATTTAACAAAGTTTTAATTATGCCATCTTTTAAACACCAATTTCCTGTTGAGTGTCTTTGTTATTTTCTTCCTGAAACAGTTCGGACGATTAGAAAATTTGTGCTCCGAAGTAAGAAAACAATGAAGGATTGAATTTAGTAAAATACCTTTTATAAATCGCATTTTCTTACTGGTTTTCACCACAAACAAACAATAAGAATAAATGGATATCCTTAAAAAATTTGATCTATTTTTAACAAATAGTTAAACTAAAACAGTTAAACTAAAAACAGTGAGTAAAATTTTGAATTCCTTTAATCGATTTTTTCTAATAGCAAATGTAAGAAAAAATCCACTTTTTCATATTTTAAAGCGAATTTTTCTAATTACTGGCCATTTTTTAAGTAATGAAGTTAGAAAAAATTAAACAGATTTAAAATTTAGAATAAAAATCCACATATTTTAAACTGCTATAATTTTTGCTTTGGTTATTGGGGGAGAAGACTAATATGTTTACAATATATACGTAATCGTATCCTTTCTTAGTTAAGATAATAAACAGCAGAGGATTTTTATGCATTTGAACCTTTGTACAGCGAAATCAGAATACATAAAATTTTGTTGTCTGTAGGCTGTTATTTTTATTTATTCATTTGATTTTACAGTTCCATTAATTTTGCATAGTTCGAATTTTAGTTCTTTTCAAAGCGATTTTTTAAAAGTAAGACGATATAAAAAATACATTCCTATCTAAAAAAATACTGCATTTAATGTTTTGTGCGAGAAAAATATTTCCTATTACAATAGCTATTACGAATACCAAATTTGTACTAATTAATGACCTGGCAATCCAATCTTCGGCAACTACGATAAAAAATCTCACATTGAACTTAAACGCTGACAGGAAAAGCTGCCGTGAAATACTGAAAGAGTTTCGTAATGTATTCATTGAAAAATTAAGTATTTTCTCCTTAAAATTTATTTAATTAGCTTGAGAAGATTGAAGTGTAGGCGAAAATAATATTGTGCAATATTGCCTCCTCCTATATGAAGGTCTCAAATTGAAGATATCAGCACTTATAAAACTAATACGAACGTAATAATTTACACATAATGCTTAAAAAGTATGGCTTCTATAGCACATTAGCAATTTGGAGGAAATCGTTATGAACACAGTCGCCCGTTTTTGAGAACGGCTGTAGTGGAAAATGAATTTCCGACATCCATTTTATGTACAATGGTAAATTTTCTAATAAAAGAAGAAATAAATTAATCTTTAATAGTATTTGTCAGTCTTCTTAGTTTGTGGAAATCAAATCTATTGAATGTAAAACGAAAACAAGAAAATTGATTCATGCTTATGTATTTTTGAAACTAACTGTGAAAATTAAAATTTAGTGGAATATTATGTATCCCACTGCGCTTTAATGGATTAAATTAGTGATGTGAGATTCGAATAACTTCTACGATCGATAACTGCTATTCGAATGTAATCAATAACAGATTAATTGAATAGTGAGTATTCGGGATTTTTACTATTTGATTTGTATTCGTAGTCTCACTATTAGAATAGTATTCGCGATTTCACTTTTCGAATAGTATCCACGATTTCTATTCACGGTTTAGAATACCATGTGCTATTCAAATGCTACGTGCTGAGAGTTCGAATGGATTTTTCAAAATCGATTTTCTCGAATGCATTTAATAACGATTAATTCGAAAAGTTCCTTACTAGAGCTAAGCAGCCTAATCTATATCATATCAAGGCATATCGTATTCCTTATTTTCTGCATTTCATTTTGAGATTGAACATTGCGTCTTTCAGCGTTCATAATAGGCTTCCTGAATGCAAGCTTTCAAATATGTATTGCTTCAAAGATGTAGAGCAGAATCAAAGAATAAGCAGTAATACTCTTCAGAATATGAGTTCACCTATTCGAGAATCTAAGGACCATAATAGCAGAAACTAACTCATAATAACATAAATTACAAAACACCATGCAATACATAATAGAATTCGCCTAAATATATTCGACGAATATGTAAATAGTATTCGAAAGATGTTTTGATACATCATTCAATCCGTCTCTAACTGTATCGAAAGTTATAAGGGAAAATAAAGAAATGTTCTTTGCATAGAAATAAGCAAATTACTGCTGAAAATATGTCCATTAAAAAATTCCTTTCACCATATTTTCTGAACAAATAAAAAAAAGTGCTGAGCGAACTGTGAATCGGTATTGAAGAATATGATATTATTTAAAATATGCTTCTGAGCTGGATAGTGATATGCATATTTTGCGGATGGATATAGGAATGTGATATTTCTGGAACTTCTAACTTGTATATGAAATGTAAGATGGTAGCGCGAAAAACACTTGTTATTTGAGCATTTTTCCTAGATATTTTGCTAAGTATTACTGTTTTTGAGAAAAACTACTTTTTAATTAAGATATATCTATGTACTTAAATAGAAAGACACAGAGGTTTATAAATGAAATAAACAACCAAGAAATGCGTATTAACAGATTTTTCTAAACTATAAAATAAAAAATATGTTCTGGTTTGGCAAGGAAGAAGATTAAAAAATAATGATATCTTTATAAACAGCTTACGGTTGCGCATAAAAGTATTCAGGGGAACTTCAATTTGCTAGTTCGGATTGCGTCATACAATCATAATTATAGCCGAATTTTACACCACTGCATGTCAAGATATCGTTCTTTTGTCAAGTTTTCAATAGATTTCGAATTCACAAAAACACTTTTCAAATATTTCCATAGCATGGCATGTGCCAGTAAAATGATAATGCCATTCAATCAATATAGTCAGCCGCTTGCAACATCCGTTGTATGGTTTATAGGTACCAAAAAATAGGTCATAATCACCTATTCAAAATTTAAACAAAAATATTTAGAGCTGCCAATTTTCCGAATGAAAATTATGTGTTGCTTTGTGCAGGGGCTAACAGAGTTGTATGTCTTCCGACATACACATTTGATACTTATATAAATCAATGAAACAAAATTATACCTAGTAGCACACTTAGTTCAAAGACGTACAAAGTACGTTTCTTGAACGCCTTTGAACGTCTTTTGAAGCAGTGCTTCTAGGGATGGAGAAACTTTTCCCCATGAGAAGTCTGCTGATAATTTAAAACCATTTTATAAAGAAATCCATGAGAAGTTTACTGATCATTTAAAACCATTTTATATTGAAACATTAAACTATTTATGGTGTAAGTTTAGATTTTTTTTTGTCTGCCACTAGGACTTCTAACACGTAGAAGATCAGTGCAAGGAACTTTGTTACTTAAAGATGTTTTTGATGCATTACGTTTGGTTTTAGAGGACTTATGATGTTAGCTTCAAAATATATTGTATTTAGACTACAGCTAAAAACAAAACCAGTCATTTAAAAAATAATGTTTACAAACAAACCAATTGCAAATGTAAGTTTGGGTACCATCTGATAACAGAGGTTAAGCATAGGTGAAGTAAAGCTTAATCTAAAGTTACCTAAAGGTTTATTTTTCTTTTTAATTCAATACTATGTAAATTAATTTTTCACTTTATATTTCTATGCATCTATAGAAAAATGATAAAAGACTTTATGCTCATCGATATACCCAAATTAATTCCAGAAAGTATTGTCTTAACTGGAAAAACGAATTTACATTTTGCAAACAAATGCAGTTTACTCTGTAATGTCAGACGAATAAAAACACCTTACAAAAACGCTTGTGAAAAAGAAAGAAAATGTAAATAGGTTTTTTCAACACCATGTCCTTTTTTATATAATCAAAAGCCACTTTATTACTGGCAACATATTTAAAACTTTCCGATACATTTACCTTTTGAAATTACCCAGACATAAAGCAGATGGCTTTGTCGTCTGAAACAGAGTGTCTGTTTTCTTGGAGCAGAAGAGCCACTTAACTTGTCTTTGGACCAAAGAGGAAAGAAAATGAAAATTTTTATACAGAAGTACTAAAAACCGCGTTTGCTTAGCAATGAACTTCTAACATTTTATTATACTTCACCTATAATAAAGTTAACAACCTGTGTTTATGCGCTGGAGAAATGATAAAAGCATCTGGCTTCTGAGCAATTCGATTTAGTTCTTAAACATGAAATAAGAAAGGAAATAGATTTAAAAATATTTTTCATATAAGGATTCACTGTTTCATCTAGGGATAGTTTTAACTCCCTCGCATTATAGAAGTGGGCATAATATGGAAAGCTGTTTTCGACGTATAATAAAACTGATAAACTTTTAAAACTTACAAATTTGGTACATTTTAAAATAAACAATTTGTGCTTAGGGGAAAAATCTCTATTAAGTTTTCAACTGAATAGTTATTTGTATATATCGCAATATATTTCTTCTTTTACAATATTTAATTTTATACCTAGTTGTTTTTTGACACAAGGCAGTTTTAATTTGTGTTACACATTTTACTACTTCTTTAACACTTTCCAACAAGGTTTAAAACTTTTTTGAATTCAGTTTGTCTATTTATGTTCTAACTGTTTATTGTTACAAAAGTGATGCACTGATATTCACTGCAACATCTTCTGTAATTAATTTGATAAATGGAGCATCTGTAGTTCTTTTACATGAACCTAGAGAATTTTACATATGATCTGAGGGGCTTGTATAAAGTTAATTTTTAAAAGGTGATTTAAAAAACTATTATAATTATATGCACAATGAAATCAATTGTATCATGGTATGCGTTGCTTCATCCAAAATAGCACGTTGCCATAAATGATATTAATTATTTATGCTGGTAACATGGAACTTGTTTTGCAAAACAAATTCAAGAAAAAGAAAAATCTGGATTACAAGACAATGTGAGACTTGCTTTAATTTTAAACGTAGCGTTAATAGAATTAAAAGATTATTTTTATATATTTTGTTTTCATATCTTTAATAATATAAATGTTTACGCTAGTCTTCCGTGATTGTTTTGTTAATAACAAAATGACGTACAGATAGTGTCCAGTCTTATATATTATTAAAGACATTCATGTTGATCAAGATGATGCACTATGCCTTGCAGACATTTCGGAATATTTGTTTTCATCGTTTAAAGATATATCTGTAGGCATCTTTTGTATGTCAAATGATAATGGCAGTGGGAGTTATTTGATGCCATCAGAGAGCACACTTATACTTAGCATCTGGTGAAATATGAGCAATTTAAAAAGCATTTCTGTAAACTGAAGTTTTTACCAAAATAGTGATATTAATAATGAACACGTAATTAATAATGAGTTATTTTTGAATGGATAGTGAACCATGGCTGAACATTCAAAGTCAGCGAATTAAGTTGATAACTAAGGAATACATTTCAAAAAGACTTTAGAAGCAGTTGAAAAAAACAACAACAGCACAATGCTCGTTTGCAAAGGTAATATTCGTATTACGATTTAAAGATTGAAGAGGTATTATACGTACACAATTTCAGGCGTTTCACATGAAAGTTTAAAAATTACTTAGTGCTTTAATCCTTTTATGAATAGCCCTTCTTATGACATTATACAATTTCTACAGATTATATTAGTAAGATCTCATCAAAACATATATCAATGATTTAAGTTTTGAATGTTTACAGTTTAAACAATCAAATCGCAAATTTTTGATATGTCCGTATCCGGATAGATATTTCATGTTTGGAAAACTATCTTTCTCGTAATGATGGTACAAAACACAAAACTCTCAGCATTTAACTGATGCAATTTTAAATACATGACGTAAAAATGACCAACTCAGTGCAAGTTCACTCAGAATATGGCTCCTGGAACGCTTAATATATACATCAAATCTATACCTTTCAGATCTTTCTACAAACGGACTTGCAAAAACATTCCACAAGTTTTCAAACGAGTTCTCATGTCAGTCGAATTGGGAACGAGTTAATGGGAACTTGCTATTTTCAAAACGTCTCTTCGGGAGGAATTTCTTAGTGAGTATGTTTGTAGAACGTTTTCGCATTACAAAGATAACGATTTGTTGGAAAATACCCCTTTATATTTATGCTCCAAGCAGAGTAAAGCATTCATTTTAATCTCGTGAAAAAAAATAACTGTTAATCACAATCAGCTAGTTGAACAGTAGTTTGAACGAATTGGAATTGCAAAATTTGTGAATTTATTTTTGGACGTAGTTATTGCATCAGAGCTCATTTTTTTTTTAAAAGCAATTTCCTGTAGTAAAATATTTGCGAAAAAATTACTAAAGATTAGAGATCGATTGGGTGTTCAGAATTTTATGGTTGCAATTTTTTTTCTATTTTTTAGTTATTTGTGGACGATTTCTTGCCGATTGCACCAATAGTATACGCAAGTTGTATACGAAGCAAAGAAATATACAAACATATTTTTATAATTATTCAGAAGATATTGAGTTATTTGCTTACTTAATTACAAAAGCTAAAATATTTTTTTTAAGTTTTATTATTGGTAAACTGCAGATTGTATATTGTCACGCATATACCTTTTCCTTTCAACTGAGATTTTGTTTTCTTTTTATACAACTTCAATCAAATTTTCATTGTATACAATGAAATCTGAACTACCAGCTATCCAATTTAGATGAAAGAAAACAAGAGCGCATTTTATTTTAGTAGGAGAAACATTACATTATCTCCTTTGATGTTTATACTGGACTAAAATTGAGTTTTCCTTCTCGGATGAAAAAAAGAGTGTCAGTTCTGTTTGAACAGATATTTTATTACTACATAAAAGTCACATAAGAGCAGCTCAAGCCCTGCTACTTTTAATTTACTGTCAAAGACAAATCTTATTTGAAGATATTCGCAATTTTTGAACTCCTATGTAATTTTTTTTATATTGAATATTCTAATTTATTCATCAGATCATTGATCAGAATATTTTAAGGAATATAAAACATGCTAGCGAGTAAGGCTCATTAAATTTTAAAGTACATAAGAACAATAGTTTTTTTCACTTTTATATGCAGAGTAAAAAATGAAGTTACAGTAAGACTGCTGATCAAAAAGCTAAAATATGATTTTATTTTAACATTTTTAGCGATGTCATCCAATTCATTAATATACAATACCTTTGTATAAAATTATATACAACAATGATGCGAGACAAAAATTCTCTGTGAAGCAGGAAAAGGTTTATTTCTTCAATACTCGTTTGATCTTACATGTCATGGATCTTATGTGTCATATGAACAGATACTTTTGTTTATTTTTTTACTGGTACATAAATTTTTGCTGTTTTCCCACATAGTCTCCCCTTACATTTACACACTTTTCATACTGCAAAACAGAATATTGCATGCCTTCATGATGCCCTGTACTTCTTTTTTTTACGATATTCTCAGTACATTTTTAATCATATAATGTTCTGTTACAAAGAGCTTTTTTAAAAATATTTCTCATGTATTAGCTTTCATTTTCTGAATCACTGATTGGAAATTTTCGGTTTTTGCAGCAGTACTATGGTCTTTATATTCTGCAAAAAATAATGCAGATTCTGAACATTAAAAAACTTTCAATCATTTTTTTTGAAAAAAATGAACTTTTTTCATGTAAAAAGGAATGGGTTACTTGGACTATGTCCTATGATGTTTAATGATTAGGATTATTAGCTTTCAACCAGGTACCTGCTTATGATTCCCAGTGAAAGGAAACTAATTTTTATTTCAATATTTAAGGAAAATGTATGCGTTTAACAACATGCAAATGCAGTTCTTTAAGTGTTACAGTTTGTTAGACAGAAAAAAATTTATTGAATTATTATTGAATCATGGTATACACAAGACTAAAGAAAAAAATATTTATATTTCTTTCACTATGTAGGTTCGAATTTTACCAACAAACCTCCTTGCTGTCTCGTGCGTTAATTGTGTATTTTTATGAGTATTCTCTTGTTTTAGCATTTGTGGCAACTACGCTACATCACAGCTAAAGATAGTAATATTATTTGTGGTGAGAGCTTGTGTGATGGTGGTTTTATGAAATCAAAACACAGAACAACGGATGACACGAGATATATTTTTGCTAAATGTGAAAAGGGGATTTTAACTTGAACTAGTGCAAAAGGACGTACATTCAACTTGTGCTTAAGGAAACCTTGTCGGAGAAATATGTGATTGCCCCTGTGAATAGACCCTGAAGTAGACCGAGAAGAGAGCTTCGACTAAGTCTATTTTGAGTTTTTGTTCACAAAAAAGTGTTAGGAAAAACATTTTTTTTGTGAATTGTAAATTTGAACTCATGGTTGATTGTCCTCTGGATAAAATTCGTAGCTTTATTTTGTTGCTTAATTTTGTCGTAGTTTTATGCTAATGTGTAAGTTTAGTATTCTAACAAAGTTAGTGTGTATAGTGATAGGGCCACTCAGTTTTGGAATCTAGTGTAAAATTAATTCTAGTCAGTTAAGTGAAATTGGTATTTCGGGCAATGTGTTAAATGAATTAATGTTTTTCGGAAAAGTGTATCATTTTCGTTACTATTATTATTATTATTATTATTTTTTTTTTTTGGCATATTATTTACTTTGAGAATGGCGCTTATGAAGAAAAAAAGAAAGCACGTGGTGTTACTCTTAGCAACAGAAGGTGAAGGAATCTGAATCAGATATTGTAAAAAACATTCTTCGTGATAGAAAAGATGCTCCAGATTATGACGAGGATACGGCTAAAGCCTTTTTAGAAACGAATTTTAGATGAGCAAGAAAGCATAGGTAAATTAGCAGAACAATCGCGGCATAGATAAACTAGCAGAGCAGGAAAGAATTGACAAAGCCGTACAGCTGGGATACGAACTTGAAAAACTGAAAATTTGTAGAAAAATCTTAAGTCGTTCACAAAATCATGAAATCTACGTGATGTCCCACCAGGGAAATAGCTTTGTTTGAAAAGTATTTATATTTCAGTTTTAGTTTATCGAACAATTATGCATGTCCTTTTTTTTTTTTTTTTTACTTCAAGAATTTGTAATATTAGTTCATGGTAATTAAATTTGAGAGGGCACTCTGGGTTTCAACTCTGCGGGTTTAAAGCCAAGGATTTTTTTTTTTTTTTTTGCGTGCATTGAATTGAGATTTAAACTTTATCCGCCTTGCTAAAGGCGTTTTCTTTTATTTTTGTACGTGTCTCTCGGGGAATTATCTCAAGAGGGCCGAAATTTCCCCTTCAATACGGTAAATGTCGTCTTCCTAGGGGAGGGAGTTGTGACAAGTTTCTAATCCGTCGTAAACCCATGTGGAACTGTAAAATGGACTCCTTACTGGTACCACACAGGAGAGAGACTGTAGTGCTGGTCTTCCTTTGATGATCGCCGATGCCGGCTGACCACCAAGAAGCGCGTGTAAGGAGCAAGAGGGTGATTCTGAAAAATCTTCAGCGAGTTTTGGAAAGTCCACGAAGAAGGTTGCGACATAAGCTATTGCGTAATTTCCCAAATATCCATCATGGAAAGACTTTTATGTTTATTTAACGATGCACAATATACAGAATTTGAGAAATATTAACACACTTCTCACCTCATTGCCGTCTCGTGCATTAATTGTGTATTTTTTTAGTATTCTCTTTATTTTAGCATTTATGGCGAGTACACTAAGCCCCTATATATATTATATATATATATATATATATATATATATATATATATATATACATTGTTTTAATCGAGACGATCGCCATAGAAAACTGAACTGCTTTTTCTTTTTTTTGTATTTTTTTCATTTTTAAAAAGATTTTATTTGATTTTTTAGTCATGACGACCCCACTAAAAATAATCTTAAGATTTTCTTTAAAAAAAACTGCAGAAAATCTCAAGTTATTTGGGACTCGAAATCTGAAGAATATCTGCAGAATATAATCAGCATGAATAACTTAAAATTTTCTGCAGTTTTTTCCTCTTATTACATTCTGCAAATATTCTTCAGATTTAAGAGTCCCAAATAACTTAAGATTTTTTGCAGTTTTTTTCCCCTTATTACATTCTGCAAATAGTCTTCAGATTTAGGAGTCCCAAATAACTTAAGATTTTCTGCAGCTTTTTTAGTAGCTGTTTTATTCTACAGATATTCTTAAGAATTTAATGGGCCAAATAACCTAAGAATATCTGCAGAATAATACAGCTTCTAAATAAACTGCAAAAAATCTTAATTTAATGGGCCAAATAAGATTTTCTACAGTATTATTATTATTATTTTAGAGATTGAAGTTTTAAACTAAACAATTCTAATTTCAGGCAGTTCATTTTTTAAAATGTTGCATTTCACTTTAAATATTCAGATTTCTCTAAATATATTATCATACATTTTAATTTTACATTAGACTTGAAAACTGAAATATTCAATTTTAGTTATATCAGTGGCAAGATAATCCCCCTTGTTAAATTTACTTTAGATTACTAATAGATATTTCATCATGTAATTTTGATTCTTTTGTTTAATCGGAAAAAATGCAGATATAAAAATTTCAATTAAAAACATAAGTGAGCTATTAAAACCAATTGCTCAAAACATCAAAATATATCCAAAGTACACATTTTGTAATTTTAAAATAAATAAAGATAACAATTTGTGCTTATAATTATTTTAAGTATATAGAAAAGCTATCTAAGTGAATGTACATATTTACGAACATAACAGAGCAAACTCGAGTTCTAAAATTTATGTTTCCAAATAGTAATAGAAAAACTAATATGATGAGTTCTAAAATGTATGTTTCCAAATAATTAATAGGAAAACCAGTATTAAATTTAATAAACTATTATCAGACTTTTCCTCCATGTCCCTTTTTCAGTTTCCCTGTGGTCAAAGTATGTGGCAGTATGAATACTAGCTATATTGTTCACATTTTTAATTTAAATTTTGGGACTAAGTATACTATCACATATTTGTCAGTGTTCAGTTTCAAAATATAAAAGGTATCGTTGTTTGCTCAACAATTTTCAGTATAAAAAAAATGAGGAAGTAATTTTTCCTAAATATAGACTAAAAGGTGTAAATCCATCCAGATATACAGATCAATGGCGGAGATGCTTCCAAATTCATTAAAACTTTTTAAATACTTCCTTTGACCTTATATATAGATTAGTAGTTAAGCGCTTCGCGTTCTTACAAATTATATACAATTGGAGTAAAAGAGTAATATTCAATACATTTTCTTAATTTCTTTAAATTAAATAGGTGAGTTAAGATGCATTTGTAAATTATGATGAATGTTAGAGGTAGAAAATTCTACCGAAAACTCTATTATAACTTTTTTAATCTTTGATTAAAAAATGATCAAAAAATAAATGTTTTAACTAAATTTCTGATCTTATGTCACTTTCGAACATTCTGTAGACTTACATTTAATTTCATGCAATCCTTTGAATTGATTTGATAAGGTAAAATCAATAAAGACAATATTTTAATCTACTTCAATCTACAGATTTCCTTCAATTTTGCGATACACATTACTTCTAATATCTAAAACTCGAACACATAATCTTATCTGAAATTGCACTTTAAAGTCCCTGTCCTCGACAAAGCTTAGTTTCACACTCCAGCATGACATATGTTGGATAATCTCTGCTTAAATCAAACTGTTTAGAACATAATCATATTATGAATGTATACATAATATGATTACATTAAGCACATATATACTATCTTACAATATCATTTTAACGCTCTACCATCTCCGCATACTTCTGTTACAATCTGATAACGCGCTTTTCCAAAATGCTTCCCAGTTAGCATTTTACACTAGGTTTATGCATATTTGTATACAAAGTGAATTCGCGTTCCTCCAAATCCCTGCAAAATAATGAACGTACCTACGTTTGTGAGTTATTGCACATTTCAAAGTCTTTTATTCGTCGCTTTTAAACGCCAAACAATGAGCCTAAAGGAATCAACTTCTGTTTACTGAAAATCTTATCTTAAGCACTTATCCTCCTGCATTTGTCTTAAGAGAACAGAGAGCATATTTTTCTTTCTAGAAAAGTAAACGAGTTTGCTTATCTGATAAGACCTAATAAAAATACAAAAGCTAGCCGGAAAGACATTTGGTGAAAATAAAACTCTCAAAATAAATGTAAACTAACAGGATGTGTATTTCTGAAAGAAATTCAACACATCTGATAATTTTATTTGTGAAAGTACTAAAAAATAGCATATGCTATAGATCATACAAACTATTTTTTAAGATTATTATTTTTAAACTAATTTACTGTATTTTTTGAAACTATCTCAAATGCAGTAAGGCATCCTTTTAATATAAGAGATTTTATGCTCTTTGAATGGAGTTTTATAGTGTGACATTACGCTCATTTGCTCATTTCATCAATTTCTTGTCTTCAATAATACTTAATGTCTTCGTTTATTGCCTTATGTCCAAATTCGATTAGGTTCAGTTTTCAATACCTAAAATTACTGTTCTCGTACTTTTGTGTAAGTTCGTTACCATTTATTTACGCAATATGGCAAATATAATTATTTTTTTCATTTTATATTGCAATTCGATTATGACAATTACAGTAAAATAAGAATAATAAATATTGTCGAAATTGGCTTATTCTCACATAAATATTTCCTCGAATTAGAGACTAATTTGAGATTAGTAACTAAATCATATCCCACAGAGGATAGTTTTTCAGCATAATGAAGCAAAGACTTGCGAGAAATTGCTTGCAGATGCGTATTGAGACATTTTCATACTTTCACAGCTGTAAGTAATCAACAGTCTATAGCAGGGGTGGCGAACCAATCGCACGTGTGCCATTGATAGCACGCGACACAATATTTTGGGCACGCCACCGATCAAAACGGTTTGCATTTTAATTAAAAATAAAGAAGTTCACTATGAAGTATCGCGATCGAACGGTCACTACGTCAAAATTATTTGACGGCATGTCTATGGCCTCATTGAACATTTCTTTAGAAAAAATGGCACGTTGATCCATAAAGGCTCACCACCCCTGGTATATAGGTTCAGTTTTTCATTAGCAGTGATAGCTTGAAGTTCTTCCAATATTATCTTGGTCACCAGTAGTTTTGCGGAATTGCTTTTACGTACTCGAGTACTTAGAAGAAACAAATTATACTTTTGATTATTGTCATCATCGTACAACTATATTCACTATATTCAGATGATACAAAGAATTCCAGTGGGGAAAGTTTGACAAAATTAAATATATTATCCCTCATTGATAATGTTTCTATGATCTCTTCATATAAATACCTTATACCACCTTACAATATACATTGTTAATTTTATTAAGCACGTGTACCAAACAGTTATTAGAGAGAAAAAAAAAACAGGCTATCAAAACATGAAAGTTTAAATGAATGTTTGTTGTCAATCATTAATACAAAAGGTTCGAACTATTTGAAACACATTTCCCTACAGTAATGTTAGAAAATAGTTACAGTATTGTAGCGACGGAATAAATGAAAAAAATGAACTAGCGTAAAATGCAGAGAAAATATCCAGCGTTGTAAGTCAGTTAAAAAAAAAAGAAGAAAAAAATCCAATTAATAAAACGAATGTGCCCTTTTGTTCTTTGAAAGTAAGGAGAAACTATAAAATAAAACACGATGAATAATATTCTGGAAAAATAGGAAAGAAAAATTTCCTTTTACGTTTCAGCGGAATTTATGAAGGTACAAGTAAAAGATGCATTAACGTATTAAAAGATGGTTATGTTTTACAGAACTGAAAATTTATTCTGTTTACAAGTTTTAAATTTAGTCTTTCTATTCATAAATCTTTATACGATTATTTATGATTCGAAATGGAATATTTACATCTTAGAAATTTGAACGGATGGTTTCGTTGATAAAGTGGGTTAATGTAAAATAGTGATACGATACTTTTTTTTTTAATGTAACAGCATTTTTTGCAGTTTAATTACAAAAAGTGTGTTTGTTTGGAAAATGTAGAATATTCGATTAGCAAATAAAGCAATTATTCTAAGATGCTTTTATACAAAATAATTAAGTTTTGCATAATACTTTTCTTATTCATTTACTATTATTAAGAGTATATTACAAGAATGAAATAATATTTATTATAATGAAGACTGACAGAAGATATTTTTATGCCTGAGTTTGAGATATTATTTTGCATGTGTTTAGATAGCTCAGAACTGATATGGGATCCGTCAGCAGGCGGCTAACATTACCCCTATGAAGCGACGGACAAGTCCAGGTGATTTACTCATCCAATGTCTGATTTTTATTTATTTATTTATTTATTTGTGAGCCATAACTGGCCTTTAATTAACATTCTTTAAAAATCAAACACAGAAAGTCGCACAAAATATAATTAATTAAAAGCACATATATAGCTTTCAAATAGGAACATAGTTTAGAGTTTTCATAGCATAACACGTACGGTTCATTTTCAAGCTACTCACTCTACTTCAAACTTTCAGTGTTTGGAGACTCTCGAATTTTCTGAACAAGAAACATAAACTATACATAAAGTACAGAGAAACTCGTATGAAACTGACTCAAAACTTTGTGTTCCAATTAAAATGTTTCTTTCTCACTGGAACTACAACGCAATAATCAATATATTTTCTAGAAAAATCTAATTAGAACACTAAGCGTTGATAAATCCGTTTCTAGGGAAGCAGTTTGTAATTAGTAAAGTCTCTGATTAAAAGTATTGTTCTTAGCTTGTTAAAATTCTTTGGAATGCCAAGTGATAATATATAGTCTGAAATTAAGAAAAAAAGAGGAAATAGGAATTGTTATACGCACTTCAAAATGGATGCACAATATTTTTTGGAAAAATTGCGAAAAAGTTACAAATCTTCGTGCTCACAAAGTTGTTTTAAAGATGCGCTCAAATAAATTTCTTATTACGTTTTTATTTAGCACAAAACATTGGAGAGGTAGAATGAAACTAAATTTAAGAGTAATCAGGATTTAAATTTGTCGATACTTTCGAACAGTTGCTGTTATAAGTAAGAATATTCTAGAATGCATTAAAAATTTTTTTGTAAAATCAACACATGTAATACTGCCAAGCATACCGATCTACTCAGTGGTTTTGCTTACATTATGAAAAATTAATAGTTTCGACATACAAATACCTACTTGAGAAATTGTGGGCTAATGTAATATGTATATATATATATATATATTGAAAAAAATATTCAAACATGCTACAAATCACAAAATCACAAAATCAGTGTTGCTATATTCAAAATACAAAGATTTCACTAAAGCTCAACAATGTAGAAACAAAAAATAAACTTCTTTAGTTATTACATTCAACGGAAAAACAAAACAAAATACAAAGTTAAAAAGAAACAGCGATTGCTTTTTTAAAAGTGATTCCATCTTTTTCACTAGGGTTTATTTGGTAAGTTCAAAATTACCCAAGAAAATGTGTAATTATAGATTCACATTGACACATGCTTCTCCTTTCAGCTCAGTGCACACTTCATGTTTTTTCCCCACTTTTTCCTACTTCTTTTAATATGCGCATTTTAAGAAGTTTTCAATATTTGTTTTTTACACCTGTGTTTCTGAATGTTTTTTTTTGCCCTTTAATTTTTTTTCTTAATAAAATGACTTAATGAATAATACATTTTATACGTTTTTACACCGACGTATTTAGTTAAGGTATTGAGTTCACCTTTTTGCTTCCGTTTTTTTTCCCAATGCAGAAAGTTACTGATTGCAATGGCTCGTTAAGTGCGAGGGTGTCGTAATATAAAGGAACATATTGGATATAAAAATATTTAAATATCAGATAGGGGAGAGGGGTGGCCACATATGGACATAGTATTTATTATAAGATTACTGAATACATGGTATTATCAGTCCTATTTCCCTGTCAAAGTTTCAAAGCAGTGAGCCATTTCGTTTTTCTGTAGCGACAATTTCTTTGATTTAGCAAGTTTTGTATCGAATTTTATCACTGAGTTCTTCAAGTGAAAACGTAGTTTAATTTAACTAAGAAGATAAATTTAATTATTGAAGAATAATACATAAACATTCAGGTAACTTTACGTCAATTTTTAATTTTTTTAATCAATCAAGAGTTTTTTATTTTCACAAGTTAGGCCTAAGGAAGATGATAGGGCAGATGTGAACATGTGCCCCTCCATGAACACTATCCCGCCTGCTTATGTTTTCCCTAGAAAGCATTATAAGGAACGGTTTTTAAAAGGTTAATCATGGTACACCCAACAAGATGGATGGCAGCAAGTACTTTCTGAAAACTATGAAACGTTTCCAATAATTCTCTCTTTGCAAAATATAGAAAAACAACAAAAAAAAAAACTTCTGTTACTTATTAATAATCATGTGTACCTTGGAAGCCTGGAAATAATCTTATTCTATCGTGAAAACGGAATAGCATTATTGTATTTTCTTTCCCATCGTTCACTTAAGTTACAACCACTAGATGTGTTTATGGTCTCTTCAAAGCAGCTCTAATGATTGGTTAACAACTATTGCAGGCAAAAGAATTTTATTTATGAAATCCCTGAACTTTGCTACAGCGTATTACCAAGCTTTTACTATTCGGAAAATAAAAAAATCAAGTTTTTAAAACCAGGAAATTGGCCCTTCTCCAGAAATACTTTTTCTGAGGATGTTTTCTTTGGTGATATAGTAACAGTCCAAAAAACTAGACGATATTCCACATACTTCTGGCCATTGTACTGAAACCAATGCTCAGACAGAAAATGCTGATAATCATAACAGTAGTGCTATCAGTGCTTGTTCTATACCAAAAATAATTCGACCATTTGCGAAAGCCTAAGTAAATAATTTAAAGAAGTAAAAAAGGGTGAAATAATGTAACCTAATTCATACTCTTGAAAAAAAAAATTGAACAAAAGAAAACGTAAAAGTAGAAAATTTAAAGAAAAATAAAAAAATGTGTTAAATAGGAAAGAAAAAAGGTCTATTACAACTCCTGAGGAACAGTAAGATTTTGTGAAAACCCAATTTTTATGGAGTTAGATTTTGAGTGTAGTTAGAATGAAGAGGGGGAATTCCTAGGATTCGATAATTTACCTATTGTTTTAGAACGCAAAGATTTTGTTTTAGTAGAATTTTCTACAAAAAAGACTAAAGTACATTATGCTGGTCGAATTAAAAAACTAGAATCTGAAGCACAAGGGAAATTTACGTGAAATCAAATTAATGAGATCTTCATTTCTCCTGAAAATGGTGATACAGTAATTGTCCAAAGAAATGATATTATAACGCTATTGCTTCAACCATGCATACTGAAGATGCATCACAAGAAACATCTTTTTTGTTAGTCTTTTGTGCTGGCGCTTTTTGTTAAATTGGAACAACATATCTGTATCGAATTTTTATTAAGGGCTTTTCAATATTTTCTGTACCTATAACTTCGATATTAAAAGTTTTTTTCTTTAATACGATGATTTTTTATGTGGTTCATACGTGCCTCATACATGTTCACATGTGCCCCTATGGTAGAGCACATGTGCCCCCCCTCTCTCCTCTACATTAACTTAAACCACAGCTTTTACTTTACGAAACAAGAAACACGATTCTGTCAGATATAATCAGTCACTAAAATTATGAATGAATAAAGCTTTTTATGTAACACATCTATTAGATTTTTTATGTACCATGCTTATTTCTGGAACAAAACATCAATTTCATTTTAATTTTTTCACAGAAACAAATCTTGTACATTTTTTATGAATAAAAAAATTAGAGCGTTTGAAAATTACTACGTTGATTTTCATTTGAAGCTGGTATCATTGTGAAAATTAAAATAAGCAATGTATCATTTGTAGAAGATAATTTAAATAATCCTGTCAGTTCTGGTTCATTTGACTATAAAGAAATTGTGTTTTGGTATTTCTTTGGAAGAAATCGTCTGCAACAGATATACATTTTACAAGAGTTAACAACCTCATTTATACATTAATAGCTCAGTACCCGTTCTTATTACGGAAAGCAGAAATTTTTGTAATTCACGTAATTAAAACTTTTTCAATCGAATCAGAACTGCCATATCATTTCATTTGTAAACCAACATCACGGTGGTTAATCCAAATAAGAAAAAAAGTTTGTTTTGCGGAATTTTGTAATAGTTCGTTTTTCTAACGTTGGACGTCACTAGCCCTGAACGGGAACAGTCGCGATTCCGCATGTGTGGCTCCAAATGATAAGCAAGCGTTTGTCTAATGGGATTCATAGAAATGTTGCCACACATGCGAAGGAAATAAAAGGCAAAATAGCAAGAACACAATTAAAAATCGAGTCCTTTTAAAGCTCAGTTAAGTTAATGCTTTACTTGCTGTATACTTATGTATTTTCATTTTCTGTGAGTTAGAACTCCAGGGGTGGGTATTCCCAGCAAATCGGAATCCAGAATTCAATAAGATTCCGTAACCTGTATGCGAGGAGAATTTTTTTTCCCTTTGTAGTTTGTACTGTAATGGAGTTTGTACCCTTTTTACATAGACGTAATATTAACAGAATTGCGCTAATTCTCGTATTCCAATTTGCTGAAAATAACTGCCCAGGTCTCGCGAAAAAGGGAATCAATCCGAGGAGTGTAAAATAAGGAGAGATTCCACAAGTGGCTTTTGCTATATATAGTTAAGGAGGCGGGGGGAGGAGCTTCACTATTCACCAACTATGCCTTCGTGCTTTGACTTGCAGACACAGCTGTCTACCAATTACACGTGTGACTTTACCCAAGGCTACCATGCACCGTTGTAAGCAGATGGCTTCAAAATGTTCTACCTTCTGGCGTCTTCTTATTAATTCTATCCTTCTTGACTCTATCAATGTTATTAATTTGGGGTGGCCTCGCAGAACTTTGTGTTCTGCTCCTCTCCACCTCCAGAATATGCGACTTGTACGCACGAGAGGGTTCCAGCGGACAGGCCAGTTTTTCCACAAAAGCGGATTTATGCTATTGTGAACTTTAGCGACGCTATATAAGGTCTTGCCAGTTGATGAACTTCGCTCTGTTTCTACGCTTGTAACTAGTTACTACGCTTGCGGCGTAAGCCCTCTTTTTGTATTCGGCACAAGGTGCCAGTTTATGTTTTATTTGATTTTAACATTATTGTTAATAAATTGTTATTTTTGCAAAAGTTGTGTTTCAGTGTGAATACACACATATGAGATGAGATGGGCTAGAGTGATTAAAAGCCCACTTCAAATTTAAATGAGACAGTGCGAGCTAACTGAAATCCTAAAAGTTGCAAAACTATTTTACTTGTGGAGTAATTTCCACATCAGAGATTATTAGTTTAAATTGATATTTAAAGAAATTTATCACACAAACTCATAAAAAATAAGTCACCCACTCTAATATAATTTCACTCGTATTATAATTTTTACGCCAAATCCTGCTAACCTAACTGGGTTTTTTCATACATTTTTAAGCTTGTATGATTTTACATATCGTGTGTTTATATTGAGCCATGCTTTTAATTAAGAAAAAAATGTTCTGTTGTGGCAAGAGTAAAAAATATATTTACTATTTCATTTTTCAATTGGATAACCATATGCTGAGTGTCCAGGCTATTTTCACTGATTCCCATCGCACACAACCTTTTATATTTTAAAAATTGCCAACAATTAAAAATGGGCAAGCAATTTTCCAGTTAGATAGAAATTTCATAATGCTATAGTTCGTTTTCTAAATACATTTAGTTCGGATTTTTTTTTTCAAATATTCAAAATAAAAGTAGAGAATTTCGTTTTTTAAACAGAATATGAAAAATAATATACAAATGAATCTTTGGATAACATTTCAAGTCAAACTTTAGGGTTGGAACTAGTGCGTCTCATCTGTTTTTCTTTCCCAGTTGATATTTTATTCATATATTGTATATTTCTGTTTCAAGATAATTGTTGGCATATAAATAGTTAAATGACCTTTATGATAAACTGAATCATTTTGAATACTTTTAAAACATTGTATCAGTGATTTTCAAAACTTGCAAATAAAGAAATGAAACAACTCTTTATTTATGTTCATAGTATGTAGTTATTACTGTATGAATATTATCCTGATAATTATTAATTTGAATTAAAATGAAGAATATTCAAGAGATATAAAAAAACAGTCAGTTGGACTAGATATTGAAGTCCTAATAGCTGATTTGGATTTAAGCCGTAAGAAGAATATTTGGAGAAAGCACTTTTAGGTGATCTGCTCATGTATATTTGGGATGTGTCTGAAAATTCATCAGCAATCATGGCAGATCGTATGGTAGAATTTAAACACAGTTTGTTTGTTTGAGAGTTTTTTTTGAGGCTTTTGACTTCGATCGCGAAGGTGATCTTGTACTCCTCAGCTGAACATTTATCTTATTCGAAATAACATTCATGAGCAATCAAAGATTAACACAGCGCTAGTACAAAGGACGCGGATAGTGACAATCATGAGATTGAGGTGATTCAAATCCCCAGATATCAACGTTCGCAAACGGGTAGCAGAGATAGGGGCTCGAACCCTCACAACTAGAGGCCCTGATAAATTTCTGTGTTAAATAAATAAATTTTAATACTTTATAGGGGCACTTAAACGCAAAAAGGTGTTTCAAAATTATCTATATTTTGAAACCTTTCAAATTATTATTATCAATGACATTGAATAGATGCCTTGATCAATTCAGTTTTAATTTATTTTATTGAATATCTCATAAAAGATTAGTAATTAAAGAAGAGGTGAAACGTAAACTATTAAACAATCTAATGTTTCCAAAAACAAAATATTAAACATTTTCGAAAAAATTCGATTCGATTTCATTTTTATCATCAAACGATTTCTCAAAATTCAATTATGAAATGTATAAAATGGATTCATATTTTTTGAAAAAAAAAAAGTATAAGAAACTTAAAATGGATATTGTTTTTATTCCGAGAAATCGACTTGAATTCAATTAAATTGATTGCACATTTTCTTTATTTCTTCTAGAAGTTTTTTTTTTTCTTTAAGACGCAGTCGTGATTTTAATAATGCAGGATATACGATACCATTTTTAATAAGAACTGCAGGGATTTCAAATGTATTTTTTAAATCATGGTTTATTACATACAAGCACTAGCTATACAACGTGTAAAATCAGTTGCTCTAATTTATTAGAGTGATGCTTTTAAAATATCTTTATTCTAATGTTGTTATTAAAGTCTTTTTTCCATCTTCGTGACTTTAAGCCAAATTACATTTTTTGCCGTTAAATATGAGGGAAAAAATCCCCAGCAGAATGATAATTGCGGAGAGATGTTTAAGAGTATATTCGTAAAATTTTTATGTTCCGAACTTTTGATATTCAGGATGTAAAAAAAATGACTTATTATGCGGAAAGCAACCTTGGTGTTTGGATTTCGAATCACACACATTCGTATTTGAGTTAAACTTCTTAATGCTTTAAACAGTAAGTAAATAAATGTATATTAAGGAGAAATACTTAGTGTCTTTACTTTGCTCCTACTGAATTGTTTTTATGAGTATAAATGTTTCTGAAATCGTTCCATTAATTTTAATGTTAAATTATACATGTAATACACATGTATATGATATGGCGTTTGTTTTCCGTATAGACTGGTTTGAAGAGAAACAGCTAAAGATTGAAGCTGATAAAAATATCTAAGAAATGTATATAATATCGGGTTTTTAAACTTAGAGCAATTCTCTTTTTAAGTTTATATTTGAGCCGCCCAGGTAGTGTAATGCTAAAAAGCACTTATGTCAAATCTTGAAATCCGAGTTTGATAAACGGCTTGGGCATGGATGCGAACTTCTCCGTACCTTCATTGGAGGTAACGTTGGTCACATACTGGATGCTGCCTTCATAATAAAATAGCCAATACTTTCGGCAGTTATAGCAGCCAATGCTCGAGCGGCAAGTGCCCGTCCTTGGAGGAAGTTTATATTTGAGGAATAAAAATGAAACTTAAGACATGTTATTGCAAAATTATTAGATAACTGTAGAAAATCATCAATAAAAATCCCTTAGTGTAGTCACTGGATTATCTTAAGCTTTAGTGCATTTTCAAAATCCTTAGAAGTTGAAATAATGCTATCTGTCTGATGAGGTATATTCGAATAAAAAGAAAAGATTGGCCCAGTTCACCTTAGACAGTTTGTCAATATGTTGGGAGCTGCTGCACCTCAGAAAACGACATAATAAAGATTTTCTGATAAATAAATGCTTCTTCTGTCACAATCTGGAGAAAAGAAGATGACCATTTTCAACCGATTAGATACAAAAGTCTAGAGCCTTTAAGGAGAGACATACAAATCACTGATATGAAATACATTTTCTTCTGGCACCAACTTTTGCGTCTACCCTTGCAAGATCTCTTTGATATTTTCTGCTCAATTTTCATTGATATCCAAGTTTGAAGGCTTTTATTGAGTCTGCCTTTTACCTTATACAACATCCTTGCTTATACAAGTGTGCTTATACAACATCCTTGTCTATGACATCTAAATGGATTTCCTAATCCCTGCATGCAACATCACAATAACTTTTCTGCACATTTTTCGTCGTGTCTGCTCTGTATGTCTCTTTTGAATGTGTGTTCTGATCCCTGCCTCTCAAACATCAGCCTGCTTGTAGAACATTATCAAATGTAACAGCTAAACACTTCTCCAGTGGCAGAATCTATGTAATATAAAAATGACTCAGGATTAGTGATATTCAAAGAACTGTTCTGCATTATCTTACATATAAGTCTGCAATATGAAAATGTCTCTTCTGCATTAGCAAACATCAAATGATTTTCCCAACTGCATCCTCTTCGACATCCGAGGATGAAGCATCAAATTACCTCTTCGCCTGCTTCTCGATCATATGAAGCTTTGACTTAAAAGGACTCTTCTACTCCTTACCTCTTGACAGTGACTTTTCTTCTATTTGATTCTCCAACACGAGGAAACATACTATCAATAACGTCCCTCTCGCTATCCCCCTTGGAAGATGTAGAGGGTGGATCGGCAGCAGTCGATAAAGCTCTTCTGTTGCCTGCCTCTTGAGCATTCGAGATTGTATCGTGAAATGCCTGATTCTCTAGCATTAGGGGACATTCCCCCGAAAAGGCCTCTGCTAGTCCCCCTTAGGAGCCATCATAGACCCTTTCCCTCTGTGCGAACGGTAGAATTGGCGGCAGTCGATATAGTTCTTCTGTAGCCTGACTCTCGAGCATTCGAAATTGTATAGTGAAATGCCTGATTCTCCAGCATCAGGGGACATACCCTCGAAAAGGCCTCCGCTAGTCCTCCTTAGAAGCCTTCACAGAACCTTTCCCTCTGTGGGAACCATAGAGGGTGGAAATGACGGTAGTTGATATAGTTCTTCTGTTGCCTACCTCTTGAACATTCGCGATTGTATCGTGCAAATGCTTCTTCTTCTGCCTAATTCACCAGGAGAGGGTAGAATTGGTAGGTGAGAATAGAATTGGCGGTAGTTGATATAGCTCTTCTGTTGCTAGCCTCTTGAACATTTGAAATTGTATCGCTAGTCCCACTTAAAAAACCAGAAAGGGAGGGATTGGAGTTTACCATAGGGAAGCTCCTATAACCTACCTCCAAGTGATGTTTCTTGGGCAATGTTCTGAAGACTACACAGGAAGGCTGAAAGGTCATCCGTACAACACATTTCTGAGCATATTTTACCTCTTCGGCATGAAAGTGTAATTACCTTTTCTGAAATAAAATTATACTTCAGAGCTTTATGTGATACAGCTATGTTTACTAAAAATCTGAATGAATATTTATCGTAAATTACACTGCTTTCTCTTATATTTCCCTCTAAATTAGTTTTGATTTACATAAAATAAGCCTATAGTTGCTTTTGCATGGACTTGAAAAGTTATAATTTCATTTCCTGCTTCATTAATATATGTATGTATCAAAAGTTTCCCGAATACAAGTTTTAAATTAGATTCCACGAACTACAGTGTTATCCTCAGGTTCTACTTTTATTCAAATGACTTCAAGAAGAAAAACTTGCACAGAGTGATAAATCTTCAGAGTTAGGTTCCATAAATCGTGTGTTGGGCCCCAAGGTTTCTGGTACTTTATTTAAGATGTAAATGAATAACTTTGTGGGTGTCAATCTTACCACACATTGTACATATCTTTCCCCTATTGTGGAAGAAACACCATGAAATGTTTTCCCAACATTAGATTTTTAGAAATATTTTATATTTCTTTTTATCAATATACTATTCGATATAAGTGCATTGCGTTTATTTCTATTTTGTTACATTTTAAGGAATATATCAATTTTCCCCCAATCATCCAACAGCAGTCTTTCCCAAAGTGTGGTGGACGTATTCGAGGACAGGCAGTTTGGCGGGTGTATGCGCAATCTGGTGTTTTGTAAAATTTTTTGTTTCTTTACAAATAATCTATTTCCCTTCCTTTTATTTTTCCACGCACTTCTTCAGTGATTTATTAAAACGGGTTTCTGAGAGTTAAAACGTCGTCTTTTATTATTTTGAGTTGTAGTAATATAGTTGCGCCCAAGCCACATCTTTTGTACAAAGGTTATTTGAGTGTTATCTGTGATTAGAATATAAATACGTTACAAACTAGAAGGTAAACCCCTTTATGGAGGCAGTTACGACGGCGCTAAAAAGAAAATTTGACAAATAAATGTCTACACTCAGTGCATTTATTGTCTGTTCACTCAAAGTAAATAACTTTATATTGTATTTTTATTATTGTAGTTACCGAAATAGCACTGATTCCACTTAAGTTGTCAAATAAATTCTAAAATCATGTTTTCATGCAAAAAAGTGGGATAATTTTGAGAAGTAATTTCAAACGAACATTTTCACTCCGCTTAGGAAATTTTCTAAAATTAAAAATTTCTGAATTTGTGAATTTTCAAGTTTTTAAAGCAGTGTATTATTTTGTATATTCTTTTACGTATGTGTAGAAATTTGCAAGCCGATTGGTCCAATGGGGTGAATTTTCTTACATTTCTTGAATAAAAAATTTCCATAAATCGTCAAATATGCAAATGAGTTTTAGCTATGTCATAGTTGTGACACGTTTCAATTTCTCTATCTCAATAGAGGTCAAAATCGAAAAAATATAAAACGGGGACAAAGAAAAGGAACCTACCTTTTATTTCTTACTTGGTTGCATTTGGTATTTATTTTGATATATTTATTTTTCGATTGCTGCAAGAAGAAACAAGAATATCCGATTAATTATTCTTACCTTGAAAAGCTTTGAATGCAATAATTGTTTAAAAAAGCAGTGATAGATCGGTGTTTTCATATATCAAAAGTTAATTCCACTGTAATCAAAACATATTACTATGCCCTCGACGCTTCCTATCCTCCTAAGAATGATTCCATTCGCGCTTGTGTTCCTCCCATCCATCATCATTAGACAACCCTCTTTATCGGCGACTTCTTTCTATGTTAACCTCAGTGTCGTCTGCGGGTATGTTCTTTTTTTTTTATCATTTATGTGACCAACGTATTGTTCGAGATTAACATCTAAGATTTAAAGTTACATTTTTGTAATTTTTGCGTCAAAAAGGATATTTTATTTTTAACCAAATAAAAATTATTTAACCCTTTGAGGCGCAACACTTTCCCGATGCTGAAAAAAGGGGCAGCCGTTGCCATCGCTCGCCTTAACTACCAGCAAGATGGCGGACGATCGAAGCGTTCTTCGCGTGGCACAGACGAGAGCTGGCTGTGCCGGCACTGCCACATGTCGTCAAAAAAGGGTCTCTAGATCTGTGGCACGCGATGAACATTTCAATCGTCCGCCATCTTGCTGGTAGTTAAGTCGAGCGATGGCAACGGATGCCCTTTTTTCAGCATTGGGCAATCTATCCAGCTGTTCTCGCATTCTTCCATTTTTCAGCAGATGTGAGTGCTGTTAAAAATAATCGTGACCATTTTTTGACGGGAAATGACGTGCTGAAAAGTAAAGGATTCTCGTGGAGCTATGTCACCCGCAACTATTTTTATAGAAATCAAATCTATTCTTCGTGACTGGCAACAGTCCAAACATCAGAGTTTGGTGTTCCCAGAGCGTGAACACTGCACGTTAAAGGGTTAAAGAATCCTTTCAAGAAGATGGCCATTGTGCTAAATGAATATTCTGAGAAGATTGCTTTGATTTTTTTTAAATATTAGCTAAATTATGGAACTTTCAACTGTAGAAAGTTTATCGAGGTATGTTTTAACAGTATTAATATGCCGTAGTAAAGTATTTTTATTCATAAAGAAAATATAAGCAAATTGTTTTACACGTAATATTTTGAAAATCTATTTCTTTTAGGAGACTTGTGAAGTCAACACAACTTCAGATAATCTTATTATCAGATTTAGCGCTGATGTTAAAACCCAGTTCGCTAAGGTGATAAGGATTCGTGAGGTGATAAGACCAAGTTGTCTGTTTCTTAGTTGCTCCTCTGTCTAGCAGGCGAAGGTTTCTATCCTGGAGTACGCTTTACAAACTCCGGTTCCTTGGAGGAAAGTAAGAATATTTGTAAAGTGGCCAAGCTGATGCCGGGTCCTCTCCTCCCCTGCTTTGCTCGTACAAACCTGTATCCGTTTTTCTGGAGGAGCTCTGAGAAGTGAATACCATCCTGCCTCCTGTTTTGAAAATTACTGCATCATGTATACATGTACAGTTAGTACTAGTGCTTAATTTGCTAAAGCTTTTTCTGGAATAAAGGAATTTATCTTATTCAACCTTGTTGACCTGCCTGTTCACAAGCTTATATTTTTTCCATCCAGCATTCGCAGAATTTGGGTTATTAAAGCTAAGACGCACTCTTGAAACTATGCCTTTTATATGTACTTGAAACTATGTCTTTTATATGCACAATCCGCTTGTGCCTTCCATTATTTTAAAATGAGAGGCACATAACCAACGAACCTCTCATATAGTATTAAACATGAAAGGCACATCGAAAATAAAAAGCACCTATTACAGAACGAAATTTGACAGAAGCATGGAGAGAGATTTGTGCCTCTGACACGTTTGTACCTCTGCTCGGAATTTCAGGGTTACATGCCAAATGTCAAACGCACCATGGCCTTGTGCCTCTGGAATATCGGAGACATCATGCTCTTGTGCTTCTAAAACTTTAGAGACACCATGACCATGTGCCTCTCAAATTTCAGAGGCAAAAATTTTCCCATTGCACCTCTTAAATCAGAGGCACACTTTTAAGGGTGCGTGAGAGGAGTTGGGTTGAAGTACAGGATAATCACAAACAGATATCCCAAATTAGAAGGAAAATTTTTACAAAACTTCAGAAGACGCTAGCATAAATAGAAAACAACGTAAATAAGTTACTGATAGCATAAAGTTATAATCTTTCAATGTGATCACCACCAGGAATACTGAACGACATTCATTCTGTAGAAAAGTCGTTCCACATATTTGTCAGCATGTCTGGTGTTACAGTTTAGATTATAGCAGTTATCCTCTTTTTCAGTTCAAAAATGTCAACTGATATAGACAGAAAAAAGAAAACACTTTATATTTTATGCAGCATCAAAGAACATAAGTGGAGGGAGATAAATCGGAACAACTTGGAGGCCACTGGTGAAGATCGTCTTCACATCTCTCCCACGGAAACCTATAATCAACAAACTTCATAGCTTTTCACTCAAAATGATGTGTAAAATGGAATGCTGCCTTATATTATTTTAAACAGTGGTCACCAAATAGCGGACGGAGGTCTCTAGGCAGTTTTTCCGCGAACAGTGGTGAAATTGTGTATTTCAGAAAACGATAATGTTTCATAACACAACCTCCTTATGGTTATTGCCTACTTGAACGACTTCTAATGGGTTACACGGAATGGACACAAGGACGTTTTTGTATTTCTAGTTTGTTTATTCGTTAGCATCCCTTGGCGAATTTCAGAAAAGGGTCCAGAACTCAAAACTTTAGCCATAAAAATGAGTACTATATTTGGCTCAACGTATGTATTTGAAGCATTCACAAAAATGAGCATTATTAAAAACCGGAACGCGAACATGATCCAAAATTTCAAGCAAGTTGTACAAAATAAAGCATGTCATTTTTCCCATTGAAAAGTAAACACATTGTGAGAATTCTTTCTCAATTTATATGCATTTTAAATGGAATTACGTGTATTCAAAATATAATTGAAAAGTTTCTTTTGATAATCATGCACTTTATTTCCCTACTATCCATTCTGCTGTGTAAGTAATGCAATAATGCACCTGTTTTCATAGAAAATTTTACTAAGCAAGCAGCCTTTTTGAGCAAGTAGGTTATTAGAGCAGTTGGTAACATAATCAAAACTGGCGGTAGAAGGATATATGTATATATATATATATTTCTTTTTTTTTTAAAACGGACCCGTTGAAAAATTAATTGGTGACTACTGGTTTGAAAGATATAGATTTTCAAAGTTGGGATACTCATTTGTAATTACACTGTATACTGCAATAGTGGAACGTACAACACACTGCTGAGTAACTGTAAAATTTAGACTTTCACAGGGTGCGTCGGAAAAAAATCTACACACATACTTAGAACTGTCATAGAAAATTTATTTTCCAGCCTAAAAGATAAATTTCTGGAAAAAGTAATGCTGAGCATAATTTGAAAAACACGTACGCTTTCTGATCAAACTGAATATTCCAAATAGTAGTTAAAGCAAATGTTGAAAATGTTTTCATGAACATCGAGTAGGAATCATATGAATGCGAGAAAATATACATTTTTTACTTCTCACCAATGTGTCCGATTGGATTTCTGTGTGCACAGCTTGAGTATCCTTCCGAAATGGGCCCAGGTTATGCGGTTTACGACACATAATCTTTTTCTGTGCCCCACAAGGTCTGTTGAGCAAGCAGGAAACTCAGTTGTCTAAATATAAAATTACTTTTCCAAAGAAATTTAACCTTGTAAGTAGGAAACTAATTTTTCCGTGATACTTCGAAATGTGCATACAACTTTTCTAACGCACCCTGCACTAGGAAGGATTCGCGTATAACTCAGCTCCACAAATCCAGTCTTGGTAAACACCATGCTTTACTTATCATGGTACGTTCATGTAGTAAACGTACATTGCTTTCATGCACACGCTCACATAAAGTGCGTTATTCTTTTTAAATATTATTGATATCTACTAATACTCTTTGCGACTTACTAATGACAGTTAAAACCGTAATTAAAAAATCATGTACTAAACAGAGCCCCATCTTAAACGCACATAAATTCGGCCATACGTTCTGATCCAAAATATACCGGGTGGTTATTTTTAAACTTCCCCTATAAACAACATTTTTAGCTGAAGCGAGCGAGCATATTGACACCAACTTTGGCATACTGACTGTACAGGAGATGTTCTCAAGGAAGTTTTATAAAAAGCTTGGTTCCGAAAATGTCCAGTAGGTGGCGCTATGGTGTAATCATCTCCAAAATAATCTAAATTAGTTAATAAATGCTTAACCCTTAGTTACTTAACATTAATTGTGATGTTTAGGCGTAGTTAGATAAATTTATTTAATTATTGTATGCTAGTCATTTTATGCAACTATTATTATATATATATTTTTTTTTCTCAATCTCATTTCATAATAACGACTTCGCATATTTTAAATTTTTCGAAATCTCGCAACTGTTACATTTTCATCTTCTATAGGCAATATTTAGGAATTTCTTCACTCTGTCTTCATTTTGATTTTGCTAACAGGATAACCCCCATAGTTGCCTATTTAGCATTTTTTGTGCTATGTAAATACATCGAAATCGTGGTATTTTGTTTTATTTTAGTCAGAATTCGGCTTGTAAGGGCCTGAAGAGCATAACCGATGTACAACATCTTTGTTTATTTCTATCATTTCATCCTCGTTATTTTACTGCCTTTAAGGATCTGCTACAATCGCTTTGTTAGTGATTTATAATATGTCTATCTCATTTCGCTACGTACAGTTATTTCGGTGACGATTTATCTATTCATTGGTTAATTTATTATTACCTTAATTAGAACAGAGATTCATTCCTTGATTGGTAAGTTTGGCTATTTAACTATATATGAATAAAATACTTGA
Source organism: Cheiracanthium punctorium (assembly GCA_038373885.1). Lineage (NCBI taxonomy): Eukaryota > Metazoa > Arthropoda > Arachnida > Araneae > Cheiracanthiidae > Cheiracanthium > Cheiracanthium punctorium. The sequence goes on from JAWZYV010004477.1 coordinate 662,783, forward strand.
ATAAACATATATATACATATATTAGGCGGATCTAATAATTTTGCCAGGGATTACTGCTAATGATGTAATTACAATAAATAATAAAATTCATAATGCATGTAATAATACTTTGGCTAGGGACTGTAAGATTTAGCACTAAAATTGCTAAAATCATGGTATAAGAATATTCTGTTAATCTTATGGGTAAATAATGTTACGAGATTAATAGTCTCTGTTTTATATGTTAAAGAAAGTTTAAGTCAGTTCATTAGTATATAGAAAGATGGTACAAATAAAATTGCAATTTTTCTTCAACATAACTTCAGAGTTATGCGTGTACTAGAGATGAGTTCGGGCTCAGTTTTTGAAGCCCGAACCCGCCCGAGCCCGAAATTTCAGCTAAAGACAAAACAAGAACAAAAAAAAAAACAAAAAAAAAAAAAAAAAAACCAATTACTTCATTGACAGAATGCAATAAATTTTGCCGTTTATGCAAATTAAAGAAAAATATAGTTGCAAACTCTCAATGCACTTTCTAATTCTTTATATCCATGTTTATAAAATAATGTCGGATCTCATGACTAACAAAGTAATATAAGCCGCCGTTCTGAAATACCCAAAGAGCTTCACGCACCTTCTAGGCGCCTGTGCCACTATTTTTTTTTTATATGTACTTTTATTTTCCTCATGAATCATTTTTTAAAATTTGTTGAAGGGTTATGTTCAATAAAGAAGACATTTTTCACGAGCCCGAGCCCGCACGCAGTTGTAAATTACAGAGTCCGAGCCCGGCTCGGGCTCGGGCTGAGCCCGTCTCATCTCTAGTGTGTACCACCACGACGGGAAATTTCGAATTACCAACTTTTCGACAACAGCAATCAATCGAAAATTCACTATTCCTCCGTTCTTAAAATTTTGGATTATTTTATTCTACATAAACCGCTTGTGCCATTCTAAGCATTTAAGTAGAGTAAAATATGCATTAAAATAGTTGCAAACCAAATTTATGAGATTTCAAAAGGAAATACTATGTAAAGAAATCAGTAAAAACCTTTTATTGTTATTCTCTGGCTTCATTTATTGATTTGTGCGAGATAATAAGAAACAGAACGTTGCGTATTATTATCATGAAGATAGTTTCGAATCTTAATTGCTTGAAAAAGCATGAATAAATCGATGTTTACATCGATCAAATATAATTCCACTATGATCAAAACATATTACTATGCCCTCGACATTTTCTTTCTACATAAGAATGATTCTGTTCACGCTTGTGTTCTTCCCATCCGTCATCATTAGACAACCCTCTTTATCTACGACTTCTTTCTTTGCAACCCTTATGCCGTCAGTTAGTTTTTTAACTGACCAAAATATTGTTGAAATCTGATTTTTAAGGTTAAAAATTAGTTTTTCTCAAAATATGCGTGAAAAAGGATGTTTCAAATAAATAAAAAAATAATTAAATGAATTATGAACGAAATTTTCTTGTTTATTGATGGTTTCTTTTAAATTGCTGTTCTCGGAAGGTTTTTATACGAATAAAGTAAGTAACTCTGTAATTAATTGTATTGGTATACAGGAAATACCTTTCCAAAAATATTTACTTATTACAAAAAATTAATAAACACTAAAGAACACTACATGGAATCTCATTCATTACACTTTAACAAGCATACTTTTCACGTTTTTCAGTTAGTTGCACAGTATTAAAAATTTAAAATTAGACTACACATCTCTATAACTTTATTTACATAAATAATTTGATTATGATTATTTACTCGAAATTTTATATAATTAGGATTACTCATTTAACAAGTTTTGGGTTCTTTATAAAAGACTAGGGGGACTGAAGGAAGAAAGGGAGACTGATGTAAGTAGATAAACAGTAGTTCCAGTTGAAGGAATTATCACTTTGTTTTCTTGGTTAACTGTATGAAAGTATTAGCATCTTCATATGGTAGTTATTGTTTATGTTGTATAATTGCTTAGACTAAAATTTGAGTTCTTCATTATAAGTGCACACTATCTCAATTAATTTTTGCTATAAACCTACAAAAGCAAAAAATTTGTAATAAATATAATACCATAAGCGTGTCAGAATTATGTCAAGCATTACACTTAAAAGCAAGCATAAAAAGTTCTTGGCCTATGACTGAGGATATGAATCAAACACTTACATTACAGGAGAAAGCGCATAGTAAAAAATACTTTATGAATGTTCTTCATCTAAATAATCATTCAATAATTTAGTCACTGCACCATTTTAATATCAGTAAATACTATATAATTTATTTGTGTGAAAATATTTTTATGTGAATATTTTTTGTGTGAATATTTGTGTGAATATTGCACGAAGTTATCTCTTTCCATTGACGTATATAGATTACGCAAATCCCATGTCTTGAAAATATACTTACGATGTGCATAATATTTCTGTAAAATATTTAGTGGCGTCAAACGCTCCAAGTTTGTAGTTATTAAATGCTGCATTGAACAATCATTACAATAGAATTATAGATTATCATTATGAGTGCTCGAAAAAATATTAATAAATAAAAGTAAATAAAATAAAACTTTGTTAAAAGTTCTTCAATTATGATCTTTCAAATGAATAAACTCCTGGGACGATGTTATTACAAAATGACGTTCCCTGTTTTCAGTGAAACTGTTTTTTTTCTCTTGCTAATAATACATCGATAAGAGGATGTACATTGTACATTCATAAAACTTAGTATCAAGGAATGCAGTAAACTAAGATTTATCAAATAATAATCCCCCAAAAAATTAAAGTAAAAAGCTCTGTTTGTTAACAGAGTGGACACTTGCTTTTCAACTGATTCGTTCAACAGATGTGTTGCTTTAAATATTTTGGGATATTTAGAATATTTGTTAGATACCAAATAATATGTGTAAAAGCTGAAACGTTTATTTCGACTTTATAGTTTTATTTTTTAGATTTAATGTCTGGTAACAGAGTGGACACAAGTCACCCCTTTCTTATGCAAATATCTATTGTGCTATCCAAAAAATGTCAATTATACCGGTTTTGTTAGATACTAATGCATTAAACATTTATTTAGCCAATAATTAAAAATTCAATGAAAAAAAATTTTCGTAACAATTGTTAAAAGTGAAAATTCAAATGTTTTATGAAATGACCCTTCTACTATATCGAATATTATTTCTTTAAAATGTGATCAGAGAAAATTATATAAATTGATTAATTTTTTTCAAAATTTACTATACTATTATTTAATGATAATGGAATAAATGGGCTTGTTTGTCAGGAGAGGCCAGCAGCTTGTGTTGACTTCATAAAAGGTGTCAACGACGTTGAGAAATACTGTAGATTCCCTGTTAACCGGCCTAATTCGGACTGGGGGTAAGCGGGTTAAGCGAAAATCCGGTTAAAGCGGAGAATGAAAAAAAAAATATTATTAAATGATGGAACTGCATTATAATAAATACTTATTTTATTAACAACGTTTTATGTACCAGTATGAGGAAAGTTTCAAAAACATTAGTTATTTTGTTCTGCGAAATATTCATATGCACAGTTTCGTCATTTTCTTTTTATAACATCCCACCGATGGAGGAAGCTAAGCTGATGCTTGCGGTTCTATATAGCATAAAGCCTTTTCCAGTGCTTTTAATACATCTGCATGTAATATGACAGAGGTCGGTGTCCAGAAATTTGTATTATTTTTTTTAAATTTAAGTCTAATACGACCGGTTAAAGTGGGGATCCGGTTAAACGGAGATAGAGTCTGCTGTAATTACAATATTCTTGAAGATTTTGTCTTGAATTCAAATCCTCATCAGAAGGAGAGATAGTTACCCAAATCTGTATCACTTAGAAACTGCAACAGACATCAGAGGGAACATGGTAATCCATAATTGTAGGGTGCATTTGTACCATATGTCTGTGATCCTCAGTGGTATTTGTTGATTATCGAACTAGCAGCCTTCCACATATACTAGTCCAGCATGTCAAATTCTTTCACAGTTCAGGTATACAGGCTTGTTCATTTGCCAAGAGACGCGAGTTCAAGTCATTGATTATATCGTTTCAGAGTTGTTTGCATTCTTCCCAGAACATAGAGTATGAATTTTGACATCCTCCATAAAATATTAGCGACCGCCTAAAAGATTTTTGAAATCAAGGATTTTAGAGTTTATGTAAGCTGCGCCCAAGCAAAAATATTAAAAGGATTAAAATTTCGGGAAGTAGCATTTTACTTTATAGCTATATGAATCTTAAATATGTGTCTTAAAAATCAGGACATCGAATTCTGAGTAACACAATTTACTTTTGTTTTATTTTCTAAAGAAGATTTACATATCCAAGCAATGCTCTTAATTATCAAATACACAGACAGATATATCGCACTTTTACTAAGCCTATATGATGTATTCAAATGAATTTATGTTAAGAATTTAATTTATCTTTTGTGCCGCGCTATCCAAAAGGGCAAGTAAAATTTACGTAAATGTTTACTTTGTGTCATAGTATCCAAACTAAGTGAAATGTATTCAAGTACATAGTGTGCTACAAAGAAACATTTATTCAAATTTTGCATACCCTTTTGGATAGCGTGATGCAAAAGATAAATTATTGAAATGAATTCATTTGCATACATAATATAGGAGAAGTGAAAGTATGATATATCTGACAGTGTATTTAATAATTAAAAGCATTGCCTAAATGCGTAAATCTTCTTCAGAAAATAAAGCAAAAGTAATTCCAATGGAATTTAAAAACAAATCTTATGAAGCCACACAAGGGCGTCACTCAAAATTTGATATCACTATTTTTAAAAACCATATTTAAAATTCATATAGTTATTAAGTAAAATCATGCGCCACAAACTTTTAACCCGTTAAAGTTTTTGTATGGGGATATCATTACATTTTAGGGCTAAGATCAGAAGATAACAAATTAGTTTAGTGGACAAATTTCTGAAGTTTGCTTGACACTATGTTATGTAAATAAATATACAAATCTGTTTTCATGCTGTATCAGAGTGTTTGATTAAAAAATTACAACAAGCTCTATATAAGTATAGAACAAGGGAAAACATGATATCACTTTTATGAGTCGGTTATTCAAGCATTTCTTCTTATGTATTTGGTAATTAACCTTTTTTAAAAAAGCGTATGAAAAATCATCCGTCTTTGGAGGCGCCGTGTATTTAATTTCTTTTTGGTATTTTTTCAAACTGCTGTTTTTTCCTAGATACCTTTTTTAAAAAAGATATTTGATAATATACCATATCCTATAAAATAAATAAACAAATAAACAAATAAACTGGAAAAACTAAAATAAATACGTAACACCTAAATTTCCATTTTCTAATATGATATCGCTAAATTTTTCATTGTATATAAAATAAACCTTTTTTTTAACGATATAAAAATTATGATTAAAATTATTCATGTCTAGATAAACACGATATTTAAAAATAAAGGATAGTGCAATTTATTATACTGTAAGATATTTTTTGTTATTTGATATTTTTTATGATTAATTTTATATTTCGAATAATATTCAGCCATAAAATCAAATCCCTGATGAAATCGCAAATCAAATATTGCCTTATTCAATAATTTTCTGTAATACCACTAGACGGCGACTGCACTGCTAGGGAAATTATTTGAGAATGAAACTAAACATCGTATTTTCAGTATGGCGTGAGAACTCCTTTCTCCGTGCCGGGGACATAACAGACCCGCAAACAGCAATTCTTGCCTTTTGGATAACAGATGAGGCTTCTGTGAAGTATTTCTTTGATTAAAAGTAGAAGAGTCAGGAAGAATGTTTTGCATTTACCGACAGCAGTAAAACAGCAACCAACAGCGGTGTATTCGTACATTCGTATCGTACCGTGCCTAACCACCACTCATTTGAAGTTGTTTTCAGCAGTAATGCGAGACTTAAATAGTACCATTTTTAAACTGGATTAAGTAAAAACTTAAAAAAAAAAAAAAAAAAAAAACGAGTTTTTCTAACTAAATGGAAGAAGTTACTCTCCGATTTTAGCACCGATTAAAATTATACATTAGTTTTTTAAGCAATCGTTAGAGCGGATTTCGAGAAAAAAGTAGGACACCAAAAATTTCACAAACTACTTGTATATAGAAGAGCCGCTGTTGGTTGGACGGTTGGTTGTCTTTTCTATGATTACACAGGAGGCATTAGTGCAAGATGATAGTCTGAATTCTTATCCTTGCTTTTAATAGTATGACGTCTTAATTACCGCTATGCCACAGTTAAGCCTTAATAAATTTTGAAGAGACATTTGGCTTGGATTTAAACTAAGTAAAGCTTTTAAAAACGTCAAATAATAAGCCTTACTTGTTAAAACTGAGCTGACAGTTTCGATGACAAATATTATTTTTTTTACGCTTTGCAGAAAAAGTTTAGCTTCGATTGATATTAACTTGCTTCTGAGTTCTAAAAAACCAGAACGACTATATTTTTAAGAACTCATAATTTCTTTTGTTATCGACTCTCTAATTTAAAAATAATATGAATAATTTAATATTTAATTGGAAGCGGAGCGAAAAATATCGACCTAAAAATAGATACTAATTTAGATATAAATAATTTATTAAAAATATTAAAATTGGCTTTGTAGCCTAATTAGGTAAACATGCATATTTCAGATACGTTTAAAATTAACTTAGAACTGACTTAAAGGGAAAAAATACAGTATTTGTAAGTTAAAGAAATGTGTTTTAAAAGTAACATATTTTTATATTCTTTAAAATGTTCAAAACTGAATTATTTTAAGTACATAATATTCAAGGACGTTTTACTTGAAGTACATAAAATCACATAATGATAAAAAGTTTTTTTTCAAAAGAAAACCTCTAAATTCCTTTTTAAGAATTTCACAAGCAAAGAAATTAGAAATAAAAAACAACCATGTGTACTCAAAACCATAGTTTTTAGTGCGCTTTTGCAGTAAAGTTTTTTTAAGGGTATATACTCTGAAGATAATCAAAATTTCCATCATGCTCTACAGATTCTTTTATTAAAAACAGTTCAAAAGTTGTTCCATGGTTTATTAAAGCGAAATTTTAAAACTGAAAACTTTATGTAAATGCTTGAATATTAAGTGGAAAAGTGAATAAGAATGCTATTAATTTAACGGTCTAAAAGTAAGTAAAAGTTGAAGTGGAAGATATAAAACTTTAACGATGCCATGCATTTTACTCTGTACTTATGTAAGAAGTAAATTTTTAACGTATTTTGAAGCACTTTGGGAAATACATTAAGTTTTTACTGCATATGAAGCTTCTGAATACAAATATAATTTTTTTAGAGTTTCTTTGAACGAATCAAAGTATTTAGACCAGTACGAAAGTATTACATTTTCAATCTTATTAAATTCAAATAAATCTATTTTGATTATGTTGATTTAAGTCTGCACTTTTCAAACTTAAAATTAGTACATTGAAGGTTAAAAGTGAGTTTGTTAGAAAGTTAAACAGACTTGCATACATAAAAGAAATAGAAAATGGAATGCTTTATGCATCACTTAGTACACCGTCGCAATACAGTGTCTGAGAAAATAAAAAAAATCTAAAATTTTTATTTCCAAGGATTTTTCTGATTTCTTTCGGTAAAAATTAAAATGTATGAAATTTGAAGTGTCTACATTTAAGGTTTCCTCTAGGGCAGGGGTAGCGAACCAATGGCACGGGTGCCATTGATGGCACCCGACACAATATTTTTGGGTACGCCAACGATCAAAACGGTTTACATTTTAATTAAAAATAACAAAGTTTACTATGAATATCACGATCGAAGGATCACTAAGTCAAAATCAATAAGTCAAAATTATTTGACGTCACGGCTATGGCTCTTTAGAAAAAAAGGCACTTTGATCCATAAAGATTCGCCACCTCTGCTCTAGGGATTAAAGTTTCCAAAAAAAAAAATGAATAAAATACATATAATCTTTTCAGTTCTTCTCAATTTTTTATAAATATTTTCATTTAACTTAAAAAATAACTTTTAAATCGTTATACTTCCGAAAGTTTTATCTCTACACTCTAATATACTTCATATCAAGTTTAATTATCGAAATATAGTTAATTAATTCTGAAACTGAATATGCGTGTATGCAAGAACATTCATACCAAAACAAAGGTGTCAGCATTTGTTTAAGTTGCACTAAATATAAGAAAGTAAAGTAAATTTATCTTAATTTCATTTAATAAATATTCAAGCAAGCTTAACTTCAGGAATATCTGAATATAAGGAGGCATAAACACATAACAGTTAGGGGTACCAAATATGCCTGACAGGACTGGTAAAGCGCAGACAGATGATTTTTTTTAATTTACGCAGACATGGTATGCATGCAAAAATGTGATTAGTCTTTAACAAAATTGCATCAAGTATAAATAAACAGCACATGTGTAAGACAAAGAACTCCCTGGGAAAAAAAAAACTACTCCACCTGATTTGTGCACCATTTGTTGAGTTTTGTGTCGATCAAATCTGCAGTACGGAGGTCTATTTACGGATAAATTTCATGGCCACATAATTTAGGTCCTAAACAGTTTCATTCACAATGGAAAAACTCTTTCCAACAAGTTAGATAACTTCAAGAATGTATGACTTAATGAGAAAAAGCCGAAATATTTAAATGAGGAAGTTATTAAGTTCTTACAACTTGTTTTTTGAGCAAAAACTAAGAGACTCTTTCCGCTTGGAGACTACAAGGAGAGTGCGGAGGCACATGAATAAGCAAGGTGGAAGTCGGCAATAATATATGGTACAAAATTGTACGGATTTAGTAAACGGGTTAGTGTACGGATTTAGTGTTCTGAGTTATGATCCAGAAAAAGTTGAAACACTGCAGAAGATATGCATTTTTAATTCTATTACTTACACATTTTATGCTGTTTGAAAAGCTTCAAAAGCTGCAGACAATCTAGAGAGTAATATTAAGCTTGGTAATAGTTTAAACATCTTCAAAGCTATCGATACTGAGGTTTCTTAAGCCACTCTGGAACTCAAAAGTGGACACTTATGGTATTTAGTTAAGAAGACTCTCTTTTAAAAAAACATATTTATGAAGCTGAGAAGAGGTTAATCTCATTGTTAAAATTCAAGATTGAAGCAGTAGCACTACAACAGGACATTGCTGTTTTCTGAAATTTAAACTCTGGACCGTAATTATTTTACGAGTAGAATCCGATTCTTGTCTAAGTTTTGAAATATATTTCAACAGAATGGATCATGGCTAAAAAAATTTCATCAACATGGAAAGATAAAGCCGAATACAATATTATACAGTTATGTGTAACAACTTAAGTTCTGAATTATGTCGAGGATCGCGGGAAATCAAGCTAGTTCAAAATTTTTCAGAAAAGTAATATTAATAAATAAGAACACAGATCATGCTTGCTGCATCATTTGACCAGTCCGGAATTCATTACCGACATTCACCTAAACACTTGTATCGTTTTAGGGAAGAGGCTATATGTCTGGCTTTACTAGTAATACAATGGAATTTAATTTACATGTAAATGCAATAACAATAAATTAAAGGTGAGTACAGGTGTGATGTAGATCACATATTAATTTATCAATTCTCAATTACTTTATATCTTAAATTTAATATTCAAAATCAGGCATTGTAAATTATTTTTCTGTTATCAATCATCAAAACGCATGTTAATAATTTTAAACTAGCCAAAGCAATAACAGCATTACACAAATAAAAAAGAAGAAGATTTCCCTCTGTTTTTGGATTCTCTTACCCAATTTGAAATTTTTAGGAAACTAAATTTTCGTAATTAACGAGCCCTCTACGCCCAGTTGTTGAGACGAGATTTAGTTTCCGACCTGTGCGTTGCACGCATCATTTTCTGAGTATTTTATTGCAAAATATGCAAGAGTGCCGTTACAAGTATTTAAAAAATGTAAACATATTTCTTGCCAGTAAACGGTTAAGTCTGATTATTTTATATTGGAAAATGTGCCCAGTATGCAGGTCAAGTTTAACAGCCGAATAAAACTGTGCTGGGGCGAATTTTGCAACTATACTTCAAATGGGAAAACTCTGGCAATATATCTTGGCTGTAATTGTTTATTGCAAACGCGCCATTTTTTGCATATTCTATTTACAGCATAGATATTGCAGAAGGTATTGCAGACATTGATGCTTCTGGTAGTGTTCCTTCTACAAGACCATTCTGGAACAAGGGATTGCGATTCGATTGTCATTTTCCGTAAGATGTTTTTTCAATGGTATCGTTTCCTGAGGATCATAACGGATGCTGGTACTGAGTGTAAGGGATGGTTTAATGAACGGCATTTTGGCCAATGATTGTTCAGTCTTACGGGAAATAGTGAAGTCCATATAAGTTGCACTGACATGTGCATGGACATTGCAACACTCTCTAACTACTACTATAGCAACGTTTATTATTTTAGAAGTGTAGGATCCGCTGTTTTCTTTTTATAATCTTTTTAAAGATTTTATTACATTATAAATCTGTAAAAAAGGAACATTTTAGAAGTAACCGTTTTATAAATGGTTATTTAGATGACTTTAATAAGCAATAAATACATTTTTAATGCAATATGACTAGCTGATATAGGTCGGCGAACATTGACTAGAAATGTGTTGGAAAACGTGCCCGAGTGCTGTTGGAAAACCTGCTCCATCACCATATTGAATTTTTTGCACTATCTCAACGAGTAGTGCTATAAGCTATTCCAAAACAAACTCATAGCTGCGCGAAGAAATAAACTTTTTTTAGTACATGCAATGTCAAACATTAAAAGTAATAATAGTACGTTAATTTTAAGTTACAATAAAGACCTGAAAGTTTACTTGTGAAATTAAGTTAAATGTGTAAAAAATGTTAAATGGGTAAAAAGTTAAATGTATATAAAAAAAGAAAACAGCTCTTCCAACTGTGTAACAATAGCTACTGAACTGAAACGTCCGTAGATGATGTATGCCGTGTTAATAATTCAGGTAAGCTTTTAGCGTCTGGCATCATCTAAAGATTCATTTCGAAACTGAAGAGAGTTGGAAAAGTAGTGCTGATCTCCCTTATATTAAACATGAGTATAAAGACTGTGCTGTACATATATTTTATCCTGTATTTCATCCAATAATACAGATATACTGGTATTCGTTACGTAGATAATTTTCTGCAAAATGCATTTTAAGTGTATATATTTGCATTATTTTTCTATTTAACAATAAAGCTTATCCGTTTACCGCTCATGCTTAATTTCATTTACGATTTTATGATTACATATATTGCAAATTATCTTTGAAGTAATATATTACTTATAAGTGAGAACTTTGTTTTAAAAAAATGGGTTGCTATTTTAATTTGTAAACAAACTTATAACTTAATTTTGTGTTATATTTTTGTTAAATATTTATTTCAGAAAAATAGAATGATTTTTTGTTTTTACTGAACGTTATTTAAGAATTAATAGACATGCAATTATGTTTGATTTGTGAATAATTTACTTCTACTTTAAAAATAAATTTAAAATAAAATAGAAATTTGTGAGATAATTTACAGACACAATTTCTCAACTCATTTTTCTTTATGCATTCCGAAAATCTAGGTCAAACTATATCTGACACCAGATTACGCCATTTTCAGTATAATTAATTATAAGTTATCTGCATTTTAAACGAATAATCGAAACCCATTTTGATGTCACGGGGGTGATTGATTTTTGTAAAACTAACCATAGAGCTGAAGCTGCAGGCAGGCAATTTTGTTCGCTAATTTCGGATCTATCATAATCTATCTGGGAGATAGGGACATTTAGATCAATGATCAGAAACGATATAAATGATATGTCACTCCCATCTTTGGCACTGTGTGTTCCTCTGTTCAATGGGACACCATGCATTAAAGGGCTCCATAATTGCGGCAATCAATCATTGTTGCTAAATTTCTGTACAAACAGAACACCAGCAAGCTATCATCTAACAATGCTTATTAGGTTAAGGAATGAATTTCAGTATCTGCAAGGATTTAAGGAAAAGAAAAAAGTTATGAAAAGTTGCTTCCTAGTTTTAAAATGTGTAATTTGCGCCACTTAAAACGGTTTTTTGAAAAATTATTGAGTGATTTTTGTGCCTGAAGATGGGGAAAAGGTTCTGTATTCACAAGCACCAAGAAGAAAACTGCTGTCTGGGAAAGCGAAATATTGTGAAATTATAAAAATTTAATAGTCATATATAATTATAATTACAAGTTTTTAATTCACATGTCTGGAAATCCAGATTTTTTGACGGGATTTTGTTTTAGGTAGATTTAGTTTGCGAAATTATTTCTGATATGGATATAAATCAACTATATTAAATGAAAGAAAATAGCGAATCATTAATTAGAATTCAAAGTTATGCCCCGTAACAGTAACAAAATATCCTGAATTAATCCGACATCAGATGAAGCATTTAATTCTGGGTGTAGTTTTGGATCTCAACATTTTCTGAAAAGGTTATTTATTAATTTTTCATTCGTGCTAAACTTTAGGTAAGTAAAAAGCAGTTTTCATTTTAGTGATGGTTGTGACCCAAGAAATAAGACTGTCTTGTGTTGCATAGCAACGACGAATCTGTGTCTTGTCTTGTGTTGGATCCATCACTACTTCTGCCCCAACGAAATATTTCTTATTTGTACTAACGAAAACTACACTCAATGTATTTCGCCTTTGTCCACTTAGAATAAATAGAAGTTTCATATGCTTATTTTAATATGATAGTCTCTATAGTGATAGAATTCATTTTTCCCACTTCTTAAATTCGACATTCAAACGAAAACTGAAGTAATTTTGAGAGATCTCAAATTTTGAAAATTAAAATCCATAAAAATCCACATATATAACTTTAACTTACTAGCGCTTTAAAAATACTCATACTTTTAATGCTACAATAGCTATTGAGTATTTTATTTCCTTCGCATGAGTGGCAACAGATCTTTCAGTTATTCTGTAACTGCACATGCGCAACACAAGCTTATCATCCGAAGCAGATGTAGTGGCGTCTGTTAGTTTTGAACAATTCCGAGACGTTTCGAAAACATTAGCATCGTAAATGATACATATCCTTAAATTTTTCATCCATGTTATGTCCAATATTTCTCTTATATGATTTTGTTCTTAGTTTTAGTATGTTTTGAAACATTTCTATTTGTAATATTTTTTAGTGTTAAGGAATAATTTTACTCTCACCCAGCATGATGAAAGTATGTTACTGCATCTAAAATGTGCTTTGATCTATGAAATTCCAGGAACCACAGTGTATTCCATTTCTTTTGTGTACACCTGCAACACAGCAAAACACGCTGCATACTTTTTTGTAAGAGTTTACTAATACTTACCAATTGCATGCATAAATTTCGTAGAAATTGTTTCATATTTACTCCTAAACTGAGTAAGAATTGAAAGATAATCAAAGAAAGAGCCATATCAGAAAGAAGAAAAAGGATTATTCAGCTTTATTTTAAAGTTATAAAATGAAGTTTAATAATGTCATTTTATAAATAAGTTTTTATTCTATTAAAAATTTTTACGATAAAATTTTATGATTTTGAATTAAATGAGAATGCATTTGTATAAATGCTACTATTGTAACTTATTTTGAGAAAGGTAAAATTTTAAAGTAAGATAGTTTTATATGATCAAGAGGGTCGTACTTTAAAAACCGTAGTTGAAACAACACAAAACCTTTTTTAAAACTCAAACTGTATTTCTCTGTATGCGAATGAAATTGCACGGAATATCCTTGATGATTTAATTAACATTTGAATTTATGGCGCAGCAAACTTCGACTTTCTTTATGAGATAAAAATTCTAGACAACTACTGCGAAATTTATGAAACCGTAAAATTTAAAGCCCAGACACTTTCATCTTGCACGCTAAACTAACTTAAGCTAGCAAAAACACATGTTACTTTTTATGAACAATGAATTTGCTTTGTACGAATGTTAAGTTAGTATTCAAAGGCGTTTGTGCATGGAGGTCTTTTTTATAAACAAATGCATTTGGTATCAATGTTTGGAAAATGGAAATTGTATTCAGTCAAAGTATATTTGTTTTCACTAGATTTTAGTCAAATTTCAAGAATTTATGTAATCTTCTTAAGGGAATCCCAAAAATTTTGTTTATTAAAAGCCCTTTCAATATCGCTGCTCTGAACATTGAGAGTGGAATCTGATCTCCGCGTTCTCCGGATCTAATCCCATATAGCATGTGCGTGTGTGGAGTATTCTCGAAAAGATATTATCTTTCAGAAAACAACGTCCAATTTTTATTTTTTTTAAAGGCAAAGCTGCATGAGTGCTAGCTTTCATTTTTATGATTACATCTTTACAATATAATTGAAATATCAGAATCCATTATTTGCATGAAAATTACATTTAGACTTATTTTATGACTGAAATTTAGTTTTCTCCCGAAAATGAAAGAAGTGATTAGCGGTAACATGCACATTAAGTTTTATTAATATATAATATTTTTCTTCTAATTAAATTAACCAATATTTCTCAACAATATTATTTTAGGCATGTATAACTTTTAACTACACGTAGAGGCTTGCTTGTAGCCTAAATTCGGTCAAGGAGTCACATAAAAATCTGCACGTGGAGGTAATATAAAAATATTACAAGAGTGTTGAAAAAATGTATAAACAGAGCATACTCTTTTACTTAACATATTACTGAGTTATAAACATGGTTTTAATTATTTTATAAGAAAAGTAACTAAAAATTAAAAAAAAAAATTTAGTAATTCAAAAGGTGCATTATTTGCATGTCTCTTCCATGGTTCCATTACCAAGTGTGATCACTAAGTAAAAACTGTAAATTTTTCTTTCTCTATACAACAAATCTCTATACAAAATTAAACTACCTTTGAAGTAAGAAGTCTTCCGAACACATATCTACACCCACTGAGCTGAATATGGCGCAAAGCATATTCGTATGTGTTTTTCAGATCTTAAAATTGCAAAGTACTTCCAATACACTTTAATGTATAATTTTCGTAAATTTTCTTACGAAGGCATACCATCTACACTAGAATAAAAAAATAACTTTTTCATTGTTCGTGTTTTGTTATTGTAGCTTTGCAATTTTACACCAAGTACATGCCGCAGATGAAATATAGCCTTGTCTTTCAAACTAAAATTTAGTCGATTGTTATGAGCACCATTACTTTTCTCGTTTGATACCTTTTGAAGTCTAACGTCAAATATACTCTTCCGCAAAGATACTTTTCAAAAGATATATTCTTGCTATAAATCAAAAATACAAAATATATTGCACTGAAGTTTAGATAAGATGGCTCTGTTTTTGTGGTGGGAAAGGCTAAGAGCATTTTGTCAGTCCGAGAGGATAAGGATTTTTAACTTCTTTAGGAGCTGTAATAAATTTGAAACAAGATTTTTAAAATGATTACTAAAATAAATAATTTCCTTTGCGGATTTTAGTTGCTTTTTCAAGAGTTGATAACTGTTACTTAATCATTTTAATGGCAAAGTGTTATTTTAATCTGGTATTCTTGTTTCATGTAAAAGATTATTTAAAACACACTTTTTATTACTAATTTTATTATTAGTGCTATTTAATATTAATCACAGTTCCTGATAAATAAACAAATATTTTAAAATATTTTTTTAAATTTTTTATAGAATGTCCATTTTTCTTTTGGTCATAAAATACAGTCTTTATTTCCGTACAAAAAGTTGTTTTTCTAAAAGTGAAAATTAAATGTGAAAAAATTTCTTCCCCTCTTTGATTGATCAGTTGGTCAATTGTTCGATAAATTGAAAAGTTTACATGTCTCACCTAATTTCTACTCTTCCAAAAACACTTTTAAAACATTTAAAAATGGTCTGAAAACTCGTTAAAATGTTTCTCATGGACTAATGTCATAACTTATTACTTTTGTTGAGCTGTTGAAATGTTATTTAAAATTCTGGTTAAGATTTTCGGAATTCATCGAAAATTTAAATAATTCAGGTTTGATTGCGGAAAAATGACAAGAATTCTCTGTCTAAGAGGGACGCCTTATGCAGACGACTTTCTAAGGGAGGATTCCAACGAGCATTCACGTTACATCTGGAGAAAACGCCACAAACTCCAGGCCATTAGATTAATAGGCGAGCGACGGAATAGAATCTTTGACTTGCACACTTCAGCCATCTCCCAATGTTCAGTCTCAACCCCTCGGCTACTGAAAGACGTAAAAGGACAGATGCTTTCCTCTTTATTTTATTTGATCTCGTATCGGAATGAAATTCCTAATTGATCTGTCTAATGGTGTAGATTTGTTACTTGACTCGAAAAAAACGTTGGAAATGCTTTTGTTAAAATTTCATATGTATTTCCAGTGAACACAAATGAAAGCAAATTCAATAACGGACTTTGCACTGAACATAGGGGCATAAGGAATGGTAGAGTACGTGTGTTCTAGGTGGTACAAATGGCCCACTTTCTTCGTCAATGGTGGGAAAAAGATTTGCTTCGGTTGGTGTTTAAGACAAATATATATTAGGGGTACCTGTATATAGGGGGTGCCTTGCGTGGGGTACTTTTTAAGGAGCTCTAACGCGTCCTCACTTTACTTCTAGAGAATACTGCCCCAAGTTTCATACTGTCAGATCGACATAAGCGTGGGGGATAAACCGTAAAGAACCCTGAACCCTAGTTTAACGTTGGATGAAGGTTAAAAAGAAGACTGTACCTTCAAACTTCAGCCATCTACCATATTCCGAAGCCTCACCATGACACAGTGGTTATGCTACTGAAAATGGTAGGTGGCCGAAGTGTGAAGGTCCCAGGTGCGGGTCCCATCGCGCGGCTGTCGATCTAACGGTCTGGAGTTTTGGTAGGTTTTCTCCAGATGTAACGTGAATACCCGTTAGAACCCCTTGCCCTCCTACCAAGGCACCCCCCGCCCTGGCAGATCGCTGTAGTGTAGAGTTGCCATAATCACACACAGCACAACACACTACCATATTCAGTGCCTTATCCACTTGACCATGGTGGGACCCAGTAGCAATAAGGAGAAGTACGAATTATCTCTGAAAGTTGTGAATTTTTGGAACTCTCAAAACGTAGGTAATGTTCTGTTTTTTTATGCATGAGCGTTATTTACAAAGCGTTTTAATAGTTTTGAATGTTAAATATTTTGATCGATTACAAGCATCGATTTTTTGAGTACTTTTATTACAACTGAAAGCAGTTAAAATAACGTTTCATAATTAGTTTTTCTATTTTTAAGTATTTGTATGCGTTGTTTAAAAATTAAACAGAAAAAAGAACGAGTCAAAAGTAAATAATGTCAATATTCCACGAGAAAATTTTCTTTGCAGGTAAAATTTGTACCATAGTTATTTTAATTATCTAGGACAGCTCTTGTCAGATACAGTATTATTTTAATTAAAAAAATATGTATAAACATCGTTTTCATTTAATGAAGGTTAAATTACATCACGAAATTCACACCACAAACGTCTGTATTTGTTAATATGCAAATAAAAGCAATTATTTTGAAATGCTTGAAAGAATATTCAATTAACGTTTTTGAAGTTTAATTATTTTAAATTAAGTATTTATTTTTTTTTATAAAGTACGGCAGCAGCATTCATTTTATATACGATTCAGTTATTTTCATTTTAAGATTACTAGCACTAAAAGGGAATAATTTATAAAATTTCTTTCTACCGTAACATTTAAACAAATTTAAGATGTGTGTAAAAATATGAGTCTTAATAAAATTGTTTTCATTTCAATTTTTGTTTTACGCCGATATCCTTATACTTCACTAAGAATTGCATTTTAATTAACGATAGTAAATGTTTGTACTGACTTTGAAATTATTTCAATATTAACCCTTTATAAAGCGATTTATTAATGATAAAAATAAAGTTTATATCCATATATAATGTTGCATGCAGATTAAAACATGCAAAATTATTGTGTCAGTAGGGGAAACTCTTGTACCTAGGGCCAGCTATTATCAAATGGCAATATTTTTACTTGTAAGTAACTTACAATAATAAAAATAGTTTTTATACATTAAGTTCTTTATTCTCTTTAAATAAAAATCACTTCAAGTATCGAAACAAAAAAATTGGAAATGATACTGAAAATTTAAAAAAAATTACAAATGGCCCTAGGTACAATAATACTATTGTACCTAGGGCCAGTTATTTTCAAAAACCGAAATTCTTGTTTACAATATAAAAAAAAACAATTTGTATGTATTATTTCTTTTGTGCACAGTTTCTAAAATCTTTGTAAGGAAGAAATGTTTATTATTCCACGCTTGATTCGCAAAACTGACACCAAAAGTACGTAAAAAGCATTGGCATTCAGAGCCTCCAACAGTTTTTGGTTAAGGCAATTTAAATATAACATTGTTGATAACGTAAGTTGTATCACTGTGATACAAAAAATTATTCGAATCCTTAGAGTCGTTTCAGGTATTTAACAGTATACTGATCATCTGTAACGTCAACTACTTCTTCTATGTAAAAATGCTTTAGTTTTTTCCCATCTAATTTTGTCAAACAGAAATCTCCCTTTTCAAGTTCATCACTGGACCTTTCATCAGCTATTGGCGAATCTGTGCTGCTTGCAGAATCTGAAGAGTCCATTTCAAGTGATTCCTCAGGTGTATCAGTGAGAATTCTACACTTCCCAGGTTTTTATCCACCTCTTCTGGCAGCACGAGGTTTAGCCTTAAGAAAAGGACGCACTTGTTCAGGTGTTACAGATTGGGTTGATTCACTGTTTGATGTGGAAGGCTGACAATTAACAAATGCGTCCGTTTTTTCTGTAACCGTTGCATTATCAATAGGTCTGCTCACAGCCAGACTCTCAAGAGTTGATTCATCTGTAGTTATTGTGGGCCTGTCTGTTACGTAGGAACTCAAATATTCATCCTCACGAAATATATTCTCATCAACTGGCCATATGCCTGATACTCTAAAACCGGACTGGATATTTGTAGGGGAAAAGCTAAGGGATATGCTTTGCTAACATTCTCACCCACTTCATAAATTATAAGAGGTTTACCTGGATTTGTTTGCATCCAGTTACTGCAGGCTACATTGTAATATTTTTTAAAGAGCCCAAATACACCTCTGTCTAATGACTGTAATTTATGATTAGTATGAGGCGGTATTGTCAGTAATACCATGCTATTTTCTTTTGCTAAGTTGATGGCATGATTGAAAAAAAGGGAACAAATTTTAAATATTAGATTTGTGCTATAAAATTATCTTCCTCATCCCCATTTTTATAAAAAGTTAACAGCACAAACAATAATATTTGTACCTAGGGCCATGACCCTAGGTACAAGACAAGATATGGCCCTTGGTACAAGATGCTGTTCTTTTTGGCAAAATGGCTTCAACAGCCAAAAATCTGCAAAAACCAAAATTTCTTTGCGCTTTATTTTTCCCTTTAATGATTACAAAAAATTATCTGCTATACATTAAAACATAAGTTTTCACTTACTTTCACAAAATAAGACTTCAGTTGATGTGAAAAAATTTAGTTTTGATCATCAACTATATTATTTAACTATAGCTTCTTCTTCCTTTCATTAAAAATAGCTGCTATGATTTGAAACAGTGTTGCCACTCACTCCAATGAGTAAAAATGCTGTAAAATAAAAATTACTTAAATAAAGCATGGTGGCCCTAGGTACATGATGGCCCTAGGTACAAGAGTTTCCCCTATTGACATTTCATTTTACATGGCGGAAAATATTTTGCCTCCGTCCATAATGCTCTGAAAAATATCTTTCCATTATCCGATAAGTACTATTTTATGAGAGTGTTACAAAAAATTTGCTTACTTTGTGAAAACAAACAACAGTAATTTGGTTGTTTAGTGACTTTTAAAGCTTCGAGAAAATTAATTCAGCTAAGCTTTTTACAATTTGTGAAACATGGTAAGTCAGTACAAACTTAGTAGTGCTTTGCATCGCACGCAAGAGCACTGTATAAGTTATACATTAAACTTCTGTAGATCTTTTATTTTGTTCTAAGTTTATCATCGAATTTTTTAATACAGTAAGAATAACAAACATGGTAGTCAGTCATTAACTAGATCACCCAAATATAGAGTAATTCGAGGAGCGATGCAATTTGGAGAACTATAGTAAATGCTTGTACTGACTTTAATGATGCAATTTGGAGAAAGACGCAAGTTTATTAATAGCACTTTCATATTAAAATAAATAAAAATTTTGTGAAAAAAATACACATAAAAATTTACTAATAAGATGTTACGATCGTTTCGACCAAAAATTCTTTCGGTCTTCATTAGACAAACCCTTCGACTCCCAGAGCAAAGGGAACTGAAAAAGATAAACAAACTAGCATGTTGGCAGAAGTAAACAAGAAAAGGCGAACAAAACCATGGAGAGAGAAAAAAGGGGAAGGGATAAATAGAATTAATTATCTTATGTGAAGCCCTGTATGTTGCTAAAAAAAATTGTATTTTTATTTTTTGTGTATATTTGTGTGTTCTTTTTAGCTTTTTATTTTCTTCTTCTTATTTATTTATGCATTTTTGTTTGTCCTTATTTTCTTTTCTTTTTATCCCTTCCCCTTTTTGCCCTCTCCATGGTTTTGTTCGCCTTTTCTTGTTTCCTTGTGGCAACACGCTTGTTTGTTTATCTTTTTCAGTTCCCTCTGTTCTGTGAGTCGAAGGTCTTTCTGATGAAGACCGAAAGAATTTTTTGGTCAAAACGATCGTAAAATCTTACTAGTAACTTTTTATGTGTGCTTTTTTCACAAAGTTTTTATATATTTTAATATTTAACACCAGTATTTGGAGTGTTTTTTCATAATACTTTCATGTGCCAGTAGACTTCAATACTGACACTACAGGAGTCAGGAGTCTTGTTCCAATGTGCCCGTGGATTGTACATTTATCTTAATTTATCACCATTAATTGCCGTTACTTTTGGATAGACAGAACATTTAAACTGGCGAGTAAAGCCCTTATAATATTATGTTGCTCAATATTTTATTTTAATTGAATTTTAATTGAATATTTTATTTTAATTCTAATTGAATATCATATTTTATTTTAATTGAAATTTAAGATATGTGAGCGAGTCCTGCAAGAGTCAGTCTTTCTGTAACACATAACAGGGGAAGCAGAAGCAGATATAACGTTGCAGGAATACGAAAATAAGGATGTGTGGCATCGTAACCCTATACTTGGAGGAAGACCCAACAAGGTTCAGAAATAAATTAAATGATATTTAAATGGCTCACACCATATCTCGCCGACTGGCCGTTCCCACGCTCTACCCCCCTCCTGGTAAATTTCCCGTGAAGGGAAAACTACTGGTCAACACTTCTTGGACTACCACTTCGGGTCGCTGACTTCTTATCTTAAAAATTTAACCAAACTTTTTTCCTGTTCAAACTTCCCTCCTATGGTTGTCTAGGGGTTTGTTTGGTTGTAGAATATAACAGTGGGATGAACCCGACTACGTGCTGTACAGAATTTGTTGACTTGCCTGATATTGATGTGGAAGTGTTCGATTTTGTTAGAAAATGGATGAAATATCTTTTTTGTGAAATCAATGAGGAAATTTAGTGAAGCACAAGAATTTTCTTTTCCTAATAGAGGAAAAAAAAATACGGTCAAATAAAGGACAAGTAAGCATTTCTTTTTTCCTCGTTGATACACACAAACATAGGCGCACCGACGGAAGGGGCTATGGGGTCTCAAGCTCCCCCCTAAAAGTGGAAAGTTAGAAGTGAAAAACTTTGAAAATTTTCACAAATGAATTATTATTATTATTATTATTTATTGTCTTCAAATTATTTGTCAGTTATTATTAAGTATTTTTAACCAGTAAATTTTCTAAAGTACCAAAAAAGACGTTAGTTTTTAAAGAAAACTGTTAAACTCGGTTACAACAGCACTGAAAAGATCAGATAATTATTTATGAATCTATAATGAGTTATTGCTTGTGGGCTTGTGTTTTATGGGCAAATCAAGTGGTGCAGAATGTTGTGACGTTATAAGAGAGTTTTAATTAAAATCGATCTCACTATAACCGAGTTCAGCTATAAAAACATACACCCAGTAGTATTTTTAGCTCAGCCCCCTAAAATCTTGGGTGCGCCGCTGTACAAGCGAGACTGTTGTCAAGTGACTTTCCCTTCTCGGGCAATATATCCTCATAGTATATCACAGTATATCACAGAGGGAGGGGGTAAATTGTGTGGGGAGAACCATTGGAACAAATCCCTTAGAAACGAAAGAGGGAAGTTTGAACAGGGAAAACAGGAGGGGTGGAAATCTTTTAAGTTAGAGTATCGGCGAGATGTGGGGGACACCATTTAAATTTTATTTTAAATTTTATGTTCTTTATATTATAATATAAAATATAAATGGAATTAATAAGTATGATGCTATAATAACTACCATTTTTTAATAGTTAACACATTATTTATTATATTTGTATAATATTTTACATTGAGTATAAAATATGCGTTTTACAGTTTTACATACCTTCTAATGCTTATTTTGGGTTTAAGCTAAAAAAAGTCTCAGTTGTGATTGGATTCAGAGCCTCAAAAGGAAGAAATGATAAGACTGCAATGGTGATTATTTGAACTGAATAAAATATTGTGCAGGTTAACATTCAAATTTGTACCTTTATTAGTTTTAGCAAAGTAATTTGCGAATAAAAAATAGTACAGCTAACAGATTTGTTTATTTTTCTGTAATTACTGTTAATACCCCGATAATGTTCAAAAGTTTGCCTAATTTTTCCTATTTACTGCGGTATTGCATATTAATTCATAACTTATTTTCCATGTATCTTTTAACAACTTCAAACTTTTCTTTTCTTTGTTTTATATTGTACTTGTACCCGGTTGGATTTTTTTTTTTTCAGTATCTTACAACTACTCTAAAAGTTACATTTTACCTTGTAAATTTCAGAATTATTTTTTAATGTTTTATTAAAAATATATGAATTATGAATAAGTAATAATATTATATATTGCTTAACTGCAATTTTGAATTTTCTTCTCAAGATCAACTGTAATCTTTGCTCTTTTCACTTACCTGTTTTCTTTTCATTTTATAAACTGAAGCACCCCTTTCTTTAATTATTTGTTACATTATTGCAATGTGTAGAATTTATTCTTTACCCTAGTAGCACAACTAGTTCAAAAAACGTTCAAGCTACGTTGGAAACACGTTTTATGACGTTAAAAAACGTGTTTTAAACGTCCTTTGGACTAATTGTGCTACTTGGGTATGCACTTATTGATTGGTCGGAATTCAGAATAGGACCCCATTTATTTGAAATCGTTATGTGTCCTTGTGTAGAGTAATTGGTTACTCTGGTACTAGAAAAGAACAGATTTTGTACTGTTTTGTGCCAGCACTCTTGTGAATGAGTCCTTAATATTCGAATATACATCCGTAAAAATTATTTTTTTCTTGATTTTCACTTTTATTACCATATATTGAGATACTTATGCGTAATAGCGGCTGTCCACTTGATTTTATTTTCCTTTCAGTTAAAGGATACACAGAAATACACTTCCGTGCTATGCAGTTCTTTTGGCTGCAAAATAATGTTTTTTTTTGCAGTGTATTTATTTGAGTAAACGCAGATTTTCGCCTCTTCCGAAACATACAAAAAATATGTTCCTTAAAATTTTGCTATTAGTTTTCAATTTTTTACCCGTTATTGGCCCCAAGGAAGCCCGTAGCTCAAGAATTCTCGAGAAAAAAAAACGTAGTACAGAGTGATGTCAGAGCTCATTTCCGTTGATTGTAAAGCACACTGAAAATCAGCTCAACACATATTTGTAATGTGTAACTGCTTCGTTTTCACAAAAAGAAACAAAACTAACAGTACAGAGGCATAGCTTTGGAAGTTGTTTTCACTGATAGTTTTATAGCTGCCTTCATGAAGTCGTACAAATATTTTAATACTTTCCTGATGGATGGTTGCAGATGTATAATCATTTCTGAATCCAATAATTTTAACAAATACCATCTGAAGTATTCGTTTACGGCAAGTTAGTATACACTGCAAATTTTCAAAAAGCTTGAATGTTCGTTTGCATTGTAAGCATACAAAGAGTTTAAGTGACAACCTGGCAAGAATTATAGAAATCGAACTAATAACGTAGTATTAATAAAAAAAATTACATGTTAGAGAGTTGCTGAGTCAAATTGACAATAATTTGCTGAGCCAAATTGACAACAGAGAAAACATTTTGTTTTAAAAATTCACGTTTACTTTTAGCATAATGAGCTTTAAGCTTAGCGTAAGATGCTAGAATGGAAAATCAAACTGAAAAGAGAATATATATATAAAGTTGTCAATATATTTAAATATGAAATAATTGATTTGATTATATTTAGATGATGTTACTTGATGCGCGAAAATTTTTTTTACAATTTACGTTATCCCTCAGAAAGAAGTCATATTTATAGGAAAAATTCAATACTTGAAATTTAAAATCACTAACCCTATTCTATGCAACAAAATGTTATTTCGCTATCTTGGCTATTTTCAAGTAGTAATGACAAAATTAGCTACTTTTTTTTTACTTTTGGAAAAATTCAAGCATTATTCTTCAGTTTCATGAATCACCTCTACAGTAACTAAATTTTTTTGATTAACTGTAGCCATTTCAACATGATACCAATGAAAAAGCCAATAAAAATTTTGAAAAAATTATCGACGACAATTGTTTAAGTTCTATCACTTACTTCTATATTACCCCCAGAAACCTTGAAGTGATATACCTTACAAAAAATAAATAAAAAATAAAATTTTTGCAAAATTTCTAAAAAAAATATTGAAAAAAATTTGACTCCTATTTCTTCAGTGGTTACCTAACGAGAGCAATCCTGCGAAAATAAACCTTTACTCGATTTCCAGAAATTATCAAAACGTATGAATTGCATAAAGAAATTTTGGCATCAACAGTTAAAATCAAATTGTCATGTAACATAATATCTAATTTCTTTCCTTTTCCCTGAGACATTTTTCAGCAATGAACAAACAAATATTTACGCAATTTTCACGAAATTTCAAAATCTATAAGCAAATTTAAAATACTCACAGTGGCCAATGAATTAGAAATCTTAGATAAAAGTTTTATTGGACCTCATTTTGCTTGGATAACAGCTCCTGTTCGTGAAGGAATCGACTGCAAGCTTTTAAAGTGCATTTACGTCCAGAGAATACCATGCATCGACTACACAGACTTCAGGATTATATTTGAGGGATAAGCAGATTGCTTTAGGCTGCAGCTTTCCAAACGTTTTCCAGTTAATTAAGATCCAAGCTTAGCGACTGCGTGGAAAGCTGTCGGAAGTCAGACTGATGTTCACCGAAACAATCTCGAATGATTCTGACACGATGAACAATTACACTATCGTTTATGTAGAATCCATCATGGAGAAAAATGTAACATTCAAGATTGCATTTGAGCCGTCAGTATGTCCAGGTAGTGCTTTTCCAAGACTTGGCTTTCCTATGCCAGATATGGCTTTTTTTTTACCCTCAACTTACACCAGGGCACCATATCCATGCCAGCAGAACAATCCTCACACAATGATATCCTTGCCAAATCTTTGCAGAGTACGAACAAAGCAAGATGGCTTTATGGCTTCATGTTGTTTTCTCGGAATCCGAAATCTACCATTGGTGTAAAACAAGAAAAAGTGGGATTCATCCGATCACTTAACCTGTTTCTAAGCCCAGGATGTCCTGCGTCGTCTTTCCAGACCCCAATGGAAACAAATTATGGCATCCAAGATCATGGAAATGACAGATTTCTTCACAGGCATCCAGCTACGTATTTTCATCCACTGCAATCATCTGCATTTCGCACCGAGGTCGGTTGGGACGAACCTTGGTTGAAGGCTGTCTGTCAGTTGAAGCACAGAGTCCATTTGTGCAGCATAATCCACAGGATACGACACTAATCATGGTTAATTGTGTTCGAACTCGTTACATCTTTTAGGCAAAGGCAGTTGGCTCTATTTCCAATTTTTTAAAATTACTTTTAACTGACTGATTTTGAGTTCTACTGTCTTTGCAATCGTGACTTCTGCTAAACCTGGTACCAACAACAAGCCGTTTCTTCAAATGGTGAAAGATTTTCCCGTTCTATAAGGTTTTTCGTTCAATGCATCCGCACACATTAATTATATTATTATTGTTGATGAAGTTTCACCCAAATCATAAACAGGTTTTATACACTTACGTGCTAGTCAGCACTCTCACAACTTTCTGGTTCATTGCCATGTGTGCGTATTTTGATTACTTTATTTTAGGTTAAGTGAACACCTATTATGATGCTAAATTTTTTTAAATCCGTTTTACAGGTTCATACGTGACAAGAAAACAAATAATTACCGATTTCTAATGAATTTTTCCAAAAAATCAAAATTCTATTCAAAATTTTGAAAAAAACCTTCAACCACTATTGTTTAAGTTAAATAAGTTAATAAATTTAATTTGTTTCGTCACAGTCGTTTTTAATTGATGAGCGAATAAAAAGAATTACATACTTTGAATACATTTTGAAAAGTCACAAAATGTAGTCAAAATTTGAAAAAAATCCGGCGATTAAAGTTTAAGTTGAGTGACCACCTATAATGTCACAATTTTTTTTTCCATTTCCTTCATTCATCTTTACGTGATGTGCGAACAAAAATTCACACATTTTGAAGAAATTTCCACAAATTCTAATCAAACATTCCAACAAATTCAACGAATGGAGTTTAAGATGGATGTATGATCACCAATGATGTCAATAAATTTCATTTCATTCTCTTTTCTCGTTATTACGCGATGCGGAACAAAAATTTATCCATTTTCAAATCTCAAAAACTATAATCAAAATTTTCAAAAATATCTGCGAGTATAATTTAAAATCAGAGAACGTCTATCATCTCACAAAATTTCATATCCTTTGCTTCGGTCAATTTTACGTGATGCACGAACAAAAAGTCGTGACGTACAGAACAACAGAATGACAGAATGGAAGACAGACATATTTTTTCGGTCGTTTTGGGCTCCCAAGTACTTGAAATGGATAGAAATATCAACATTTTAAAATTACAAGTAATGTGCAGACAAAACTCAAATTTCATTTATATAGGTAGGCATATTGTTGATAACAAGAAAATCAGCTTCGGACGCGAGAGGCACAGTAGTTCAATGAAATAATACAATCTAATTAAAAAAATATATAACAGCACTCGATAAAACAAAAAAAATTATATTCAAAATTTATTTGTACATTATCATATAGGTTCTGAGCCGTACTTCAATTGAATTACAAAATTTGAATTCTATTTTAGACATAATAAACAATAGGCTCGAGATATTCACATGCATATCAAGCTTTTGCGAAGAAAGATCTCGGTAAATACGATATGTATCCAATCTACAGCTTTTATTTTAAAATTGTAGGCCACGTTTATTTTCCAGTAAAAAGGCTTTATGGTAAAATAAAAGGAGAAAATTCCTATCTAAAACTCTCTCCTATCAGCTATTTTAGGAAAGATTGTATCATATGTTTTATAGCTAAAATGTTTTAGCGCAGTAAAAAAGGACGCGATTATTTTTTTAAGCGAAAAAAAAATTCAAACTATGTCAGCTGAAAAAATGAATTGACGACCTCACACATCAATGAGAAACGGACTTTTAAAGCCGGCGCTGGTAAAGAATAAAAGTTACGAACAACGAACTATGCAGAATTAAATTATTTATGGTTGAGGGAAAAATTATTCTCTCATTTTCATTATTTTCGAGCGCGAAGAGAGTTTGTGTTTATCTAAATTGATTGATCTCCACATCCAAGCAATGAACTGTAAAATTTAACTCGGAGATAAGCAGTTTTTAAGAAGTACCGTTAAAATTTTTTTTATGAATGTTCGATTTTCAGCACCTCATAATAGGGGAAGCTTAGGTATTAAAAAGATTTGTTAAGATAAATATTTTGACACGGTGTATTTTATATTTGGATGTTTAGATGCAATTTGCTTGAATTGAAATTTTTAAATGCTTTATGGAGGATGAAGTACTGTATTTATTTAAGAACGGATACGGTCGCCAATTTTTTGGCGCCATACTTTAAGAATGATTCCACATTACGTCATCGACGCTATTAGAACTTCCAACAAACTTCCGACGTTATTATTACTCAACAGTGTTATGAAGTACACGTTATTACTCTTATTATTAAAACTGACGTTATTATTAGTTTAAAGGATTTTTTTTTTTTTTTTGCTTGCTTGCTTGATGACCACCTTGTCGCTTTTTCGCCCTACTATTTGACGACCGCACCGTGTTCTGTGGTAGACCCAGGGCATAATATTTAAAGTGTGAACGTATTTTATTTATGAAACCTTTACATATTCTAGAAACTGCAATTCAAGAATAAAATGGTCTGACAAACTTTTAAAACAATATTTAAAACATTGATTGTCTAGGATATCATAAAGGAAAAATAAGCAAAAGCATAGCTTTTTGGAGAAAGTATTTAAATATCTTTATATTTTTGTTATATACATAACAAAAATATACACACTTTCAGATCATTTTTTATTTTATAAAATCAGTTCCAATTGAAAAAAAAACAGTTTTGGAGTCCAAATGTTGCGACCTTAAAAAATTCTAATGGGAAAAAAATTCGAAAATTTTCATAAAAAACAAAGGAGTTCTGGGTAGATATTTAAAATAAATCCGATTTTAATCTATGTATACTTTAAAATTAGGAACAAAATTTGTGCATGGGATGTGGTAATCCTCTGAATTATTCACTGAAATAGTTGAGTTTTTCTTCAATTAACAAGAGTTTTCCTTTAAATACTGATACCACAAACAGAGCTGACAATTTCAAAAATCTAGTTGCCTATTGCAATATGAAATTCAGAAATTAACTAATTACACGACGTTTACCTTAGTTTAAATTAGTTTGGTGTGTTTTAACAAAAGAATTTAGTGGGATAACCAATTTTATTTAATATTAATTTTGAATTTTTTTGCATCTGTAGATTCAATTTCTGTAAACATGCCTATCCTGAAAAGCTTAAAAACCTGTATATTTCCATTCAATGTCTAAACAGAAATTAAGTTTTCTGAAATAAATTCATGACACGTGTGCCTCTAATTAAATTGTTATTCACAAGAAAATCCTCTCTAATAATTAAGTTACTGTCGGAAAATTTCTAAAGCCTTGCCAGCATGTTACGAAATGCATTATAGTTAAAGTAATTGAATTTTATTTGAAAGTTTAACGGAACCTCTTGTTTTATATTCCACAAGTTTAACTTACTTCTCGCTCATTTACACTTAGTTTAACGGGTAAAATAAATAGAACAGTGCTCATTAGATTTCTTTACTTGAATATTAAATTATTAGATTTTAGAAAGTAAACAAAACAAGGGAGATTTGAAATGCTTGTGATATCAAATAATTACATTTATAAATATAAATCCTGTTTTGCGAGTAGTTCATCATGATCAAATATATATATATATATATATGAGTTATGTTATGTTTATGGTAATTTTCCGAACTGCATTGGAGGTTTTCACAATTTTCTGTTAACTTTGCCTAGTTTAAACCGCATAGTATTAACATAATATAGTTTCAAATTAAAATTTACTCGTTTTAAAAGCTGATTCTTTAATAGTTAGCTGTGAAAGGGCTCTATTTTCAAAAAAGATAAATATTGTAAAACATAATTTGTAACGGCACTAAGGAGTTTAGATGGATATAATTTTTTAAAAATAAATATTTGAAGAATTTTAAAAAATGATACTGAATTTTTTATTTTTATTTTTCTATGCTTGTAATATATAATACGTAGTTTAGAGATTTACATTTTTTTAGTTTGCGAGGATATGGCTCTTCTTGAAAATTTTCATGATAATCTACCCTGAATATGTGTAGAAATGCCAGAAAACCGGAAAAAGGTTTTGCCTATAACACGCAGCTTTACAAATAACACGGAAAATGTTCTGACGAACATATTAAATGTTTGTTTGTAGTTTTACAACGAGTAGTCTTGACAACGAGTTAGTTCGTAATTTCATTCGTATATTCGTAATGATTGTAATTTTTAGTTATAAAACTAACAATTCAAATTGTCATACTTAATTCATTTGTGTTTAGTGTTATACTTTATAAATATCAGTGATTTTATATTTGTAATCACTATCAGCACCCAATATTAGCTTATTAAAGTAGTGGAAATTAATTTATTAAAACATTTTTTTTCAGAATAACTCATAAAAGATGTTTCATATTTCATATGTTATGCATGATATGCATAAGCAAAATACTTTAAACAACAATAAATCATTCAGGTTAATAAATAGAAACAAATATTCAATATTTTGAATTTTATATATGGAAATTGATTTATGAAATCTATTGACTGGTTTATGAAAATGAAATTAATACTTTGTAAAGGCATCTTTCTTCATCTGAGTTTCTTTAGTTCCGTTCTTCATTGATAAGATAAGATTTTGAATACATTTCTAATCAACTGATGTCTATATCTGATTTATTGAAGCTTATAGTTCTGTAATCGATGAATGCTCTTGTTACTTTCTATAAAACATTGGAACAAGTTCCGTTCAAGCATTTTCCATGGGGTCAAGATCTTGACTATAAGAAGGATGATTTAAAAGAACAATATTTTGTCTTTCAAACCACTTCTTTATCTCATCTGAGGTATGAACGCGTGCATAATTTTGCATAAAGATGAAATTGAAGTCATAATTTTGCCATGCAAATGGTAGAAGGTAATTTACTAAGGTTAAACTGTACTTGAGTGAGTTTGAATGACATTCTAAAAAGACAATTTCACTTCTTCCGTTATAAGCAAATTTTTCCCGAACCATCAAACCTCTACCACCAGAATTTCTACTAAAGATAGACTTTGGTTCGTTCCTGAGATTCCTCCAATAGTACTTTAAAACATCGGGATCATCTAAATTAATTTTTTTCTCGTCAGTTTCTTCCATTTCTAACACATTTCCATATATTTATCTCAATATTGCAAACGCAGTTGCTTGTGACGATACGTCAACTTTGGAGAAACTTTCATCTTTGACCATCTCAAGTCCTGTGAAGAGCTCAAAATTTGTCTAACTCTTCTAGAAGTGATATGAAGACATGAATCAGTACAAATTTGCTTTGAGCTGCAGCCATTTTGAGGCGGCGAACTTTGAAGAATCCTTCTTTCATCTCCTTCACTCAATAGTTGATTGCCCTTTTTTATCCAAGATTTTGCTGTAATTCATAGGGTTTCTTATATATTATATCAGATGATCCTTTAAGTAACTTACTAATTTTAGGAACAGACTTAACACATTTTAGATAAGCATCGATTCTACCTCTTTCAATCTCAGGCACCAGTAGCTGTTAACCCATTGTGACAAATGTGACTTAAACTGATTCCGTTCGACTGAATAACATTTTGTTCAACATTGTACAGGCTCCTTCTTTTGGTAAAACCTATCATAATTAACTAATAAGCAAGGACAGTCACAATTTCATAAATCAATTTCTATGCTATTCAAATAGAAATACCACAACATTTTTTTTTCTTGTTTATGATACATGTGAAAATTTATTTTTAGAAATATTCCGTTAGTAAGAAAATATGCGGCATATGAAATTTTAACCAATTTGAATGCACAATTCTATAATTTTCTAAAAATACTGCCATTTCATAAATCAATTTCCACCACCATAGTTAAATTTGCATTTCAAAATTACCTGCTGTCCAATTTAGGAAAATCCGTACCTTACTTAGCAGTTAGACTTGTTTTATTCAACACAACAAGTTTTACATAATCTGCAAGATATTTATGTGATACATAATTTAGTTTATAAGGGAGACTAGGGCACACTTTTTTATAGGGTTACGTTTTCCAATTCGTTTTAGTTTTAAAATGAGCTACTAGATGATGTCAGGATGAGAACTAGCTGCAGTAGCGGAAAACCCTGATTATGTACGAAAATTTCAGTTCAGTAGCTGCTGTCAGATTTTCGGAAGAAGTTAGTTTCTGCATTTCTTTTTACAGTGAGTAAACTTTCAGATCTTTATTCAAACTTAAAATAAACATGCTAGAAGTTTTGGATATTGCTTGTACAGAAAGAGGGTTCCTTTCTTCAAGTATGCGTTTGTTTTGCAAATAACTTACACCACTACTCGTTTAGGTAGTGTCAAACTTTCAATTATAGTGACGGAGCAGGTTTCCTAACAGAATACGGGCACGTATTCCAAAATATGTCTTGCTGGAAAACATGCTCTTCCCTCTTACGAATAAAATAAGTCGCGCAGAAAAAAGGCAGTTAACGATACAGACTGAAACACACGTTAAAAACACGATAAATTATGCAGAAAAACAACGATGTTTGGTATTCAAAATAATGTTTAAAAAATCAATAAAATCAAAAAATCAAATGACACCGTATCTGGAGAAAGATTGTTTCATCAAGGCGGATTTATATATTTATTTTTAATTCGTATTTGTGGATTACTGTGACAACTTAAATATTTAATTGACAATACCGCAATGATGAGGTATTGCCAATATGCGGGGGTGGTAAAATGTCTTTAAAACGTTTGCTTACGCCATGATTAGATCACTAAACCGTTGATTGTAGCGACATTTTAGGTAGATCATGGGGATCAAGTTATACAGTTTAGTTAAAATTGATTTCATGTTTACAAGAAAATTAAGTTTATAGGCACTAAAGAAATATAGGCAGTATAGACACTAGATTTTTTTAAATAGATAGTAGATAGCTCACAGTATGGTTTAATAACGGTACAGCAGCTCGGAAGATTCAGGAGTTTGGCAACCACTGTTATAGACATTTGCAGCAAACTATGAACTTGGCATAATTTTCATGTCAACGAGCAAGCTTAGTGCCCGCTTTAATCCGCAAATACCTTTTTCACGCATTGTCACAAACGTACAAGACATAGTGAGTCACATGCGTAATAAAAGTCGTTCAGATGAATTACAGGTGGAATTGAAAGCATTCTCTATTTGAAAAAATGACATGGATTCTACGATTCTACTATTCTTATATTTAGGATTGAACAAAACTGATTTTTTTCGCTTAATTTTGTCTACATTCTGAGCATTTATATGGAATTTTGCCATTAAATAAAATTATACATTGAAAATACTTAATAACTTTTATGAAGTGAAATTTACACAAAACCGTTTAAGGAGTCTTCTTTATAATCTACTTTTAAGTTACTTTAAGTGTGCAATATAACGGAGAGTTTATTGCACTCATTTAAAGTTCCAAAGATTTTGAATCAAGTTAAAAAAACTTTTTGAATCAAATAAATCAATTTTTAAATTCTTTAGCTTTAATTAACTTGTTATCTGTTAATTACAAGACCCAGAATTAACGTCTTTGAGGCAGAAAGAAATTTTAATTACTTGTTACATTTTTCTTATTCTCTGAGCCTATATCAGTTTGGGGAAAAGTTCAATATCCAAGATTAAGACTTTTTACTGCAATTTCGTTGTACGAAAGCTTCCCAATAAAATTAAATCGTTAGTTCTTAGTTCTGTCTCAGTTTCCTACTAAATATTTTTGGTATAGAAGAGTGATTTGGTCATTAGATGTACAGATAATTAATTGATGTCAGAACGTAAGATTAATGAGTTAATTTATCATAGTTAAAAAGTTTTTTTTTTAGCAATTATTACAAATCTGCTAAACTTTTATTCGAATTAGAAACAAATTGTGCCTTTTTAAGAATTCTTTGAGGACCGTTTCTTGTCGATGATATATATTGCAAACTGCAAGCAGTTACCACAAGAACTACGAAAAAAAAAGTTTTTTTGAACGTATATGAAATCCTAAGTTGTAACTCCAACAGAACTTTTTTGATTTTGAAACGTCATTGGCATAGACGAAATTAATTCCGTAGTTTGTACAAATCTTAGTTCTATTTTTAGAAAAAATTGGGTCGATGTATATTGGCCAAACATGTGGAAATCCTGTATCATATAAAAATCGTTTTACGTATAAAAACATAGAATGAAGTTAAATTTCGGACTAAAATATCTCTATAATAAATACTTAGAAAAGGAAATTTGCCCATTGATAAAATACGGCAATCATACTGTTTTAAAAAAATGCAGAAATGGATCAATAAGGAAGCGTTTTTATGCCAGCATCAGGGCCACCCACCTCAAGTCTTTGGCAGCTTCGAGCTCCTTGAGACTGCCTTAGTTGTCGAAAACTAAAGGAAGCCATTATGATTTCCCTTACATTTTTATTTTAGCAGAATTTTATTCAGATTTACAAGGCAAGGGAAGTTACGGAAGATACCTCTTTCTCGAGAGGATACGGTTTTTAATCCGCAAGTCACGTGTATTATAATGCCGGTCACATGATCCAAAATTTTTGTATTTATGTGCTAAATGCCCAGGTTTTAGCTCCTTGGAAATTCCTGTGAGTCTCTGGCGTCTGTGTGACAAGGGTGCAAGTAAGATATATTAATTGCCTTTTATTAATTTTAGTTCCTGAATCAAACCCTTCATTTAAAAACAAAAGTTGTTATACGTTCTATGAAGTTTAAAGGTGGACCGATAGAAAATTGGAATTTTTTTAGTTTTATATGTTGTATATATATGTACTATATGTGCATTATCATTCGTCATATTTTACTGAAAACTGTTTTCTGCATGCAATCAACTCGTAGGAAACAACTTTCTGTTAACAAGAACTCAAGGAAAAAGTGGTTCTGAAAGGAAAAATTAATGAAAATTTTTTTTTGAGGAACGCTTAAAAATGTGCTTAAAAAAAAAAAAAAAAAAAAAAAAAAACGTTTCAGGTGGTATAAAAGGCCGAGCCTCCTTTAGCTGAAAAAAACTTTCCAGCATCCACGTAAGAGAAATATAAGACAGAGGAGTTGATGGTATCGGAATTTTAGTAGTACTTCTACTGGTCAGGTCTTAAAGTTTTCTATTGAAATTACCGTAATCGAAAGCGTGTAAATCTCTCGTGAGCGCTTCTTGTCGTCTTTTGTTTAGTTGTAATCTGTACAAATAAGTCTAAATCTTGAATTTTACTAGATGCTTCAAAAAGAATGTCCAATTTCAAAACATTATAACCATTCAGATTTTAATCCGTTTTGATCGCATAATGTGTCTGCAGTAAGGGAAACTCGAGTTTTACGTAGTTGCTGACATGGTAGTACTAACGGTCTTCCTTCACCCATCCCTATCATAGTTTACGAAGATAACAACTTAACAACAGAAACTGTTTCCTGTTCTATGCTTCATGAAATAGCTGTTCAGCGTGATTTTGGTTGAGAATACCCTGTTGTTGGAGCTTCTTCCTCGAAGAACATTGGAAAATGGCGTATACAATTCAAGGAAAGAACAGCAACAACAAAACACTGGTAAACGTCAAGACACAGAATGTTCGAGGAAAGGGAAATTACCTGGTAGTGCCCCTTGCTTGAGCACCATTAACTTGGTTTAAACAACTTTTATTATTATTCATAAAATAATATTACATTCACCCCAAGTGTCTATGTTCAATAGATTCTTGTAATACAGATTTGAAATCTGGTCATTTTTTTGAAACACCCTGGATATATTTTTATTTTACTAAGTGCAACATAAAAATGTATTTTGCCGTGCTATAACATTATAAACATTTAAACGACTTAAAAAAAATGAAATCCAGTTGAATGAGATGAAGGCGGATATTTTTACTAGTTAAAATAAAGAAATTGTTTTTGTAATGATATTTTGAAAGCCAGAGCAAAAATGTGTATAAAGATGGTTCTTCCAGAAAATAAATCTTACGCAAAAAGTACTAAAAGTCTTTTTAATGGAAATGCAAGTCTATGTAACTTTTTTTCTGAAAAACCTTAAACTCAAGAAACCTTTTGCTTTCAAATTTATTTCCAGAAGGAGAAACGGTAACAGTACATTTATTTCTATATATAAACTTTATTTAAGCTTCAGTTGATTCCTTTGAGTTTAGTATGTTATTTTGAATCCTTTAATAAAACCTTTTGGGAAAAATATATAAAGCTATTTCTCGAAATATAATTTTGTCTTGATAAAATCGAATTTTATTAAGTATTGGAAATATAGTTAGAAACTTTCTAGACATATAAGAGATTTTGTGTTAGAAACCGTTCTGTCTACCTGTCTATGCATGTGTCTCTGAGTGTGTGGGTTCGGAAACTATGTAAGTTACAAAATTGTATTAGAAGAGTAAAGATGAAATAGAAATTATTCAGAGGTTATTTTAATAAGAAATCATGTTAAGGAAATTTTCAACACTTAAAAAAAGTTTATTTACAAATATAAAGTATACTACGTGTTTCAAAAGGAAAAATAAACGGGATATGAAAGAAAAAAAGCAAAAAGCAATTTCTAGAAAATCGTACATGATTAGAACATAACAGCAACATATGAAAGATAACAAAATCGTGATTACATCCTATTTATTTTTTTCATATTTTTTATTCCATAGAAAAACTATATCACAAATATTTTGCACGCTTCAATCAAAAGAAAAAAATATTACCCAGATTGTTTATTTAGAGCAGTGTATTGTTATCAAATAAAAAAAATTCTTTAATTTGCTTATTTGAAATTAAAGCCCTCATATACTAGGGCACGAAATTCAATCAGATAAAAAATATTTTGTGTATCTCTGTTTAACGATCTATCAATGTTGCTTATGAAAGTTTAAACTAAAAACATGCCCTCGTTTAAATTCAATGGGTATGTGTTAAAAGTTTTATGTCCATTGCTACACTGTCCATTTTAGGATAAGTACATAAGTACACTGTCGGAAACGAATTGCTAAAACCCCAGAATGAGAGTCATTTTCAGATTATATTTTTAAAAGAAGAATGATTTTCTCATATATTTCTACATTTATGGGGAATGTGTCAAGATGATTGGTTTAGTACGCTTAGTGTCTAGCGTACTAAAGTTAGCTAAGTGTTAGTTAGAGCTAAAAAATGTAAAAGCTCCGTAAATTTAGGAAAGTGCAAAATTTTCTATTTTTAGGTTAGTTAACATTTTCTGTGTATGTTTTCTAGAGATGAGTGAAGTTTTAAAAAAATTATCAAAGTATTTCGACGAAATCCTGCTTCTTCCAGTTTCTACTAAGATTTTTTTTACACATAATTAACCATAAGTGTTAAACTGAATAGCGAAAAAGTTTCGAAAATATTCTTCATTCCAGCTGAAAAAAAGATAAAAGTTTTAATAAGGTTTAATGAACTTTAAAATTTTCTCGACGTTTATTTTTAGCTGTACAAAAATGGAAAGAAAATGGTCAAATAATTTTAAGAACAAAGAAATCCACAATACATTTGAAGCATTTTTAAAAACTCTTGAAAATCGGTGAATGAGTAGATTAAATAAATAAATAATAAAAGACAATATTTATTTTGCACATTTTTTTTCATATCTCTGGAAAATATTAAACCAGAATTGCTAATAATCAGCGAAATAAGTAGATTTATAGATTTTTAAAGCAGAAATTTATTTTACATCCCCCATAGCCTTGCAAAATTTGAAACCAATCGGTCTATCAGTTTCCAAGAAATGCAGTATCTTCTACTTGTGGCAGAAACTTGAATATTTTTTCTATTTTTACTATTCCGCTTTTGAAGAAAATATCCAACCCCGAAGAGTTACTTCAAACAATAATAAAATACAACAGACATACAATGTGAAAAAATGTATAAAACTCGAGCAATTAACTTTCAACCATAATTTCAAGGGCATCAAAAACACCTAAACTTAAAGAACGTCATTACCGACCAAAGTTATTTTATAGTTGCTTTAAAATTTTTGAAAGAAGTAGCTGCTTATAAAATCAAATTTTAGATTTAAAAATGATAAAATAAAAATAACACAATAAGCTTTTTAATAAAAAGAGCCTTAGACAGTGTGTAGTAAAGTTTCACATTACTCTATAAAAAGAATAAGTTAGGGGGGTGGAATTTCATTTACTTTAATTGAACAATTACACAATTGACACAACTAATTGACAAAATTAATTGAACAGAACTAATTACACTCGCGTGTAACTGATTTTGTGTTTTAAAAAAGTATAGTATTTTTTAAAAGATGGTTTTTATTTTATAGAGAGAAGAGTCGGTTAGGTAATTCTTAAAATTTCGAATTCATATGTTTTTATTAGTGCATACCTTTATCTGGGAAATTAGAAAAAATATATATGCAAAAAGATACCTGTAAAATGTAACTTTCATTAAAAAAAAACTAGGCACCGGGTTGGGATATAAAAGTTTTACCTATACACAAAACACTAATCAGCAATTTTCTTAAGTTTTTAAATAAAACTGTTTGAAGTAATACACGGGATGAAGTAATGATGCATTGTTATTGTTATCCGCTTGTGATTACTGTTATAAATAGAAATATATTTTCCGATTTCACACACATACACACAAACACACAAACATGTGAGGCTAAATACAATTGCAAAAAGCACCATCATCTAATGTTATCTCTTACATTTTGATGATTGTTTTTCAGCTTTTCCCTTTCTTTATACTCTTTGCACTAACAGTGTATTATATTTCTGGATAATATTATTACAGTATTTGGGTTATATACCTATTAATAATATATTAATTTGTTGATATACTTATAATGTTATTTGAATTAAAGTTTAGCTTATTGTATTAATCGATTTTTACAATTACCCAATTGGCAATTAAAAAAGAGCTGAACATACATTTATTTTTTTCAGAAATAAAATTAATTCTGCATTACACTTAAATAACTGAATTTTCAAGAACTTATATAGGTTTATCGAGTCATTAGGCTTGAAATATGTAATGTACATGCATTTCATTACCACTGATAGGAAAAATATAATGGAATTGTATTCGACTACAACTTTTAAAATCACAGCATGTTGATTTGGAAAAGACAGATTAATTGAAAAAACGTTCTTGTAAAATACCTCTGTCTTGTAACACTTTTTTTTAAATAAAAGGTCAGTTTTAAATTCGGTGTAAATTTTTTCCACATGTAAAAAGATGTTGAATTTTATAATACTGATAAGTGTAAGCACAGTAACACTCCATACCTTGTTTTTTAAAATAGGATTCAGAGATAATCCTAAACAGCACACAACGCGGAATTAGTAAAACAATTGCAATTGCAAGAATACTAATAAAAATTATAGATCATTTTATGCCTGTAAAATGAAGCTCGGACTATTTCTGAACTAAATCGGATAAGATAACTGTGTTTCTCCCCTTGAAATTTTACTGAACATGTTCCGGCTATTTTGCTTGTTTGCATGTCCATCGTAATACCTATTTGTGGCTCACAAGTGTGTGAAGAGAAAATTGCTTATTCACATGATGTGTATGAGAATCAAGAGGAGATTGTGTAAAATCTTAAATCACTGTTAACGTTTGAGAATGCAAGTGTTGGTAAAATAATTAAAACTGTGAATTAAAAAAAATTAAAAACTAATAAGCCAGGTAACACGGTGGTACCTGGCTTATCAGTTTTTAATTTTTTTAATCTACGGTTTTAATTATTTTACCAAAATGAAATCTAGACTAGGGAATGACTCATTGGATTTGTTGTGTTTTTTTTCAACATCTAAGAAAATAATGTAAATATGTGAATGTATCCATAAATTGTATATTTCTGTAAATTCCTCAGTTTTAGTGACTAACATAAGACATAACTTAGTATATATTATTATGAATATCATGGTTATAATTTTCATATTTCTGTCAGCTATTGTATTAATTATCTCATAAGATTAGTCATTATTATTATTAAACTTCATAGTGTTTAAAATCTTACTTTTTTTACTTTTCTCTGTTAAAATGAAGTCTAGCAAAATGAAATGTCGATCCCTCGGGATTGCAGGATCCCGCCGGACTAATGAATCTCAATCCCGAAATCCCGCAAAACAAAGAACAGTATGGGATTGCATGCCCTAGTACCACCTTCATTAAAACTCTGGTCCAACTGAAATAATCTTGTAGAGTACCGCCTACTTTTATAGCAGATTAGAATGAGTTTTTTTTGCATAAGCACCACTATTTCTGTATTTCTTGTTGTCTTCCCCTATTAAGCTTTTATTCCGTTCTTTCGACAACAAGATGAATCAACAGAGTGGTCAACATATCTCACATTTTCCGACAAAGAAACGAAACTGAAGGAGAATCCGAAAACAGTCACTTGCGACTGAAAATGGTATTATTAACATTAATAGCTTTAAATGTATTGTCTTATTTGACATAATGATAGTATGTTTATTTATTAAGCGTAATTCACGAAATAAAAAGTACTTCTAAAAATTATTTAAATATGTATTTTCCTCCTGTATTAACAGTTTCCCTAATTAATAAGGCTTTCCGAAGTATACTACTCACTAAAACTTTTCACATTTAATAGTGTTGCCACTGAAGTTTCGCTTCTCTGTACATAAAAAGCAATTTTACATTTAAATGAACTTATTAAGAGCAATTAACAAAGAGCTATGAAATCGTAAATGACAATATTTTAAATGGGTATAATCAGAATAATGGACGAAAAATTTCAGTATAGGTAATTAGAAAGTTTAATTTTCCTTCAAATTAAATGAAATTTTCAAATAATAACAAGGATTTTAATATAAATTTCCAATCAACATGATTACATGGATTGATACATTTAAATTAGAGGGAAACAAATATTTCCATTCTGTTAAATAATTGGACTGAATGATTCGACACATTTTCCCTTTATCATTCTTTAATGTGAAATGGTTCAAAGCGTTTGGCTTCTACTCAGTCATTAATGGAAAATTTAAGTGCATTGTATAATTATTTGAAATTTCTTTTCCGTATAGCAAAGTTTGTGAGTGAGAAAATACATGACTTTGTAAAAAGACACACACTCTCACACACAAAATAGAACGAAAACTAACTCTTATTAAATTTAGCTTTTACTGCTATTGACTTTATAAATTTGTTCAGGAATTTAACACCGATACTTGTAGATTTTTAAATGCAGATTATTATTTTTATAACTGTAAACTATGCTTGTATTAAGTACGTTTACTTTGTAAATTTAATAAGAGGATTTACTATCAGGGAACATCCTTACATTGGTTTCATAACATTAATAGTTCTGGATTTTAGTTTCCTATCCAAAACACTTGTTACATCTTATTCTTCATTAAAACTTTTGACGGGAGGTGATCGTGCAGTGAAACCACCAGCGCTTTAAAAGTGTGGGGATTGCAATCGCTTGATTTAACTACCACAATAGTATTGCCCATCAAATTGCTTGCTAATTACGTAACCCTGAGCAAAGAACTTCTTTGATACAGCTGGCAGTTAAATCGAGAAATGACAAGAGGTGCACTTTTTCAGAGTTGGGCAGTACATTCAGTTGCTTTTCTATTTGAAAGTGGATGAGCTTCCAAATGTTAAAAACTAACTGAAAAATAAATATTACCCTAACCATTTAAATAAAAATTATGAATACAATTTATAAAACTAAATTATGGGGAGACGGGGCAAAAGCAAGCTGAATAATAAATTCTAAACGATAAAATGAATCAAGAAATGTATCAACATATTACTGTTCGAAATGGATTGTCCTGATATATCTTTAGTTTCTTCTTATAAATATATTTTTCGGCTGAGTATTGTTCCAATCCATATTTCATTATTGGTAAAATAATAGCTTAAAAATAAAGTTTTATTGCTGGAAAGACCTCCATAGAGACCTAGTATAAAACAAATCAAGTGTTTTTAAAAGAATAGTGAATGTATGAATGTGTAAATTGTCATCTCAACATTATTAAAATAAATTATCTAAAGAAATTACAAGAATTCTCAAACATTATATGTATTAGATGTACCGAAAAGTAATGCCATTTTCTTAGATAAAATTCAAACGAATAAATTTTCAATAAGTGTTGAATTGCAGACATGTTCTGCATAGGACTCATATTTGTTAATTTTTAAAGCGATAATTTTATGGGCAATATTTCCCCCCCTTTCCATAAAAAGGGGGGAAAACTCCAAATTTTTCACGTCTACCCCCATTGAAAGATTATATCGAAATCTAGTGAAATTGATTTTTAGATATTGAAGAGTGTTGAATTTTATAGCAAGAATTTTACGAATATTTCTTTTCTTCTTTGAGATCACGCTGGATATGTGAAAAGAACGTTTAGACCCTTCTATCCCCCGCAGGGTACGAATTTGAAAAATTCTCTCCAATCTAGCACCTACGGTAAAAAATTCACATACATGCAGAATTTCGTCTTATTAGCTACAGCAATTTTTGCTAGGCGAAACATTAACATACGAAAGAATGACATTATTTTCCGGTACACCTAATATACAGGTTATATACAGGTTAATAGACAAGTTATAATTTAATTCTTTATCTATTTGAAATAAGTGCGTAATGTAGACTGAAAAAAATGTTTAAAATGATGTAGAAAAAAGGTTGCGCTAAGAAAATGTTTCTTTCGATAATTTCCAAAAAGTTACACTTTTTAAATTTGTATACGACCCCTGCACGAAAAAAATTCCGATTAGTACTCGTATTATATTATTTTAAAGTATGTTTCAAATAAACTGCTTTCAACGAAAGGCTTTATATAGAGAACAGTGGACAGAAACCACAATAATATCCAATGTGACATCATGTTCAACTAAGGTACAGAGTAGTGGCGTAACCGAAAGTTTTACAAGGGGAGGTTCGTTTTTCCAACTACTCTTATATAAAAATACACACATATATGTATTAATATATACACATACACGTGAATGCGCGTGGTTCAAACACGCAAGTTCATGTTTTCCATAACAAATTACTTTTCTAAACAAAACTATTTTCAATTGGTGCATCGGCGGATCAGACAGGGAGGGCACAATGGCACGTGTCGCCACCCCAACGAACTAAGTTTACACAATAAAATATTGACATATTTTATAAATTAAAATGAATTTATTAAAAAAAGAAGAAAAGTGATTTTGTGACCCATCCAGAATTTTTTCAGGATCCGCCCGTTTTCTGGAACCAACTTAATTCTTTCTATTAAAGGTTGACAATATTTTAAAATATATAATGATTATTTGCCAAAAATAACTGCATGAAAATAGAAAACAGCAAAATAAACTCGCCAATTGGATGATCAAAGTAGAAAATTCTGTAATTAGCAATGAAAAAGTGTTATTATTGTTATTTTTTCTTTAGACAGAGCAAACTGGTACACCAAACATAAAATTCAATGCACATTTACTAAATGCTCGGAGTGTTTTTTTTTTTTTTTTTTTTTTTTTCATAAAAATATCCTTCCTTTACTGGTCAAACGTTCAGCCGCGTTGGCCGATAAAATAGTCATCCGACTCAATGTTACCTTTCTTGTCTTTGTGGACTCGCACAGAGAACCGCTTTCACTCTTCCAAGAGTTTGTTTACTCAAAAAAAAAAAAAAAAAAAAAAAAAAAAAAAAACAGTTTATGCGACAAATGAGTCTCCCAAGGCAAGGTTTTTTTCATGATTTTTTTAAAGCAAAAAAAAAAGTTTGTTGTGATTTGAAACAGCTTCGTAGAGAAAAGATTCTGGTTGTTATGAACACTTTCTTTCCCAACATGTGAAAAAAGGTCTAATGAACTAATGAGCAGCCTGATTTTCCTCAACACACTTAGTGTCAAGGTGAGGATTTAAACCCCCAACCCCCTCTTGAATATGACACCGTGCGAGCAAGGCCAAACTTCAGGATGTTAGCTAAGTCGCGGGCCATATATTGGGATGTATATGGGATTTTGGATGGTTTATATAGGTTTTATACGGGGTTTGATGTGTTCAGCGGGCCGGATCAAAAGTCGTGGCGGGCCACATCCGGAGGTTGCCCATATTTGGTCGATATCTTCCAGTTAAAGTATAATATAATTTTAAAGTAAAGAATAAGAATTAAATACTAATATTATTTAAATGGAAGTAAGTTAGTGAAAACACCTAAAATGCCAAAAAAAAAAAATCACTGATCAAGAATATACTTTAGAAATGAATAATGAATGTACTTT
The DNA here is from genome assembly GCA_038373885.1 of Cheiracanthium punctorium. Taxonomy (NCBI): domain Eukaryota; kingdom Metazoa; phylum Arthropoda; class Arachnida; order Araneae; family Cheiracanthiidae; genus Cheiracanthium; species Cheiracanthium punctorium. The sequence goes on from JAWZYV010004477.1 coordinate 706,921, forward strand.
AAAAATGAAATAGATATGAATATACTTTAAATGAATATACTTTTAAAAAAATTTAAAAAAAGAAAAAAACATATGTACGCATGAAAAGCTTAGACCACCTACAATTAAGAAACAGCAGCAACAAAATTGTTCTTTCAAAAATGTTTCACTGACATGAATCTTAGAAAAAAAAAATCATGATTTTTAGATGCATTCTTTTCGGATATGTTTTTATAGTAGTGGATATGTTTTAAAAGTATTTTTTTCTCTTATTTACTTTATATTTACATTGTTTTTGAACTTGATATAAGAAAATAGAATATTTAAGAGTGACTTGGCATAATTTAGCGTTTTGTGAAAAAAAAAATTAATGCTGTAAAGTGAGTGACCATTATTTGCCCCAGAAACAGAGTCACTTGTAATTCCCCATTATGACACTAAATGCTGTCTACCAAAATCTTAAAATATAGGGTAAAAACATCACTTAACAACAAATTATACAGTTTTTGATCAAAAAGAAATATCGTCTCATTTTAACCCATCTTTCGTTGCCAGTCTGTTCAGACATAATTTATGAGTCAATGTTAAGCCCAAGGCAAGTAATTACTAAACGTTCACTTCAGTAAACTTAAAAGAGTATCAACTTGAAAGGAAACAAGAATTTACATGCGCGTCCACTGAATAAACAATTTGTTACTTTTATTAAAATTTACATTACCTTTTGTCTAGTGAACTATCAATCCTAAGTTTTATATTTCCAAAACTAAGCGCAGCTTCTTATTATCAAGTCTCTGGTTCATATGTTATAAGAATTTATCCCGTAAGATTAATTATCAACGTTGATATTTATCCTTTTAATTAACAATCACATCATGAAACTCCTTATCAAAAGTTCCTTATCGAAAGTTCCTTATCTCCTTATCGAAGTTCCTTATCAAAAGCTTTATTGTCCTTTAAGTGCGGGCATGCAGTGAATTAGGGAGTTCTTATACGAATGCATAATCCATAATCAATATTCATCAATAATTAGAATGTAATAATTAATAAAAATAATATTTCAGATAATTTATTCTTTGTTTTCATAGAAATGGAAAAATGACACTCAGTAGTACACAATTAGTTTTGATGCTAGTATGCGAAAGTAACTCATATACTAGATATACGTGAATTTTGATTTATTTCTTTAATAATGAACACGAAATTAGATAAACCATCTAAGATAATTAACTAAAAACTTCGTGAAACAACACATCTGAAAAAGGTACGTATAAAGTTTCGAGTGACTCAAATGGCCCACCCTTCTTAAATTTCAAAAAAGTTACACCATCCACATAAGTAGGAATGTTAGAACTATTCTGAACTGTATGAATATTATTTATTTCAGTTATTTATGTTAGTTATGCATGTTAACATTTTAATTATGTATATTATTTATGTTATTTTACCCCATTGTTTCAAGTGTTTAATTAGTTTTACCATTCAACAGCACTTTTCTGTTAAGTATTCTTAAATGTAAGCTATAGAAATACATTAAAGGTACAGAAATTTTTCTATGAACAAATTTCATTACTCTTCAAAATTTATGTAATGAAAACCTTAAATGTCCCATGTTTGTAGAAATTATTGAATCAAAAATTTATTTCCTAAAGTAAAGCTTTTATAAAAATCTAAATTTCAATAACTACGCGTTATACTTAACAAATTATGCCAGCATCATCATTCCCCAATGAAAACTTTTGCTAGACTCGAAAGTCTGTTGACATATGACTGCATCTGATGACAGTACTTAGGCATTAATTAATTATAACTTGAAATATTCTAATAGTTTAACTAGACAAACCTGGTACATATTCACGCACATGCCGTCTAAAACATGAGTAGAAGTCTCATTTAGAGTTTCGAAAACTTAAATTATACTTTGCTGAAGTGGTTAGGTTGACATATTATTAAAAATGTTTTTGGGGTTATGCTTTCATTATGATGTCTTCAACAATTTTGTTCTTGTGGAATAAGGATTTATTTAGAAACAAGGAAGACATATTAAATACACACACACACACAGAGGCACACACACATATAAATAAGTTTAAATAAGAACCGAAGTTTTCAAACATGGATATTTGAATTGGTCTTTTTAAAATAATAAAGTCACAAATTTTCAGGAATCAACAAAAATCAGACAAGAAGGAGAATTTTCAAATATACAAAGCCGATCATGCTAAGCTCTTATGAGGGTAACATCTTTTCTCGAGTGGATTAACTACAGTGCGACTGTGTACGCTAAAGAGAGTTGGTGCGTATAAATCTGTCATGAATCCAATGTCCTCCATGCTGCCATTGTAGTAGTCAATACTGATGCTGGCAATTCGTTCAAAGCTAGGATACCCCGAGCAAAGTAGGTCTTCCATCCATGGGACTAGATAGCATGAAAGCGGATACATTTCGGCCATCGCCGTCCTGTGTAGGGGATATGGCTTCTTCCCGCTGTTAGTCAAAGAGCATTTACCACAACAGCAACATGATGTGAATAGTGTAGGGAGTGGTTGCGTGAGTAAAATTAGCCATGAAGCCGCTAGATCATTGGTAACTGGTTACTAGATAAATTTTGTGGGTGTGTATTTTGGCCTTCCGTTGTGTTCTCGTCGGGATTATTTTCACGGATGTGATATAATAACTGAAGCATTATATTTGTTGCGGGATCTCTTAACAGTAAAGTATTCGCAGTTACGAAAAGTGAGCAACTGGGAAGGCTAACACCAAATAACCTTTCGTTCTCTCAATTAAGTGCATAAGGGATGTACAGGATAGCTGGTTTTTAAAATGTTTTTTAAAGAATTTTCTGTCCATTCGAAAATGGAAATTGCCAAAGCAAGTACTGTCCCATTCGAGTTATTCGTGAATTACATTTCCCCCCCTTTTTTCAGCGAGCCGCAGGATTCTTTTGCTTTGCTCTGTTATGCCTCTAATCCTACTCAAGAGAAAGGGCAAGTAAAACTGAGGATTCCCTTTTCAGCAGTCTTTTCATCGCATCATGTCAGTCATCGCTTGATTCTACTAAATGCTTGAAATTGTACTAAATGAACGTATCTGTCTGAATTTCATACATACAACTAACTCTTACTGACTTTCAGCAGTTTAGTCTTCTAAAGTATAATAGTATGAATCGCAAATCATTGTTTTTATACTCACGTATGTTTTACTTTATTGAACTTTAAGAAGGATTTTTTTGTTTTCGATGGAAGCTAGATATTAGCGATTCAAGAATTTAAATAAAAAGGAAAAAAATCAAATCGTTTTTTTAAAAAAGGATCACACATTTAAATTTTAAGTTTTAATCATCATGAAATTTCGTAGTAAGTATGAAATTTGTGTGCATCCATTAGAATCAGAACTTTATTTTGTATACGCATATTTTAGCATGTATTTAAATTATTTCTATTTAAATAAAAAATAAAAGGGTATTTGTTTTACAATTTATGTTAACAAATTTGTCACATTAAAAATATATATCATGCCCATTTATCATTGTTCTACGTCTTCCTTTTTGCAGTCTAATAATCTAGTGGCACTGCGATGTATGCTTTGCAAATAAAACAAACTTTATTTTTTGTTCATAGAAAGGAAAAGGAAGGAAACGAAAAACACATTTATTTCTTTTACTCTGATGTTCTAAACTGTTTACTGAAAGATTTAATGCATTATTCTCTTTGTTATGTTTATTACCAAGAGAAATAAATAAATAAAAAATATCCATTTCCAGAGAGGATTTAAATATTAATCTACACTGCTAAAAGCAATTAGGGGATCACATGGTTTTAACGAAATTACGCAAGTACTTAAACCGATAAGTAACATAAAATAAATAATTCATAATTTAAATCCTATCAGGAAACAGAAGAAAACTTCATATGCAAACCAAATTTCATGACGTCAAAAACCAGAAAAAAAATATAAGGGCTGAAATCGGGATGTTGCAGAAACGTCTCTTTCACTGCTTTAACTGTCAAATTCAATTGCTCAGTATTTATTTATTTATTTATTTTTTGAGAAAAGGTGACTTGAAAATGTCTTAACAATGATTTACCGGAAACCATGGCATGGCATATTATAGACAGGGTGGAATCCGTGCAAACACAACGTAGTGTCGTGGACGCTGTTGGAGTCGCCAGAATTGTCGTTGCAATGCTGTGGAATCGATTCCAAGAAACAGGGAAAGTTAGACATCGACCAGGGCAAAGTGGGCCACGCGCCACTGCCGACATGATGACCGGTATATACTGTTAACAGCTCGTCGAAACAGAACAGACAATGCTACTCAGCTGCAAAGACAGTTGCTCTTGGCAACTGGGCGGAGGGTGTCCAGCCAAACAGTACGTAATAGGCTTCATCAGGGAGATCTCTATGCACGTAGGACAATGGTCTGCATTCCGTTGACCTCACGCCACTGTGCGGTCCGAAGAAGATGGGCTGTTGAACATTGAGAATGGGAGCAACATGATTGGAGCCAAGTGCTGTTTACAGACGAGTCCCGATTCAGCCTGGAGTGTGACACCCGACGTGTTTTGGTATGGAGGGAAAGGAGCACTCGAAATAACCCCTCATTCGTTCGTGAAATGTCACGATACAGACGAGCTGATTGGATGGTATGGGGTGGAATCAGCATAGGGGGACGTACGGACCTGCATATCATTCGAAATAGTACTTTGACGGCCCGAACTTATGCAGACGAGATTCTGAGACCTGATGTCATATCTTACGCTGCAGCCATTGGAGATTCCTTTGCTTTTCAGCATGGTAATGCCAGACCGCATACAGCTCGTCTTGTGGAGAACATACTTGAAGCTGAAACAATACAGTGTATGGAATGGCCAGCGTGCTCTCCTGACCTGAATCCAATCGAACATGTTTGGGACATGCTCGGACGACGCATTGCTGCTAGACCAAGGCCTCCTTTCACTGTCCGAGACTTGGAGATTACACTTCTTGAGGAGTGGAACAGTATTCCCCAAAGTCTTATCGATAACATCTTCGCATCATTGGAAAACACGAGTGCAGCAGTCTTAGCTGTTCGAGGAGATCACACCCCATATTAAAAATCTTGCATCATTTCTAAACAATACTTCTTTTTTATCACTTACACGTAACCAAATTCTTGCCCTAAATCATCTTTTCATGTTTTTTTTCCATACTTTCAAAGAATTAAAATTTAATTACAAATTTTTTTTACGTTTTTTTTCTGGATTGGGCATTGATACGCGTGTACTATCCATTTTATGCCGTCCGCCGGCTAGTAATTATAGATTTACGACAAAAGCAAAAGAAACACCAAATTAACCTAAATAAAAGCTATGAAATTTAACAACGTTGAAATCAAAATCCATCCGGTTAAACGAATTTAGAATTAAACGCTTATGACAAAAACATATGTCACCAAAAACAATCTAGAACACTCAATTAAACACTTCAAAATTAAACAAACGCTTATGGGTTTATGACAAAAATAAAAAAAAATTTCTCAAAACAATCGAAATAAAAGTTACGAAACAACTACGTTGAAACCAAGATACATCCGTTTAAACAAATTCAAAATTAAGCAAACACTGTCACCAAAACAATCTAAAACACTCAAACACTTTTAAAATATCCTGGCTACGCTACTGCATAGACGCGTAGTCGTAAGATTGACTGACACAGTTAACAAAGGCACGAAATCTACCTTACTGGTCGGCAATTTTTTAAAGCGAATTTTCACGGGCCAGCGATGCTAGACGGCTTGTCGGCTAGTAATTATAGATTTACGACAAAAACAAAATAACCGACACCAAATTAACCTAAATAAAAGCTATAATCCAGCAACGTTGAAATCAAAATACATTAAAATAAGTTTTCACAAAAACACTACACTTAAACACTTTTAACGTTTAATAACACTGCGGTTTTTGAACTACAGAGAGCCAATGGCAACTTTTTAAGAAGTTAAAACAAAGCTTCCCACAACAATGAATTCAAAATTAAACAAACACTTCTGGTTTTACGACAAAAACAAAAAAAAATGTCCCAAAACAATCTAAATAAAAGTTACAATCCAACAACGTTAAAATCAAAATCCATCCTGTTAAACGAATTCAAAATTAAACAAATGCTTATGACAATGTGTCACAACAATCGAAATTAAAGTTGTGATCCAACATAGTTGAAATAAAAATCCATCCGGTTAAACGAATTCAAAATAAACGGTTACAACAAAAATAAAATAAACAATCCAAAACACTCAAACACTTTTAAAATACGATTTCACAAAAAGTCAGGCCGTTAACATTTAAAAACATTCCGGTGAGAGCAATGAAAAAAAAAGCGTGACTTCCAAAAACAATAACAATATACGTTTACGTTGCCAATTCCTAAAAAAGAATTCCCACAAACGGATGTTTAAGTGTTGTGCCAAGGCTAAAAGCCTTGGTTGTGCAAGCAAAATTTTAAGTATTCTAAATAAATTTGCCCAGAGTGTATCAAAATTTTTCAGTTAAATAGAACTTAAATAAGGAATATGGCGTCGCTATTACGTCATCTAATCGATCTACGCCAGAGATTATGTTCCGTGATTTTTTTTCAAGATTCATTCATTTCAAGGAATTAATCATTTGCTTCCATTTTGTGTTTACTTTTTCAAGGCGTGATATCTCGCTAGATATTTAGATTTGGAAGAAGCAGCAAGTTTAAGAAAGGTAAATTTTTTAGAGATCTTTCGAACTGTATAAGAAATGTAGCTTTTAGTTAGAGAAAAAATGTCTTTTTTATCAAAATTTCAACATGGCGACAGATGCTCCGGGGCGATGACGGGATATCCTTAGATTGCTTTTTTTTTGGTTGCAATGTGACCGGCTAACGGCTGTATTCATCAAAACATTTGACACGCGGATTAATCCTGAAATGCGTGTTATAGTCATCGGTAAGATATCTTACCGATGACTTTAAAACGCGAGTTTGGTTTAATCCGCGTGTTAAGTGTTTGGTGAATACGGCCGTAAGGGTTCCATTCCAACTAGACTGCATGCATTTATGTTTTAATCTTCCTAATTTTGTGAAACTATGTTGTAAATTCACATAGACGATTTAGTAATAAGGTGTTGTAACACTGTTCTGTAAATTTACAGCATAATATGCTGTTGTGTTACTGGACTTAAACACCACAATACTAAGTTTAAAATTTACATCACAATGTATTGCGATTGCATGTAACTCTTTGAAGCGCAACTAAATCCCAATGCCTGAAAAAGGGCAGCCGTTGACATCTCTCAATTTAACTACCAGCAAGATGGCGGTCGATCGAATCTTTCATAGCGTGCCACAGATCTAGAGACCATACTGGGTGCTGCGAGTGCAGGCACATCTGGTTGAGCGCCGCACAGCCAACTGTGTCAAAAATGGTCTCCAGGTGCTTGTTACTATTATATTCAAGGCAGATTTGCGGCACGCGATGAACGATTCGATCGACCACCATCTTGCTGGTAGTTGAATCGTGCGATGGCAACGGTTGCCCTTTTTTCGGCATTGGGCAGTGTATCCAGTTGTTCTTCTATATCAATCTTCCATTGTATTCTTCTAGTTTTCAGCAGATGCCGATGCTCTGTTAAAAATAATCCAGACAGTTTTTACAAAAAATCGACATTTTTTTTCCGAGAAATGATGCACTAAAAAGTAAAGGATTCTCGTGTAACTATGTCACTCTCAAGCAGTAGAAATCAAATTTATTCTTCGTGATTGCCAACAGTCAAAACGTCAAAGTTTAGTGTCCTCACGGAGAGTGCACATCGCCTTAAAGGGTTAACAGCACATTGGACCACCACACTTACTTTTTTTCAGTGTACTCGTACAATCTTGTTACTATTATATTCAAGGAAAATTTTGTCACAGAGCAACTATTGAATACATAATTTTTTAAAATTTTATTTAGACAGAAATAAATACATTGAATAACATAATAATCGATAACAAAGAAAAGATAACGAAACATTTTTATTCTAAAAGCAGGTATATCGTTAAAAGAATATTGCACTGAAATCTCCAAAATCATTCATTAGACAAGCGAAAAACATATCGTGTCATATGAAATCCATTTAAGGCAGGGTTTAGTGATGAAAATACACGAATAATTGAAAAATGATACACTGCAAATCTTTGAACACATTTTAGAACACTTTTAGGAACACTTATTTTGTCCCCTTTTTGAGAACACTTTTAAAAGCACATTTCAGAGCACTTTTTGGAACTCATTTCAGAACACTTTTTGGAACACACTTCGGAACACTTATTTGTCCCCTTTTTGAGAACGCTTTTTGGGAACACATTGTGGAACACTTTTTGGAACCCATTTCAGAGCACTTTTTGGAACACTTATTTTGTCCCCTTTTTGAGAACACTTTTTGGAACACATTTGTGAACACTGTTTGGAACCCATTTCAGAATACTTTTTAGGACACTTATTTTGTCATCCTTTTTAGCACACTTTAAGGAATGCTTTTAGGATTAGATTTGAGAACACTTTCTAAAAAGTAAGCGCAGGTGCGGCGGAAGTGACGTCATCAAGGGGCGCGGCCGCAATTGGCGTAAGGGGTGGAGTTAAGTTGTTTCCATCCTGGATGGTTGAGTTGTATTTTTTCTGGAATTGGAGTCTGCTATATTTCGATTGGGACATTTTAGTTATTTTATTTAATTATTAATTAATTAATTTTAATGCTGCCATTTGTTATTGCATTTTAAGTGCTGCAATCTGGTGTTATGTTTAAGAACTACTTTTTAGTTTTGGAATTAGACATAGAATTTTTTAGAGTTTGGAACTGATTTTAATGAATTATTGAATTTTAGTTAATTCCTATAATTTAATGCTGTCATTTGTTATTGAATTTTAGAATTAATTTGTGGACTTGGATTTTATTTTTTCTCACTTACCGGCAGCGGGATTCGAACCCCGGACCTCCCGATGCCAATGCTATACCGTCCAGGCTACTCGCTCATAACAATAGCGTTGTAACAAAGAAAGCAATGTTCCCAAGTGTTCCCAAGTGTTCACCAGTGTTCCCAATCTGTTCTCAAATGTGTTCCTAAGTTTAGATTAACAAATATCCTAAGCATAACACTTTCAGAACATTTTCAGAACACTTCCTTTATAAAGAATCACATTCGGAACGCATTTCAGAACACTTTTAAATAACTGGAACACTTTTTTCCAATAAATGTGTTCCAAATGTGTTCCCAATGTGTGCTGGGAATTTGCAGTGTAATCACAAACCTAACAAACAGTTTAAAAAAAAAATAAAAATAATCTTTAAACAGTGAAATCAAAAGTTACTTGAAGAATGATTTCTGAGAGTTAAACTAAATGCCAGTAGAATTTTAAAAACAAGAAGAATTAAATTACGAAATTTTTAAACATTTCATGTTCTCTTCCGTTTTGACAGGATGTTCCAAAATAGTGGTAACACGCTTTAATTCCACATCTATTAGAGATAAGTGGATAATGTCAGTTAAAAAGAAAAGAAAAGACACTATGTTAAGAAAAAAAATCTCCCCTTTAATTTTCAAAAAGCCAGACATTTTAAATTTTTACAGGACCACCGTACAAAAAAATTCCTAATTAGTTAAATGTGTCGCATACAGAAATGAGATGATATACAAAATGTGAAAATTATATCCAAGGAAGCGTCAAAGATATGAAGATAAATATGTGCTGACTTAAATTACTTTAAAAGGCTCTAGAACGGAAAAAAATCCCGCCGGATCCTTGCGTTTCAGAAATCGTACAGAAATCAAGAAAGAAAAAAATCTTTTGCACTCTAACAATAAACGCTTACATTCAAACTTATGTAGAGCCCCTCACCATATATGTTTAACGATATCCCCAAGACGTTTTATGATAAAAGCTTGAAACTTTGTGCATCACCTCATGAGTGTATGGGGCACATTTACTAATTGAGTATTTTTCTGTATTACGTCGCATAAAAATTTAAACTATGCAACTTTTTTAAAAATTAAGAGGTGATTATTTTTCTTAACGTAGTCATTTTTCTATTTTGAAAAATTTTTCAATAGACATTGCCCAGTTATATTTAATAGAAGAATAATTAAAGTGTGTTACTACATTTTTGGGACACCCTATACTTCAGAAATTATTTCTTTGAACTCAAGAGTTAAATATATTCAATATTAAAGTTTTTATTGAATAATAATAGATCGACATTTTAAAAGGTTCTTAAAATACTGTAACTCCCATCTATACTTTTCATTTGTAAATTTATTTTTAAAAATAGTTTTGTGAAATTCGAGTAACTGAAAGAGAAGACTTTCAAAAAAGAAGTTTTTTTATAGAACGAACTAAATAAATATTGGGAACTGACTAAGAAAATCCTCAATTTCTCTTTTTCATGTCCTATATTTTCCTTTGTGCAATAGTATCTATGCTGGACACGATCCAGACAAGTCTAATAATCTTGAAGCATACAGATGTGTGTCTGTGAATAAAACAAAACGTATATATATGTATAAGATCCGGCCGCTTTTTATATTTTTGAAAGGGGTCCTCTTTTTTCTTTCCTTTGTTTCGATAAGAAAAAAAGTAAGTACAAGACGAGGATCAGTTAATGACTGTTGTAGAAAAGTATCCCAAAGAAATACATGTGAACTGATTTTAAATGCATTTATTTTCTGAGTAGAGGTTTGAAAATTTTAAGATTATTTAACCCTTTGAGGCGCAGGCACAGCCAGCTGTCGTCAAAAAAAGGGTCTCTAGATCTGTGTTACGCGATGAACGTTGCGATCGTCCGCCATCTTGCTGGTAGTTAAGTCGAGCGATGGCAACGGCTGCCCTTTTTTTCAGCATTGGGCAATCTATCCAGCTGTTCTCGCATCCTTCCATTTTTCAGCAGATGTCAGTGCTGCTAAAAATAATCGTGACAATTTTTTTACGGGAAATGACGTGCTAAAAATGTAAAGGATTCTCGTGGAGCTATGTCATCCGCAACTATTTTTATAGAAATCAAATCTATTCTTCGTGTCTGGCAACAGTCAAAACGTCAGAGTTTAGTATTCCCAGAGCGGGAACACTGCGCTATAAAGGGTTAAATTTGTTTCGTTTAAGCCCTGAATTTCTATTTCGTCTTCGTCATATGCTAACCTAAGATAAAAATGCAGAATTCTTTGCTTTGGAACACAAATGTTAATTTCTATAAAATAAGGTACAGACGGCGGCTGTCATAATGTTATTTCGAATTGGAATAATCTTGGTACTGCTATAGAAGTTTCATTATTGAAACTCATTTTTGATTTTCGGATCAAAATTTTGCCAAATGGGTTTCATATGAGGCTATTGATCAAGATATTTAGAATTTTAGAATCTTCAGATTTTGTTGTGAATATTTAGAAAGAAATCTTATTTTTCTTTTAAATCGAATGCGCATGCGTTTAAAAGAGTTAAGAAGTTACAATGCTTTTTTCAGTTCTCCGAAGATAAAGCTTACATTTTAGTCTAGTTAAAAAACAGCTGTATTTAAACAAACTGACTGTATCGCTGTTGTTTTATATAACTTTTGCTGAAAATGAATCTTGCAAACACACACGCACACAAAAAAATCATGTTTTTATTCAAAATGTGGGTTACGACCAATTATCTACGCTAGGTATCTAGGCTGGGGTGGGATTGCCCTCCGTGAGGGATTTTATAAGAGGTCGTAACCCGCATGTAGGCGAAGTTACGGAGAAGGCCACGGAAAATTCCGAACGGTTAGGTCGGCGGACTCGACCTGGTTCCGAAACAGGCGCCTTCCGTCTCCCAGTTTAAAGCACCAGCGCTATGCCACTGGTGGGGCCGGTTTTAATCAAACATGGTAGCAAATGCATTTTACTGAAATGAATGCATTCACGCCAGATATTCAATGAACACAGAAATAAACGATAAATATAGAATCATTTCTTTAGTTATTAAACTTTTTTTAGTAACCTTGAACTTTTTAAGTGTTCTCTACCATTAAATACATAGCGATACATACCTGTATTGTATTTTTAAAACGCATTCGTTGCCGGATTAGAGTAGAAACCAAATTTCGTACGTCAATTTCACATATGAAATATAGTTTTTAATAATAAATATTCATGTTGTGAATGATAAAAAATTCGCCCATTTCTTTCAAACTGCGTGTTTTTGGAAAAATTAATTAGTTATTCACAAAGCTGATATAGGAAATTTATCTTACACTTGCGGCTATCGAATGATCGGCAGCGAACGTATTTAAAGCTCGTTCATTTAAAGGTTAAAAATGCTTCTGATATATTACTGAAACCGAAGTAGTGGTAATCAGTCAATATTGTTTAAAAAGAGGGGAAAAAAACCAGAAAGTTTAGTTTCATGAAATAGTGAATGCTTAACATATTTTTGTTCAGATTTATTCTTGCTATATCCACTGGTTACTACAACCATTTGACTTAAATATTGAATGTTAAGATACTTAGAAAACATACTTCCATACCACATGCAAACGATTATTTATTAAAATGAAGTTTGTTTTAATGTGTTGAAAAAAAAAGCTTTTGTTAAGATATTTTTGTAAATATGCACAAAAACCTTTCCTGTATACAGCTTAATACGCAATATATGCGTAAATAATAACTGTGATACAATTTTAGTAACTGAACTCCAGCTCTCTATCTGGTTTACGTTGATGAAAATTGAATAAACTTACTATTTCGTTAGTTTCGAAACAGAACATTTTTAATTGAATCAGACTGGGCCAGCGATCTCCAATATTGTGGAGATTCCTTTGGAGAAATAAGTAGGCTTAACCTCACTTACACGGAGTAATATGACAAATATTGTAACAACTCAAGATAAGATTGTCAGTTTCTTTTGCATTGCAGATTTAGAAACGGGATTCGACGGCGTTCATCATGTTTTGGCGTTCATCGCGACCATGATTTAACAATGGTTCGCGATGCAAGAAAAGAAAAATGCTTATTTACAGATTCAAAAACGTTTCACTTGCCATCCGTAGTACATTCTACTAGGAAATATTTTACTGACTTGGGAAATGGTCAAGCAAATGCTATTGTGCAAAAACCCTTTTAATCAATGAAGAAATGTTTCCTAATAATGAAATTGAAACCAAAGCCCAATTCCTTGGACTCCATGAAGACAGCACACTGAAAACAGATTTCGAAAGCACAAAACCAGCAACATTTTGGAAAAAAGATTGGTGCCGAACATCCATTACTATCGGCAAAAGCCTTAAGAATACTAATTCCAATTACCAGAACTTCAAAAAATTTGGGGATCGCCGGAAGCAATACTTCTAAGAAAGCGTTCTCCTTTCATTTAGATCAAAATTTTATTCTTGTTAATTTTTGTCTAATTTTATAATATATAAAATTTGTTTCAACTATAGTAAAAGAAAAAAAAACATAAAAGTTTATAAATTACAAGTGAAATAATTAAAATTTAAAAATTTAGCGAATTGAAATTTTACTTTTAATAATAAAATAAACACAATTTTCATAAAGACGTATTTACTTTTCCAAAAGCGAATACGGCTAAAAAAAAATGTTAAAGTAAATCCGCAAAACTTATTTTTTGAGGGAATTTTTTTCCTCAGTGTTTCATAAAAACGCATCATAAAATGGTTGGAAATTTTTTGGGTATAGCAGATGCTACGATAATGATTTTGTCCCTTTAAGCGTGGAGAAATTATCGTAAAATCGTTTGGTATCACTTTTACAGGAAAAAAAAAAGAAAAAAAAAGAAGTTATGAAAGTGTAAAATTTTAATATACTCTTCTTTAAGCACGAAAGTTAAACGGGCGAGTAAGGAAAAAATTCTATTTTTCGGAATAAAGTAATTATTAAATTGTGGAAGAAAGACATTTTTGTTCAAATAATTTAGGAATGTTGCAATTTGTTTTCTTCATTTCCAAGAATGTTAAAAAGTACATTTTTTTTTAAAGTTCAGAAGTTAATTTGCTTAAGATTAAATAATAAATGTTTTTCTGCACTAAGTTAATGAGAGTTACCTGTTTCCATTTACTTTTATGTTAAGTAAGGCAACTTTATCTCGAGCGTTAATTAAAGAAAGACTATGTAGCATGAAATACGTATTCGCGTTTTTAATAGAGCTGAAGTTACACTCGGTAACATTCAATTCAATTCTCAGAGGTTCAGTACGGGTAAAAAGCGATTTAATTTGCATCAGTTGATCATTTTTTGGAAAATATAATTATGCTCTTGTCAATGTTATTAAATTTTGATTTATTTTAGCATGATTATTTTTCATGTTGGGATGTTGTAAGACGTAGAAATTTAATTTACTGTGAAACTTGGATACACGGATTATATATGGAAAAAAGACTATCAAAATAATTAATTCTATCTAATTAGATATTGATTTTCTGGAAAGGAAATATTGTAAACTGTATATAAAAAATAATACTAAGTTAATATATATAATATATATAACTCATGAGTACAGAATCTATCGATCAGAGTGTACATAGATAAGGACAGATAAAGACCGCATCTACCTTAAGATATACCCAATCATTAAGAAGGGCGTAAAATTCTTTGTTAGTACCCACTTTCATATATTCAAGTATGATTAATCAAAGATTGTTAAAACGTTTCTTGGACAGTTTTATACTCCGGAAAAATTGTGAAGTAGGTAACCGGTTCTAGGAGGATACAATGTTTGCTTGGGAATTAGTAATTTCATATGTGGCTGTTGAGAGCTGGTTTTATTAAAAATGCGAACAATAAAGGTTTCTTTTAAATAGCCCTCAGCAAGCAGTTTAATGATGCTAACCCCAATCAGTTGCTTTGAATGTCGACTCAGAAACCATGGCAACTTGTCACATGTGGCTTACATAAACTTTCGTGCTGTACGTTCTCATAAGTTTATCGTAAGTACGTAAAGTTTAAATAATTATGCTAAAATTACTTAAACAATTATGATGAAGTTGAAATTACATACGATGTTTGCTAACAAAACATCTCATGTTTTCTATGATCCCGAAAGTTTAGTTTCAATAAACTTATGTAAGTACGCATTTATTTATCGCACATAAAAAAATTAAGCATTCGCTCGTCATGTTTTTCTTACTTATACAGAGAATATTTGAATATAATAGTTTTAAGTAGTTTTGCAGTACATGAATATGTAGGGGTTACAAAAAAAAATCTCCAAACAAAATGCATTACCCTGTCCTTTATTCTTAATTAATTAGTAATAAAATTTCTTGCACTTAATTTTTCTCTTGAATCTACAAAAAAAAACAGATTTATGTGCGTTCCTCTGAAATATAATCAACTACAAACGTGTATATTTTAGCAAGGAATTTAAAAATTTTCTCCAGTGTTAATAAAAATATGAAAAACGTTCAACAGGAAATGTGAATACATAAATCCATGCATGCTAATAGGAGCTAGCACAAAATTTCGTCCACATATTCCACATAAATTTATTGCAGAATTGCACATTTATTGCAGAAATTGCCGGTCTTGCCGGTTATCTATCATTAACGCAGTTCGTCTCCTAAGACTACTGTTCCTCACAGATTAATGGCAGATGCCGCGAACAATCTCTTGGCATACATTCCTTATGCGGATCCTGTATGCTTTGTTCCTAATTGATTCGGACCGCTTTGTTCATATTTTCCTTTCGTTTCTTGAGATGCGTTCAGAAGACATGTAAAAGATTAATAACTGTTATAAAAAATACAACTCCTTGTTCTTTGCATGTATCTTAAGTGGAAAGCTTGAGCTGACAGAAGCAAGAAAATGATGTTAGGACAGCTTAATTAAGTTTTGTCCATTAACTGAAAAACTTGAGATATTTATCCAACTCACTAATACAGAATTATATGAAATGTATTATGTTAAACTAATTAATGCTAACTTTTCATCTTTCTTGTGGATGTAGTTCATTGCTTGCATATCGAGTGATAGTTACCTCATGTACTTATTTAAGAAAATAATAACAATTAGCGCCCAAGATATTAAACAGATTTTAAACATTAAAGCTGTTTTATTTAGTATTATTTTTCCACACACTTCTTGAAACTGTCTACATATCATTAGTTTGGTAATTTTCTAGAATCAAAAACTTTTGGGAAAAGAAATTCTAAATTTACAAAAGGTGCTAATGAAAATGACTGGAACAAGCATTAGTTAATAAATTAAATATTTGTTGGTGTGTTAAGCCAAACTTGAACTTACGTGCAGATAACAAAATTATGCTGAATCACTGCTATAGGCGCCTGCATATCAGCTTTTCTCTTTTTTTTCTCTCTTTGGGAGAAATGTATCAATGTATTGTATTGATATGCTTGATAACTTTCAATTATCAAGTAAATGAAAACCTTATTTTCAATTCAAGTTTCTCATCATTTTAACTAAATGATATTGGTGGAATGTACACCTTTTGCCCTCTAAATATTGGAACTGGTTTCTCAGCTAAATAAACCAGTTAAAATGTAAAATTAATATAAACTTTCTAAAGTAATGCGTAAAATAGTACTGATGTGTGTTACTATACAAAGTTTTTATTAGATTTACACTCTACCACCAGATTGACTCTGAGTGTCAGTTGGAGATGAATAAAACAGTATAAGCCATTTGTATTGATTTTTAATTAAAAGTGAAGATTTTGTATACTGTACACTGCATTACATTAAATTTGTACATGAAAATAGAAGTATGTGATAATGTTATTTTAATATGAAATTATTTTTGCAAAATAATAAATCAATTAATAAATAAAAATGCTTTCAGCTCTATACCACTGTAGCGCTAGAGAATTCTATTAATTAATTTAGTGTTTTATTTAAAAATAACGATGCACTGAAATGAAATGTTTGTATTTATAATGGATTCTAAATTATAAGAAAAGTGCAGATAAAGTTCAAAATATAATAAATGATAATGTTATAAGACATCTTTTGTAGCATCAATTGTAACTTTTGACAATTGATGCTACAAAAGATGTCTTAAATAACATTAAAAACATCACATAATAAAAGCTACAATTAATAAGGAAGTAAAAAAAAAGTAAAAACTTGAAAAATTAATTCAACATGATTTTGGTCTTATGTAACAACATTTGGAATATACTTAGTGAGCTTTTAATGCAGTTCCAAGTATTTTGAATCAATTGGGACATGTTCTTTTTGCTTGCACAGTTATGTGCAAAAAGATAATACAGTGTGTCCTACAATCTTTGACTTCAACCTTTATATCTTAAATATCGATCATAAACATGCGTAAAAATTACAGTTACGTAGAAAAAAGTTACAGGATTTGATGAAACTTTTTAAAATTTGATTTTTTAAAATTTGACCAAGTACAAAATTTAAATTCAAAAGTTATAAATAAATGGATTTTATGCTGACAAATATTCGACAAGTGGAAATGGAACCCCCTTCTTCTCATGTATGCCACGGGTATCAGATTGAGCTGCAGGACAAAATGGATCGACGATCATTATGTATAAATGTAGTCATTCTTTTGGAGGGTCTCGGTAGACACAATCTTGAAGTGTGTGTGATGAAGATCACACATTTTTCGCGTCTGAACTACACCAGACTGCACATAAGCTTAAATCTAGCTTGACATTTCTTTGAATTTGACGTATTAATGCAAGCTTGACAGCTCCATTCATTAAAAGCTTGCAGCAAGCATGGAGATTACAAAGAAATGAGAGAGCAAATATTTTCCAGCCGAATTTAAGTCATTTGAACTGTCAAGCTTGAATACAACTTGATTACTGCTTGATTTGGAAAGCGAAACAGAAAGTTGTGCACGTATTCTGGATTCCACACAGAGGCAGACTACAGTAAGTTTGAATCAACCTTGCTATGCTAAGCTTAATGCAAGTTGGGCAAGTGTAAACTTGAACACTTGATGTTGAATTGCATTAAGCTTACACGCTTGAAATATCAAGCTTAATGCAAATTTTCTGTGCTGTCTGGGAAATAATGAAAACCGTTATTTTTCACTCATGCCCTTCAAATAAATATTCTTGACGTACTATATTCTTGCTGTCTTGACCAGACCAAAGCATATGTTAATTTCTCAATTTGTTGCAACCTGAGCGTATGACTCTCATATATTGCTGTTGAAATTACAGAAACGGAATTTTGAGAATAGCGTGCTAAGTGAAAAAATCTCACGAACTATTTTTTTGAAATTTTCCGCTTATGGAAATCTGTTCTCTCACCGAATGAACCCCAGTAACACAGCAATTGCGATATTGGCCAAGCTCGTCAGTCGTCGGCGAAGATCAGTCGTTTGTCTCGATTTTGGCCAATATTGCCCAACATGAGTGCAGCGATATTGAAAGATTTAAAACGTGTGCTGCTTTTAATTTTATATTATGCTTATTTCCCTATTAGTAGAGTCTATAAATCACACATAACATTATTTTAAATCTGATTCATCTCATGGAAAAATAAAAGATGTAGATCAGCATCGGGCAATACTGATCAATCTCGCCAAAAAACGGCGTGACAAATATAACAGTCACCTTAAACTTTAGTCATTTCACCTCGAGTCAGATTTGCATGGTGATTAAGACGATGGCTTCCCACACCTTAGGTCCCGAGATCGATCTCAGTCGCGGACGCTAGACGAAGCAGATTGAAAATATGAAACTTGAGGTTTCAGCATAGAGAGAAAAATGTGTGAAAAAATAAAATATATGGGGCGTGTTCGTCGACCGGCGCCCCATGTATTAGGAAAATCAGGAAAATTTT
The DNA here is from genome assembly GCA_038373885.1 of Cheiracanthium punctorium. Classification (NCBI taxonomy): domain Eukaryota; kingdom Metazoa; phylum Arthropoda; class Arachnida; order Araneae; family Cheiracanthiidae; genus Cheiracanthium; species Cheiracanthium punctorium. The sequence goes on from JAWZYV010004477.1 coordinate 725,682, forward strand.
TTAGAGTGTAGTAAGTTTGAATCAAGCTTGCCATGTCAAGCTTAATGCAAGTTGGGCAAGTGTAAACGAACACTTGATTCAAACTTGCATTAAGTTTACACGCTTGAAATAATCAAGCTTAATGCAAGTTTATTGACTTGATAAATCGAGCTTGCTGCAAGTCATGTGCAAACTTTCCGTTCTGTCTTGGAATGTTCCTTTGTTTCCTCTTTCTAAATCAAATATTCCGTATTCAGTTTTAATTTCTCTCTCCACTAGGCTTTTCTGCTTGATAAAATGCGCGTTTTGGTTTCTTTGTTTGTTTGTTCGCATTTGCGGTTTCTCTTTTAATTTAATTTCGCTTCAGCGTATGCAGTGTAAGTTCTTGGTGTTGGCGTGGTCTCGGTTCCCACACGTCTGATAAGCTTTTGGTATGGCGTTCGCCAAATTCTGGCATTTCTGCCTTGGTGATATGCTTTTGTACTGTTAATTTCAAAAATTTTTCTATTTATTAAGCCTACCGGACAGTTTTGGTCAGGTGGGCAGTGGCTTATGCGAACTCATCTTTTTCTTCGCCAGGGTATTACAGCTGGACAATTTTGTTAAAAGTTTTTAACTCACTTCTCCATAGCTTTCCGTTTAAAGAGGGCGCATTGTTTTTATGGGACTCCTGCATGCCGTGTGTTCATACGGATTAATCAGATACTTGAACCTGTCGTGAGCAAACTTCTTGTAAAGCAATGTACTTTATGAAATGGAGCTTGTGTTTTAAACCGTCTTTCGCTACTACCTACAATAAAATGTAGTCTTTTCTTCAATGAGAGTCGTCTCTGCTTTCTTGGACTCCTGCTTCTCATATCGATTCTTTTTTACCCCACAATACGTTATGTAAAACGGCCAAGAAAAAATTCTTGATCGACCACAAATAACTTACCCATAAATACTATGGTGCCGTGATCGGAATTCGATACACTTAGCTGCAATATAAGAAAAATGCATTAGAATATTTAAAACTATTTCATTTAAAAGAAACTATTAAAGCATTAAATTATTACAACGGCTGGTGGTGGCTCAGCGAAATAAAAATACTCCAACATGGACAGTGAAAATAAGATGGAATCATTTAAAAATTCCGACAGCACAGAATTACACATTGGCGAGAACAAACACTTGGCTGAGATAAATAACGCCAATTCCAGAGCAACCCTAAAACTTAATCCAATAAAATTAAAATGACGGAATCGCGAGCAAATAATTTTAACGATGTCGCAGGGCAACAACAACAACAAAAAAAAAAGCAAACACATTGTCACAGAGGGGGTAAGCCGTTGCTATTGCAAACGGACGTAATATGATCTATTTTTAGCCCAGAACGGCTCCACAAGTTCTGATGAGACATACACACAAAAAAAAGGCATACAGGAAAAAGTGAATATATACTCTATTCTATATATTTTTAAAGAATTTTTTTCAAGAATTTGCTTTTTTTCATTTCCCCCCCAACGTTTGGATCAAATACGCAACTAAAGACCATAATCAATCGAGTTAAAATTTAGAACTCTTTTTATTGAGTCAATTTGGCCAAAAAATAGCACTAAGGGTAAGCGAATTTCGAAAGACGGTTTTTTTCAATACACCCTACTTCACATCCTTACATATATTGGGTCGTAAATCCTAAGAACGACTAGGTCATTGTTATTTCGCACGTCCACGGCTACCAGACAAAAAAATAAAGACGGATTTTAAACCTTTTAATGAGACTAGGAGACAAAGCCCCCAAGACTCACTACGCTCGCTTTTCGTAAGAGGCATTCGGCCCCTAACACGGATTATTTGTAAAAAATGCACAATTGACAAAATTCAAAGATTTTATCTGATAGAATGTACCGAGCTACACATTTCTTTGTTCTTGCATGTTCCTTGGAACACCTTCACAGTATTTTTATTTGTGTAAAAGCTATGGAACACCTTGCGTATTTGCCATTGATGGTGATTTTTTTAATAATTTGACGACTTACATACGTATAGTTAATAATTATTTCTAAGAAAATAGTGCTTCATATGTTTTCTTTGATAAAAACTACTGGACAGCTAGGATAGCTTGCCACCAAAGGCGACTCTTCATTATTTGGCGATTTACACATGCTCATAACCGATAATCATTGTTCATGTAAGGTTTTCATGAAAACAGTTATCCATGCATTCATATGACATAATCCTATGCAAATTGGTTTATTTAGAACCGCGAAATATATGATATCGCCATGAGGGCAAATATCCAAGCTGTGCTTGCTATAATGACATAATTAACGCCGCCAAATATATCTATGGATCGCAAATACCCAAGCTGAACCTAACCGGCATTACTGTAATATGCATTTGAATTATTTTTCATTTTCAAAATACTGGGTGCTAAAAATTTTGGAACACACGCAGTATTTAGATTCACTCTGCTTGAGATAGCACTTTTCCAGATCGGTACCTAATGTCAAAATGGCGCTTTTTAAATCAGTTACAATTACTATTAGGAAAAGTATTAAAAAAACGAATTGGCGTCAGTTTTAAACTCCTGTTACCTAAGAGAACTTACTATTTGAAAATTGTGAACTTCGTGAACAGACTTATTTATTTCACTGACTTTTTAATTTGGCATAAAAATGGTGCAATTCTACTCTATGTTGTTAATTTCACGCAGGAATTGCTTTGTTGCAAAGGCATGAATAATTTTATGCTGGCGAAAATTGCCAAGCCTGTCAACCATTATACTTATTTTTTTCAGATTTTATCAATATCTTCAAAAATAATTGGAATTTCGAAATTTAACTAAGCTTACCTGCTTCCCAGGAATTTTCCGAATCCGTGAATACCTTCGTCGAAACTCATATACCCACTTTTTCGGAGGAGATAGCAGAACAAGCTTTTGACAGCGGTCGTTACTTTTTTTAGAATACAGAGAAACTCTCTGACTGTTACTTGAGTAAAATTACTGCATGTTTAATTTACAGGTTCAAAATTAACGTGTAGTTCTACTGATATCCAAGATGAGTTCAGGTTATGTATCCGGAGCTATCCGACCTTACTCTAGTATATATATATATATATATATTAAGTAATGCAAATATAAATTTAGGAGATCTGTATGTATCCAAATACTATCTAAAATTTCTTCCACATATTCTAGCTAAAACAATATAATTTCTTCCAGAAACTACTATTCTAGACGGTTATCCATCATTAAAGCGGTTTGTCTCCTAAGACCACGTTACTCAGTGATTAATGACAGGTGCCATGAAGAATCTCTTGGCATGCATTCTTTTAGCTGATCCCATATTCTTTGTTCTTAATTGATTCTTGCCGCTTGTTCATCTTTTCCTTTCGTTTCTTTGGATGTGTTCACGAGATGACATGGAAACACTAATAACAGTAACAAAGAATGTATTTCCTTGTTCTTTGCGTGTATCTTTGGTGGTTTCGCCACACTTAAGCTGACATAAGCAAAAAAAAAAAGATGTTAGCTCAGATTAATTAGACTCCTGTAAGTTGAGTGAAACATGCACGGTATTTATTTAGCACATTAAGAATATGGAAATATATGTAGACGCTAAATTAAGCTAGTTAATCCAAATGTTTATACCCTTTTTCATCAAAATTATTATTTATGTGTAGCATTACCTGTTTCCGTAGGTTTGGCTAGATTTTGCATACAAAAATGTTACTGAAAAAATTATTTTAAGCCTTTTGAAATACTGCCCATTGAATTGATCTTCTTCATAAATTGAATCTAATTATGCATTTGATCAACCATATGCAAAGAAATTATATTAATGAAAGTGATTTAATAAAAAAATGAAATTAAAATGAAATATGAATATATATCATTTTCAAATCCGTTTTCAATATTCTTATTTTATTCCTTTTTGCTGTTAGAACAGGTCATTTATTCTGAACTACTCTTAAAATGCAAAAAAATGTGAGTATTCATGTATGCAACAATTATTATCTCTTCAGTAAAATATATGGCTTATCCTTACAACATTATTAGAGTTTTTTTTTTTTTGATAAAATGAAAGAAAATAATGATTATTTTCATTTTTATTGTTAGTATTTAAGAAGAAAGGGTAAATTGGAGGAAATCGATGTATATAAAATAAGTAAAAACACAACAATTCAAATGCCCTATAATAAAATAAATCAGTTTTTTCGAGGATGCAAATTATATTTCTAATTTAAATTATATTTCTAAAACAGAGTGAACGTGAATGTTTTTCTAAGCGAATCATCAGTTTGTTGAGTAAGTGTGTTTGGTCCTCTTGAATTTAGAAGCCTGAATGTTTATTTTTAATGATTAAAGTTTGACTCTTAGTAATCATAAACATCAACATTATAAATTACATAGAAATTTATTTTATAATACTATGATATATTATCAACAGTAAATTTTTTCTCCGGAAAATTCTTGGCTATCGTTTACAGGATTTTTGTGAAAAATGATAACGTACTATTCATACCTTTTAGTTCTAAAAGTTAGAAATTAAATAATTTTATAATTAATAAGGACTATAAATTTTGAAACTTACTAATTAGAACATCTTTTCTGATTCAAGTGAGTTTGAGCATACTACTGCATTCTGATAATAAATATTTGATTATTTATAAATTCAAACTAAAGTTACTACACATAAGTACAATTCTTTTTTTATCCAATAAAGTAAAATATTTGCAATCTACTTCTCAAAAAGAGGTATAATATCTATTTATAAAAAAATAATCGGAAAATTTCCCTAATAGCTGTTTTATTCCTAATAATTGCATGTCACAATTCAACATATTATATTGATAGTAATTAACATTGAACATGTATTTGTATACATTGTATACTTTTTGTCAGAACACACTGATTGTCATGTAGTCACACACACACAAAAAAAATTAGATTGAATGAAACTCCAGCGCATTTAGTTTCACTTACATTTGCTATAAATAACAAAAATCATAGATTTCAGTTTTTATCTTAGGTAATGCAAGAAACAATTCGTAAAAAGTCGAAATATTAAACTTGCAATAAGACTATCCAGATTTTAAATGTTGCCCCGAAATATTTCGAGTTGCTGTGGAAGGAATGAGTGAGCAGATAAACTGAAAAGAAAATTTTCACTCTGAATGTATTTCGCACATTTCAAGTTGGGAATTTGAATACTTCCGATTTCCTTTCAAGAATTTTAAAATAGAATATTTTACGTTCCAATATGTGTAAGAGTTCATCGTTGAAATTCCTTATATTCTCTGATCATGTTTCCCTAAACTGTGTTTTGGATTGAAGAACAAAGTATTTTGGAAAGACTATTTGCAGAGATCGAGTCATTGATTTAGCATTATATAACTACAATAAGATTGGGAACATTTAAATAATTTGCTTATATATTTATTGTTTCTGTATTTAACTTTATTATGCTACCTTTTATATTTTTTAATTTTAAACCGTTTTTTATATTTACTATGTGTTTTCGAATAAAAAAATCTGTGCATTAGCTGAAATCGCGTTTTCCCTCCAAAGACCCTCCAAAGTTAAAAAGTATTTGACATTTTCCATTGTTATTTTTCTGTGATAACTATATTCGATGTTCTAATATAATTTCTGGTGTGGCTGACAATTTCCCTATTAGTTGGCTACAAAATATATCAGCATTTGTTTTCTCATTTTGACTAATGAGAAAACAAATGCAGGGCATGGTTGCATGCAAATGCAAATGCATGGTTTAATGCAGAAGCATTAAACCATGAATATAAACAATTTCAAACATCAAACAGCAAAGTTTCATCAAACAGATAACTCTTTTTTATTTAAAGTGAAAAGTGTGATTGCTGTTTATTGCTTGTTCTGGGTTTATTGGAAGGTAGCTACGTTTACTACAATTAAACGTAAGTCAGAGCAAATCTAATTCTGCATAAATTTGTTGAAATTTATAATAATTAACTGGAATTGCAGTGAGCAATTTCATTCTAGAAAGTGAAAAATGAAATAATTCAAGAGATCAAAAGAAATGTTCTTTACGATTGAAAATGAAGTTTATTTTCTATCGTTTTCTCAGAAAATATAAAATTGGTGGGACATTCTTGGGTAAAGCCGCAGAGAAAGCATTTCACGCTTTTTTTCTAACTTTTATATTGAAAAATCGTATATCAACTACTTCAAGCTGGTAATGTGTACATTTTTAACTCTTTGTTCGAAGATTTGCAAATAGAAAAAAAAATCTTTTTCAGAAAAAGTAAAAAATATTAGTTTGAAATAACTACAGATTTATATTTCACAATGAAATAACTATAAATTTATGTCTAGACAATATTAAGTAATTTTATATTTACACTATACTAAGCACTTAGAACAAATTAAAACTTTATATGGAATTTTTAAATTGTCAGAATATATAAAAATTGTTTCTCTAATTTTTCAAGAATAAACGTTTCGAATACACTAGGAAACTATCGAATAATTTTCCTTTCTTTTGTGACTAAAACTAATTTAATATTTTTGTTTTATGCTAAAGATACGCACGCTACAATAAAAGAAATATTAAAAAAGATAATAACAGCTGGTAGGACCTTTACCCCCATTACTTACGATAAAGTGATCCATTACGCTTTCATATCTGTTTTTCTTTGCAGTATGCAAAGATCATAAAGAATAACTTTATTTTGTTCCAGTTAAAAATTTCTTTTCTTTAATAACTACTAAAAAATGTAAGTGCATCAGCACAACAAGTTTGTCAGGTAAAATAGACTTCAATCATAATCAGATAATGCATTCATTGAAAAGGAAGCATATTTCTATCCAAATAAGAAAATGTAAAATTGCTTATCGAAACCTTCCATTACGATGCGGTGACTAAATACTTATGGATATTATAATCAAGACATTTAGAAGTTTAGGCAATAAGGGTTCACAGTTTGAATGATATTGCTTAAAACTATCGGAAAAATACTCCCAGTTTTATTAGAAAGTAGTTGTAACTTGGGAACGATAATGTAACATTTTAAAAGATTGTTTATTTATGCAGGAATTATGTTAACTATGCATCTTATTTCCCATATCACGTTTTATTGAATTATGTTTAAAACCATTTTTGTTTCTTACAACCTTTATGACTGAACAAAGTATTTCATGCAATACTATTTTAGATTATTATAAATACATTTTAATTTGCTGTTGTTTTTAATTTCTAAAAAGATTTGAAATTCTTTTTTATTATTTTTAAAAGAATTATCTTTAAAAATTATCCCATGTAATAAATAGTTTTTTTTAAATATGCAAAATGCCTTAACAATTAAGGAAGTAAAGGCTGTGTTTCCTTGGTTAAAATAAATATTTCATGTAAAAAGTTTCAATAATTATAATCATATTTCACTTCTATCCACATATTTCAGTTTAAATTTATGTCAAGTTTTCATCAGGATAAAAAATATTTTGCGTAATTCATGGTATTATTTTACAGCTGAATAAGAATTTTTAAATGTGAGTTTGAAATGATGTCAAATAAGGTTTGTTTGCACATTGACATTGTATTTTAATTAAATTCAGCAAAATATCAAAAACTTTTTAAAATTTGAAGCAATAAAAAATCATCACAGTGAAATTGTGATACCTGTCGTATTGATGTCACTACTTTAATATTGAATTCCAAGTTAAATTTTAGATATCAGGGAACTTGCTCAAATATTATGTCGTAATCGAAATTATTGATGAAATTCTTATATTCCTGTTAAGTGGGGAGAACAGTCTGATACTTGTTTTTGATTTTTTTATATATGCTAATTTTTTTTCTATATGCTATTAAAATAATGTTCCGTATATGAACAGGTTACTTATATTTTCTCTCAAAGGTAGTTAAACAAATATCATAGTTTGAACAAAGCAATAGAATTGTTTCAAAATTCTAAAAAATGCGCATTTTATACTGACGTTGCTGAAGTTGTTTGAAATCCCCTTGTTTCAATTTTTAAGAAAGCATATCGAATAAACAATTTTTTAACCACATTTCCTACTTCCGCACTCCTGTTTTTTTAGAAAATAAAACACCAAGTGTATTAAAAAAATCGACAGTTAAAAACACAAGTATTCTTTTTAGATTATTATTCTATTTATTCTGTCGCTTAATAATCCGAAGCAAAATTTGAATATTGCTACTTAATGTTCATTCATCTTCAAAGAGAAAATCAAATAATGATTGGTGTAAATTTTTTAAAAAATTACAAAAAACTTTTTTTCTTTCTTTCTTTGAAGAGCTTGAAAAGTCTTCTGAGGTGGCTCAGTAAGTGTTGCATCAAAATCAAACATCTATCAAGTAAGGGCCTTATTAAATACGGATTTACTGTCACATCAGCATTTAAATTCTCTATAGACATCAATAACGGAAAGCTAGCAGTTAAAATCAGTGTAGTTCTCTGTATATTTTTCAAAGTCTCGTACATCGTGGTGAATGAACTCGGGACTCGCGTTCAAAATTTCTGATGTTATTGCACATCAAGAGATCAAGCCGAAACATAGCTGGTATGATTTTAAAGAAAGATTTAGGAAAAGGCATTTTTAAAAATTTCAACGTCTGCTTTTTTTTGTAAAAGCTGAGAAAGCGAGATCTTTCCTCAGCATTGGAATATAGCCCCTTTTCTAAACGTTGCTGACCTCTCATTCCATTCATTTTAATACAATCCTCTATGAAACGGCGATATTTATTTTAACAAGTGTTCTTTTTTTACTATCTTCTGGACCCTACATGTGCCAAGCATGCTAATGCTTCATTTTTTGAAATTTAACATTGAATCTAAGAATTTTTTTTCTGAAGTCAATACACTGAGAGTCATAGACTGAGACATTTAAGAGATTCAAATATTCTACAGCTAAAAGTTTTTGAGATTTGAGAAATACATCTCAAATCTCAAAAACTTTTAGCTGTAGAATATTGGAATTTGGCTTTTAGGACTGCTGCGACACCAAGTTGTGCATCCATTCTTTTGATTGAAATGGACTAATAGTAAATTTATAAAGTCTCTCAAAGGAATTTCTATACATTAAAGCATCCCTAGTAGCACAACTAGTTCAAAAAACGTTCAAATTATGTTGGAAACACGTTTTTTGACGTTAAAAAACGTGTTTTAAACGTCTTTTGGACTAATTGTGCTACTAGGGATACGGACAACTTCAATATATTAAAGTGCATTTCAATCATTGTTCGAGAAATGCCCAAAATATCACAAACTGTCCCCAAGCTTAGAGAAGTTTTACGAAATATCACTATACTGGGCCCCCAGAAAAAGCTTTGAAACGGGACCCAGCTCGGTGGTATTCTTATATTTGGAGTGGAATCGCTAAACTTTAGTATTATTGTAGTATTGTGCCTCGAAAAAGTTGATTAATCAAGTTGGTATAAATCACGATCGTGTATTACCGCCTCAATTTCTGAATTCTACAGCAGCTGATTAACCAAAAAAGATTCAAAGCTTACTTTATTTTTGATCTAAGGTGGACAGTAAAAAAAAGAAAAGTGTAAAGAAGAAATAGCAAATGTTAAGTAAAGTAAGGGATCCACTTGCTCTTTATTCTGCCGTTGCTCATCCAAAAACAAAGATATATTCATCAAAATAAAGTGGATACAATTAGAGGGTAGCGCATTAAAGTATACTTTATTTGTAAACTATTGGTATATGCAGCTTTGCTGCAAGATAAACGACGATCGAATAAAAGGCAATGGGCCCTTTTTTCCGTATCTGTGTGCATATGGTTACTTTCTACAGAATAACTATTAAAGATAAGTCAATTGCAATATCACTAGACTAGCTTTCTGATACCTCTCTTCGTGACTAGTTTGCAAGCCAAAACGTTCTGTCGCAAATCCTCATTGGTGTGGTAGCTTTGGCCTCCTGACCAACATTTCATTTTATAGAAGAGGTAAAAACTACTTAGATACTCTTTAGGTCATGAAATGAATAGTAAAAATGGCTCGTAATTTTAGTCTAGGATGAAAAAGCTTCCAGACCAGTAAAATTGAGTGAAATAATGCACAAGTCCCTCTTTCAAAACTGGTGGCAATTTTTGTCAAACAGGGTATCGCAATGCTAGTCTAAAGCCGTAACCGTAAAGATGAATTTTGGTAATACATTTTTCGCCTCTTTACTTTGACTTTTTTTTTTCGTATTTCAAACAATGCTCGAAGTATAAAAAGGAAACACACATGTGGTACAAAGTGAATAAAAAACTTTTTAAAAAACTTACATAAGATGTTACAGGTATATTATCTCACAAACCAGAACTTTCTTTAGTTTTTACAATGTTAGATGTATATAAAAAATAAATACTTCGCACTTACACTTGTACAAAAAAAATATTTCAGGTTGGATCAATGTACTTCTGATCTTCAACTGATTTGGTATCAAAATTTTCCAGCATAACCACAATGAAAAGCAATGATGAGAGATCCTGTCGTTAATTTGCAATTAGTTCAATTGTGTGCAAAGATAAGTATAGATACTGGGTGTATGTATTTATTTATTTACCTACACCATGAATACAATTAATGTTTACCTTGTTATATGATCATAAACATTCAAAAAACTTAAAAAAGAAAAAAAATGTGAAATCAAGTTTAATGAAATGAAGCCGGGACTATTTAACAGTTAAAATAAAGGAATTTCATTTGTAAAGGAAATTTGAGAGGAAGGGCAAAAATGAGTATTAAAATCATTCTTGCAGAAAATGAATTTTACCTAAAAGTACCAAAAATCTTTTTAATGGAAATGCAGGTCTATCTAGCGTATTTCTGCAATACCTTAAATTCAAGATACTTCTTGCTTTTGAATTTATTTGCAACAGGAGGAATGGTAAGAGTACATTTATTTCTATATATAAACTTTATATGAGCTTCAGGTGATTCCTTTGAGTTTAGTATGTTACTTTGAATCCTTAAAAAAAATATTTTGGGAAGAATATATAAAGTTACTTCTCGAAATATAATTTTGTCTTGGAGAAATCAAACTTTATTTAGAATTGAAAATATAGTTAAAAACTTTCTAGGTATTTAAGAGATTTTATAAGAAATAAAGATCGATCTGTTTATTTATAAATGTTTGCATGCGTTTCAAATTTGCATAAGATAATAAATTGACGAAAGTATCGGAGCTTATGTCAAAATCCTATAAATAAAAATGAATTTCTGTTTGCTTGTTTGTTTGTTTGTTTGTGAATTTGATTCGTATACAAATCCACAAAAATGGTCCTATCGGCCTGAAATTTAGCACAGATATGTAAAATAATATAGAATAAATCGTAGTCCACTTTAAAACTTTGAAAGTCCACCCGTTCCCGAAATTTAAGAGATTTTTTATGCTCTCCATGCAAAAAGCTTTCCGTAATTGTAAGCCCTGTAGTGAAAAAAGTGTGAAATAAGGATCGTGGTTGCCATGTGTGGCGATTTTGCCGAATAAAATGTTTTAAATTCTCAAAGTAAAAATAAAAGAATAATAATAATGATTTTTTTTGTTAGTTTATATTGGTAAGGTTATTTTTTAAAAATTATAATATCGTGTGCATGGGAAATCAGAGCAGGAATGAAATGTTTTATACGCAAAACAATAAGAATTGAAGATTTCCGAGGCTAATGTGTAAAAGTTTTTAGTTTGGCGAAAAAATAAAGTGGCTGAAATATCGATTTTGAGTAAGTGAGTTCTAGCGGTTTGCACAGTTTTCGACTTGGCGCAATTTATTGAGAGCTTAAGGAAATAGATTTTTGAAAACAAGTGCAAAGGTTTTATTAGAATACAGCGTTAAATTTTAATGATCCGTTAAGAAATAATGCAGTTATTAAGGAATTTCAAGCGATCTAACTTCAGAATTCTCGCCAATTCAGTACATTGATTTAAGTTGAGGGAATTCCGCCAAATTTCAGAAAATTGAAATCTTCTCATTTAGTACATCGGAGTAACGATGAATAAAACACGTTATAGTTGATAATTTTAAAAAATTCGGCTGTATTAAGGGTTTCCATTTTTTTCAAATAAATGCGTGCTTTACTCTTTGGCGGTCGAACCATTTCCCATATTGATTGCTGCGAATGATTCCCTGAAAAAACTCTTGCAAAATGGCGTATGTTGGCACTTTGGCGAGGCTTAGATTTGAAACTGGATTTTATTTGAGACTGGTATATATAACACTGGTTATAGATAAAAATGAATGTTGGTATGTGTGTATGTGGTTGAAAAACTCCAGCACCGTTGAGCACCGTTGCACCGTGAAATTTGGTTCACCTAAGTCTTTTATGATGGAGAAGGTTTTTATGCTATCCGTTTTCCTTAACTTGGCACTTGGTGCCGCAGCACAACGTCGAATTCTATTCCGTTTAGCCGTTTGCTATGCGAATATCGTCCAACCGATTTCGATGAAATTTGGTACACGCGAATATTAGAACACGGAGAATATTTTTCACTATCCATTTTGCTGTAACTTGCCGCTAAATGGCGCTGCAACGCATCAACTTCTATACCGTTCGACTGATCGGCATAAAAAATTTTATACTTACACATTTGAGCACGAAGAATATATTCTAACTGCGTTCCTTTTGATGTTACTCACCACCAGATGACACTGCAATGCATTATTATTTTAACTCGCCACTAGGTGTATCACTTCTTGACTGTGCAAATTATCGCTATGAAAATAGGTATACATAGATATTTGAACACGGGGAAGAGTTTGACGCTATCCATTTTCCTATAACTTACCACTAGATGTCGCGTCAACACATGAACTTCAGGATTGTCCAGCCGATAGTCATGAAAATTCGTATACATCGATATCTGAATGCGAAGAATATTTTCGCCGTATCCGTTTTGCTAAAACTCGCCACTAGATTGCGCTACGCCGCATGGCTTTCTGCACCGTACAAAAGATTGCCTTGCAATTCGGTTTGCATGATTATTGGACACAATATAACGCGATATCCATTTTGCTATATCTGTTTATTACAATGAATAGTAATCACCACAAATCGTAATATCAAAAAGTCTATTCATTCCCGTGCGAAGAACGGGTACTTCAGCTAGTTTAATATATATATATATATATATACTAGCTGAAGTACCCGTCCTCGACGGGTTAGTGAATGCAAATTTCCAAAAAACAAGAACTTTCGTCAGCATTGTAGGAGTACACAGAGTACGAAATATGTTGCCAAAGTAAAGAAAGCGAAGTTATAATTTTCATGTATTGTTAAAATATTACAGGTTAGAGAGTAACTAAGTAATATCAATGCTTGAACACAAATTTACGCAGTTTGAAACGATTTTCGCCAAATCTGAAAATCTAATCAAGATTTTTTAAAAATTCGTCGCCTATGTTTTAAGTTGAGTGACCACCTATCTTGACACCAAACTTCATATCATTCGCTTCAGTCGTTTTTACGTGATGCTTAAACAAAAAAAGCGTCACGGACAGAATGACAGAATGACAGAATGACAAACTTTTTTTTGAGGGTCGCATCGGATTCCCGGGTGCTTGAAACGGATAGAAATCGCAAAATTTTTGAATTCCAAGAAATGTACAGACAAAAGTCTAATTTTATTTATATAGATATACTAGCTGAAGTACCCGTCCTTGACGGGTTAGTGAATGCAAATTTCCAAAAAGCAAGAACTTTCGTCAGCATTGTAGGAGTACACAGAATGGATGGAGTATGTTGCCAAAGTAAAGAAAGCGAAGTTATAATTTTTATGTATTGTTAAAATATTACAGGTTAAGAGAGTCACTAAGTAATATAATTTCATTCGCTTTAGTCGTAATTATGTGATGCGCGAACGAATATTTACGAATATAGAAATAATTTTGGCAAAATCCCAAAATCTAATCAACATCTTTGAAAAATTGGAAGCCTAGAATTTAAGTGGAGTGACAACCTATCATGTCACCCAATTTCGTTTCATTCCCTGCAGTCTTTATTTCGTGATGCTGGAACAAAATTTCAGCATTTTAAAACGATTTTCGCAAAATCTCAAAATGTAAGATAATATTTTAAAAATTCAACGCCTATAAATAAAGATTAGCAACTACCTATCGTATCACTCAATTTCGTATCATTCGTATTAGTCGTTATTACGTGATGTTTGAAGAAAAATAAACGTATTTTGAGAGAATTTTCACAAAATCTCAAAATCTAATGAAAATGTTTAAAAAATTGGATACCTATAGTTTATGTTGAGCAACTATCTATTATGTGACCAAATTTCATATCATTCGCTTTAGTCGTTATTACGTAATGCGGGAACAAAGATTCACTCAGTTTTAAACGATTTTCGCAAAATCTCGAAATCGGATCGATTTTTTAAAATTAAATGCTTATAGTTTAAGGTGAGTGACCACCTCTCATTTCACCAAATATCATTTTTTCACCTTTGCAGTTATTACGTGATGTGCGAACACAAATTCACGCAGTTTGAAACGATTTTCGCAAACTCTGAAAATCTAATGAAAATTTTTAAAAATTCGACGCCTATGTTTTAAGTTGAGTGACCACCTATCATGACACCCAATTTCATATCATTCGCTTCAGTCGTTTTTACGTGATGCTCGAACACAAATTTACGCAGTTTGACAGGATTTTCGCAAAATCTCAAAATCCAATCAAGATTTTTTAAAAATTGCACACCTATGTTTTAAGTTGAGTGACCACCTATCATGACACCCAATTTCATATCATTCGCTTCAGCCGTTTTTACATGATGCTTAAACAGATAAAGCGTCACGGACAGAATGACAGAATGACAGAACGACAGAATGACAGAATGACAGAACGACAGAATGACAGACAGACAAACCTTTTTTTGAGGGTCGCATCGGATTCCCGGGTGCTTGAAACGGATAGAAATTGCAAAATTTTTGAATTCCAAGAAATGTACAGACAAAAGTCTAATTTTATTTATATAGATATATAGATAGATATATAAGAGCTTTTTAAGTAAAAATGATTTTAAGGGAATTATTTTAGCAATAAAAATTTGTAATTATTGTAGCAATAAAAACATTTTTGCTTAAATTTTAAGGAAACTGAAGCTTTTCTCTGTGTTTACTTTTTAGCTGAACAAAGTTGAAAACAAGGGGTCAAAATACTTTATAAGTAATCCAAAAGTCATTTGAAACACACGTAAAACCCTTTTCTAAATCGGGGAACAATCGGATTAAATAATAAGTAATAAAATAGCTATATTTCATTAATACATCTTTTTCCTCATATATGTAAACTTTCAAACCAGAAACGTTAAAAATCGGCAATAAGTAGATTAGAAGATTTTTCTAGTAGGTAAATTCTCAATATTTTTTTGCTCATGACCTTGGAAAATTTGAAACTTAATTGGTCTAACGGTTTCAAAGAAATTCAGATTCTTTCCCTAGTGACAGAAAAGAATTACTTTCCGATTTTCCCGGCTTTTGAAAAAAATGGTCAAAACCTTAATAAAATTTCCATAAATAACATTAAATTCAAAAGACATAGAATATGAAAAGTAAAGTATAAAACCCAAACTAGTTTTCAATCATGTTTTCAAGTACATCAACAAAGTTCCCAACTCAAAGAACACTATTAACCGATTAAATGTATTTTATAGAAACCTTTAAATTTCTCCAAGAAATAACTGCCTTACACATTCTGCTGCTAATAAAATTTTAGATTAAGAATAGGAAACAAAGAATAACATAATAAGCTTTTTAATAAGAAAAATTAAAATAGTGGCAGTAAATTTTCACGCTACTCTATATAAAAGAGATTAACAAGTCTGCAGGGGATGGAAATTTCATATACTGCTATTTGGAGGGAGAACATTCGTGTATAATTAGTTTTACGGTTTTAAAAAATATAGTGTTTTCACAGAGGAAAGTTTAAAAATTAAGAGTAGATAGCTAATTATTGTAATTTCAAAATCATTTTTAAAGTATAGGGGAGGGTGGCCCAAAATAATCCCATCCCCTTAAGTGGAAAACTTGCATAAACTAACGTAAATGTTACATGAAACTTTGGCCCTTTGCCACAATATTTTACGCTATATATTGTATCGTAAGCATATTTTAGTAAAGTTTTAAACCCAAATTCAACGAACGAAAAAAAAAAAATTGAAAATTGAAAAAGAGTCCAAAGGATCATTTTACCCACACCCAAGGGCAAAATGATCCTTCATTTGAAAAGAATTTAAAAAAAAAATATATCAGTAAAATAGAAGATGTAAAAGTAATTATTACTATGTATAGTGAAATAAAATACGTTTTACAATAACAGAGTATGCATAATTTATTTTTATGAAAATTAAAAAAAAAAAAAAAAAAAAAAAAAGTCACAAACAATAAAATGGAACATTTCAAAATTAAAATTCAAAAATTATGGCCTACAATAAACGCAGAAATAAATTAAATAATGTAATGGGCAGCCACGTATTTTGAGAACGTCTGAAGGGCTGCCATGATGACTAGGACCCGGTACTGTAGTTTCTACAGTCAATGGATCATTTTCCCCGGCAGTATGGCTGCCCACTTTAGGTCATATTACTGGAACACGTTTGAGAAACATAACGCACTAAACAAGTGTAATTCGCATCTATAAATACACTCTATTGATTAAACCAAGTTATGTTTCTGAACATTAAAGACTGTATTCCTGAATAAATAGGAAAGTTAGTGTGTACCTCATAACAAATGTTATAAAACCCAATTTTTCCAAGAATTCTGTTTAAACGCCTAATACTGTGATCGCCATTGCTTCTTCTTCACTACAACTAGTTTATGCGTTACCTGGTAGACATACTTACCTGTTTCAAAGAAAATATGTGTGGATCGTTTTGCCCGGTAGAATCATTTTGACCCCCTTTCTCCTAAATGAGGAATTAGAAAAATATGTATGCAAGAACGTATATTAGTAAAATGTAATTTTCTTAGGGAAGCACATAATAGTAATAAAAACCACTTGGGATTACGGTT
Source organism: Cheiracanthium punctorium (assembly GCA_038373885.1). NCBI lineage: Eukaryota > Metazoa > Arthropoda > Arachnida > Araneae > Cheiracanthiidae > Cheiracanthium > Cheiracanthium punctorium. The sequence continues at coordinate 742,660 of JAWZYV010004477.1, forward strand.
ATAATGATAATCGACTTTTCGTTGTCGAAATACGTTTTGCTGGAAGCAGTCGCTAAGATCAGCAATAGCAGAAAACTGCTTTTCAGGTTTCTGCATTTTCGTGTGCTTTTCGTACTAACAGTGTATGCAGTTAGAATTTAATCTAGTCTGCTAAATTGATATAAAACGCCGTAAAAGAACTCATATAAAATTGGTACATATAAATACGAACGTTTTGAGTTGGTAAAAAAGGCCTCCTTTCTTAAGTTTCTGCAACGTTCAACCATTCAAAAATAAAAAAAAAGAAATAAAAAAGAAATAGATAGGTTAAAACTGTCCTTAGCTTTATGTATATTAGTTATGTATAATTTTTAGTATCAAATGAGGAAATTACGGATCACTCTCTTTCCGGGAAAATAATAGTCACTCATTTTATAGAATTAAAACAAACAATTTAAAATGATAAATTATGCCAAGTCGTGCTTAAACATTCTCTTTTCTTATATCAAGTTCAAAAACAATGTAACTATGAAGCAAATAAGAGAAAAAAATACTTTTTACACTACTACAAAAACATCTTCAAAAAAGATTGTCTCTGAAATTCCTGATTTTTTAAAAGATTCATATCAGTGAAACATTTTTGATAAAACAATTTTGTTGTTGCTGCTTTTTACTTGCAAATGGTCTAAGCTTTTCATACGTATATACACTTCATTATTTTTTAAACTAATTTTAAAGTATGTTCATTTATCCCTCAGTTTACTGGGATAATTCTGGGTCACTGGGGTAATTCCTGGTCAGTGATAATTTTTGATATTTTAGGTGTTTTTCAAATTTATTTATACGAAAAAAGTATTAATATTTTAACTGTTTACTGTTATACTTTACTGTAATATTAAGTTATACTTTAACAGGGAGGTATAGAAAGTCCCTCAAATGCAGAACGAGCTAATTTGGAACTGTTGAGTGATAAAGGACATTCTAATGACAATGAGAATGAGACTGAAGAAGCTGCAATAATAAAATGTAAAAAAAAAATCCTCCTTAAAAGATTCTAAGAAGGGTTATACAAGGAATTTACACGGTACGTGAATAGCAAAAATATTTTGCTTTGTATTATGATTAAAGTGACCAAACGTTCCCAATTTCAGAACTTTTTTCAGTTTGTCCCCAAAATGTAAAACAACAATTGGAGACAAAATTTTAATTAAAACAGTTATTTATTTACAATTTAAAAAGAAATCAATCATGTTTCCTTTATTTTACGAATGTTAATAATGCTCCAATTAAATAAACAGAAGCTATTTTAAGAGGAGCACTGAATTTATAAAATGCCCCCGTTCGTTAGAAAATTTTCGTTATAAAATAGGACATAATGCTGATTTATCCCTTCAAAAATAATCTTATTATTTAAATTATTTTTTTCTTAAATACAACACATTAGATAAATAAAACATCTGTCTGTGTGCTAAATGATGATAATTTAGAATAATATTACTTTTGATATGCATAACTATAAAAAGGGTGACCCATATTTAACCCACATCTGACCCATATATGCCCAAATTTGACCCATAATTGCCTAATCAATAACTTAAGGCTACAATGGACCATAATTATTTTTTTCTGTATTTATTTGCCAATTGCTGTAAAATTTTGTATATTGACATAGTGTTATTTGACTAGTAAAAATACTAAATCAAAGTTAACTTCAGAGTTTAATTAATTAAGAAATTAATTAAAACATGCTAATTAATGATATTATCTAAAAATGTTCCATGCGCATTCAGTATTGATGTATCTTACTGAAATTTGGTGAAAAGATACTTCATAAATGTATTAATGAAACTTAGTGCAAGTTTTATTGAATATTTTAAAAAAAAATTAGTTTTTTTATGTTTTTGTGTTGTTTTAGTTGAAATTTTTCCGAAAATCACATATGTATACGAAAATAATTTTTTCATTACTAAAGTTTTGATTATAAAAAAAAATTGCGCACTAACTTATATTATAACTACATAAAGCTTGCTTAAGAAAAAAAATCTAATGTCACAGACAATAATTGATGCGCATGGAACATTTTTAGATAATATCATTAATTAGCATGTTTTAATTAATTTCTTAATTAATTGAACTCTGAAGTTAACTTTGATTAAGTATTTTTACTAGTCAAATAACACTATGCCACTATACAAAATTTTACAGCAATTGGCAAATAAATGCAGAAAAAAATAATTATGGTCCATTGTCGCCTTAAATAAAATTAATAATACTTCAATTTTAGATAAAGTGATTATTGGAATAATTTCTAAATTATTTAAGCTTACTTAATACCAAATTAAATCATTTTATCATACTTTAGAAAATATTGAGATGTTGTTTTTTTATCCATAATTGACCCTATTTTAGTTATGTATGCTACTAAGCTTACGTATATTATTAATGTGTGTTATTTTATAAAACTTTTATTTTATTTTTTAACGTCGCTTTTCTATTTAGTGCTGTTAAATCTAAATAATAGTAACATAATAAGTTTCAGAAATGTTATTGTCATTTATCCATGAACGAATTCCCGTTACTCTACAAAAATGTATGTGATGAAAATCTTAAAATTCCATGTTTATAAAAGTTACTCAATCAAAAATGAACTTACTAAACTAAAGCTTTTACATTTACGAAAATCTAAATTTTAATAACTGAACGCTATACTCAACAAATTATGACAGCATCATTCCCCAGTGAAACTTTTACTAGACTTGGAAGTCTGTTGACATATGATTGCATTTGATGACACTTCTTAAGAATTAATTAATTATAACTTGAAATATTCTAATAGTTTAACTGAACAGGCCTAGTATACACGCACACATATGTCGTCTGAAACAAATCCGTAGTCTCATTTAGAATGTCGAAAACTTAAATTACATTTTTGCTGTAGTGGATAGGCTGATATATTATTAAAAATGTTTTTGAAGTTATGATTTCATTAGGAAACATATGTCTTCATAAAATTTCTTCTTTATTCTTGTGATTTAAGAATGTATTTAAAAGTAATGAATAAACTTATAGAACTTTATAAATTTAAATGCGAACTAAATTTGCTATAAAATGAATATTTGAGTCGGTCTTTTTAAGAATTATTAATTCACAAATTTCCAAGAATCAGCAAAAATCTTATAAGACACATGTGATTTTCGGAAGACTTGTTTGCTCCTTATAACCAAGTGCTAGGAAAAAAAAACAGATTCCTAAAAATATTATAAAAATTTATACGTATACTTACTATATTACTTATAATAAATTGTACGTATTATAAATCACAAAAGTATCGCAAGCGATAAACGGGGGTTTTCTCGCTTAAACCAAGTTATGTTCTCATACTCTGCCAACCAAGTATTTCGGCTTTCAAAACAAAAAATAGATTCTCTCCCTTTTGCTATTTTTGAATACAATATGTTTTTAAACTGGATATTTGATTTGACTAATACTACATTTTCAAAATTCATATTTTTTTTAAAAATCAAGAAATTCAGCAATCTTACTGTTAAGATATTATAAATTTAAGAAGTACAATGCACTATAAATTTTTATAATTAGATGCAGTTAGTAACGAGGAGGTGAAAAGTTGAGTCCGGTCGCAAGCGTAAGTGCATTTATCTTAAAAGAATTTTGCCAAATTGTGGAATGACTTGATGAGGGATCCATTCCAGCCAGGTTGCTCTCGTTTCAGTTTTAACTTCCTAATTTTAGGACACTGTTTTGTGAATTTGCATTTTATTCATAAGATGCTGTAGCACGGTTTTATAATTTTACAGCGCACTATGCTGTTGTTCTACTCTACTATAACAGCTCTCTAATATCACAACATTAAGCTTTAAATTTACGCCACAATTTACTAGCACCAAATTTATCAACACGTTGGATTACCGTAATTACTTCTTTCACTGTAAAATCTTTTGCCTATCATAGTGAAAGTAATTTTTTTTGATAGAAACACATTTCACAAAACATAAAATATTCCTTTTTCTAAATTTAGACATAAATAAATGTGGTAAAGATGTCTGAAATCATAACCTATAAAGAGAATGAAGCATTTTTTAAAAAAACAGGTATATCGTTGAATAAAGGTTGTATTAAACTTTTTAATGATTCATTAGACAAGAAAATAATATACAGTGTGGTGTGAAATCCATTTAAGGCCGGTTTTAGTATATAAAAATAACGTAAATAGTTGAAAACTGATTATCCAAACTAGCACGTAGTTGCTTTTCCGTTTAAAACAAAAATGATCTTTGAACATTGAAATTAAAAGTTATTTGAAGATTGATTTCTATGAATTAAAATAAATGCCAGTAGAATTTTTAAAATTTGGAGTATTGAATGATAATTTCTTAAACACTTCATAAAATACCATTTAATATCTGGTTCTTTTTGAACCTATATTATAGAAATTATTTTTTAACTTAAAAGTTAAATGTGAACGAGCTTGAAATTTTTATTGAATAACAGTATATCTACCTTTTAAAATGTTCTTTAAATACTATAACTTCCATGTTTGTTATTTATTCATGTCTAAAACTTAATTTTAAAAAATAATTTTGCGAAATTCGAGAAACTGGAAGAGAAGACTTAAAATAATAGTTTTTGCAGAGCCAACTAAATAAATATTGGAGACGGACTAAAGAAAATCCTCTATTTTTCTTTTTCATGTCCTATATCTTCCTTTGTGTAGCAGTATCTATGCTGGACACGATCCAGACAAGTCTAATAATCTTGAAACATCCAGATGTGTGTCTGTGAATAAAAAAATGTATTTATATGTATAAGATCGGGTAGCTTTTTATATTTTTGAATGGAGTCCTCTTTTTGCTTTGCTTTGTTTTGATAAGCAAAAGAGTAAGTACAAGACCAGGATCAGTAAATGACTGTCGTAGAAAAGTATCCAAAGAATAAATGTGAACTGATTTTAAATGCATGTATTTTCTAAGTTTTCTGAGTATGGGCTTGAAAAATTTAAGAATATTTGAAGTTGTGTAATGATTTTGTTTCAGCACTTAATTTCGAATTCTTCTGCAACATGCTTACCTTAGATGAAAGTGCAGGCTTCTTTGCTGTTTTAAGCAAATTTTAATTTCTATAAATTAAAGAAGTAGCTGACTTACAGGAAGTGGCTGTCTTAATGCTCTTTTGAAGTGCAATAAAAAACTATTTTGAAGTGCTCTTTTGAAGTGCAATCTTGGTACTGCAACAGAAGTTTTATTATTGAAATTCGTTTTCTAAATAAAAGTTACTCGTTTTCTAAATAAAGTTGTACCAAATATACTTCGTATGAGGGCAAGAAGAAGAAATTTGATCTATTTTTTTAGAATTCTAGATTCTTCAGATTTCGTTGTCAATATTTAGAAAATATTCTTATTTTAATTATAAATCGCGCGAATGTGTATATGTTTAAAAGAGTCGAGGGGTTAGAATTCGTTATTAGTCTCGTTAAAAACAGCGGTAATTAAATAGGCTTTTGTATAATTTTTCTACTAATCAAGAATTGTGTCTCGTAATCATTGAAATGAATCTTATTAACATAACATAATGGGTGCATATATTCAAACAGCATATGTTCATAGCAAATGTGTCTTACTGATATGAACTTAATTTATGCCAGATATTCAATAAACCTAGAAATAAAAGGAAAATGATTATCAATTCTTTAGTTACTTTATACAGCTACATGGAACTTAAGTGTTCTTAAAATTACTTCTGATGTATTATTTAAAGAGAATTTGTGATAATTAGTCATTATTCTCTTACGAGAGGTAATGAAAAAGAAAGTTTAGTTACATAATAAAGTAATTATGAAACAATATGATTAGCATATTTTTGTTTATATTCATTCTTGCTATATATATTGGTTGATATATGCATTTTAATTGAATATCTAAGGTTAAGATACATTTAAGAAACTTTATTTCCATACTATGTATGAATGTTTTTCAATTAAAGTGAAGTTCGTTTCAGATATTTGGAAATGTGCTTCTGTTGAGTTTGTTTGTGTGATTATGGCAACGCTACGTTACGACGATCTGACAAGGATGAGGGATGCCTTGGCAGGAGGACTTTCTAAGAGGATCTAACGCATATCCATCTTACATCTGGAGAAAACCTACCAAAACTCCAGACCGTTAGATCGGCAGTCGCGCGATGGGACCCGAACCCGCGACCTTCACACTTCGGCCGTCTACCATTTTCAGTGGCATAACTACTGTGCCATGGAATGCTTGTTTTGAGATAGTTTTCTAAAAAGGTACAAAAATGTTCCCTGTAAGTAGTTAGAAGCGTTATATATAAGTAATATATGTGATTCAATACTAGTAAACACCAACTCGTAACATATTACATCTTAATTGAATATAAATAAATTCACTACTTTTCGATACACTTTTAAGTTTAATCACTCTAAACCATGCGCAAAAAAAAAGATATTTTAACCATGAGTTAGTTTAAACTCAATTATATTTTCACATTTTCATAATTTATAGGTAAATTAACTTCTATTAAGGCATTTAAAGTTTGCATCTTGTATTAAAAATATTTCCTTTATCTATTGTAAAAGCATAAAAATTCATTAAAAGAAAATGAAATGATTGGAAATTTAAACATTCATAATTTAAACTTTTAACAATAAAATAAACACTAAATTTATCTAGAAGTATTTATTTTTTCAAAAGGAAACACGAATTTAAAAAAAATGTTTTCAAGTAAAACCTATTTTTTCAGAGGAGATTTTCTTCGCATTTCATTAAAAAAAAAAACGCACCGTAAAATAGTTGGAATTTTTTTAGGTCTAGCAGATGCTACAATAATGATTTTTGTCACTTTAAGAGTGGAGAAATTATCGTAAAACCGTTTGGCATAACTTTTAGAGGATGGGGAGGAAGTTTGAAAAGTGTAAAGTTTCAATGTACTTTTTTAAATGCATGAAACTAAACTGGCGATTAAGGAAAAAAATTCTATTTTTCGGAATAAAGTAATTATTAAACTTGGGAGAAAGAAAATTTTATGGGTATAATTTAGGAATGTTGCAAATTCTTTTGTTCATTTTCAAGAATCTTGAACAATTACTTTTTTTTTAGTTGAGAAAATAATTTGCTAAAGATAAAATAATATTTTTTTATGCATTAAGTTTAGCAAGAGTTACCTGTTTTCATTTATTTTTATGTAAAGTAAAGCTACTTTGTCGCGAACATTAATTAAAGGAAGGCTATTTAGCATGAAATAAATATTCATGTTTTTAATACTGCTGGTGTTAATCCCAAATAACATTAAATTTAATTTTCAGATGTTTGGTATGGATAAAAAGGTATTTAATTTACATCACTTGATAATTTTTTGGAAAATAGAGGCATACTCCAAAGTTATTCAAATTCGAATTTTTTTTTTAGGATGATGATTTTATTTGTTATAATACTGTATGACGTAAAAATGTAATTCAAGATGAAACTTGAATAGGGATTATGGAAAAAAAATTATTATGGACTATTTATTACTCACAATTACGTACAAAAATGGAAATGATGTAAAATGCTCTAAAAATAAGTGTTGTTACATATATATAAGTAATGAATGCCAAATCTATTGATAAACATATATATCAGGACTGGTAAGGACCAAATCTAACTTTTTCAAGTACACCACCGCTCCTTAAAAAGTGGAGAAAATTAATTTATTTTTAGTACCCATTTTTAAATATTAAAATATGATTACTCAAAGATCGTAAAAATCTTGGCCCGTTTTATACTCAATAAAAATTGAGAGACTTAAGCCGCTGCTATGAGTAAGGCAATTGTATAAAAATATTAATTTAAAAAATCGTCATTTCATTTTGACATTGGCAAATAACTAATCTCTCGAGCTGGTTTACTTGGAAAAGTGGACACAAAACAAGTTTTTTTTAAAATATCCTACCGCGAGAAATTTAAACCTACGAATTTCATTTATTATCGTCTTAAAACCATAGCAACTACTTTTCACGTGGTTTACGAAAAGGCTTGAGACATAAATTCTCATAAGTTTATCGTAAGTATCTTAAACATTAAATTGTGCTAAAATTACTCATTACAATTATGTTAAAATTACACATAATGTTTGCAAATGACAACTCATGCCCTGTTCGTACCTGTAAGTTCAGCTCCGATAAACTTATGTTAAATTAAACAAGTGCACCTTTACCCATCATATAAAAAACTTGTATAAATACTCATTTAGACAAGAGAGAGGAGTCGCATATAATAATTTCAAGAATTTTTACGAAACTAAAAATATTCCTTTTTTGAATTTAGACATAAATAAATGCGGTAAATATTTCTAAAATGATAACCACGAAAAGCGACCAAAACAATTTCGTGTTAAAAAAAAGTATATCGGTGAGGAAAGGTTGTATTGAAATCGTTAATGATTCATCAGACTAGGTAATAATAGACAGTGTCGTATGAAATCCATTTAATTCAGGGTTTAGTATATAAAAATAGCATAAATAGTTGAAAACTGATTATCCAAACTAGCAAGTAGTTTTATTTTTCTTTTAAAAGAAAAATCATCTTTGAACATTGAAATTAAAAGATACTTGGAGATTGATTTCAATGAATTAAAATAAATACAAATACATGTAAAATCTACCTGTTAACTAACTCGTTGTTATTAAACCACTTATATTTAATGTTTATGCAATGCACATTTTCTTATAAAATTTGTTTTTCAATTGGCTATTGTATGATGAGAATTGTATGCTGAAAACAGCTTCTCTCCAGCTCTGTGAAGATTCTGGTAAAAGTTTCGTGATCTCTTTGGCTGTTACCTCACTTATGTCCTCATATTCAGCGAATTGGAAAATGATAATATTCTTATCAGGTATTTTTCTCAAAAAAGTTATTATTGAGTTGTTGACCTTATTTATGGTTTAAATTATCCCTACAAAATATTTCACTGATAAACAAACGCGCAGCAAAAAGGTTTTAGGCATAGAATTTATTTGATCGGGAACATTTAATGTATGCACTCGTCGTACCAATAAAAACAGTTATCAAGTGCATAACTGCCCTTGCTTTTTAAATAATTGTATATGTAAGCAAAATAAAAATATGACTGAAAAGCACACTTAATTTAAAAGAATAGCCAATTATAAAATATTATTTCAGTTTTAATTAACCCTTACGAGATCTCACTCAGTGGAGAAATGATACGATCTTAAAAAATATATTCCACAAAGCGAAATCCATTGATAGAAGTATACTTTTATAATATTCATAAGCATGCTATAAAAAAGGAAGCTTTTGGTGCAAATCCCATTTCCATAGTGCAAATAATAAGCGATTCAGAGCAAGAGCTGGCGTATGTCTTTGCCTTATTTATGCACTTACCTTAACTTACCCTATATCATTGAAAAAAAGATTGTATTAAAATCTTTAATGATTTATTAGACAAGGAAAAAATATGCTTTATAATATGAAATTCCTTTAAGGCAAAATTTTGTGCATTAAAATAACATGAATAATTGAAAACTGATTATCCAAGTTAGCAAGTAGTTTTTTTTTAGAAGAAAAATAACCCTTGGCTCTGAAAAGTTGCTTGTAGATTGATTTCTATGAATTAAAATAAATACCAGTAGAATTTTTGAAACTTGGAGAATTAAAGGATAACTTCTTAAACACTTCATAAAATAGCATTTAATATCTCGCTATTTTTTGACCCTATATTTTAGAAATTATTTCTTTGAACTTAAAAGTTAGATGTGAACACGCTTTAAATTTATATTGAATAACATTATATCTAACTTTTAAAACGTTCTTAAAATACTATAACTCCCATCTATACTTTTTGTTATTTCGTCATGCGTAAAACTTATTTTAAGAAATTTTGCAAAATTCGAGAATCTGAAATAGAAGACTTAAAATAATAGTTTTTGCAGAGCCAACTAAATAAATATTGGAGACGGCCTAAAGAAAATCCTCGATTTCTTTTTTTCATGTCCTATATCTTCCTTTGTGCACCAGTATCTATGCTGGACACGATCCAGACAAGTCTAATAATCTTGGAACATCCAGATGTGTGTCTGAATAAAACAAAATGTATTTATAAGATCGGGCCGCTTTTTATATTTTTGAATAGAGTCCTCCTTTTTTCCTTTGCTTTGTTTAGATAAGAAAAAGAGTAAGTACAAGACCAGGATCAGTAAATGACTGTTGTAGAAAAGTATCTAAAGAATATATAAGAATTGATTTTAAATGCATGTATTTTCTAAATCTTCTGAGTAGGGGTTTGAAAAAATTTATGAATATTTGAGCTTGTGTAATGATTTTGTTTTAGAACTGAATTTCGAATACTTCTTTAGAAAACTTACCTTAGATAAAAAGGCAGAATTCTTTGCCTTTTTGCACAAATGTTAATTTCTATGAATTAAGATACAGACTACGACTGCCATAATGCTCTTTTGAAGTGTAATAATGTAGTTACTGCAATAGAAGTTTTATTATTGGTAACAGTGTTTGCTCTTTTGATCAAAATGTTACCCAATATGTTTCGTATATAAATCGTATGAGGTAAGTAAAAACAATTCGATCAAGATTTTCGTCATTCTAGAACTTTTAGAAAATATTCCTGTTTCTCTTATAAATGGAACATGAAAATATTTAAAAGGCTCATTAAGTGACTACGGTGTTTTTGCATTTGATTGAAACAAACACTTTGTATTATACACTCTAAAAAATAACCGTAAGTTCACTGGATACTATCCTGGATATTTTATTGAAACTTCCCATATTATCTGAATGTAGGACATTTTCCGTATATCAAGAATTGGCCCCTTGCTCTAAAAAATAACCGTAAGTTTACTGGAAACTTTCCTGGAAATTTTACGGAGGCATTCTATATTATCTGAATGCAGGACATTTTCCATATATCTAGAATTGACTCAGAGAAAGCTGTGTGGCGTATGAGTTGGAACTAGGGACGTCGGAATCATTATCGCTTGAAGGAAAGGAAGAAGTGGATAGGAGATAGTTTGAACTATAGTGAATTATTACATAAAGTGATTTTCGTGTGAAGAATTTTTACAATTTAGAAGGAAAATGCCAATGAACAAAGACAACAAAGTTACAAACATATTTTTGACGATATTTAATTACTGATCATTATATAATTTTATAAAATATTGATTAAGAAAATGTTTATGTACAGAGAATTTTAAAATTGTTTTATGATGAAGTCCACAAGAAAGAAAAAATATTATGTTGCTTCTAAAAGTATTTTCTTTTCTTTCAGATATAGAAAGAAAAAATCAAATTTTATTAAAGTACACTTTTATTTCTATAAAACTGATAAAAATATGCGGGTGCACATTATACGCGCTGGGTATATACAAAAATGATATATTTAAAATTATGGAAAATGTTAACGTAAGAACTTTGATTGCTACACACGTTTTTAAATCAGTATATTGCCAAATTGCATATTATTGTCAATTTATCAGTATATTTTCAAATAAATTTTTCTACATAGATACGGAAACTATTATTTTACGGGATTTTCCTGAAGTCTTCAAAATACATAGCTGTATAATAATATTGCCGCAAGAAGAAAAGTCACCAGTCGCCACAGCTTGGTTAGCAGAGCGCGAGCTTGCGGAGACTCTATGAGTCTAAATCCCAGCCCGGCAGTTCCTCTCAAAGACTGGGAAACTCTTGAAAAAAATATTGTCCCTGTTTTTTTAATATTATTAATTCATGTACCTTGCAATTTTGAATTATTCTGTAGCATCATATAACATTCTGTATAAAGGAAATACTCGATTGTCCTGAATATATGTAAAACTCAAGTTTCTTCAGTCAGGGCAGTCTTTTCAGCCCTAGTATATTACGTTACCTAATAAAGTTCCTTGTTTATTCAGTAAATGGTGTGGTTAATTTCGTCGTAATATATGAAGATAGGATAGTACCAAAAAGACTTTTTCATTAAATATGTAGAATATTTTGAAAAAACAAACGGAAAAATCAAAATACAGAATTTTGTTACGGCATAATTTTATAACGGGAAAAACCATAAAACGGAATTTTGAAAATAACGGAAATTGTCCAGGAATTTAAAGAAATAAAATTCCGTAAATATACAAAAAATTATTTTTACAGTGTAGATAATGATTTTTATGTGAAATCCAATGATAAAGCTTGTATTTTAATCTAGATAAACAAAATGCATTTAAATAAAATCAGTATAACTTTATCTACTAACTGAAATATGCATCTCGAAATTTTTAATGATCAATCTTATTAACTACAACAACAAACAAAGCTAACAAGAAAATTGATAGCAAAAAAAAAAATAACGGTTTTAGTTAAGCATTTGTACCAAATGTATTTTACTGACATGAACTCATATTTATGACGGATATTTAATAAACGTGGGAATAAACGAAATGTAAATTATCAATTTTTTAGTTACTTTGTTTAGTTACTTAGAACTTCTTATATGTTCTTACAATTGCGTCTGATATATTACTCAATCTGAATTAGTTGCAATTATTCATTATAGTCTTCTGAGAGGTAATTACAAAGAAAGTTTACTTACATTTTAAAGGAATTACAAAACAATGTATGACTGACATATTTTAGAATAATTTATTTAGTTTATTCTTGCTATATCAATTGATTGCAATATGCATTTTAATTGAATATGTAATGTTAACATACATTTAAGAAACTGTTCTTGCATACTATATATGAACGACCTCTTTTAATGACAAAGTTTGTATTAGAAAAGTTTTCCTATCGAGATAGTTTTCTAAATATGTACAAAAGCCTTCCCTGTAAATAGTTTGTTTCGCTATATATGTATAAATAATATATGTAAAACAATCTCTGTAACTGAACACCGACTCTGGGCATTTTGCATGCTAACTGAATGTAAATAAATTCACTACATTAATTTCGAAGTGCAAACGCTTAAATTCAATCAGTCTAAGCCATACAACAAGATAATGTTTTATTTACCATTTAGCTAGACTATTTTTGCTAATTTTTGCCAAATTGCATATTTTGTTAATAAATTACCTTTTACTAAGGCATTTAAACTTTGTATCTCGCATTAAAATGTTTCTCTTATCTATAGTAAACACATAAAAGTTCATAAGTGTAGGTGAAATGACTAAAATTTTAAAATTTCATATTTTATAATTTTGATAATAAAATAAACAATACATTTATCAAGACGTATTTACTTTCCCCAGAAAGAACACGGCTGAAAAAAAAGGTTCAAGCAAACTGTAAAACTTCTTTCTTGCGAGGAAATTTTCTTCGCGTTTCATAAAAACGCATCATAAAATGGTTGGAATTTTTTTGGGTCTAGCAGATGCTACGATAATGATTTTTGTCACTTTAAGCGTGGAGAAATTATCGTAAAACCGTTTGGTATAACTTTTAGGAGGAAAAATAAAAAAAGTAAAAAGAAAATTTGGAAAGTGTAAAGTTTTAATATACTCATTCTAAAGTACGGAAACTAAACTGGCGAATAACGAAAAAATTCTATTTTTCAGAATAAAGTAATTATTAAATTGCGGAAGAAAGAAATTTTTATGGATGTAATTTTGAAAGTGTTGCAATTTCTTTTGTTCATTTTCAAGAATGTTGAACACCAGTTATTTTTTTAGTTGAAAAGTTAATTTGCTAAAGACAAAATAATAAATGTTTTTCTGCATTAAGTTTAACGAGAGTTACCTGCTTTAATTTATTTTTATGTTGAGAAAAGCGACTTTGTCTCTATTAATTAAAGAGAGCCTACTTAATAAATATTCGTATTTTTAATACACATATAGTTACACCGATTAACATTAATTTCAATTTTCAGATGTTCGGTATGGATAAAAATCCATTTAATTTAACTTGATATTTTTTAAAAAATGTAATTCTACTTCTGTCAAAGTTATTAAATTTTGAATTATTTTAGCATGATTATTTTACATGTTGTAATGCTGTAAGACGTAGAATTTTAATTTACTGTGAAACTGGAATAGGGATTATGGGGAAAAGATTCACAGAGTAATTAATTTCATGTAATTACGTATTGATTTTCTAAAATGCAAATACCTTTAAACTGCTCTAAAAAACGCGAATAAATATCTGTAAGACATAAATAGCAAATTTATTGATTAGGACTGATATGGACTAAATATATTTTAATATATTCCCTTCCCTTAAAATAGATAAAATTAGTTTCTACCATTTTTAAACATTCAGGTACGATTACTCAAAGTTCTTTGAAACGGTGTCTCGACCAGTTTTATAGGCAGCGAGAATTGAGAGAATTTAGCGATTGCTATGAGGTGGGTAGTGTGGAATAAAATGTTATTTTGGAAATTCATGGTTTCATCTACACAATGACAAATAATTAATATTTCCATCTGGTGTTTTTTTACAAGAATGTTTTAAATATTCTTGAGCAAGCAATTTAACGCTACTAAACTGTACCAGTTGCATAAAATCTCGCCTTCGGAATCATGGCAACTACTTGTCAGGTGTGGCTTATGTAAACTCTTGTGCTATACGTTCACATAAGTTTGTCATAATTACGTTAAACATTAAATTTCTATGCTGAAATTACGCATAACAAATATGTTTAAGTTATACAAAATGTTTGCAAACAACACATCAGTTATTGTTTGTTCCCGTAAGTTTATGATCGTTAAACTTATGGACAACATAATTTTTATAAGTATGCACTTACACATCATATAATAAACTTACACAAATTCTCAAACAGAGAGGAGAGAAGTATCGAAAATAACAGTTTTAAGAAATTTTTTTACAAATAAAAATGAATGCAAGGGATAAAACAAATCTCCAAACAATCTTTACTTCGGTATTTTTAAATAAATTCAGAAGGAAAAAAATAGTAATAAAACAATTATTTATGAAATAAAATTTCTTACATTCAGTTTTCCTTTCATCTGAAAGAAAAATAGATAATTAAAGTGAGAGTATTAGGTTTACGTAGGGCCTTCTGAAATGCAATCAACTACGAGCGTGGAGTATATTTTGACGAAGAATTTATACTTTTTCTGCAATGTTCATAAAAAAACAATGAAAACGTTCACCAAGAAATGCGAATGTCGAAATGCTCTATACTTCCTAATAACAGCTAGGATAAAATTTCTCCCACATATTCCACGTAAAAAAAACTTGCAGAAATTGCTATTCTAGATGGTTATCAATCATTAACGCAGTTGGTCTCCAAAGACTACTGTTGCTCAGCGATTAATGGCAGGTGCCACGAACAATCTCTCGCCATGCATTCCTTAAGCTGATCCCGTATTCTTTGTTCCTAATTGATTCTTGCCGCTTGTTCATCTTTTCCTCTCGTTTCATGAGATGTGTTCAAAAGATGACGTGGAAGAGATTAATAACAGGTATAAAAAATGGAACTCCTTGGTCTGCGCATACATCTTAGATGATTTCGCCAAACTCGAGCTGACATAAGCAAGAAAAATAAATTAGGTCAGCTTAATGATACTTCTGTATATTAAGTAAAAAATCCGAGATATTTATCTAACTCATTAATACAGGAATATATGCAATATATAAGGTTAATAATAATTGCACTTTTATATCTTTCTTGTAGATGTAATTCCGCTCCTGAATATCAAGTGAAAGTTATCTGACGTGTTCATCACGTAATAACAATATCTTTGAATTGCTTTTTTAAAGTTCTTTTTCACTGACTTCTTGAAACTTCCTACATCATTTTAGTTTGCTCGATTTACTTGATATAAGAATTTTGAAAAAAAAAGAAAAAAATATAAAGTTATTAAAAGGTGGAAATAGAAATTCATAGAATAATCGTTATTTTATTAGTTTAATTATCCCTTTGTGAGTTAAGAGGAATTTGAACTGACGTATTGGTTTATTTATTTATTTTTGATTTTAGGGAACACGGCCGATTATCTACAAGGAAGTCTCTAGGCAAGGAGGAAGGTGTCCTCCATGGGAGTCTTTCTTAGGTGCCCTAACCCTTATTTTCGCGAAGTTTCAGAGAAAACCACGGAAAACTCCGAACGTCTAAGTCGACGGACGCGACCTTGGTTTTAACCAGGAACTTTTCGTCTCCCAGTTGAGAGCGCTAACTGCTCGGCCAATAGTCGGGCTCTTAATGGTAGGGAAATGGTGTTAAATCTTTGCAATTAGGCTACTGCATATTAAGTTATTCTTTTTTCCATCTTTAAGAGGGTCCGGGGCACAAAATTTTATTTTTTTTATTTATAGCTATTTTATAATGATTTTTTTCCTGAAATATATATCTATGTCAAGATACCTTTCCATATAAAAAACTCTTGAAAAGATTGAAATTTAATTTTTTAAAAATTAAAAAGTTTAAAATGTAAACATATTTTATTTTTGATATAACTGCAGAACCAATAGCTCGATTTGCATATTTCTTTCACTTTTGGACACAGAAAAGATGGCATTTTAATTTGTCTTGGGGATTTTTTAAAATATTGTTTATATATTTTTTAATAAATATAAAAGTTAAAAAATCACTCTTTTTAAAGAGTTTTTTAGCTCTAGGGCATGAATTTTCAAACCTTTTGTCCAAAATTAAAATTCCTGAAGACAAATTATTAAAAATATAATAGAGAAAGTCTGTACAAAATTTCATACCTGTACTATATAAGGAACTTGAGATATATCCTTTTAAAGTTGAGGAATCGCAAAAAAACTGATTCCGAGATAAATGGACTTAAAGATATAGGTATACGTAAAGCAAGTCGAACTTTATTGTGAAAAGATGTATTGTGAACAGATGTAATCATCGTAGAAACATGCGGTTTGCAGTGTTTGATTCTAAGCATTCTATAGTATTTTTTAAAGCAAAAAAATAAAAATGTGTTTTTTTCGAGATTTTTGTGCCCCGGACCTTCTTAAGGAGAAATTTATCAACACTTTGTATTGATATGCTTACTTTCAATTATCAAGTAGGGGAAACGGGGGGGTACATCGAGTCAATTTTTAGATTTTTAAATATATTTCAAAAATATTTGAAAAACAGAATATCAAACATATGTATCACGTTTTTTGATGTATTGGCTATTGTAATTAATTATAGTTCAATTCTAAGAAAAGCTTTTGTACAATATAAAACCATTTTTCTAAAGTACTTTTTGTTGATCCAGTACACTGGGTCAACAAATGGGGTACAGTAGGTCAGCTAATGAGAAACTCTATAAAATATTTATTTTCACTTGATAGCAAGTAATTTAGACTTTTTTATTACGTGACAATATTTCGTATGAAGTTTGATATTAAAGTAGCTCAAAGTTTACAAGGCAAATGTTAATTTTATGGTTCTAAAATATACACACGCTCGATTTGTTAATAAAATTAAAGAAAAGGGGTTTAGTTAGATAGGACCACTTTGAGTCCAATTAAGTTTACAAAATTTTAGTTTTATTGTTATTTTTAAGACGTTAAATCTAAAACTGTAATTTTATAATAAATATTGGACATTATAACTGAAAATCTACATCAAAAGTCAGCTGTGCCACTGTTCTCTGAGTTATTAGCAACGTATTTGGTTTTGGAAATTTACAATATCGTTACTGTCTACTGCATAAATGTCCGCCTTATCAAAGATATATGCATAACCTATCTGAATTTCTTTTATGTAGTGCACTTCAAACTCATTTTTGCCTACAACTTCAGCAACATAGTGTTTAAAATTGCATTTTTTCTTGCCGTAGACCTTGGATAATACGAAACCTCCGACAGCATTAAAATCTTCATGTTCCAAAATCTTCTTCACCAATTCAAATTCTGAAAGTCAGATTCACTAGAAGATTCTTTTCATTCTTCCTCTTCTTGAGTAGAGCTATTCTTGTAATTGCTTGCAGTTTTTTTTTCCTCTCTCCTGCTTCATATCATGAAGTGTTTCTCTTTTTTTTCAATCATCTCATTTTGGATAGCGATTTTCGCAGGTCTATCTGTAAGAATTTCTTTTTGTTTTTTAGATTGCCTCTTAGTTTATTCTCTTTTGCATCAAAGTTAGGAAAAGGCTTTTACCATCCCTTGTGTCATTTTTTTGTTTTACATAATTTTCTTGATGTCTGTTCTGTGGCTGATGTGGAATACTTATTTATAGATAAATTTGGATCCCTTAAAAATTAAAATGTAAGAAACTTACAGAAAGACACTAAATATATGAATGGGGGAGACAATGGGTCCCTGACTTATTCTACACCATTTCAGGTGACCCAGTGTGCCCCATATGAATCAATGTATTACTTTTCGCCTCAAAATTCCAAATCTTTAACATATTTATTTAAATACAACATAATAGAACAGAAGGTAATTTAAACTACATAAACATACCACATAACTCATATTTACTTAAGAAATTTCAAGTGTAATAATGTAATAAGTCTTACTTTCTTCAAATTTCATGCAGATGATCGAAAAAAAAAAAACTCTTTCTTCCCTCTACAATCAAAGTAAGATTTTTAAATTTTTCCACAGAGTTAACTTGTTTGATACCTACTTTAAATAATTTTTTTCATTTGAAAACTATTCACAGAATAAGAAATATCTTCAATGACCCACTGTACCCCCTTACCCACAGCACCCTTGCTCTCCCCTAAACAATAACAATTAAAATTGGGGAAGTATACAACTTCTCTCTAGCACTCCATCAGTAGTGGCACATACGCAAACTAAGCCATTTAAAAGTGGATAAAAGTCATTATGCCATTTGTATTCCTTTGTGATTGAAGGTGAAGATTGTTTTTTACTTGATACTATATGCGTTAAATTTTGCACGTCATAACATAATAATATAATGCTTTTTTGTAATATAAGTTTTTTATTTTTGTGAAAGGAAAAATTTAAATAAAAAATGTAAGAAAATCTTAAACACTTTCAGATTTTAAGTACGAACTAAAGTGCAATATATTAAAAGCGTATCATAATTTATGCGTCGCTATTTTCTTCCTTATTCCATTGAGTTGGAAAGTGCATCATTATTTATGAGTGTGGCGTATTTTTCTTCGTTGTTCCATAAAACCCATCTTTGGAAACAAAATCTATCTTAAAATTGCCAACTAAAACTATTTTGCAATCTTCGCCAAGTATATTCCAACTATACTTCACCGTTTTAAAAACTGTTTCGAATGTGCATCATAATCCATGAGTATACCGTGTTTGTCTTTCTTGGGCTGATTCCTACTTTAACACCCCGACTCTCACCAAGGTAGCGATAGTTAAATATATGGAGTTACCATGACGATTTTTTGTATTTATGTGGCAACCGTAATTTAGAAAAAACGGGCGAGTTGGAACAGCATGTAAGTACAGCATTATTTATTTATTTATTTTGGGTTGCCAATCAATGTAGTTTTAAAATTAAATGTCTCCAAATTCCTTAACTGGTACGTTTATTACTCATTTGTTCAGTTTAGTTTTCATCTAGTTCTTTTGGGAGCAATGAAACTTGTGCATAACTCCTAAAAACCCTTGACTGGAAAGCTTACCAAAGTGCGGCAATTTTTTAGGTTGGCAAGAGCAGGGGCGTTAAAATAGGAATCAACTCTTTCTTGTACCACAAAACACATCTTTGGAATCGAAATCTATCTTAAAATTGCCTATTAAAACTGTTTTAAACCTTTCGCCAAGCATTTTCCAACTATCCTCTACTATTTGAAATACTGTTTAGAATAGGCATCAAAATCCATGAGTGTGCCATGCTTTTCTTCCTTGCTCCATAGAACATTTCTTTGGAATTGAAATCTACAGTAAATTCGCCTACTAAAGCTATTTTACAATATTTGCCAGGTGTTTTATAACTATACTCTTAATATATTTATAGTAAACTAGCTGAAGTATCCGTTCTTCGCACGGGAATGAATGGACTTTTTGATATTGCGATTTGCTGTGATTACTGTTTATTGTAATAAAGAGATATAGCAAAATGGATGTCACGTTATATTGTGTTCAGTAATCATGCATACCGAATTTCTAGGCAATCGTTTGTACGGTGCAGAAGGCCATGCGGCGTAGCGCAATTACTGGCGAGATTTAGCAAAACTGATACGGGGTAAATATTCTTCGCATTCAGAAATCGATGTATACAAATTTTCATGACGATCGGCTGGACACTCTTAAGTTCATGTATTGACGCGACATCTAGTGGCAAGTTACAGGAAAATGGATAGCGCCAAACTCTTCCTCGTGTTCAAATATCTATGTTTATCTATTTTTCATAGCGACACTTGCACAGTCAAGAAGTGATACACTGCAGCGCCATCTAGTGGTTAATTAAAGTAATGATTTGCTAGAGCGCCGTCAAGTGGCGAGTTATAGTAAAATGGATAACGCCAAAATATTCCCATTGTTCAAATAGCTATGCATACTGATTTTCATAGCGACCGTTTGAATAGTCAAGAAATTGGCCTGCTGCAGCGTCATCTAGTGGCGAGTTAAAATAATAATGCATTGCAGTGCCATCTAGTGGTCAGTAACATCAAAAGGAACACAGTTAGAATATATTCTTCAAGTATAAAAAATTTTATGCCGATCGATCGAACAGTATAGAAGTTGATGCGCTGCAGTGCCATTTAGCGGCAAGTTACAGCAAAATGGATAGTGAAAAATATTTTCCGTGTTCTAATATCCGCGTGTACCAAATTTCATCGAAATCGGTTGGACGATATTCGCATAGCAAACAGCTAAAAGGAATAGAATTTGACGTTCTGCTGCGCCACCTAGTGGCAAGTAAGAGGAAAACGGATAGCATAAAAACCTTCTCCATGATGAAAGACTTAGATGAACCAAATTTCATGGTGATCGGTCAAACGGTGCTGGAGTTTTTGAACCTCATACACAGTGCCATATTACCAGCAGGGCAAATGGGGCAACTGCCCAGGGCCCACTGATTTTAGGGCCCAAAAATCTTACTTGTTACACTTTAATAATTTTAAAATAAAGTTACAAAGGATTAAAAAATTTCAAAAGTTAAATTATTTTTTAATTATAAAGTATGAACAATGAAAAATAATTCAAATTTTTATTTGTGTGTATAAATTCAACTTAGTTTTAATTCTTCAAAATGCTCTACAGTCGATATAGCATACCAATATGTAAGAAAATAACTAACCACAGTTTGTAAAGAGTATTTTTAATGTTAAAAAATAGCAAAATTTTGAATTACTTGTTATTAAGAAATATTTACAAAAATGACTGTTTACAAAAAGTGGTTGTATTCCGTACATGTTAACAATTGTAATATAGCTTTTCGATGTAACGAACGTTTAACTATCTGTGTTTCTTTGACATCCTGTAACTATATTTGTTTATTTCAGATTACTTAAAACAAAATTTGTGTTTGTAAGGGATAAGATATTTAAATCTTTCAGTATAAACTAATCATAATCTGCTTTTTTTTTTTGAGCGGGAGGTTATTGCAAGGGGCCCAAATTTTTTCTTCTGCCCAGGGCCCACAATTGTCTTGATCGGGCTCTGCTCATACACACACACCAACATTCATTTTTAATCTATAACCAGTGTTATTATATATACCAGTCTCAAATAAAATCCAGTTTCAAATCTAAGCCTCGCCAAAGTGCCAACATACGCCATTTTGCCAGAGTTTTTTCAGGGAATCATTCGAAGCATTGACTTAGCAGCAATCAATATGGGAAATGGTTCGACCGAAAAAAGTAAAGCACGCATTTATTTGAAAAGTGGAATCCCTTAATACAGCCGCATTTTTTAAAATTATCAACTATATAAGGTGTTTTATTCATCGTTACTCCTATGTACTATATGCGAAGATTTCAATTATCTGAAATTTGGCGGAATTCCCCCAACTTAAATCAATGCACTCAATTGGCGAGAATGCTGAAGATAGATCGCTGGAAATCCCTTAATAACTGCATTATTTCTGCACGGATCATTAAAATTTAACGCTGTATTCTAATAAAACCTTTGCACTTCTTTTCAAAAATCTATTTCCTTAACCTCTCAGTAAATTGCGCCAAGCCGAAAACTGTGCAAACCGCTAGAACTCACTTTCTCGGCATTTCAGCCATTTTTTTTCGCCAAACTAAAAAAATTTACATATTAGCCTCGGAAAACTTTAGTACTTATTGTTTTGCGTACAAAACATTTCATTCCTGCTCTGATTTCCCATGCACACAATATTATAATTAAAAAAGTAACCTTACAAAAAAAAATCATTATTGTTCTTTTATTTTTACTTTGAGAATTTAAAACATTTTATTCGGCAAAATCGCCACACATGGCAACCACGATGCTTATTTCACACTTTTTTCACTACAGAGGTTACAATTACGGAAAGTTTTTTGCGTGGAGAACATACAAAAATCTCTTAAATTCCGGGAACGGGTGGACTTTCAAAGTTTTAAAGTGGACTATAATTTTCTATATTATTTTACATATCTGTGCAAAATTTCAGGCTGATAGGTCCATTTTTGTGGATTTGTATATTAATCAAATCCACAAACAAACAAACAAACAGAATTTCATTTTTATTTATAAGGAAGGATTGTCGTTTTTTGGCAGCAAATTTAGCGATTAATTAGCAAAACTTGTATACCTTGTGCGACTTTCAACATTTTATTAACGCCCCCTCCCTCCACGTTATCTGGCTAATACATTTGAAAAGATCTTCACCGTGACAGTTCATATCTACAAAACCTGTCTACAAGATCACGTAAGCTCTAAAAAAGTTGAGTGGATTACTAAGAAATATCTTGGAAACAAAGATGCCATACTTTTTCTTAGTATTACTGCTAAATAAAGCCATGCAAATCATTTGACATGCATGGCTTTATTTAGTAGTTATACTAAGAAAAGTTATGGCATCATACTAAAAAAAGTGATGGAATCCTTGTTTCTTAGAGATTTCTTAGTAATCAACGGATTAAAGAAAATTTTTTAGAGTGTAGACAAAAATGCGTTTACAAAATGAGTAAACAAAAATGCGTTGACAAAATTCTGGGATTGAGCGAAATAGCACCGTAGTGCTAATAAAAAAACAAGCCTTCAGCATTATGCCATAATTGCTCACGTATCATAGATATATTGCTCATATGTGCCTTGTATTAAAAACATTTTTAGGGCAGCAATTATTTTTTTTAACAAATACATTACAAACAACACATAATAAAGATTACAATTAATATAAAAAATAGCAAAATTAATTTAACGTGATTTTCGCATTGATGAAACAATATTTATAATATTTTGGTTAGCTATTAATCCAGTTTCGATTATTTGGAATAAATCAGCTGGGTCATGTTCTTTCAGCTTCAAAGCAATGGAAAAACATAATACAGAGTGTAAAAATAGGGTTATTTCTCAAGTATTGATCATAGACATACTACCTCGTAAATAAAAAAGTTAAATAAAAAAGGGTGTGCAGATTTAGTATTAAAAGTTTCAGAGAACAAAATTTGTGCAAATACAAAATTTAGATTTTTACACGGTCCCCCTACAAAAAAGTTCCCGGTTAGTTAAACGCACCCCGCACATTAATTAGTTGGTGAACAAAATTTTAGCTTTTCTTTTAAAAAATCACAGAGATATTTTTAATCAAAGTAGATTATGCGTTACGGATGAACTTAAAAAAATATTTTTTTGCTACATTTCAAATATTTGTTTTATTTAATCCTTAATGTATGGTCACTGAAACAAAACTATCTGGCATCATTTTACCCTTTCTATACCCCCTGAAAGGTGGTTTAAATAACCATATATTTTTTATATTCATATGTCTTGCACATTTTTGGATGAAATGCTAAAATTTTGTTCGTTTCCTCTTTAGTGCATAGTGTTCAATTTACTAACTGGGAATTTTTTGTATAGGGGACCCAAAAAAGTTTAATTTTTAAATTACTCACATTTTATCTGTTGAAAATTTTAATTTACTTCACAAAATTCCGTATTTTTATCAAGGAAAATTGTCATTGATTATGTATGTTTATAATCAATATTTGAAAAATAAAAGCCTAAGTCAATGTTTTTGGGTCACCCTGTCTAATTCTGGCATTTGCAAAAACAGATAGTTCCAACTCGCACATTAAACTTTCTCCAAATTTCTTTCTCCAGCTTTAAAAATATAATTTCATTTCTTATAGAATTTACTATTCTGAATGGTCATCCGTCATTAACGTGGTTTGTCTCCAAAGACCACTGTTGCTCAGTGATTAATGGCAAGTGCCACGAACAATCTCTTGGCATGCATTCTTCATGCTGATCCCTTATTCTTTGTTCCTAATTGATTCTTGCCGCTTGTTCATCTTTCCTTTTGCTTCTAGGGATGTGTTCAGAAGATGACGTGGAAAGATTAATAACAGCGCAAAAAAATGAAACTCCTTGTTCTTTGCGTGTATCTTTGGTGGTTTTGGTACACTCGAGCTGGC
Organism: Cheiracanthium punctorium; assembly: GCA_038373885.1. Lineage (NCBI taxonomy): Eukaryota > Metazoa > Arthropoda > Arachnida > Araneae > Cheiracanthiidae > Cheiracanthium > Cheiracanthium punctorium. The sequence goes on from JAWZYV010004477.1 coordinate 767,105, forward strand.
ATAAGCGACAAAATTGCGTTATGTCAGCTTAAATAGGTTTCTGTATATTGGGTGAATGGTGTGAGAAATTTATGTAGCCCATTAAAAATAAGGAAATATATCCTAGATGTTAAATTAAACCAATTAATTCAGTTTTTATTCCATTTTTAACAAATGTACTACAGTAAAACTTCGCAAACCCCAAATCACTGTCACTTAACCGATTACGGATTGCAGAAATTTTTCGGATTACAAAAATCATGTAGTATAAATTATAAAAAATAGCAGTAACCAGGTAAAGTCATTGAAAAACGGACTTACCCTTTTTGTATAACAAAAATGTTATAAATTATAAATAAAACGCATTTATTGAAGAGTAAAACACAACACAAAGATGTTTTCTTAACATTAAGTCTTAAAATGCGTCTTCGTTTTACGAGAGATTTATCATTCATCATTATTGTTATTTTAAGTCCCAATTTCATCCAGGTTATAGGATTTCCGAAATTGGATATAGTCCGAATTTTGAAATACTGTATTTAAATATGGTATCATCTATCTGGTGTGTTTAGCCAAAATTTGTAAAAAAAAAAAAACGACTATCGAAAAATTTCTTAACAGTTTTAAGTTTGAAGTGTATGAAAATTAAGCTCTGAATTCATTTTTGTATAAAAATTTCTGTTAACTATGTATTCTATCAACGATAAGCAAAGAATATAGGTCAATGAAAGGGATTTAACTAAAAAATTAAATTTACATTAAATCCTATAAAAGCATCACTCGTGAAGTTCTCTTCAACGCAAAGAGATTACACTGTTATATTTTTATAACAGGCCATCTATTCTGAACTTTATAAGTGCGCCTAATATCAATATTCACGTATGAAAAAATTACTGTCTCTTCAGTAAAATATATGTATCATCTTTACAATCTTTTTCTTACAATATCTTACAATCTTTCTCTAATTTTTTAAATAAAATAAGCGAAAATAATGGTTATTTTCACGTTTCTTATTAGTAATTCTATAGGGAAAATCAATTGTATGAGATCAATTTACCTAATTAAAAGAAAACACAAGAAGTCAACTGCCTTATAATACAAAAATACAGCTGATATTTCCAGGATGCAATGGAAACATGAATCTTAAAATAGTAGCCGCATTTTAAATTGTATTTGTAAAAAAATTGTAGTAGGCGTGCAAGGCATTTCTAAGCGAATCGCACTTCAAGCTCCTTTTTAATATTTGTTGAAAAAGTTTGTTTTGTCCACCTTAATTTGGAAGATTGGATGTTTATTTTTAATGATCAAAGTTTGGGGATATTACTTTTCTTAAGAATCAACATTGTAAATTATAATAAGAGTGATTTTAAAATACTTACTTATTTTATAAACAAAAAATTAGTTTTCAATACAAAAATTCTTCGTTATATTTGATAAATACTGAAACATTTATGGAAAATGAAAGTTATAGTTTTATACATATTAATTGCAAAAAATAGAAATGTAATGTTTTTATGATTAATAACTAAAATAATCTCTGAAACTCAGTAAGTAGACTATATTTTCTGTTTCATTCAGAGTATGTGGCATAGTAGTACATTCTTATAATAAGAATTTGCCTATTGATTAATGATACTACAACTTAAACAATTCTTTTTTATTCCGTCAAATAAAATATCTGCATTCTATTTCTCAAAAAAAAGAGTAATACTATCTATTTATAAAATATTCTTGGAAATTTTACCTAATAGTTGTTTACTCGCACTCTACAATTCAACATTCTTATTGAGTAATCAACATTGAACATGTATTTGTATAATTGTCATATATCTACAAGAAAAATTATACTGAATAAAACTCTAGTGGATCTATAATTTCACTTACGTTTGCTACAAATAACAAAAACCATTCTTTATAGTTTTTATCCCAGGTAATGATTCAACAAACAATTCGAAAACTTGGACAAAATATTAAACTTGCAATGCGAAATTTTAAACATTGCTCTGAAACATTTCGAGTAGTTGTGGAAGGAATGTTTGAGCTGATATCCTGAAAAGAAAATTTTCACTCTGAATATATTTTGCCCATTTGAAGTTGGGAATCTGAATACCTCCGATTTTCTTTCAAGATTTGGAAATAGAGCATTTTATGTTTCAATACATGCAAGAGTTGTGCTTTGAAATTTTTTACGTTCTTTGATGTTGTTTCCCTAAACTGTACTTTACATTGAGGGACAAAAGTATTTTTATGGACTTTTTGCAGATTGAGTGTTATTGATATAACGATAACTGCAATAAAATTGCGAATATTTAAATAATCTTACGTCTTTCTTGTATCTGAATCTGATCTTATATCTTTCTTGTATGTATACCTAACTTTACTAAAATTATTATATTTGGTTTAACTTTTTTTTTAAATTTGAAAACCATTGTTTATCTTTATTATGTATTTCCATACATAAAGAATCTGTGTATTAGTGAAGATTACGCATTCCCTTTGAAAAGTAATAGAAAGTTCTAAAAAATAGCCTGATGAAATTCTTGAAGGTTGTTTTAAAAAATCTAAAAAGAAAGTTAAAAAATCAAATAATCGGATTTGCGATTGTTATTTTTACGTATTCATTATTTCCGATGTTTTTTGTTAGGGACCGCGACTGGTGTCAGTTAAGAAAAATTCTTCCGAAAATTTCATTTGCTGCTTTCAAGTTTTGCAAATACTGGAATAAACTAGTTGTATTTACCGAAATGTTTCCTTTTTAAAACGTATACTGATCTATGCATATTAAAAAGGAAATTATTTCAAAAAAAATGAAAAATATAAATTTTATGCTTTTGAGGCTTATAAAACATTTGAAAATATAAACTAAAGGCAGGACTAGTAGCCAGCATATTTTAAGGTGAGGACGTGGGGGCTGATAACTTAAATCCTGAAATAAAATGCTACACCTTTTCTGATATAGGGTGTAAAAGGCTTTTTTCGCCCAAATATGTTTGCATATAAAATATATTTAAAAAAAGTAAGAGGGAAAAAGAACTAGATAATTCGAGTGTGAAATGTTTGCTATAGGAAATGTACGAATACTTTTAAATGCTATGTTTCGTTACACAAATGAACAACTACGAAATAAAACTTTTAGGACATTCTGCTTAAATTCTAACCTAAAAAATAAAAAAAAAACAAATTGAAAAGTTTTTAATTTAAAATCCTTGAAATATATTAAATTATTGCATTATATGCCGTGAAGGTGGTATAGTGGCTTAAAAATCATTCTATCATGTCTTGGGTCCTGGTTCGAATCCCGTCTTGGGAATGGATATTAATTTGTCCGCCCCTTCATAGGGGTAACGTTGGCCACCCACTGGGTACCCCCATAATAAAATGGCCATAATACGGTCGGGCAGCTGTAGTGGACAATGTGATATCGGCAAGTTCCCACCCATTGGAGGAAAAAAAAGTATACTATATACATCATTATAAAAGACATAGTTGCATTTTTTTAAAACATAAAAATGATCAAAATAAAAAACAAACTTAAAAAAACAAGCATTATAATTAATATTAGAGAGCTCTTGGAATGGTGGAGCACAAATAAGAACTAATATACACACTGAAAATTAGTTCTTACTTGTGTTCCACTATTTGTGATCATAAGATCATAAAATCCGAGATTTCATACTGTTTGTGTATGTTTAATAAAGTGAACCCATTTTCATTCTTTGTTTTTCGCTAGTAAGCTTTCAGTTGTCTTTACTCAGTAGCTGTTGAAAAATATTAAGACTTTAACACACACACAAAAAAAAAAAAACCAAGACGCCGATTAAACTGGCCATTAACAAATTTTTAGGCAGCTTAATTTGCCATTACTGTACATTTTCAATTTTTATTATATCCTCAAATATTGAATTCCTAAAAATGTTAAATAATATATGTACGCTACTAGCATGTATTGTGTATACTGACAAAAATAAATTGTATTTTACTTAAATGAAAAACTGATGCAAATCATATGCATCACTACTTATGATATAAACAATTCGCAATATGCTCATGATACGATTCGTTATTATAGTTGAAAATTAAAAGAAAATGATTCAGACGATCGTTAAAGAAATATTCGTTATTTTTATTGATGGAATATAACTCGGCATAGATTTTCCGAAACAAAAGTATAAGTAGAGATACCAGAAATTGCAGTTACTCTACGAGTATTACAAGCAGCTTGAATTGCTGCATTGCAATTTAACTCCATACAGTGACACATCAAATTATTCAAGATGAAGTGTTAAATTCGAAGTAACGCAGAACAATCTCATTTTTAATCGTTTGCCGGAACATATAAAATTGGTGTGACATTCTTGAGCAAATCCGCAGAGAAAACATTTCGCGTTCTTTTCTAATTTATGTTGAAAGAACGTGTTTCACCTACTTCAAACTAGCGATTCGTATATTTTTAACTTCGTTCACTTGAAGATTTGAAAATGATGATTTTTTTCAGAATATGTAAAAAAAAAATTCTTTTGCAATGTTTTAAGCTTTTTGATTCGGTATTATTTGAAATTGTTAATTTTGTAATTTGGACGTCATTCCATGAAATAGATATTAGTATAATGAGAATACTGTTAAAAAGTATCTAAGTTTGCAGTATAGACCACATTATGATCCGAGAAGTATTTTATACTTACACTAAAGCACTATAATACATTTATTGCTACCCAGGTAGTGCAGTGGCTTAAGAACCATTCTACCACGCCTTTGATTCATGGCTTGTGATTGGGTATGAAACTGCCCGTCTCTTCATACAGGGTAACGCTGGTCACCCATTGGCCCATTGGGCCCCATAATAAAATGAACAGTAGTTCAGGCCTTTGTGGGGACAGAGGCTTGTGAGGCCAGCTTCTGCTCATTAGAAAATATATATAAAAAAAACAGATCACATTAAAATATTTTATGTACTTTCTTCAATTGTCATAAAATATAAAAATCCCTTCCCTAATATTTTCAGAAATCAAAATTTCCGTTTCTTGTAAGCACTACCTTATAATTTCCTTTATTTGAGAACTAAGGTTACTTTAAAATTTTATTTTATGCTAAGCATAGGCACGCTCCAATAAAAGAGATATTGACGAAGATACTAACAGCCGTTCTACAATATTTTTATCTCATTACTTAGTGATAAAGCGATCCATTTCGCTTTTAAACCTATTTTTGTAAGCAAAATGTAAAGCTTGTAAAAGATAATATTACTTTGTCCCAGTTAATATTTTCTTTTCTTAATAACTATAAAAATATTACAACCAAGTTGACAGTTAAATTAGACTTCGATCATAATCAGATAATGCATTCATTCGAGCGAAAACTTATTTCTATCCAAATAAGAAAATGCAAAATTGCTTATCGAAATTTCCCATTATGATAGAATGACTAAATATTTATGGATATTATAACCTGAACATTTTGAAGTTTGGGCAATAAGGGTTCAGAGTATGAACGATATTGCTTAAAATTATCGGGAAAAAGCACACAGTTTTATTAAAGTACTTGTAACTTTGAAACTGTAAAATAATATTTTAAGAGTACTTCTTTTATTCAGCAATTATGTTAAGTATGCATTTAATTCATCATATCACGTTTTATTGAAATGTTAAAAATAATTTTTGTTTCTTAAAACATTCATGAAACAATGGATTATTAAAAATACATTTTAAATTGCTATTATTTTGATCTCTCCAGTGATTTATAAAGTATTTAATGGTTTGATTATAAATCATCCCATGCAATAAATATTTCCTAATATGTGGAATTCATAAACATTTGAGACTGGTGCTTTTTAAAACTGAAATAGTTATATTAAAAATGTTTCTCAATTTTAACCATATGTAATGTCTATTAACAATTGTCAGTTTAAATTTATGCCAGGTGTTTACGAGGATAGAGAATATTTTCTTATGGTATAATTTACCAGAAAAAGAATTTTTAAATGCGAATTCGTAATCAAATTGTCCTTGTGCTTGCACTTTGATATTCATTTTTTAATTAAATTGAGTAAGAACTCACGAAATATTTTGAATTTCATACATTAAAAAATAATTTTAGCAAAACTCTGATCCAAACCATATTAATGTTACAGTTTTAATACTTCCATTAGAAAAAATAGTTACGAAAGCTCCAACTCAAAAGTTACATCGTATGCAAAATAAATTAACAAATTTCAGATTCCAATTAACTGAAGAGAACGTGCTAAATTATTTTGTTGAAATTTTTGCCTCTACATATATACTAATGTAATAAAATAATGTTTCTTAAACAACTATTACCAGTACCACAAGCTTGTTCAGAAGACGTTGAGCTTGCGTTCGTACATGAAGTCGTACATGCAGACGTACAGGTAATGTAAAACTGTGTGCTTTTTTTCTGGCCCATTTTTCAGGATTAATTCACATATTTTTGCTCTACTTTAATATCCAAAAAGAAATCTAAGGTCAGAAGTGCCACTTCAACATTTAAATTTTGAAAGAGAATCAATTTAGTAGGGGAAAGTACCCCAAAACGGGATAGCTTATCTATTCTTCGCTTTATTTCTTATTGTGTACAAGGTACATTCCAAAGTTAGACGTCATTTAAAATTATACACCTTTTCAACTACTTAAAATACCTTTGTCACATTTGTTCAATAATATTTATGTGAAAAATACTGGTTTCACAAAGTATTACACGATCCCGTTTTACCCTACCAAGGGTGGGTAAAACGGGATAGGGATTTGTATGTTATTAAGTTTTTGCTGATTTTACTTTTGATTTAGTTTTTAGAACAAAAATAGGCTGCGTTTTTATAAAAAGAAACTTTTTAATTTTAAATTTGAAAAATTACATAACACAGAAATCGCATAAAAATTTGACGTCTTCTTCTTCTGCTTTGGAACAGGCTTCGTGGGCCCATCCTTTGCAGCTCGAGCATTGTACCCAGCCTTCTCCAGATTTCGATTCAAGATACAGAGCGTTGCAAAAAATTACATGCTTCATCTTCTGAAGACGACGACGTCCAACCTTGGCTAACTGATGATTTTTTTTTTAGGTTTTCTTATGTTAGGTCCATTTTCTTCGATTTTTACAAATGATGATCGTGGTTTTTTTTTTTAGGTTTCTTATGCTAGGTCCATTTTCTTCGATTTTTACAAATGATGATTGTGGTTTTTTTTCAGGTTCAGAGTAACATTTTTTAACTTCTGCATGTCCACTTGGTTTTCTTTTACGCCTCGTTTGTTTTGTCTTCGGAACATTCAAGAGACTTGTTTTGGCAGTCCTTTTTTTCAGCTTTTGAGTTCTTTCTCGTTCCTATTTTTCACGCTCTTCTTTTTCCAACTCAAGTTTATATGGGCTTCCTGTTATAATTGCTGTTTTCCCTCTTCTCCTATCGTGTTTATTTTGAGGTCTTAGTCCTATCACTCTTGGTGGAGGTAGAATTTCTTTGTGTGATATAGTAAATGTCAGTGAAGGACGATAGTATAGCCCAAGTCCTTTGTTTCCTGTTGAAGTGGACGCTTGGATAACCCCTGCGTTTGTGCTAGTGTTATCGGTGCCCCCATCACTAGGTGATTCATTCAATACTGTCTCTAGTGGTTGTGATGACTGCAAACTCTTTGATGCTATGACTGAACTTGAAGATCCTTCGGATCTGGCCTCGTTATGTTGCAGTTGTTGTAATTGATTATACATATTTTTATTCATTACTTATTTCAATTAAAATAACTTAAACACATTGCCAAAACATTAATGGAAATGGTAGGGTAAAATAGGATACATCAAAATTGTATCCCGTTTTGGGCACCCCAAAAGTGTCCCGTTTTGCCCGACCGTGATGCTTTTGACAACATAAATTGCTGACCCCTGAACCGTCACTCACTAGTAATATTTAAATACATGAAATTGTTGTTATAAGAGCTATGAACAAAACACAGTACTTATCGGAATTGTTCCGAAGGACGGAGAAGCACAAGGATAGTTATTCTGCAGTTGAAAAAAGTACAAAGTAAGTAAAAATATCGCTTGAAAACTTCGAAAAAATATTTCTTTGCGAAACACGTGGCTAGCGTAGAGAGATCAACTGAGAATGCTGTCATGGCGATCGGGAACCAGTTTAGCCTGTCTCCCGCGAAATAGCACCACCAGTCAAGCTCCAAGGCTCAATATCCCGTTTTGCCCACCTATCCCGTTTTGGGCAACTTTCCCCTACTCACGAAAGATAATTCGGAAAACTAAATGCTGCTTGAGCAATTAAACACAATAATGTATAACTAAAATGAAGCTTCTCGTGATCAATTTTAACATAATTATGCAAAATTTCTTTAACCCTTTGAAGTTGGATAATTTTGCTTTTGCGGCTACTATCAGGTCAGGGAAAATTAAGCGTTCCGCAGCTACTTTTGCGTTCGCAATTTAATGCCAATATATGGATGTTCAGTGGATAAATGGTGGATGTTTGTTTTAATAGCCTCTTTCGCCGTGCTACTTGAGGCCTTGACTTTCACCATGATTTACGAATGTTCTCGCTGTAGAGACATCGACTTCTAAAACGATTTGCAAATGTTTCCGCTACGGCGACTTTTAGCGAAAAGGAATAAATGTTTTTATCCAAAGAAAGTGCATAAGTCATACATAACTTAGAAGCTATCATTTATTGATTATTGCCGTAAAAAATCTGAAAATTAAGTGGTGGTTATAGATATCTGCAGTCATAAGTTCTTCAATAATTTTTTGCCTTTTGTATATTTAATTTAAAAAACTATTATACACGTGCGATGAACGGGTACTCAGTTTGTCAGCAATAAAAAAGCTTCTTCTTGCTAAAATTTTATTTTTTTTTCAATAATTGCTTTCAATAATATCTTTTATAGTACGATGAGGTTTCACGCTTAATTAATTGAAGCGTTCATTCATATAGATATACCTGACAATGCTTGCTGATTCATTCTTGGAAATTGATAAACTGATCAAACATTTTTTTTATCCATGCAAATTCTTTCAGTTTTTAACATGAATCATAAACTGCAATTACCAGGAAAAAATGTTACTGGGTATAATCAGTAAATATTTGATAATCGCGATATAAATAAGTAAACATATGATCTGAAAACAATAATATTTGCCTGGAAATAAGAAATGAAAAGAAGAGAAAAACCCCATTAAAATCCTAGAGTTTGCCTTATTACTTGTTTGCTTAAGAAATGTCCCATCATATTTTTATGATCGTTTCTTTACTCTATGCAAACAGCCGTTATCTCTTTCTAGTTAATATTTTGCTTCCGTCAATAACTGCTCCCAAAAACTGTTTTCCCGAAACAGCCAACTCTGCTGTTAATTCTGAGGTACTTCGAACTTAATCAGATAACGCATTCATTGGAGCAAATGTTTTCTCGTATCCTCTACCAATAAGAAAATGCAGGGCTGCCAGTCGAAAGTGCCCATTATGATACAATGACTAAATATTTATAGACACTCATAACTAGGGCTCCGGTAATTTAGGCAATAAGCGTGCGGCGTTTTCGAATGAAATTGCTTTGTGTTATCGTACGCAAATGGCTCGCTTTCGTTTGAATTGGATGCAGAATGTTCCGTAAGTTTGAAATTGGAATAATATTCCGCAGAACTATTTCTTTCGAAGAAAGAAAATTATACTAACCAAATAAGAAACTGATTCCCGAAATATTGAAGTTTTAGAGTTCAATGGAATCAGTGTAATTTTTAGCTACGTTAAATTTTGAATAAAGGAAAAAAAAGTTCTCTTGAAAGAGTGTTTTTATGTTTTTATTTCGGTAATAATATTATTGGAATTGTTTCGTGAATTTTGTTAGCAAGAAATACTTTTCTTTTGTGAAAACGTGTTTCTCTGGAAATAATCTAATTATATTTTGGTTGCAAGTAGTAAAATATTGGAGTGCACATTTTTGAAAAGATTTACGTTAAAACGAAGAAATATTGCAAGAATAAAATGAAGAGGAATTTTTTTCTTTTTCTAACCAGATAGAAATAGAGAATTGTTGGACATTTTAAATTAAATAGTTTGATTTATATAAAGCGAATACTAAATAACAGCTTGACAAACGTAATGGTATTTATTATAATAGACAATTTTATGCAACATGGACATAATACTTGAAACCCTCATGTTTCTTTATACAAAACCCCGATTTATGTTACTTTTTACTTCCAATTTTACTTTTTAATTCTGAAATTAAAAATTGGAAAAAGAAAATTAATTTTTATCAATCAATTTTTTTATTTAAAATTTTGTAGCTATAAATATGACTACACTGGAAGAATCCATTATTGAGAATAAATTTTTATTGATGCTTTTCTGTCTCTATTTGGCTAAATCTGGACTATACTGATTTCAAAAATGAAAGTCGCAAATTTCAAAAAATTGCGACTTTTCTATCTGTTTACCTTTTTAAAACACAGTAAGGTAAACTTGGTTCTCTATTTTGTCACTTTTTTGGATTTTTCCAATAATGAGCTCGAATTATTTTTAATGTAATTTATCTTGTATTATTGCATTCGTATTGTGAAAGAAATTCATATGTATGTCTTATGCATGTTTTATAAAAAGTTAGTTTCTTTTAATGTTTTACACCTGAAATTATATTTAAATCAATTTATATTTTTTTCACAGTTTCAACTTATATTTAAATCAACTTATATTTGTTTTATAATTTTCTTACAGACTGATAATTTTTATGTAGATTTTTCTATGATAAAACTTATTTAGAACTCTGAATATTGATTATATGAACTAGTAAAATCATCGGGGTATGGGAATTTTTTCATGATGCTTAAAATATTATTTTTAAATGCTGATTGTTCTTGAATGCATTCTCAGAATTTCGAGTATCCAAACACGTGTTTCAAATAATAAATTTAGAAAACAATTCAAAAGCCTTTTTTTCTATTACAAAAATGTCAGAAATCAAAAGAGTATCCAGAAAATTTAGATCGTTTAATAGGCGTATATGTTTGTACATATATGTTCAATAATACACCGTACATGCGTTATTTTATTTCTTAAAATCCACAATAAAATAAGACAATATTCTATAGGAAGAGAAACTTTTCTGACCTTGTTCAGAAACCACGAGAAAATTGTATCCAAATACCGTTTTCTGTGAAAAAAAGATAAATAAAAACGTATCTAGATGATAGTCACGTACTGAGAAATCTATTGACCTAGTGATACTGTGGAAGATAAAATGACGCAGAGAACAAACATTTTACTCCAAAATGCAATTTTTCTTTTCTAGTCGATCCAGAAAGAACTTTAAAGCATATTCTGCAATTTCAGATAAAAGTAGTGCATGTTTCCAAGTAAATATTGTTCTAAAGATCGTGGGGAAAAATCTTGAGTAATTTTCAATGCTCTTAGGTTAAGAATTAATGAAAACGAGTTGGAATACCACTGAGTGAATTGCTGGATCCAGTTAATGAAATAGTAAATACATCGCCAGTTAAATTAATTATTTTGTAAAATATTTTCCTCCATAAAAATTATACATTTTGCAGGAACACTTGTTGAGAATATTTAATACCTCAGCACATTTAAATAGGTTGAACATACTGAATTTGAAATTTACTTAAAGTATGTTCAGTATGTTCAGTATGTTGTTAAAATATTGTACTTTGGAATATTTTAACAACAGCAAATCAAAAAGTAATTTGTGTGTTTTTGTATCAGTTCAAGTTCGCATTTTTTTTTTTTTTTTTTGAAATAGGCACGTTACAAATACAAAAACAAAATAAGTATTTCTGTGTTTTTTCTTTCTGTAAGTTTGTTCTGTTTACAAATTTTATATGCTAACATACCTGAGAACAAAAACATCTTAATATTCAATATTTTTAGTGCTATAGTTTAATTTTTTTATAACTTTACTAAGGAATAAAATATCATTTAGAAATTTACAATAGTTGTGTCCTACTTGATGATTTGCCATATACCAAAGAAGTTTCTTGGCAAGAGTAAATGTAGCTAAGGAAATCCGTTAAAGCAATAAAATTAGTGCTTTGTGATAGAAATGCGAAAGTTTTATCGCAAATATACATTAATATGTGATTTATGCATTGACTTTCCATCATAATTTAAATGTATTCATCAAAAATTTCTTAGTAATATTTCAAATGAAAATTCTAACCTAAATTTTTAATTATTATTTTAAAATGTAGTGTAAATTATAGTGTATTTGTAATGCATTTATAAAAAAAATGATAGATTCCATTTGTGATTTGAAAAATGTTCAGAAAATATTCTCCAAGATGTCGCTGCGTTCGATTGGATGCAAACGTGTAGTGCGAATGCGTTCTAAAACATTCGAAAAAAGTGTTGCGAAACATAAGAAGGAAACAAAATATAGATTAACAATAATAACATTAAAATAAGAGTATTCTTAAAGCAGTTGTAGCTTACGGGCCTATTTCTTTCACATGTACGTACTTTTATATTTCAAGGTTAAGAAATGGAGAAATTACTCCGAATTTCATTTGATTGTTGCATTTAAAAGTGGCAACAATGCTTATATTACAATGGTGACTAAATGTTAACAAAACAAAAACAATATCAAGGAAAATATTAGTAGTTCCTCCCCACAAATTAAAATAAAATAAAATAAAAGGTTTGTTTTCATTCTGCAAAAACAAAAACTCAACATTAATGTATATGTAATAAATTTCCTGCTAAAGAAAGGAACATTTATAGAGAAAAAAGCGCAGAAAAGAGCCTTTTGATGTCAAATAGGAGCAGAATTAGGAGATTTTGCTGTTACTGAGATACACATGCCTTTAAACTGTAATTCATGTTCACAAATCTTGATTAGTTGGAATTATGTTCACAATCATGTTCACAAATCTTGATTAGTTGGAATTATGCTTCAAAATATGTTTGATTTAAACATTTTTTTAAAATTTATAAAAAATGATATGTGTTGACAAATATTGCCAACATAAAGGAGGGCGACTGAAAGGAATTGCTTTCGAAAAAAAAAAGATCGCGAATAATATATTTACTTAAAATTGAATAAGGAATTAAGAACGATACTCACCCCAATCCAAGACGCTTCCAGACTGCAAATTTAAAACGAGAACTGGCCACAAAATGAAAACTAATAACTCCAGAATAATATTAGCACTGCATACATTTATTGGGAAATGAATAGATTTCGAATAAATTTAGTTTGCACAGCCGAATTGAATCACAAAATTATGCATTACAACAGCGAGATAATAATCAGTCCGATTTCCCTTGCGAATGCAAACCAGAACCCAAACCTCTCGAGAGGGATTCTGGGTGAAAAGCAGAGTTGCCACTTCTCTTCTCGGAAGTAGTGTACATTTAAAGTTGACGAAAAACAGTCTCTAAATGAATCGGCATTTCTTTCCGAACATTTTCCCGGGGGGGGGGCGAGTCGATTGCTGGCAGACGGGCAATCTGCTTAACAGAACGCTTGAAGACCCCTTTCGCCGTCTTCAGAGTAACGACTCGAACCACGTCGTCCGTGCCAGGGTGTGTGGCAGTGACTCTAGCTAGGTTCCAGACCCCAGGAAGGCTGGTGGAATCCTTTACTAAAACTAGGTCACCGACTTGCAGATTTGGAGTCTCAGTTTTCGAAGTCTTTCGGGTAGTTAGTGAGTGCAGGTATTCGCGCTGCCAGCGTCTCCAAAACAAGGATTGTAGTTTTTTCATCAAGTTCCACCTGCAAGAGAGACTTAAAAACTGGTTAGCGAGTGGTTCAGTAGACGGGGAAGGGATTTAGAGTAAGGGAGCTCCGATCAGGAAGTGCCCCGGTGTTAAGGCATGTAAATCAGTCGGATCGGTCGACAGGACCGTGAATGGACGCGAATTGAGGCAGGCTTCGACAGCACAGAGGAGAGTGCAAAGCTCTTCGAATGATAAGAGACTTCCACGTGAAATTTTGACTAAATGTCTTTTCACAATTTTTATGGCCGCTTCCCAAAGACCACCAAAGTTTGGTACATATGGTGGTATGAAATGCTACGAGAGGTGTAAGTTAGATGAATAGTCCTGTACTATGGCATCTTGCGCCAATTGATTCAAAGTTTTAATATACGAGGAGGCACCGACGAAATTACGTCCGTTGTCCGAATAAATATCAGAAGGACAACCCCGTCGGGCAATAAACTGCTTTAACGTGTGTAGAAAGGCTTCTGTAGTTAGTTCCGACACAAGTTCAATGTGCACTGCTTTTGTGCACAAGCACACGAACAGACAAATGTAAGATTTAAAGGTTGAGGACTTTCTCTTATGCTGACATTTTGTCATGATAGGTCCCGCGTAATCAACACCTACATGTTGAAAAGGCCTACTGGGAGTGATTCTCGCAGCGGGTAAGTTACCCATGAGTTGAGTGATGGGTTTAGCGACGGTTCGGCAACAAGATATGCATTGCCTTAATTCCTTTTTGACTGTTGACCGGCCATCGGGGATCCAAAATTTTTGTCGTATTAAAGACAAAACTAAATCTGTACCACCATGTAAGCAATAAAGATGGCAGTATCTGATGATGGCTGAAGTTAAAGGATGAGATTTAGGTAAAAGCATTTGATGTTTAGCATCAAAAGGCAAAGTTTTACTTTTGCCTAAGCGGCCTCCAACACGCAGAATGAAGTCTGAATCTAGGAAGATGTTCAACGATAAGCAGCAACTAGATTTTGGCAAGGGCTTGTCGTTCACTAACGTAGATATTTCTTTTGCATATGCTGTCCGTTGCACCATTTTAACGACAACTTTACAGGCCTCAGAGAGCTCACTGGCATTTAAAGGGCCCGTAATTTTCGAAGCGGTGTGAGCATTGTGCCCAAACCGTTTTAGCCAAGCAACGACTCTTAATAATTTCGTATAAGAAGAGAAACGCGTAAGTATATCCCACGTTTCGCAAACTTGAGAGTCGTCGGATGAGCTTTGACTATCAGGTTCTTCGGATGCATCGTTTGCTATGACCACATTTATTGACGAATGTGGTTTTGATGAATCGTGTAACCATTGGGGACCAGACCACCAAGTATCACAATACTTCAATTGGTGCGGAAAGAGGCCACGAGTTGCGCAGTCGGCGGGGTTAAATTTACCTGGAAGGTGATGCCAGTCTGTGGTGATTGTTAAAGTTCGGATTTTGTTTGCTCGATGGAGGACAAACTGGTTGCCTTTAACTGGTGGATTTTTAATCCAGCTAAGCGTAATTGTAGAATCGGTCCACAAAAAACATTGATGGATCGTGAATGGTAGAGTATCATTAACCACTTTGATTAATTCCGCCAAAAGAAGAGCGAAACATAATTCCAGCCGTGGCCATGTAACATACGTGATGGGAGCAATTTTGGTTTTCGCAGCGACCAAAGTAACTTGAACTGGATTGCTTAACACTTTGAGAAATATTACGGCTGCCACAGCTTTAGTCGATGCATCACAAAAGCCATGGACTTCAATGCTTTCAGATTTAGAAACGTTTATAAACCGAGGAATGGACATACTTTTGAATGACTGCATTTCATCGTAAAATTGATTCCAAGAGCTAAAGATGGTTGCCGGGAGAGGATCATCCCATTCTAAGTTAGCTTTTCAGACATCTTGCAATAAAATTTTTAAAATTACTCTCGAAGGTGAAAGTAAACCCAGTGGGTCGAAAATACGAGCAATGACCGAAAGGAGCTGACTCTTTGTATAAACAGTTCTATCCTCACACACCTGAACACTCAATGTGTCAGCTTGCAAATTCCACTCAAGGCCTAGAATTCGCTGGGAAGCATCGGGGTTTAATGAATGTGAGGGTGTTTGCCCCTTTAATGAATCAGATAAATGGGATATAGCGTCTGGGCAGTTCGAGACCCATTTTCTTAACTGAAAGCCTCCCGATTTAAATAAATTTAGAAGCTCAGAAACCAGAGCCTTTGCGGAATTCACCTAGTCTGACCCACCGAGGAAGTCATCCACATACATGTTGTTTTCTGCAGCTTTAACTGCAGACGGAAAATTAGCTTTCTCATCTTCTAGTAACTGTTTAATGGTGCGGAGGGCCAGAAATGGTGCACAGGAAGTCCCGTACGTAACCGTATTTAATTGATAAACACAAAGAGGGTCCGAAGGATTGGCTCTCCAAAATATGCGCTGAAGCTGTGCATCTTCATGTGTCACCAAGATCTGGCGATACATTTTTTCAATATCGGCTGAGAGTCCGATTGGATTGAATCTAAATTTGATTAGATTAGAAAAAATACTGGTTTGGAGTTTAGGTCCCTTATGTAGCACTGAATTTAAAGACTGGCCATTTGAAGACTTGGCCGACGTGTTGAAGACAACTCTTAATTTGGTTGTAGTGCTGTTCTCATTTACAACAGCATGATGGGGTAAAAAGTAGTTCGGAGTTCTATTAATATCGTCGAGCTTTACTAAACTCATATGATTTAATTTCGAATATTCGGCCATGAATAGTGCGTATGATTGTTTGAGTTCAGCATTGTTAGATAGTTTTTTCTCTAAATTTTTAAAGGCCTGACATGCTTGAGAAGCACTATCTCCTAATGAATAATTATCTTGGAGTGGCAATTTGACCACATATCGTCCTTCTTCGTTTCTCCTTGTGGTTTTCGCAAATAATGTCTCTGCAGGGTCAACGGGACTGGTAGACTCATAGGACGGAACCGACTCAGTTTCAAAGAACTCCTGTAACCCTAAAGTATGGCAGCAGAATGATCTTTGTTCGTGGGCAGATGTTTCTTCCCAATGACTGTTGACTTTTCCAGTTAGTATATATCCTAAGCTTGTTGGAATGGCGTAAGGCTCGCCAGGCTTTCCTTTTATGGCTGGTCCATCAATTAAGGACCCAAAAATGTCCGCTCCTAAGAGCAGATCAATTTCGCACGTTGTCTGAAATTCTGGATCCGCTAACTGGAGATTAAAAGTATGAGGCCAATTCGTTTTGCAAAACTGGAAGTTAGGAAGTGGGGTAGTGACCCTATTAACCACAAGTGCCGTTAAGGGCTGAAAACAGTTCGAAAAATGAGGTGAAAACTCCAATGTCGTAGAATATAAGCAAGTCTCTGCTAACATGCCATTAATTCCTACTAACTGATGAGTAGTGCCTGATAATGGCAAATTTAGAGTTGTTGCGCATTTATTTGAAATTAACGAATTTTGAGAGGCATTATCGATTAATGCTTTGCATTGAATAATTTTACCAGCAGGCGATTTAACCTTAATGAGAGCTGTAGATAACAGAACATTAAAATTTCCAGTTACGTTTAAGCTTTGAGCACTATTTGCAACTGATTCTTTCAGATTTTCGTTAACCTGATTTGCAGAATTCGGTTTAAAAACATGTAAAGAACTGTGGTGGGGTAAAGAGCATGCCTTACATTTAATGCTAATTCGGCAATTTCGAACTTCGTGATTATTTCTCAAGCAATTTTCACACAAGGATTTAGATTTAACTAACTTCCACCTATCCTGAACTTTCATATTATTAAATTTTGGACATTTGAATAATTGATGCACTTGTAAACAAGCAGCACATTTGTTATCATGAACTGTAGCAGAGTTGATAACACTTGATTTCTTTATCCCAATGACCTCCTGATTTTTCTTAAAAGTAATTTGTTTACCTTCCATCTTAGTCAAACTAAATGCCTCCTTCTCAATGAATGCCCTAAAGGAATCTAAATCTGGAATTATGTGATTTCCTTCTAGGCTTAATTCCCATCTTTGCCTAACAGAATTATCCAGTTTCGTTAACATAAAATTAACAAAAATTAAATCACTTAGAGAATTGGATTCAAGTCCTAATGTTTTTAAATTTCTAACACTTTCATTGACTGTGTCTATCAATTGTAACATCGATTTATTATCGTCAATTTTATTTAACTTAAGCATAAAAACTTTATTTAATTGGCTTATTGCCAGTTGACGTTTATTTTCGTAACGATTGCAAAGAATCTCCCAACAGTTTTTTAAATTTTCATCCTTTAAGGGAAAGCCTCTTATGAGTTTAAATGCATCTCCTTTCACACACGTTTGTAAATACTGAAGTTTTTCAATATCCGTAAGATTAGGATTATTGAAAATGGATGACTGAAATAACTCCTTGAATGATATCCACGAATCGAAATCACCATAGAAATTTGGTATCTCTAATTTCGGCAATTTCACAACCCTTTCCTTGTTATTTGCGACTCCACCATTTAAATTAGCTTCCGATTTATTTTTGACTTTATTGAATTCCGAATCAGTTTTGTTTTCTAAATCTACTCCTAAATCCAGAATTAAATCTTGGAAGTCTAACAAGGTTTGCATGAATTCTTCGGATTCATTCTGCGAAAGTTCAGCAAACGCATTTTCTAGACCTTGTTCTAACGATTTTAATTTGGCCTTCAAAACTTTTACCCTATTCTGTTCTGAACTGTCGCAATTCTGAATAGATATTTTAAGCGATTCCAATTGTTTCCCTACCACTTTAAAATGTACTAACGCTTTAGACGATTTCCCCATGCTTTAAAAACACAATAACAATACACAAAATAAACCGCTTCTGCAAATCACAGTACACTTAAGTAAATAATAATAATATAACATAAGAATGCAAACCGAAAGACTTGTTTGACTACGAATAAAAAATAAACATCGAAATTTCTCCCAAACACGGGCAAAACAACGCCTACGTGACCCAAAACATGAACCGAAACTAACGAACTTTACATCTACAGGTCGCTCCCGGGTCGACGGACCAAATAATTATGTTGACAAATATTGCCAACATAAAGGAGGGCGACTGAAAGGAATTACTTTCGAAAAAAAAGATCGCGAATAATATATTTACTTAAAACTGAATAAGGAATTAAGAACGATACTCACCTCAATCCAAGACGCTTCCAGACTGCAAATTTAAAACGAGAACTGGCCACAAAATGAAAACTAATAACTCCAGAATAATATTAGCACTGCATACATTTATTGGGAAATGAATAGATTTCGAATAAATTTAGTTTGCACAGCCGAATTGAATCACAAAATTATGCATTACAACAGCGAGATAATAATCGGTCCGATTTCCCTTGCGAATGCAAACCAGAACCCAAACCTCTCGAGAGGGATTCTGGGTGAAAAGCAGGGTTACCAGATCAAAATTTATGAAAATAGCCAAATGGCTTCCGAAAATTAGCCAAAAATAGCCAAACCGGCGATTGCAGCGCCATCTATTGGATTTTTAATTAGACTTTTAAAAGCAGAATTTGAAATTGGAATGAGTATGGACACGTTTTCTTACATGAGGGGAGGGGGAACACGAAATTCTCACAAAATCTTTTAAAGGAGTTGTTTAAAAACTCAAAGAGAAAATTCTATTTTCTGCTCTTGAATTCCGTACATGTTCAGCGCCCTAAGAAAAACAAAATCGGTCATAAGGCAAATGAACAAAATAAGTGGCTAATAATTTAATGAACAATCCCTCGTACTGTACAATAAATGGACTGAAGAATTCTGTTTATATTAGTAACATACACAGGATTTTATTTTGAAGGTGGGGATCTGCAGCCCCTCCCAGTGACGTAGCCAAGGAGGGCACCCACCCAGGCAATGATTATTGCAGGGGCAAGAGGGGCATATGCCCTAGGGCCCCGATTAAAAGGAGCCCCTAAATTATTACAGTGTATGAATTTAATTTAAGGGTTGAAGACCAAATTAGTTCATCTTGGCCAGTTTCTAGGAACCTCAATAAAAATAGCCAAGAATTAGCCAAAACCAGGTTGGCTATTTTCTTTACAAATGTTTTAGCAAAGCGTGATCAAAAATAGCCAAATTGGCTAATATTAGCCAAATCTGGCAACCCTGGTGAAAACCAGAGTTGCCACTTCTCTTCTCGGAAGTACTGCACATTTAAAGTTGACGAAAAACAGTCTCTAAATGAATCGGCATTTCTTTTCGAACAATATGATTAGCATTCCATTTCCGATTTGCCTTATCCAACTGTTTGATGATTGTTCGAAATTTTCACAGTTATATCATTTCATTTGAAAATTCGTACAAATATACATACAAAATTTTATGTACTTAAAATAATAATAATGATAAATAAATAAATTCCCTTTATTGTTTGACTGTTTTCAACTTTGAAAAAGAATCTCTGCAATAGCAGTACACCAGCCTGATAAAATTGTAATCATATATGAGGACAAATATAGAATTATAAAACGTATTTAATATATTTTTATCTCATTTGCATACATTGCTGTAACAATACTCACTTCCCTGCAAATAACGGGCACTTGAGTTATTTATAACTATAAAAAAATTGTTTTTCAGATTTACTAGTTAAAACTGAATGTAAATTTTTTGCTGAGGGGGAAGAAAGCGAATCTAACTGAGCTATGCGAGTTCTAAATTTGTTGATTTGTTTGCATAGTCACCATTTTTTTAATAATAAAAAATCAGAAATAGAAACTAGGCCTGAATATAAAGCAATACTATTTTAGTTCAAAGTAGAATGTATGAACCGTAATTTTTTTCTCATATATTCTTAAATGAATGTTCACAATACACTTAGTTATAAAAACATCTGAGCATTTCTAATATATCTATTAAAATATGACATACATTTCCCCTTTCCATGTGCGATGCTGTTTCCAAATACAAGAAAAAGAAACACAGAGAAAGAATAATAAGAATTTATTTATGACAGTGCATGGAACTGACGACTTTCTTTTCTCATCCTGCACAAAGAAAGTGGAATACCCTTAAGCTATGTCAGGGGAGAATACTATTCTATTTTCTTTGTGACTGTCGACATAAAGTATTGCTTGTACAGAATTCAGTGATTACATTCCTAAGTAACCCACATTATTTTTTATGTTCTTTGTCTCTCTTATCTGAAACAGTTTGGAAATCGTATTCAGTAGCATTTCCCCCATTGAAATAAGCTCTAAAAGAAGTATCCCTTTTGCAGTTAATATGCTGCAAAATAGTAGAAGGTTTGAACTTAATCTGATAAGCAAGTCATTGGTACAGACTTTTCCCGGTTTCCAAAGAAAGAAAAAAAAGTAGTAGTACTATTGGGACATTCGCATTTCAGCGTCTCGCAGCAAAATTTATGTCGTTAATATCGAAGTTATAAGACTGTTTGTTTCAACAGAAGGGAAGCAGCGTTTAGGTGTTGTAAGAAATGTCTTTATTCCAATACATGATGATAAAAATACTTAGCTGTAATAAAAGTCTGCTTTTATACGATATAACTTGTTTCATAATGTTTTATGATTGCGGTGTATTAGAGAGACGACTGCAAGTGAGTCCCCTAGCCCTAAAATACCTCAGACGAAGAAGAAAACTTTCAGAAATAGCCTGTTTTTACAGGTATAAATTGATCACGTGGTGATTTTCCCTATATGCATATACATAAAAATGGCTTAATTTATTTGATCATCTGACATTTAAGAACGGTTTTATGTGTAAGACTTGATTCGTTATTCCATTTATTGAGGACGTTTTGCATAAAATTCATATAAGTAAACTTGTTTACATATAAATTAGCTTACAATTAAAAAAAAAGAAGAAATAATTCAGAATTTCACTTAATAAATATACATCAAAATATTAGTTTCAGATACATAAAATTCTTGTTATTATTTTGAAAACAATTCTGAGAATATTGCAAATACTTTTTTTTTTCAAATTGTAATTTATCCTTTCAGAAGTTTGATCTCATTATGTTATAATGATATTTGTTATAATTAGAAGATATATTATCTGGCATTGAAAAAAATCATTTATAAATACGTTTTTTTACTTTCTTTTTTTTCCCTCAGAAGTATCAAAACATAGTTTTACTTATTTTGAAAATTCTAAAACTAAAAATCAGCAAGTCAAATACCGTACCTCGAAAAAAATTAATCTATTTTAACAAAACTTAAATAGATTACTTACAGGGTCATCCAAAGTGTTTTCATTACTTTAAAGTCTATGTACATTTAATGTTTAAACTGCATTTAGTAGTCACTCATCTATTTCAAAAGAAACAAAATTAATCCATATTAATGATGTTATTTCAGGCATGATTGAATGCTTCATGTTAATAAAAACTAGAAAAACTAGTGCTTTAGCAATTGTGAGTAAAAAATAGAAACCTCGTATGTCACTTTGAAATAAATTAAGTTTATAAATGAATTACACGACAGTTGTTTCTAATTTTGTAGACGTACAAAGAAACCAAATGACATAAGTTATATTTAGTATAATGCAGTAGATCCCACATAAGGAATAAAAAATTTGCCAGGAAAGTTATAATTTCTTCTAATAAGTTGGATATTTCATTATCCGGGATCCATCGACGATTTACAACGGTTTATTCGTTGAAAATGCATTACATTGAGAGGGATACTCTTTTAACTGATATTCTATAAAGCAGGGTCTGACTTAACTGATCAGGGTCTTAACTGAACAGGGTCTTAACTGATATTCTATAAAGCTACTATATTTCAAAGCTTAAATTTGTCTCGCAGTAGTCTGGGCGGTAAACTCCATTCCCATAAGAACACGCCAAGTGAAGCAGCATCCGGCTTGGCCAGTGCTTGGGAGGGTCAATTCCCTCCGGGCTCGGCTGCTGTGGGACCGTGTACGCTAATGGGAGCTGGTGCACCTAAAATCCGTCGTGGCTCCAATGCCCTTTAAGTTGTTAAAAGATACCTCTGGGGTTGTAAATTTCAGGGGGGTGGTCCCTCTTCTGGGATTGGTTCAAAAATATGGAACCACCGGGCTAAAGTCGGATTTCCTCCCACAGGGGCACACTAAAAATGGAAGGAATCCCCCCCCTCCATCTGCCCATCGCATCCCTATCAAGGGGATCTGGCACCATATGTGGTTGTCAGAGGGCATAAGAAACAACAACAATGCTTAAATTTAAAATTCAATCATCTATAAGGAAAAGGGAATATATATCAAACAGAAATGGCCATTTTTGGGGTGAATGCAAGACTCATAGTTGAGTATAAGAACGAAAGTAATCCTCTGTTTTCGATGGTAGGTATGACATCTTAAACTTCAATCAAACGTCCAGGAGAGTAACTCCAGTATATTCACTTAGATAAAACGAGGTTAATAAAAAAATGCATTAATAGTATTTTTCAATTAAGTTGGTATGAGTGTTACCCTGTCGTTTACTAATTGAGAAGGTTTGAGTTAGAACAAAAATAAAAGCACATTTTTTTTTTCTCCACAAATGTTGATGGATTTATTCCTTTTTCTCATCTAACCGGTTTGATTGTGAGATATGAGATATTAAAAAGTCAGTATAACGTGTTCAGCACTTTTAATAAACACTAATTGTGGGTAATATTTTATATCTATTTCCTGTGTGGCTTTTGTCTTCGTGTGATATTGAAAAAAAAATGACTTATTTATGTTTTATTCTACAAAAATGGAGAAAAAGGAAGTTTAAGAATCAGATGTAAGCGAAAACAAATATACTTTACTCTCAAATGAAAGAAACATTTTGCTTTTGGATTCTTTTGATGGAAGTAAAAATATACAGTTATAACACGCTTTAATATGAAAGTCTTTCAATGTATTACTTAGCTGTATTATAGTTCTAATGCTGAAATTTTACTTTCTTTTTATTCTTTCATAACATTTTTATCTTATGAAGCTTAAATGGCGGCTCTATCGAAAGACTTCTATTGAAATGAGTTCTAAAAGAACATCTATCTCATACCTAATATGCTGTAAAATGGCAGGAGCTTTGCAGTTAATCTGATAAACAAGTCATTGGAGCAAACATTTTCCAGTTTCGAGAAAAGAAAAAAAATGGTTAAATGGCTCATTCGAACAGACTAAATTCTCTTCCGCAAAAGAGATTGTATGTGTACTTGTATGCTAGTTCTTATAGGGTACTTTGTCCGTTCACTGCAAAATAACATCTGGGTTTTGAGTGAAATGGCTTTACTTTAGATGTGAAAAGCAAGAAATATGCTGTCTCAAATTAGTTTTTGGAAGAAATAGTTTATATACGACTTTTTCTGCAGTTAGTGTGATTTTGTAGTTAATGCAATATTAGCTTCTTGTATACCCAGTATAACAAAAAATTATATAAATTCAAAATTTCTTTTTTTTTTAGAAATTTTACTGGAAAATTGTGCGATAAAAAGGTTCATTGTAATTTTTAGTTTAAAAAATTTAAATATTGTTTCAATTAATACCAACGTTTTAAAAGTTCACCAATTTCTGAATGCTGACTTTTAAGAATTCTCTAATGGTATACTATATTCTGTTTCATTAAAATAATAGACTGATAACCCCAATATATGAACCTTGCATTAGAGAAACCTTGCCCTGAAATTGATTCAAAGGATCCCTTACTTTAGCAGTCTTGTTGGCATATCATCAGATTCTTCAGAAATTAAACGACTTTCTTTTTTACTAATTTTATGAGACAGATATTTTACTAAATTATCCTTTATCATTTAATAAACCCAATACAAGAAACTTCCTGTAGAAATTAATACTTCGTTATGAAGTCCGTTATGAAGTTATAATCCAGTTTGCGAAAAAAAATCTGAATACATGAGTCAGTACACACAATAGCAAGCCATAGATATCTGGCATGATGCTTACTTTTTCTAATGCAGTTTTTCAAGCTGATTACAAATCTGGAAACCGTTTTGCTCTATCACGTCAGGGTTTCAAGATATCAACAAAAACATACATTTTTTAATCCCCTTTCGTCGGAATTTTTTTTCCGTTTTTTTTTTTTTAATGCAACGTTGAATTTTCCCATTGATTGTGACTACAGTTCAGAGCCCCCGGAATTTTAATACCCCGATGAAAATATATAAGCTACAATGTAAAAAACACTCTATCGTGATATTCCCTCAGTTGCAAATCCAATTCCACATGATCCCGTCACTTGTCCAATACCAACACCACCTGCAGAATACAGAGTCGATGAAGGAACGCAAGAAGAAAGTTCTCCATCTTCTAGCAACAACTCTGACTACCATCCTGGTGAAGATACTCATTTGATTAATAATGATGATCTTAGCGACATCGTACGGGACCCACCACTAACAAGAGGCCAAGCTGAACTGCTAGGTTCACGTCTGAAAGAATTTAATTTGCTATCACTAAGTACAAGAACTTCACAATTTTGACACAGACACAAAGAACTCGTGCAGTTTTTTGCAATGAGTGACAATATGTGATACTGTACGGACATCCAAAGTCTTATGTCAACCCTCGGGGTAGAACATAGCACTGAAGCATGGCGACTGTTTATTGATTCCTACAAGGCAAGTTTGAAGGCTGTATTATTACACAGCTGTATTATTACATATATGCATCAGTACCGGTTGGATATTCTGCGCATCCAAAAGAGACTTACGAAAACATCTTGCTACTTCTTGAAAAAATTCGCTATCGCGATTACATTTGGAACATCTGTGGTTATTTAAAAGTAATAATTATTCTCATGGGAATGCAGACAGGATACACCAAGTACTGCTGGTTTATCTGCGAGTGGGAAAGCAGAGATAGGAAGCACCACAGTCACTTCGAAGACTTTCTCAGCAGTACTGAAAAATATGCATGGTTGGCATTCAAGTCTGTTGTAGCCAATTTCCTTGGAAATAATAAATCTCCTGACTATGTAAATATTGTGCAGTAGTGCATTAGTGCGTACAGCTTGATGGGTTGCAACGTGTCCCTCAAGATTCATCTCCTCGATTCACATCTCGACTTCTCTCCCGAGAAGCTAGGTTCTGTCAGTGATGAACATGGCGAATTTTTTCATTAGGACATCTCGGTGATGGATCCACGCTATCAGAGTCGATAGAGTGCAACAATGTTGGCTGACTACTGTTGGATGCTTCAGCTCAACATGCGAAATGCTCAGCACAAACGCAAGTCTACAACCAAGAAATTCAAACCAAACTAACTTTAAATTAAGGAACTTTATGTTATACCTATGTATTTTATATGCGTATTATACCTAAAACTAGATGATGCTATATAGTTCATGTTAATTAATACTCTATTCAGCAATATGTGCTCTACGGTAACTTGTCTGCGAGTTGTTTGCCTTGATACAATCTTAAACATATATAAATGGTTAATGTCAGATATCTCAAAAACGGTGGGTGATAGAGACAAACGGTTTGCATATTTTTAATCAGCATGACTCAATTGTCTTAAAACAAGTGTTGGATACCAAGATATCCGCCGTAACTTCTGTTTTGTTTATCAGTGTTATCTGTACAGTCTAATTTATGAAGTTGCAGTTAGTACTATTGATGAAAAACTGAATGTATAGGTCATATACAGTGGGTCCTATTCAGTATTTCCTATAGAGTTCCACAGTCCTACACAGCGCATCCTATACTATAGGACGTACTCTCTTCAAATCAATTTTCTTGCATCCGAATAGCATCTTTTCTCATGCATAAACATGACTACCCTAGATACACGAGTAAATAAAATACATGCATATATACAATTACGAAATTTATCCATTTTTAATACAGTTGCTGATTACAACAAATACGATATAATTATACATACTACTTTATAGGAATAATCTACGTATTTAATTTACTATCATTCATGTATATTTTGAATTCAACCTAAAAAGATGTTTAATTCGCCATGTATATGCCAAGATAAAAAAGATTACGCATTTTAAAACCAGTGTTATGAAGCAAAGTGGCATTCCAACCTATTCACTTCAACTTATATAGAAATACAATTCCTTAAAAAAAAATGCTTAAAGCAAATCTTCAAAAATGACGCATGTTGCAAGATTTGCAACAAATGTTACTAAAAAATCATACTGCTGTTTAGATTTATTTACAAAATTTAATAGCCTTTTACAAAACTATTGAAATATTTAGGTTTTACGCAAATAAAAATTATACTGGAAAGTTCATTTTAAAAAATCATAAATTATCAAAAACACGAAAAACATTTTTGTTCAGATGATTGTTTTTATCTTCCTTTCTTTAAAACTAATGACAGGACTTGCTAGAATATGCAAAAGAATGGGAAATTCCTACTTTAAACCCACAAAATTCTTTTCTTATGAACTGGATAAATAAGAATAAATTCTTGAAATGCAGAGCATTAAAAACTGGGAAAAAAGGGAAGGTTCTTCCTCAAAGATAATCATCAAGTTCTGAAAAAAGTTCTGGAAGTTTTTGAAAGTCACAGACTAAGACTTATTTTAAATAACTTGTCCCCCTGGAAAAATTTTAAAGGAACGAATTTGTTTAAGAGCTTCGATTTAATAAATTTCTTAAAGGTGGATTTATTTGGTACTTACGCATGAATAAATATGACACATGTGAGGGTAAATAAATGAGATTGAATACTTCATTTTGTTTTTGAAAATGAATTTAAAATGTAGGACGTCTAGCCAATAACAAGCTGATTTCAAAATTAAAATTTCAAAAACAAAGATCAATAAAAAACGCAGCAAACGCAATGTTTATTTTATAACCTGCAAAATTTTACTTAGAAGTTCCGAAATAGTACCAACAATAGCTATTAACTTAGAGTGGTGTACATAGATATCTTTTAAGGGGAGGTGTATCATCGACTTTATATTTAAAGGCGCAATCTTCATGCTGAAAAAAATTATGGATTACTTGTTAAATAATCTTCGACAAAGAGGATTAGAACTACCAAACATTACCCTGAGTAAGCTACTACTAACAAATGGCGCTGTACGATAAAATCGATTGACGATCATCATGTATAAGTATAAATTAATTCTCTGCAAGTGCTCACAGTATAAACATTTCAAAATGTCCATCCTCATAACATACAGAGGAGACGGAAACAAATTATGAAATTTGTCATCTCAGCCGATAATTTCTCAACGGAAATGAAGCCTCGCGAACCACACAAATTGACGATTCAAGCTCGTGCAGTATGTTGGGATGGTTGTTGTTGTTAATGCCCTCTGGCAATTGCGAGGTGGTGCCAGATCCCCCATATTGGCAGGCAATGGACTGAATGGGCGGCTTCCATTTTAATGAGCTACAGTGGGAGGAAGTCCGACTCAGCTCGGCGTCCCCTAATTTTGAACCAATTCCAGAGGAGGGACCAAACCCAGAAATCGGCACCCCCAGAGGTATGGTTTAACAACTTGGAGGACATTGTTGCCACGACGGATTTTACGTGCACCAGCTCACATTAGCGTACACGGTCCTACAGCTGTCGAGTTGAGAGGAAGTTGACCTCCCAAGCACTAGCCAAGCCGGATGC
Source organism: Cheiracanthium punctorium (assembly GCA_038373885.1). Lineage (NCBI taxonomy): Eukaryota > Metazoa > Arthropoda > Arachnida > Araneae > Cheiracanthiidae > Cheiracanthium > Cheiracanthium punctorium. The sequence goes on from JAWZYV010004477.1 coordinate 795,369, forward strand.
TGCATCCCTTGCCGCGTTCTTATGGGATTCCGATCCATTATAGAGACCTTCGATTACAGTGGCATCTCTAAGCGGTTTTTTACAGCTTGCATAATAAACACATCATTTACTGCACCCTTCTCCTGATCTTTGTTTTTTAGATTTTTGACGTTGAAATCAGGGTTATGTTTGCTGGACACCCTGTAAGTGAACATCATTTATTCCTTCATTAACTCAGGAACACCATTTAAAAATTTTAGATATTTTATATTTATTTAAATTAATAGGTACTTTTTTCACATATTTTCACCAAATGGTGTAATTTAAATTCACGCATTATATTTAACAGAATTATATAAAATTTTATTATATATATAAGAGAAAAAGGCAGCTTTAAGCCCGTTTTGTAAGCTGGATTGAATTTATTTTCTGAAAGAAAAAGAATGAATTCGCCTGAAAGTGAGTAGAATATATTCAAAATAACAGTGGAACGTGCTAAAGTGACCACTTTGGTAAAGCGACCACCTGTCTGTAAAGACCAATTTTGTGCAGTTTCACTTTACGACTACCACACTTTACTGCCTTCGTCAGGTGACAGCTTAGGTTCTTCCCGAAGGTGGTTACAATAAATAGGTTCCAGTGTATGTGAAAAAAAATCTGAAAAAGATAAATAAAATAACGTTAGAAAAAGTACAAGAAAAGCAAAGCAGAGGAAAGGGTGATTTGTTAACAAATATAAATAGAGTTGGAAGATTCATTCATTTTAATAAATTCATTCTAAAGTCTCTGGGCAATCCATCCACCGTGCTTAAAACTTGTGTGAAACTGGTTATTAAAAATATGTCTCACATCTCTCGCTATAATTAACAAAAACATGGCTGCCAACCAGCATTTAATTCTACACTTTTGACAAATCAGTTTTGACTTTTTATATTTACAGAGTATCATGGAACTCCTTACATAAAATTTGAGAGAGGTAGAGAATATCAATAGGAACCATCATTGCGTAGGAAATCAGTGTTATTCTGTAAGCAAATATTCATGTGTGGCTTGTATGTATAGCTGTTTCATTGTATACACCATCTGTAAGCGGTTAACACCAACACTGGATCGCTCCTCAAATGCCGAGTTCACGTTTATCTCCTTCGTCTAGGCTCATGGATGTAGGTATGGATGCGTTGTACTTCGGTTGTATGTGGGAAAGATACAACGAAGTATCAGCCAAACCACAAGTACCACGCTTTTCTCTCGAGATTATTTTGAAAATGATTAACGTATTTCTCCTCATATTCGACGGTAAATGTAAGCGAGACAGCAGAGCTTCAGAAAATTCTGAAGAATCGTTTTCATGCGAAACACTATAAATGAACGATAATTTGCCTTTAACCTGATAAGAATGTCTGTGGGGTGCTATTCCTTTACTTTTCAAATTGAACGTCTATGCGATTACTAAAGTTTGATTATTTGTAAGTTATTTCTGCTACTATAAAACGTAATTTTGTTTTGTGTACCAAATTCGCCGTTACATTTGCTATTAAATCATCTTCCATGCATTCCAAAAAACGGCTAGGGAAAGTAGAAAGTTGTATGTTGAACAAGCGGAGCTCTCTGGGATTACTCTGGGATTACATTCATGAAAGCGATTCTTGGAAGTTGGCGAGCATCAGCGAGCAGGGGCAAGGCCCGCTAGTGTGTATATAAATGTGGTGTCTTTAAAATATCTCGAAAAAAATAAAAAGTCAGGTAGAGGGAACCAAAAGAAACAGATTTTGTAATGGAAGATGTGAGCGTAAATAACATATTGGAGTGGCATCTTCCAAAGAGGAAGTATTAGCTGATTATTGAAGATCAAAACTAGTCAGCATAGACATGAATGTTAATTATAGTTTTATCAGCGGAGCGGCAAACGTAAACCTTCACTTCGTCTGATAAAATGTGTATATCATTGTACTTCTTCATTTATGTGATATATTATACAAGCACATGCATATGCATACTATTTATCTTTTTTTTTACATACAGGTATTCATAGGGCCATAAAAATGTGACAGGAAACGTGTTTCAAATGTAATAATTTAAAGGAGTATCGACAGGCCTAAAGAATTTAAACAAGAAGACGGGACCTACTCTGAGTATAATATAAAATGAAATAAAACAAGGGAATTAGACTAGAAGAAATCAAGTTGAGGAACTTGAAATTATAAGTAAATCAGATGTGGCAACCAAGGCTTTGCTGGATTTTTGTCTCAACGGTAGTGTTACAAGTCTTCATCCCATCACTAAAGTACACGCTCTAAAGTGTTAATGTTAAGCTAATGCCTTCAAGTGATAGATCCGACAAGTCATATTTCTTCAATTCTTAAATTTCTTAGATGAAAGTTTCTCTTATGAAGACATTTGATCATCCATCTTGGAAGGATAAGAAAATTTCCAAACAGTCTTATGCTTGTAAGCTGCATTTTTTCGATTAAAAAAAATCTTTGAAAGTCTTTCTCAAAAGGTCAATAAAAATATTTTTTGCGACTTCTGTATGGAAATTGCAGGATTAATCATAATTTGAAATTGTCACACAAGCACGAAATACATTGTGAAAAAATATTTAAACAAACAAACACACAAAAAAATCCATAGCGAAAAAAAAAAGAAATGTTTTAAGAAATTATATGCCATCAAAACACACGGAAAACAATTTTAACTTATTTTAATAATTCTTCTCTTTCCTTTGTAAGAATAATAACAGAAAAGGCTCACAAAAAATTTGATTTGAAATCTGCAAGAACTTTGTTTATGAGATGGGTAAATACATATGAACTTCTTGAAAAGCAAGCATCAATAACAGTTTTTTCTTCCCCAGAGTTTATTATTTTAAGTCTAGAAAAAAGGAATGCATATTACAAATATCACATACTAAGGCATACAAACACACACACACACAAACACACACACACACACACACACATATAAATAAATAAATAAATAAATAAATGTACGTACATTAAGTGCTTCTCCTTCGAAAAAAATGTTTTAATGCAAAAACTGTTTTAGAGCATTGATATAGAAATTTATTTGGAATGGAGTTATTGAATATTTAAATAAAAATATCTTTTACACGTAGTATTAATAAAATAACTTTCAAATTGATTTTGTTAGTAAAAATTTATGCAGAAAGGTTCTTTTTGATGATTTCATTTTGGTCGATTTTAACTAATTTCGACATAAAAACAGTATGGTTTGGTTTTAATATCGTAACATTCAGCTGATTCGATTCAATTTTTTTTTAAGAAAATGGATTTAAATCAGTGAAATGTAAGATTTTTTGTTAAATAAATTTCTAATTCCTTTCAGTCTTCATATTATCATGTTTAAATATAATTTTTGAAAGCATTTCACTATATTTCACTGCAAAAATTTTTTACTAAACTCCATCTTGAGAATAATTAAAAGGTTACTTGTACTCAAACGTCAGTTACTCTAGTAGCAATGGTCATTGGTTCCTGAAATGTCGATCATGAATTTGAGGAGGAAGCGCAAGGGAGGCCGTGCAAGGTTCTTCATCGTATCGGGAAGAGCTTATCCCAATTCTTGCTCTCGTATGTCCATTCTGCAACAGTGGGAATAGATCATTGGTACGAGGAACGTTAGGCGTGGAGCCGACGCAATCAGTGGCCTCCACAGCCCCAAAGAAAAAACCGCCTGCAATTTACGATGTGGAACCCATGACCTTTGTTGAAACCGTGCAACCCAAGAGGCGAGGAATCCCCAGCCGCATATCGGCCTACTGTCTTCATGCGACTCCCATTTCACCCGTCCGACCCCGGTGAGCGGCTTCCATTCAACGGTGGGGATGTCCTCTCAGGGATGGGCTATGGTCCGGACAATTTCCCAGGGATTGCCCGATAATTTGTTCGAAGGGATAGTCTTAAGGAGCTGTTTAGTTACTATATATCGCTTTGTATATACTTAACTCATTTTATTTTCTCCTCTATTTTTGTAGCCTTCAAGAGATATCCAGTTATCTTATAAAATTTGTTTTATTAGATGAGAAAATATATCTAATATTTACAATCGTATGCATTAAGCCTGATTAAAATATTTATGTGATAGTTTGAGAAACCAGACGCGTAAATTATTTCTGCGCTTATACGCTGAAACTTGTGCTGAACGTAACTGAATCATTATGTGCTAACTTAATCATAGATAATGTTGCAGAATACTCTGCTTGTTTCCTGGGTTCGTCGTTCTAAAGCCCATTTTGTGTTGAATGTTCTAGTAAAGAGTCCACTTGTCAGGATGGAAGAATATCTTTATTACTTCTAATACTTCTTCGAACAATCAGCTGTACAAAATTCACAAGCTCAATCAGCCGGTATAAAGTGCTACAACAATCCGCTTACTACAGAAGTTTTCAAAAATACTGTATTTCTCACACAAAATAAAATACTTCCACGGGGAATAATTCAGTGTAAATATACGAGGGAATTTATAAACAGTCCCTCAAGACTCAGCAATGAATATTTTACACGCAACACTTTAAAACAAACCTTCAAAAAAGGCAAGTGAAAGTACTGCTTCTATAGCACAATGCAATTCACAGCGTACAGAGAACACACTCAGCGAATGCTCGGTGAAATTGACTAAAACTGGGAGAACCCACCGCTTTTGTAGTCTACGATGAACACCGTGGAAGGTTCCAGAGAAAACCATCCGTGGAATGTACTAGAACAAGCTCGGTTTTGATTGCGTAATAGACGAGTAATATTAGGCTATTATGCAGGTTAATGCAGGAAAACTAGCTTTACAATCCCCAATGGGAAAATCGTGCAAAATGACCCAAATGTCGCTAAGCTTGGCAACTTTTGACGGAATATCAGCAAATTAGGCGCCAAAAAGTCCCCAAAAGTGAGGCTACCGAAGTCCTAGGACCAATATTTCTTGAGATTTCTAGAAAATCCTATACAAACCAATAGCATAACCCATACAAACCAATAGAAAAATCCATTCGTTTACCATTTTTTCCAATTATTACAGTGATTCCCACTTATTGGTCTGAAATCTACAAAAATTTGTATTAAGAACAGTAATAAAATCTTATAAAAGTAGCTGTTAACACGTCAAAATTAGGGTAAAAGAAATTTTGGCACCCAAAAAGAGGTGTAATATCCGAGGGTCACCCCTCCTCGCCTGTCAGCTTAGCCAATTAGCATTCTTAGCACATTTAACATAGAATAGCGATGAGGAATCTTTCAGGAACTTGGGGAAAGTTTGATATGGACCGATTTGTTGGATTTATCACCGGCAAACTGTATTGCAAAGATTAGATCTGCGCCTACAGATTTGCTCATCGGGAAACCACGAATATGTGAAAAATTAAAGATGATCAGTAATAATGAGACTGTGAATATACTGTAAAAAGAAAAAAAAATCCATGAAAATTTCGTAAAATATACCGGCAAATGGGACGCCAGCACTGTTTCCGTATATTTACGGAATTTTATTCCTGTAAATTCCAGTAATAATTCTATTCTAGGCAGGTGCTGACCCTTGACATGAGAAAATTGTCCTATATTTCAATATAAAGAGAATTTCCGGATTATTTTACGAAAAGTTTCCAGTATTCGTACGGTTATTTTTTAGAATGTATACGAGGATCGAAGAAAGGCCTGGTAAATACCGATTAAGGATCGTTAGTAAGGTATTTATCAGTCTACTTTAGTTGGCCATCTATTTTATTGTTAGAGTAACACTGAATTTTATTGTTCAAGTAAAAGTATATTATTGGTTTCATAACTGAGCTACATCTCTCTAAAGTGTAAAAAGAATCGGAAATTCATCTTACTGCATTTGTAAGTAGATTCAAGGTTTTTTTTTTTTGCATGTAAATACTATGATATGCACTATAAAATAAGTAAATAAATAAAACAGAAGCATTTTCTCTTTCAACAGCATCATTCTTTGAATTCACTTTTTTTTCAAGTATAGCCTTAACTAGAGCTACTAGATCTTTTTTAAGTTGGAATGAAAGTAGCAAAATTTTTTTTAGGTAAAATCAATTCTAATTCTTTTGTACAGTTTCCACACGCCCCCATAATTACCAGATTTGGCCCGGTATGATTTTCATCCTTTTTCACGAATCAAAATTCACGTGAAATGCTTCAAATTTGAAAACGTAGATGAAAACATCTAAAAGTACTCTGAGAAGGTCTCTAAACTGGTTGAAGTGTTTTGCATCTGAAGGCGATACTTGAAATGCTATATAAACGTGTGCTTATTCAACAAAAATTGTAGATTAAAACGCTTCCGAGAACTTGTGAACATGCAGCATTATCTACTAAAAATATGCTATGAGCTTTCAACAGCTAGTTGTTTATCGTACTGAATGCTTTCTATAAATGTGAAGAGATTCAAATCGAAGAATATCCAGTAAATTTGCTTATTTTTCGCTTGTTTATAACTTTTTAACATGTTTTCTCAACTCCTTGGGCGCATTTGACGACGCGTTGCATCATGCAATTGCTTTGTCTAAGTAACGGATGACGAGTTTGTTTCGCCATTCAAGCTAGGACAAAATTAAACATAAACTTCTTGTTAATAGCAAGATTGATTCGTAACAACTGTAGGAGAAACTTTCTTTTTGGCAGGGTTGTCAATTTAGTCTCATTATGACTACATCTGGCCATGATTCTGGTTCCAAACGCAAGACTTTCTTCAAATAAATCTGTACCCAAGGTATTAATTTGATTACTCTCTATAACATATAATTAAAGGCAGCTTCAAAGACTTACTATAGTTTATTAATTGTATCCGCTTATGAAACCAAGGCATCTCAAAATGTCAGATGCAAACTAAAAATAGTAATAGTAACAATAAATTCATAATGTTATATTAAAAAGTATTTGGATGCTTGCCTAACTATAATTCTATGAATACGACAAAGCGAATATTAATACGAAATAAAAAATATAAATTCAAAAAGTCTTTTTTTATTTATATAGCTAACGATCTTTAACTTCAAATAAAATACTCTATTCAAAAAAGTAAAATTTTATTCTATTAAAATTACCTCTTCTATCATTCTTTGAAAACTAGATTGTGATATGCTTATTTTTATCAAAACTTTTCTTCAACAATTCAACATCATTAAATAAAATGACTTCCATCAATTTACTGGGAAAACCTATTTATCAAGCGGTTTTGTACAATAGGCTCAGAGTAAATAATAAAAGCAACTGAATTAAACTCAAAATATACTGTTAAAATGAAGTCCAAATTTTATTTTAAAGCTAGCCAAAATATAGAGAAAGCTTTAGGTGCGATAGAAAAGTATTTTGTTTTTATCTTTTGCAAAATCAATGCTTTTTATGACAGTATTATTTGAATGTTTCAAAAACAGATCAATATCATAAATAAAGGAATTTATGAATAGTAAACATTATAATTAGAAATTCATAAATATTATTCTTCTACTTAAGATTACAAAGGGAATACTTTTATTTAGCTTCTGACGGTCAAAATTAATAAATATAAGTAAAAACCACTGAAAAGTAGAGAAAAAATGAATTTATTTACGAATATTAAATACAACGGTATCGGTAGAAGAGTTTTCGATGCTCCTTTCTGGTTTTTAGTGACAAGAAATAAGCCCAAAAGTTGTTTTCAAATCCCTTATTTGTGTGATCTGTAGCAGTTTAATTATAACCAAGCTTGATCATCCGTCGCATAGACCCGATCTAGGGCAAAGTGATTCTCATTTCTTTCCTGGAGTGCAGAGCTGGGTGGTAAAATAGAGATTCCAGATTAGTAGGGAGATTTAAAACATTATTCAAGTCAGTCTCATTTCACTGGCGACAATTTTTTCTGGAGAAGGAATAGGACAGCGTAAACATCTACATGACAAAACCTGTTTCTTAACATTCATTATGCTGAAAAGTAACTATACTTACTTTGTACTTAAATTTTTATTTGCTATTAAATTCATTTATTTTTGTCTTAAATCATGTCTCTTTTATGTTCAGTCGGAGGTCGGAAAAAAGAACCTTGTATCAGTTCTTTGCTTACTTCTCTTTAAACGTAGAAGAATGTATGGGTTTTTAATTCCGTGAGTGGTTGCAACGTAATATTCTATGTTCGGACACCACTTTAAAATCCCTATATTTTTCTGTTAACTAAAAGACATTTATCGTAAATTAATTTTCAACTTCAGGGAATGAAGCTAGTTTCTGACTTTCTGTCACGGACTTCAGTAAGAATAACATGGATAATGGGATTCCCGACGCGAAAATGGACCGAACGCCGATTAGGTCAACAGATGGCACTGCTGCAGCATCTGGCACGTCTTTAGCATAGTATTGTTATGAAAGAATTTACATTTTTATTTTTAAATTAGTGGTTTAATTTATTTTTTCAGTTTGAAATGTCCTTTTCCAGCGTATTCAGCACGTCGTGAGCATTTTGACAGCATAAAATTTTATATTCACAAAGCCAGCCAGTTAGTGACAAGCTATCATTAATAAATTTAGTAACTTGTGCTGATACCTCTGATGATGAATAAATTTTCAGCAGCAGTAGTAAAAATAATTATTATGTCTGGAATATATGTACAAAGGTAATGATAATAATTAATTATAAAGTAAAATAAAATGTATGATTTAAGTATTTTGTGAAATAAAGATTATTTTTTAAAAAAATACTGCAGGGAAATAAAATATAAGGTGAACCTATTTTTAGTATAAAAATGAAATTGTTAAAATTTGTGTATTCTCAAAATACTCATGGTTACAAATGGCTTATTAAAGTCATATTTTTGAGCTATTGTCATGAAATATGAGAAAACTAAACTTCCGATTTATACTTAGTACTTATTTAATAGTAATATAAAACAGAAAGAGTGAAATTATAAACATAAATAAAGACTGCCAAAATACTCCGGAGGATAAAAAAGGGGCGTGGACTGTGATGAGACACAAAAATAATATATATGAAAATCTGTAAAACGCGGCTTAAACAGCTGCATTAACTTTCTGGACACACACAATAACTGTTTAAATATGCAGACTTAAAAACATTTTATGCACATTTCACAGAACATGCGTCAAAATTTATCAATTGGATTTTATCTCTTGAGTACATAATTTTAAAAATTATTATTTTTACTAATTTTCAAAGCGTTATAATAAATTGCTTTGTTTTAAACGTAAAAAAGTTAAATAAAATAATTACTTCAAATAAAGTTTACGAGAAAATTTTATTATTACAGAGGGTGTTTACGCATTTTTAGAAAGATTTCGGGGCCGTTTAATTAATGTTTAAAATATAAAGACTATTTTTTTTAATTGTTCGATCTGATAGCCTTTGTCCTGGACTATAAGTCTGCATCGTGATTTCCATGATAGAATAATTTTTCGTAAAATTTCCAGGGGTATTGCTTTCCATTCCTCTTCCACTACTTTCCAGAGTCGATCAATCGTAGTGAGTTTGCGTTTAGAAAGAGCTCTTTTTAACAGACCAAACGCACAATAGTCCATAGGTGAAACGTCAGGGGACTTCGCAGGAATATGTTGAAAAGGTATATATGCAATACCTGTATCAGTCTTCATTTTTTCAAGGAAGGCAGTGGTAGGTTTTGAAGTATGACTTGTGTTGAGACAGATGTCTCGGCAAAAGCTGGTAAACATTATGTTTTTTAGCTTTTTTAAGTTGTAAATCTTGTTTTATTATTTTATTTATTGTTGCTACAGATGTATCTAAAGACTTTGCAATTGATCTCTGTGTTGGCGGTTTTCTCTTATTACCAGCGATTTCACTTTAGAAACATTTGAAACAGTACGTACCTTTTTCGGATATTCGTTTGGAGTCTTCTTTCCATGTAGAAATAATGATTGACGGTTTTTACCTTGCCGATCAATAATGTTGTTTATTTTGTACTTAGAAATTTTAATACCATTCATTTCACAACGTTTTTGAATTATTGAATAAGAATATTTCTCTTCGGAAAGCGCAAAAACATATCTTTCAATCCACAGCTTGTTTACATATGACACTTTGAAAGAAGAATAAATTAGCAGACTATATTTCTCATTTCAGATAATAACTTGTTGCCAAAAATTTTTATTCTGAAACATTTACTTTTTTAAAATTCTTTATCGAAATCGTTCTAAAAATGTGTAAACACCCTCTGTGATTTAGTGAAATTAGTTGCACTTATTACCGCCTTATGGCAGTATCAGACTTAATATATCACTCATTTGCGAATACAGCTCTGTCCATTTTCACAGCATTGCGTTTGCCCACCTTGTGACCTATGTGCCTTCTGTTTTTGGACTTGGAAATCTGTTAGTAAAACTTCAAAAACTGGTCTAGTAATCAAATAAATGGAAAATACTAGCATCACGTTACTACACCACTGTGGTTTCTCTGGCCGTTAAGCAATACTTTATGTATGACACCATTGTGGTGTCTTCGAATGGCGTAGTGTTAAAATTGCCTGAATTTAGAAGCATGCGCAATTTTTTTCCTAAGGTATGAGTTGCCATATTAATTTTGAACTCAGATGGATGAATTCAAGTCCTGTTTGCATAACTTTAATAAAAGATAATAGCTGTTTGAATTCTTCACCCACTTTTATCGTCAAAAATCTTCACTCCAACATTACAATCCCACGTCTGAAACCGATGTTGCAAAAACACTGCTGAATTTTCGGGTTTGTAAAATTTAAAATCCAGTGTGAATAGAAATATTCAGGAATCAGACCAGTTGACTGGACGAAACACAAACTTTATTGGTTCGATCAATTCGATGAACTGTCAGCTGTGTGCAATTCACAGAAATTACTAAGCAATAACTCGATTTATGACAGTCAGCCAATTACAAAGGATTCCTCGAATTAGTGTATTTCTCATACAATAAAAGTCTACCATATTCAGCGAAATTCTCGAGCAGAATTCTTAATTACTCCACATAATACAAATGTAGGTAATTCTCAGACAGCCTTCTCGAAACAAGCAAGAGAGCGTCGCTTATAATACCGCAAAACAACGAAGCAGAACAATTTGCCTCTCAACAGGCCTCAAGTGCTCATTGCAAGCGAGAGCTTACAACTGACTGAGTGTGGGGCGACCTACTCTTGCTTATATTTTTCGCACATGTTTAGTGAAAATTCCACGTCTTTCGCGAAGCAGCAATTTCAACACCCCCCCCCCCCGCACACACACACACACGCACCAATTGCGTAAATCTGTGATGCAACAGTAATGCAGGAAAACATTATTAGAGTCCCCATAAATAAAAACGTTGCCAACCCTGGCGACCCCCTAGCTAACCATTACCCCATTTGGCCCCAAAAACAAATCCGCAAAGCCGAACTCAGCCAAGCAACATTGACAACATTCTGAGACAAACCGCCGAACCTCATGCCATTCCATGGGGAACATTAAAGTCCCCATCTTGTGTCCCAGTCAACCAACCTACATTCAACAAAATGCAAAACGTAACCACTAGACGCTCAGAACACGGATTTTAGCCCAATTCCAACCTCAGAAGAAAAAACTAAAAACAATATGAAATACCAGGTAATGCATTTCTTCCGCTTCCACATCCGTTCACTATGCGTAAAAACGGGAAAATGTCTGCTAAAGTTTTTGATCAAGTAACGGAACAAAAGTATTTTTCTTCAGAACAGCTGTATATGGAAGTTGATTAATGGCGTGATGCCATTATTATTGACTAAATCCTGACGCTGTTTGACAATATAAAAGAAGTAACTGATTTTAAGTTTTAACAAATGAATGGGATATAAGATATGTATTTAGATTTTTAAGCTTATGATGTATGGGATAAGAAGGCCATCTAAATAAATTTAAAAATAAATTAATATCTAGTAGGTTCTTTGAGACATTATTATACGTATTACTAATTAAATGTGAAAAAAGTTATACAGTAAATTAGTATTAAGTTACTTATGATATTTTTTGTAATTGAAAAAAAATTGTTGTTTTATTACAAAATAGAAGTTGAGAAAATATTATTTCCTTTCTTGATACAGCTCTTCAGTAATTACCTTGAAATTTTTAAAAGCAAATTGTCAACACAACCAACAAAATAAATTCTATTCAAATATAACAGTCATTACTAAAACCGGTATCAAAATTTAATTTTCTTTTTTACACCGGTTAAGCAACTTACAGGCATGGATTACATACCATAGAGAAGATATACATGGTAGAAAGTGCTTTGACAACCCAAACATGAGGCAGTTGTCCCATCAGCTGACTTATGGCTAGATCTCACGAGTATAATTCTTGAGCATCAGATTAGAGTTAGTTTTCTATGAAGCATTTGTGGCCAACGCGCTCATTTCCGTTTTCATCGTTACAGTTTGAAGAAAAAATGGTACTTAGCTGTTCTGAATATGGATGCAAATCATGGTTTGAGGAAGCTTCTGGAATAAACTTTCACAGGCGAGTGTGTTTTTTTATGGATTTAAAACATATTTTTAAAAATGAAGTATTATCAATGTATCCACATCCACTAAACCTTGACTATAATTTTTTTGCGCAAGTAGGGTGTGTCGTATGTTGACGGCATTATTTTTTTAGTTTACACTTACCACTCGTTAAATATAACATAGCACAACTTTAGCCTCTCTCTTCATTTAAGTGCACACAAGTCACATGGTTCATCCCCTCCTCACGTTTCCAATGGGTTTTTAATGGCGATGTGCTCTGTAGTATATTTCTATCACAGGCATTCATTCATTTTATATGACAAGAATTTCGTGTAAATCACAAAATGAAACAATTCTCAAGTGAGCTTTCATTTTATATAACCCATGGCAACTCAATATTATGTAAAAGAAGAAAAGTAAGTTTCGGTTTGAAAGTGGCTGCAAAAACTAAAGCGACGAATTTAGAAACGCAGACTAATATTTCGTTGCATCGAAATTACCTTTCAGTAATGTGCGATTTCAATTTACATATTTAAATGCTGTCAGTGGCGTCGCTAAGCATGGTGTCACCCGGTGCGGGGTCATCCGGTATGAGTCATCTTTTAGATTGGCTTTTTTTCACTTCGCCCTATATTAAGACGAAATTTTACCTAATCTCCGTAGATTATCTGACCGGATAAAGCAGCACTAACTACCGAAGTAAGCGGCAGAAAACTAGGCAATTTGGCCATTTCATTCTTTCGCCCTGCCAATTTTCACCGACTTAAGAGACTCACTGACCGAAATAAGTGGCAACCACTATAGTAAGGTTCTTTCAAACGTTATTAGGCTATTATGCAACTTTCCATACCACCTATGCAAGGTAATGTACGAGATGCGGAAATGACTTTTTTTTTTTTTTTCACATGGAATGTTTTTTCCAAGAGGCCTATGAAAACCATTAGCCGTAGAAAAGCCTGTTTATAATACCATTACCAGACTAATAAAAATACACATAAATAAACATTTAATTCAACTAAACGTTAAATTATCTACACACTTGAAATTTAATGTCTCATGAGACCTGTTTCATTGAAACCAGTTGTTTCATTCAACACTCACTACAAAACTGCTTTACTTAAGGGTTCTTGTACCTTTTAAAAGTAATGAAAATCGATAAAATTTTGACTGAATATACAGAATATACAGACATCTGAATATATCATGTTTTAACGAAAGTTCTCCGCCAAATCTGCTTGAGTCAGCTCATGCGGCACCCAGCGATTGAACTTGTGCATGGAGTTTATGTGATACACAGCATAGCTAATGGGCATGGCATTAATATCTAACTCTTTAGCTAGCTCTCAAGTGGTTAAATACTGATCTTCTTCCACAAGTTCTCGCAGGTGGCCCTCCTCAACATCAGTAGGCCGGCCACAGAGCTCTACTCCTTGAATACCATATACCCCGTTTTTTAACTTTCAGTACCAAACCTTCACAGTGCCATAGGATACAATAGTAGAATCTAAATTACACACATAATTCTTTGACATTCTGTAGCACTTTTTGCAACGGAACTGGAAGCAAATGATAGTTCTAATCCAGTAACGTGATAGTTCCATTTCAGACACCTTGTACTTAATGATAACGATATTTTTAAACAACACAGTGTTCTAAAACAAGTATCTTTATTTCAAATGACAAATATTGTTTGACAAAAGATGAGCAAACACACCAACGTGGGCTATTTGCAGACGATATTTGTAGGGGCGGGAAACTTTCGTTACAACCTAATACATTACAGATTCTTTTTGACTGAATATAGGGAGTGATTCTAAACTCCCTATACAAACTTTACGGGCTATAGGGCACATAATATAATGTCCTATCGCCCCTACAGTTTATAGAGTTTTGAACCGCCTTGCATATTGCTGTGTAAAGTTCCACATTGCTCGTACATTGCACATAAAATTTATTTACTTTTGAATTTGGCCAATTTTAACCAATGGTTTTTAAAAAGCTGATATAAATATTGTAAGTGAATGAGCTGCATTTTGTTAGTTCTATTAATGTTTTATATTCAAGATAGAGTTGTAAGAAAGAAATCATTAAGAAAGCGTTTGTAACTGTGCAATAAATCATGAAATTTTGGATTGTGGAAAATTTCTGATTTCTTTGTTATTATTTAAAAAAAAAAGTACCTATAGAGGATTTAAATTTCGCGATTACGACGGGGTTCCCGGAAATTAATGCCTCGCGAAAATACATAATTTTATTGTATTATTTTCCACATGTGGTTCATTGCGCGGAGCCGTACATACATAAAAATCTTTTAACAAACTCAAATATTTTATGCCCATACTTAAGACAAAATTAAAGTGACATATTGCTAAGTAGAAAATACATACCTATTTTATACACTTAAAATTATTATTATTATTATTATTATTATTATTATTATTATTATTATTATTTTATTTAAGCTTTTAACTTATAAAATCTTTCGTAAATTAAAATTTTATACAATACAGAGAATAAAATAATTGAGTTTATAAAATGATTTTTATGTTCATAATCTGTGCGCAGCGAACTCCATGTGAAAAATAATACATTTTAATAATTACAATTTTTGAAGTTAGTAATACAAATAAAATAAGATATTATGTAAATATATAAAATTGCTTACTTGTAAACCAATTATTTATGTAAATAGATGAACATTTATACACATGCAAGCACTCTTCTCAATTTTCATTGCTTTTAAAAGGTATAAGACCTTTAATGAAACGCAAAAATTAAAAATAAATTGTTTCAAAATTTAAATTAATACTCTCCTAGCTTTCAAGGTTGCAAAGTTCCGTATTACTTCATCAAAATCTATGCTTCCGACAAAATGACTTTCAATGGATAATATTGCAAGGTCAGAGAGTCTTGATTGGCTCATTGTTGATCGCAGGTAATTTTTTATGAGTTTGAGCTTTGAAAAGCTCCTCTCACACGAACTCACTGATGTGCAAACTGTTAAATATAATTTTAAGGCTAAGGAAAGTGTTGGAAGAGATTCCATAAAATCCCATTTAACTATAAAATTTAATATTTCTAGGGCTGTCCACTCATTATCTTCTCTCAGGCTGATATTAGTAGCTTTTAAGTGTCGTCTTAGTCGTGGAATTTCGATTTTGCAGTTCCGGGACCGATATTTCGTCGTAGACATTTGCAAAATAAACAAACCAGCATTTTTTTTCCCATTTTTTTTTTTTGGTGTCACCCCCTCTCTGTTGGTGTCACCCGGTGCGGCCCGCACCCCCCCACCCCCCACGCTTCGCCACTGAATGCTGTTCTTAATTAACATTTTTATTAATAATTAATTAATTTTAAACAAGTTTTCAGGCAAATTTTCGTGCGATTTAAGAAGAAGTTTTTAGCGACAAAACATAGAAATATTTCTCCTACGTGGACATCTATTCACGTTGATTAAGGAGGGAAATATTCTGCACAAATATTTTTGAATGAGTAAAGCAGGGAAAGCATTCCTCAACAGGCGGTTTTACTAAGTTTATTAATGACATGATGTCAGAAATGATTACTTATCCCGCCGCCGTTCGACAACATAAAACCGAATCCCTCTGTTTAGAGTCTAATTAATGGATAATATATACTAACTTTCTTCATGAAAATGCAGTATTAAAATAACTAAGAAATTTTAAAATTAAAATATCGCAGGTTAAGAATGTCATCCTATTATTTATTATACATGGCGTCAAAAAAATGGTGGTAACGGGCTTTCATTATTTATCTGTTAGAGATGTGGAGAATGCGAATTGCAAGAAATGTTCAAAATAAGGTCGGAAATAAAAGACTCCGTTAAGAAAAAAATCCTCTCGTTATTTTTCAAAAAATTACACTTTTTAAACTTTTACACAACCCCGGTACAAAAAACTACCCAGTTATTAAAATGTGCCTCATGTTCTAAAATTTAGTGTATTAAGGATGTGATTTGCAAGATTTCAGCCTTCCATCATAAAACGCCTCAGAGATATCGTTAAACAAAGATGACGCTATACATAAATTTAAATATAAATGCTTTTTGCTAGAATGGAAAAAAAAAATATTTTCTTTCTTAATATCTCTACAACCTCTGAAATGATTATCCGATGTTCCCTTCGTTCTACTTTTCCCCTTTGACAGCCATTAAAAAGAGGTTTAAGTCAGCATATATTTATCTTCATACCTCTGACAGATTTTAGTACATAATTCTCAAATTTTGTACATCATCTCTTTAGTATATGGGCATAATTTACTAATTGGGAACTTTTGTACGGGGATCGTATACAATTTTTTAAATGTAAATTTTTGTAAATAAACGAGAGGAATTTTTTGTTAACGGAGTGTTATTTCCGACTTTTCATTGACATGTGTATTGACTGACTGCACAAGAATTCATCATAAACAAAAATGTGAAAATAAAAGTTAAAATGGTAAAATTTATTGATTTTGGAATGAATTTCATGTAATGATCTTAACTCAAATGAAATACTATAGTTTGGGATGAATTGACGTCATAAAAGGATTTTCTAAACACTTCAAATGTTTATTTAGCAGAAATTTTACATCGGAAACAAAATTTAATGTATATTCATTGCTCAATAAAATGCGGCCTTTGCAAGAAAATTTTCAGGCGAAAAGTGCAATAAATTCTCGACTGATTCCAGATGTTTCAACAAACATCTGGAATAAACAACAAATAAGAATGTCTGGAACAACAAATCTGGAACAACAAATAAGATGTTTGTCAGATGTTTCAACAAACATCTAACAAACATCTATCACCAAAAAAAAAAGACTGATAAAATTTTACATATTATAGCTACAGTAGATATACTTAAAAAGCATAGAATTCAACGATCATACGATGCATATTTCGATTACAATAGTATGTCTCGGTGGAACTCTCCACTAAGTTAAACTTGTACTTATTTGAAATTTCTGCACTCTTTGGTTTATAACCAAGCTCAAACGCACATTGATTCATCAGATGGCTAGCTTTAGAGTAAAAATATTACTAAAACCACCCCGTAAGATTATGTTTAAAAAATTTCACTTTTTCTTAGCACACACTCATCAATTTCCTTGTTTAAATGTATCAAATGATGTTATACCCACCAGATGCATAGGAGAACATTTTTGCAGTGAATGTTCCGTTTCAGCGTTGATGTTGTTGCTTCGCCGGGTTTTACCCAATAATTTTTGCGTTTTGTACTCTCATAATATATCCATTTCTCATTTCCTGTCAAGATTTTCCCCAAGAAAGCTTTTCCGTGTTGCCTGTTTAGCAGATTCATGTACTTCAAAACACGCTCATCTTTGTTCCTTTGGCTCGATGCATGTGGAACCCATCTTCCTGCCTTCTGAATCTTTCCCATTGCATGTAAACGATTAGAAATTGGCTTTTGTGGCACTCCAAATTGTTAAGCAAGTTTATTTTGTGTTTTATATGCATCTTCATCGAGCAGTATTTGCAAATACTCATGTTTAGCCTTCAGTGGAGCCCCGTCACGTTCTCGATCGTTAACATTAAAATCGCCCTCTCTGAAACCAATACTTCTCAGGTACTTTTTCATACAAAATTCTTCCCAAAAACAGAACAGATTGATTCACATGCTTCTGCGGTTATTTTTTTTGCTGATAAAATTCGTAAAGAATTTAGTGACAAATAAATGTCTTATCTTATGTCATCTTTAACCTTCAAAATTTCAACTTTAGTTTAACGTTTCTCCCAGCTTCTTCCTCTTGATAACACAAAACTGGTTCATATCACATGACGCAAACGCTTTGTACTGATTGGTACGCTATTTTGCAATACGCTTCATAGAAAATTCACTTTAAAACTTCTTACTACACCCAAAATGTGTACATTAAAATCCCAGCCGCTTTCATCCATTCACGTTAAAATCTGCTGTCATATTATAGTGGGAAGTTTCTAAGAGATTTTAAACAATTCCAAATACTTGTCAAACACACCCAGGTAAAATTTCTCTCTCCTCCATAAAATAGGAAGATTTTTGCTAACTGAATCCTTCTTATAACATTGGCTTGATATGTATTCTTTCAAACTCTACTTTTCTAGAAGTTAATTGTTTTTCAATCCTACATCGCACATCTGTCAAAGCTTCCAAAGAGAGAAGACCTTCACCATCCACTAGAGAGATCTCGGGACGAAGATTTGGTATATTGTCAAAGAGTGACAGGTTCGGCAATCATTTGTGACGCCCTGTCATTAATCAACTTCGCAAACGGTGCCTCTGAGGAAATGACTTTTACTTTATGGGTCTTTTCTTTCCAAGAAACTTTTGCAGATTTTTTTTTTTTTTTTCCATTAACTTATTGGGAATCATCAGCGAACACTGAAGAACGTATTTATATTAAAAGAAAAATATTTCTTTAGATATTCTGTTTAATTTTGATTTTGAAAGTGCTCACTTTTACCGAAAAATGATTTTTCCCCCTTAAATTATTTTCGTTGTGATTTTTTTCCTTATGTTATGGACGTGAAAAACGTAAACATTCTAGATAGATTGTAACACATTAAATATTAAACGACCTAAATATATAGGTATATATTTTAAATAATGTTAATTTTTTAAATTTTTACAGTATGTTTTAATAATATTTAAATTTTATTTTCTGTCTAAAAAAACCAGTACATTTCTTATCAAAGCAATAAAACAAATTAATTTATTTGAATTCAAAAATTTTTATCAGTCGAATTTCTCATGAAATCCAGTCTTCTTCATTTAGATTTTGCATTTATGCTTTATTATCACGACTTCATTATTATTTAAGCATTATAGGAAATGGATAGAAAAATATAAATAAAAGTCTTATGTAATAAGTATGAATTTTAGTCACAAAGGATGTAACATTTCTCTCATCTTGCTACTAATATTACATTTTGATTGCATTATCTACAAGTATTTTCACAAAAATGAATTATAGCAACAAAAAATGAATTATAGCAAAAATTACTGTAATTAAATGCAAATAATTGCTTGCATAAGCAGATTTTCAAATTGAATTTTCTTATGCACAGCAAGACATCCAGGGAATGATAAAAAAGAAATGTTTTTTGTATGCAATTAATAGGGTCCTGGAAAATAAATAGCAAAAACCAATTTTACGAAATCTAGCTTTCATGAATTTGCTATTTTAATGTGTACTGTCCTACGAATTACTGTAACCCGGCGAAAGCGTAACTGATGTACACTATAGAGAAAAATTTTTACGACTGAAGCAGGATATCAATCGTAAACGTCCACTTACTGGCAAAGGTTTGCAGCCCGTCAAATTTCTCTATGAAAATGCTAGTCCTCATGTTGCAAAATTGGTCAAGGACACTTTAGTAAAGTTTGGCTGAGAAGTTTTGGAACTCCCAGCGTATAGCCCTGACATAGTCCCATCGGACTATCATCTATATCTCTGTCGGCCAGCAATGCCTTGTCTTTAGTACACTTCCACACTGTGGACGAAGTCCGTAAATGGATTGATGTCTTTTTCGCATCAAAAGATGAATCCTTCTGAGCTAGTGGCATCCGTGCGACTACCGTGCACCACCTACCTATCACTTTAAAACTTATTACTAGACCCAATACAATGCTGTGAAAGTTAAAATTATTTTTTTACAGTCAAACCCGCTTAGTAAAATATCGGTTAAAGGAATATCCTACTTATTGTAATAAATTTCCAATGTATCAAACCGTAATAATTATTCAATGTGATCCCGGGTAATGGAATATCCCGCTTATTAGAATAACTTTTCGTGGCAGATTCGGTATTATATTAAGCGTGTTCAACTGATTGTAAAACAAATACATAATTTTACTTGTTTTATGTCAGTTGAGATTTTCTTAGCCTTAAGTACTTGCATGCTTTCAAGTGTTTTTGGTAAACTTTTAAAAAGTTCAATTCTCTGTTATAGAAACCTCCAAAAGGGAATTTTCCATCTCAAGCAATACAAGCAATACTTTTTATACGCAGTATGATAAACTGTCACCATAAAATATCAAGAATTTGATTGAAATTTCGAATACCAGCGGTAATACATATTTTTCCGATTTGTAACCATCTATAATTTTATATCCGGGGACAAAAATAAAATTTAAGGCGCATTATATTTCTTCTCTGCAACTATCTTTTATCAAAACGTATTACCATAAAATATTTCTAGGAACGAGTATAAAATAGTTTGAAATCAATACATATAAAAATAGGAAGAATGGAAAAAAATTACATAGGCCAAAAAAAAAAATGCAGATGTAGTTGAATTCGGTATAAAAAGAATGCACAAAATATAAAAAATAACTGGAAAATATTTCAATGTTTAAAAAAATGTAATTAAAAACGAATAATTTGCTCTTCATTTAGAAATAATAATAATCGCAATTTTTTTTAGCTACATTTATCTTCCTTTTCTAGGAATGAGTTTTTTTTCTAATATTATTTCGTTTCAGTATACTTCTGAGAAAAAAATGTTTTACTAGAATGTTTTCAAAAGACATGTTTTTCTTGCAAAACGGGTAAAATAAATATACTATTTACTTAGAATGGAATAAACTTGTATAAAAATTGGATACCTAAAGGAACATATTGTATAGTAAAAGGTAGTTCTTCGAACTAGAAAATAGAAAATGTAAAAATGGCTGTCAGAAACTGACGGTTCATATTTCCAAAGAATACACCAGAATGCAAGAAAATTGATATTAATAGAAACTGTGGAAATACTCGTTAAGAATCAGAAGATAATGTTTTCCTCTTAGACATGATTGTATAACATTATTCACAATACAGCTCTTTTTTAAGGAGGGCATTTATGATATAAATACAGAAAACTGTTCTTGGCTGTATATTTCCTAAGCTGCATGCGAGATGTCCATATTATGCGTCTACAGGGTGTCCCTGAATTAATGGTATTAAGGATCGGTAAAATACATGTAAAGATGCCTTTTCTGTATAGCAATGTGGGGTCCGAAAGGAAGTGCCACGTTGTTTCAGCACGATAAGGCTCCAGACCATATGTATAATAATGTTTATGTAATTACTTTCATGCTACCTTTAGTCCTCGAGGAGTTGAACGAAGTGGGCCTTTCGATTTGCAAGCGTATTTACCAAATGCTTATCAAGTACTGGTGGCAACCAGTTCCTAGGTGCTACTAGGCCTGTATGGTTGGTGGTGGCACATTTCAGCCTTTACTGTAATATTACGTAAATAAAGATTTTTTTTTTTTCATTTCCTCAGTACTTCCTGATTTTCCAAATACATTTCTCATTCTCGACACTGCATTGCTACACAAAATATGCTTCTTTAAATATATTTTAAATATATTTTTGGTTTGGCTCATGAATTCACAGGGACACCCTATAAATATTTTGTGACTATAAATTAACTTGAAGTATTAGAGCATTTTAGGATTGAATTTCGCAGCATGTTTTGTCTGTATGCATACAAGTGGAACAAGTACTTAAAGGAAAATTATTCACTCCGTAAATATTTCCCATAGGGGAAATTTTGGTGCTATGGAACTGTAAAAATAAATCCGTAATTGATACATGAAACATTACACGTGCAATTCACTCAGAAGCATGTATTCCAGAGCCCTTATTGCCCTCTTTGTAACCTACAACAGTTAATGGACATTCGCCACCTGCATACTAGTGCTGCGCTCTCCGGTCGGGACATCTGCGGTCGATATAGGGAGGCAAGAGGACGTATGAGCAGTTGACCCCTACTTTGTTCTTTGTGTTTTTGTGTTCTGTAATTTTCTTTTTTGTCTGCTGGCCATTAGAAATAAAAAAAAATATTTTGAATAAAATAAGGTAATATCAGAAAAAAAATGCATAAATAACATAAAAATTTCAAGATAGGTTGATATATTTTAAACTAAAATTTCACTGCTTCGGTCGACTGATCTTATGGTTCCCACTCTTCTTGTCTTTCATCATCGCTTGAGATTTCATGTGCTTTCCTTGGTTTCTTGGCTCTGGTATTTTTCTACTTGGACTGCAAGATTGCTCTTTCCTTTTATCCCTCTACTATATTTTCTAATTTAATCTGCTGTTTATTCAACTCGCTATAATGTTCGTGAATTTCTGTTCTCCTGTTTTCTTATCTGTCTTCCTCTTCGGGTAATTTTTATAATCCACTGAAGAGACGACACTACGCATTATACTGAGCATGTTCTATGTCTTTTATTTCTATCAATGGCTTTGGTTCATATCGAGCTGATTTGGAATTATCAACAGGAAGGACTTTGATATGATACAGGTACTGGTTTTTCTAGAGAACTGGGATGGATGTTTTCGGTTGCACAAACAGATACCAATAGATTACGTTCTGCTCGTGATGTGATAGGAGCATTGATAAACTCCTGGTCACTGAAATCTTCCTTTAAAGTTTCCAAACGGTCTTCATTAATTGGCTCCCCAAAACATCTTCTCATCTTTTCTAAACCATGAAAAGAGAGAAATCTTCAATATGTATTGTTCTTGATTAAAATTTAACATATTTTTACGTTGTAAATTTTTTAAACTTTTTTTAATTATAAGTTGTTGCTGTGCTGGCTCGGATCCCTAATCTGGGGTTTCATTTGACAGCAGAACACTCCGAGAGCAAAAAATCCTTAAAGCCGAAAAAGTGAGCTGCTCTCGGAGGCTTATCCTGTTATCCGATGATTCTTTGAAGGAATTGACTGTTTCTTCACTAATGAATCTTTCTGTCTAGTTAGGTTTAATATTTTGGTGAAGTATTCGTATAAAAAGTAGAACAAGTCATCCTCTCATCTTCAGATTCCAAATATCAGGAACACTATGGGTGATATCAGGCACTGTTTTGTTCTTGGACACAACGGGGCTGAATCACTTCAAGCATTAGCTGTAATAAGTACAGTAAAGCACTCTGTGATGTAGATCATATATTAATTTATTAATTTTCAATTACTTCATCTTAAAAATAATCTATCCAAAATCATGTACTCTAAATTACTTTTCTGTTCTCATTTTTTCTATCACTTCGGCTTATACATCTGTATATTCGCTTTTCCCGTATGCATTTTCTTATTGTTTATTTCTTCTCATTGTCGCCACCTGCACTAAAAATTGATTCGGTTAGCAATCGAAACGAACCTTTTTTGATTCCCTCTTCACTGGCATTGTGTTGGCGTAAGTTAATTTTTGTTGTCCTGCCTCATCTTTAAAATTATTTGTTCGTGGTTCATTATTTTAATTTTATTGGATTAAGTTTTATGGTTGCTGTGGAATTATTGCCAGGCGTTATTTTTCTCTTCCAAGTTTTTGTTCTCACCATTCTGTAATTTTTGTGTTGGCGTAATGTTTAATTCATTTCATCTTATTTACACTGTCCTTGTAGAACGTATTTTTATTTTGCTGAGCCACCACCAGCCATCATTGTAATAATGTGTTTATTCTTCAGTAGTATTTTTTAAACAAATAGTTTTAATATCTTAATGTCTTCGTCTTCTATTGCAACTAAGTGTTCTGAACCTGGAATCATTCGTCACAATGCAAGTTAATAATTTTAAAATTAGCCTGAGCAACATCTTCTTCACACAGTCTTTTCCCTCATTATTTACAGAGAAGTGTACATTCTATGTACACTTAGGAGCCTAAACATTTTATATTCAGAATTCAGGGAAAATGGTATTTTGTTACCACTGTACACTATCTTGGATTTCCGTTGCTTGAAAAAAGCGTGTTCCCATAACTGTTCTTCCTTTTGCTGCAATACTTACAGAGCCAGGCTTACGACTGATTTTGCGCTACAGGTTGCTTTCTAAACTAAATTAATATGGGGTAGGTAGCCCATAATTCCAGACTGCTGTTACAAGTTGAACACTATTCTTCACAAAAATGTGTATGTACTGCTAATATTTATTCCTATTCATGCTTTTCTTTTCTTCTTTCAACTGGGTTTTTCCTTTTTGTTTAGAAGAGCTTGTTGGATCCATTTTTGTAACCAGAAAATGGAAAACAACCAACTTGATAACGCCACCCTAAAAATGGAAAACTCAAGCTTGTCGATTTTTAGCTAACTATTAATCAGAAAGGCTAACTCTGCTTTAATAATAATTCTGACTGTATTACACAAAGCGAGAAGAAATGCACACGTGTAAAGTGTGTTCTCAAAACGAGAAATTTCTGTTATGAGTTTTGTCTAATTCGCAAATATGCAGAATATTGCTTCAGTCCTAAATGGTTACTTATTAATATTTCTCATTATGACTACCTACTTAGGTCAAAAGTAGGTAGGAATCATACCTGAATATTTAAGTTGTCTTAACATTGGCATTATTGACTTTAATGTGAACCTATTATTGACACCCCAGGGTCAAAAATTGGATCCCTTCGTTATTTTTAAAAGTAGGAAGCATAATTGTGTTAAGAATCAACAGACAATCTTAATAATGTCATTGAAGATATTGATGTGAAATTCACAATTACTGACAGTTGTGTCGATAATTGGATAAATTGACTGTTTGAATCACTAATTATTGACCCTCTAAAAAAAGTTGCTTAACTGAAAATTTACGTTTGGGAACTAAATTCTCATTAAGTGGAAATAGTAACAAAGTAGACCTAAATAAGAATGGAAGCAATGAAACAGGGAGTTCCATAGTTATTAGAGGCGAAATCGACTTACCTCTTAAGCAAAACCTTTAGTTTATGACCCGCTGCAAGCCACTGATAAGAGACTTTACCTTCTCAGGAGTTTTGTCAGTCAAATTGATTTGATCAAGGCTAGAATTTGTAGCTCTTTAGTTTACCTTTGACTAAGTGCTAAGTTTGAATTTCTAAGTGGCCCCAAACACTTATTTTTCAACTTTTGAAGGGACAACTGTCAATGCAGGTAATTGGGATAGTACCTGTATTTGGGGTAGTGTCAACAATTGGTGCCTTTACCCTACTACTTACTTGGCTTCAGATGAGAATTCATCTTTGATTTGTGCGAGTCTGTGGAATTTTGTAATCCATTGAATTTTGGGAAACCCATATAAACAACAAAAGAGTTGTATTTTTACAAGAAGTATGTCAAAGGCTTCGGAAAACAAAACATTGCCTTCAGCGTAAAAAAGGGAAAGAAAATGAAAAGCTTTTTCATTTCATGAACGACGAAGCAGATACGGTTGTATAACTCTTCAATTCAACATGGCGGGTGTGTGCTCTGATCTCTATGCTTTGACCAGGAGTCAGGAGATTATCTGAACCTCAGATGTGTCTATGCTGACTAGTACTAGATTTCTATCGCTGGATGGGATATTTTACCTATGTTCTGTGGAGGGAAATAATCATATTCTCAGAAAAAGAAAAATATCAAGTACGAAGCAATAAAATAGGCACTCGTCCATGTGATCTTACTGCATGGGTATAAATACCTGTCTGATGTCCCAGTAGCCGCGTACGATTTACATAGCGATGTTACGTAGATCCATATTTCAACATTGATTTTTCTAAAATTGTTATTTCATCTTAAAAACATGATTTTTATAGGAAATAAGTATAGTGAGAAGCTAAGGATCATATTTGCTGCAATGACATTGGTGCATCAAGAGTAGCAGTATATTTGACCAATTTCCACTAGGCTATTTTACTGATGGTCATGGGTGACATTTTTAGATTCCGAATTCAAGAAGGCCAGCAAAGTTTTTCATATGTAATTCGACCCAACTGCTTGAGAGATTTTCTTGATTGAATTCAAAACTTGGTGGAATCTCATACCTCCAGAAATGAACTGTGTAATGAGTACGCATTCCGAGAAATTTTCTTCATTTATGAAGGGTACAAGAATTCCATTTCTGGTTTGCAAGATACAAGAAGCTTTAGTTTGATATTGAAAGCCATATTTGTTATACAATGTATTCACACGCTGCTAAAAAAGTTCTGTCAATTTTCCGAAAAACATAGATATATCAATTAACGTTCAAAGCTTTGTAAATTAAGTATAGCTAGCTGTTTGGGTTGCTCGAATTACTACTCACATTACTCACATTAATAAATCAAAGAGAGATGTGTCTATCTCTCTACAAAGATCTCTTCCCAATCAAATATTTAATGACCCTTTATATTGAAGATTTTACTTTCGGTGTTTATGAAGAAATTTGAGCTGAGAAGGTGCTCGTAGAAACAACTCTGCAGCTACAGCATCTTCACTAGGTCCTTTGCCAGGTTCTAGGTTCATTAGGTTCACTTCTTCAGTTGAGCAAACACTGACGACAGTGGCGGCTCGTCATTAAGGGCCAGAGGGGCCTGGCCCCACCGACTAAGCACCGTCTAAATCAAAGTATCTTCCTATTATGTAAGGCAGTTCTTTCAGTAATTTACTTTCATTAAAAAAATACACGCGTTTTACTCTATTTTAATACTATCCATCAAAAAACGCGCTTAAAAAAGCGATAGTTATACGATTTCCCCTTATCTAAACCATGCATGGGCCAAGGGCTGGCTTGCCCTGAATTGGGAGTCTCTTCTCCGTTCACCGGGTTGACATATTTGGCATTGAGCATAAAAGCCATACTGACGCGGAATTAACTTGGCATCCAAACGGCTTATTTGGCGCTGTTCTGGGCCCAGATCTGCGGGCCCTCGCACGGTGATCTACACGACCGTACGGGAAAATATCTGTAATCGGTAGTTATTGGCGAAATTTTCCGCTTAGGAGGAAATCATAGTTTATTTGCGTGATCGTATTTTTGCAGTGCAGTCAGATATTTTTCTGTTTTGTTTTCTTGATTTACGAAAAGGGATGTATAAATGTATTTTTTATATATGTTGATATTTATTTTAAAATTAATAAATCATCTAAAAAATTATGAACAGGCAACTATAAAGAACATAAATATTAAATATTTAAATGTGGCTTTTTGTTTAGTAATAAAGTAAACTTTTCAATTTAACATAACTAGGTAAAAAATAGCAAAATATGTATAGTAAATTCGATAATTATTTGTCATTTGAGAAAATTTAAATACTTACGCTGTGTGCACGTGGGGATAGGTTGTTCTACATGTATATGTATATTCGCGATTTTAATTGGCACTATTTTTTTTTTCGGGCCCCACCACTGAAACGGGTCACAAGCCGCCACTGACTGAAGAAAAGTGGTTTGTCTATAAAAATTGTGCATTCTTTCAGACTTTCAACTTATATCTTCAAAGTTATTATATATGGCATAGCATTATGCGTAAAAATTACTTTAACGTATCCTTCCATTTTCCGCGAAAGCAAAGTCCGTATTTCCCAAGTTCTCGATTTTATGTGCTAATTTATTTTTCTTTAATACTAGTTGCTGTGAGTGCTCTAAATAGCTTGTGCGTCATTGGCTATAACTCTGCAGATATACATCATAATAATTAGACATTTATGACAGCTTTTGAAATAACTGTACGCTTTAATACATATAGAGATGAAACAAGATTGAAGAAATTGTCGCTAGATTTTGCTGATATGGAAATGAAATATTATACAAAAGTGAAAACCATATTAAACATGCAGTAGCTTGGGAATTCCCATAAATAAGTTCTATTTTTGAAGTATCTATACGAAATGTTTCTTCTATCTATAACGATGGACATTCGCCTACAGAAATTTTATCTTTCTCGTACCTATCAGTAAAGCAATAATTCTATTTTTGGCATCTAGTTCTTGTTATCAGAGTGCAGACAAAATGATGACACAGCCTAAAGTTTCTTAGCAAGAATAATTCCCAAAAGCACAATTCACCTTTGATATATGGCAGAGCATTTTAGCGAAGAGAGGCATTTACTATTTTTTAACCATTTCTGTATCTAACAGTAACTTTTTCCCGGGATTTCATTTAGGTTTATTTTCCTGCTGCTCTTCTGATAAAACATGTTTTCTTTTTTCCACATCTAAAATTTAGAACGGTAAATTAATTTAACAGCATATTTCTACTTTTATGGAATCTATTAAAAAAATACAGAAATTCACTTTTTATTTTTTACAAGAAAAGCTCAATGCAATTTAGCATCATACACGTTACAAGTAGAGTTCGGTTGTTCTTTAAGACTTAAATGCCGCTAAATTTTACGGTTCGTGGAAGCCTCATGTTTCATGTCAAGATTCCATTCATAACAGATTTAAGCAGTTTTTTATTTTCAAGTGTCAGAAAATGGGATTTTAATACAGTATCTCCTCGTTATATTGCATTTGGATACGGCGAGTTTTTTTTTATGTCTTCATATAAAGATATGTTAAAAGGGTGATGGATGAAACATAAATAGGACTTCTGTTTTAGAATGCACACTGCAAAAATGAAGAGCAATATATTTTAAAACGATAGAAGGAACTTTCAAGGGTTGTTCAAGACAACATCATAAGATATTATACCATGAATTTTATCATTGACTAACGTTGACAAGCATATTTTGCACTGAAATTGGCTCTTTAAATATTTTTTTTCTTTCTTATGGCCGGGTCAGTGGCCAACTGGAAGCTCACACTTAAACCCAAAGAGTAAATAAGACGATGCATTGGAGAGCGAAAAAGATAATTCATGGATTCGATCCGTTTGCATCAAACCATACCGGTATTTCCGCAAAAGTGCTCTTTAAGTAGTCTTTTTTCTGAGAATTCCCCTCCTCGCTTCCTTTTCTCCAAACTAATGACAACGTTCGATTCACGATTATTTCGCTCCGCTCTTGTGATCGAAAAATGCTCCTAAAGGAGAAGCGCTCTTTTGAATACTGCGCCAAAAATCGCTTCGACTGATCGAATTTTTCTCGTTTGGTTTAAGCGTGTAGACCATTACGAGGGCAGCTGATGTTGGTCATTTCATTATGGGGGCGCCTATTACGCAGACCAACGTTGTCCCCTATGAGTGGTCTCCTAATTTTGAACCAATTCCAGATGGGAGACAAAGCACTTGAAATCGGCACCCCCAGAGCTATCGTATTAACATGGAGCACGAGGAGATTTTACATGCACAAGTTCCAATTAGCTTACAAGGTTCCACAGCAGCCCAGCCGAGAGAGGTTTTCACCCTCCCAAACACTAGCCAAGCCAGTGCTGCGTCACTTTCCGTGATTTTATGGGAATGAGCCTTAGCGACTAGGCCACTGAGGTATAGCTCTTTAAAATAGGAGCAAGCAGTTTCTGTGGTAAAATAAATAAAAAAAATTGTGTTTCTGTTGTATTAGATATTTAGAACAAAAACCTTAGAGCGGCACTTATTACATTCGTATTGGATATGTACATGATAAAGACAGATCCTGTATTTGCAGACACAGAGATTTTTATCGCATGAAAATGTTGTAAGCCGAAAACTCAAAGCAGGAAACAGGAAATCTGAAGAAGAAGCGACTTCTTTTTATTTTTACACTGCTCCTTAAACATACATCACTTTATACTAACGGCAAAAGTGGGGAAAGGATAGTAGGGAAGCACATGCAAAGTGCGTGCGTCTAACGGAAGGTTCTTAGCACTAAACAATTGCATTTACTAACAGTTCAACCATACTCTATGAAGCAAATCACCTCGCACCTTTTTCCATCATCAATCCATCTACATAAATAAAACAAAGTGTAAAATGTCCGTTTGTCAGTAGCTCCCGGACGGATGATCGTAGACCTACCAAATTTTGTACGGAAATTCTCCAGGGCGGGTCCCGACATACCTCGAAGGGATTTATTCGAATTTCGAATTATTTTAAGAGATATCGATTAAAAAAAAGTATCGCATAAGGCTAATTTTTGCTGTCCGCCATTTCGAAATTATAACCTCGCAGTGGAAAAAGTGAGAATTTTGCATCTCTATTGTCATATGTGGCAAGTTTATTAAATGATTCAGACCCGAAAAAAATGAAAAGGATTTTTTTTTTGTTTAGATTATTTATAAGGTTATTTTTTAATTAAAATACCGTGTGCATGTGAAATCAGATCAGGAATGAAATGTTTTATACTCAAAAGAAAAATAGGATTTGGAAATTTTCCGAGACTAAAATGTGCAACTTTTTAATTTAGCGAAAAATAAAATGGTTGAGATGCGATTTTGAGAAGATGATTCTAGCACTTGGCGCAATTTAATGAGAGCGTATTTTTAATCTATATATATAAAAATGAATGTTTGTGGGTATGTGTGTGTGTGTGTGTGTGTGTGTGTGTGTGTGTGTGTGTGTGTGTGTGTATGTGTGTGTGTGTGTGTGTGTGTGTGTGTGTGTGTGTGTGTGTGTGTGTATGTGTGTTTGTATGACGTTTAAAAACTCCAAAACCGTTTGGCCGATCACCATAAAATTGGTATACTTAAGTCTTTTGTCAAGGAGAAGGTTTTTATGCAATCCATTTTCCTCTAGCTCGTCGCTAGTTGGAGCTTCAGAACGTCGAATTCTATTCCGTTGGACCGCTTGCTATGAAAATACCGTACACCCGTTTTTGATGAAAATTAGTACACATGGATATTTGAGGACGTACAATACTTTTACATTATCCGTTTTGATGTAACTTGACGCTAGATGGCGCTGCAGAACGTCAAATTATATTCTGTTTAACCACATGCTATGAAAATATCGTTCAAGCGATTTTGATGAAAATTGGTACACATGCATATTTTAACATGGAGAATACTTTTACACTATCCATTTTGCTATGACTTGCCGCTAGATGGCGCTGCAGCGCATCAACTTCTATACCGTTGGACCGATCGCTATAAAAATTTTATACTTACACATTTGAGCATGGAGAATATACTCTGACTATTCATTTAGTTGTTACTCACTTCTAGATGGCACTGCAGCGTATTATTACTTTAATTCGCCATTATATGGCAATGCAGCGCACCAACTTCTTGACCACACAATTGATCTCTATGAAAATTGATATACAGATACTTGAACATGGAGAATATTTTCGTGTTATCCATTTTGCTGTAATTCGCAGCATATAAAGACTGTTCAACTGATCGCCATGAAAACTGGTATAGATAGATACTTGAACACGGAAAATATTTTGGCGTTCTCCATTTTGCTATCATTAGATGTTACTACAAATCAGGAACATTCAACTGAACGCCATGGAAAGTCGTAAATATACATGTTTGAACGGGAAGAATATTTTCGTCGCATACATTTTGCTATACCGTTCAACCGCTTTCTATGAAAATACCGTTCAACTGATTTCTATGAAAATTGATACACACGGATATTTGAGCACGGAGAATACTTTTACGCTATCCATTTTGCTATGACTTAGCGCTACATGGCCATGCAGTGCAACAACTTCAAAACCGTTCGACCTTGAAAATTGATCAAATTAAAAATTGGTATACTTACACATATGAGCAGAGAGAATATTTTTTTCGTATTCATTTGGCTGTAGCTTACCACTAGATGGCACTGCAGCACATTATTACTTTACCTCGCCACTAGATGGCCAGCAATCAACTTCTTGATCAGTCAACTGACCGCTCTGAAAGTTGGTATGCATACATATTTGAACACGGAGAATATTTACGCGTTATCCATTTTGCTATTACTCGGCTATTGATGGCGCTCTAGCGTATTGTTATTTTAATTCGGCACTAGATGGCTCTATAGCGTATCTTGACCATTAAATTGTTTGCTATGAAACTTGGTACACATAGACATTTGAACAGGAGAATATTTTGATGATATGCATTTTGCAATAACTTTGAAAGTAGATGGCGCTGCGCCGAATCATCTTCTTCACCGCTCAAACCATCGCCATGAAATTCTCTTGGCGATGGTTTCAAAAACTTATTCAGGTGTATTCATAATCTAAGCAGCTGACGATAAAATGACGATAAAAAATTATTTTAGCATCATTTAACGATAATAGAGCAGCAGCTACGTGATACAGTGGGTTTACCAGACAGCACATAAGCTTAAACCAAACGCGTGCCGAACTTCGTAAAATTAGATAGCGAAAAGATCGTGATTAATTACCTATCTTTTAAGCCCAGACAGCATATAAGTTTAAATCAAGCTTGACATTTCTTTGAATTTGACGTATTAATACAAGCTTGACAGTTCAATTCATTTTAAGCTTGGAGCAAGCTTGGAGAAGTCATTTGAACTGTCAAGCTTGAATACAACTCGATTACTGCTTGATTTGGAAAGCCACATCCACATAACAAATAATTTATCATCAGTCATAAATGTACTTGACCATAGAATTTTAAAAAAAGATTATATATTTCCAAATATTGAAACGCTTCAAAATAAAATACAATTATACTACGAAATTGATTTCAAAATCTGTCGTTTGTCTCAATTTTGGTCAGTATTGCCCAATGAGTGTCGCGATATTGAAAGTTTTAAAACGTGTGCTGCTTTTAAGTTTATATTATGCTTATTTCCCTATTCGTATAGTCTCTAAATCACACATAACATTATTTTAATTTCGATTCATCCCATTTAAAAATAAAAGAAACAGATCAACACATCCGCCACTGATCGATCTCGCCTAGGGATGGACGCGAGACGAAAAATTGGAGTCTCGCGTCTCGCAAAACAGCCGAAAAGCTTGTCTCGTCTCGCAAAAAAGCTGTAAATCTCTGTCTCGTCTCGCAAAAAGTCGTCTCTCGTCCAGAACTAACTCGCAGGAAAACGGCGTGATAACCATAACAGTCACTTCAAACTTAAGTCATATCAGCGCAACTCAGGCTGGCCGAGTGGTTAGGACGCTGGCTTCCCAACCCTTACATACCGAGTTCGATCTCAGCCGCGGACGCTTGGTGGTAACAGATTAAGATAACTTGAAATTTCAGCGTTGAGGGGGAAAATGCGTGGAAAAATAAAATATGTGGGGCGAGTTCGCCGACGGGCGCTCCGTGTATTTAGGAAATTTTTTTAAGCTTGAAACTAAGCTTGCTATGTCAAGCTTTATTCAAGCTTGCTATGTTAAGCTTAATGCAAGCTGGGCAAGTGCAAACTAGAACACTTGATTCAAGCTTGGATTAAGCTTACACGCTTGAAATTTGCAAGCTTAATTCAAGTTTATTGACTTGATAAATCAAGCTTGATGCAAGTTTGTTGTGCTGTCTGGGTTCATGCAAATTTATATTAAACTAGCTGGAGGCCCCGCTCATCGCACCGGAATGAATAGATTTAATATGTTACGATTTGTTGTAATTACTATTTATCATAATAAAAAGATATAGAAAAATGGATACCTCATAAATATTATCCGTGTTTAATAATCATGCTTCCCCCCCCATCTATTTTCAATGTATTACATTCAGAAAAGGATGCTAGAAATATCAATTTTAATTTTGTTTAACACTAGGAAGACTGACAATTGCAGTATACCTAGAAAGCCGGGAGGGGCCAGTCTGGCCCCTTCTAGATTTCTGAGTGTAGACCAGTTATTTATATTGAAAATCTATAAATATGGTTAAAATTAAATTATTAGAATGTAATAGAAAATTAATCATCAAAATTACATGGAATTTTAATTTATATTGATAATAAAAATACCTTATTAAACAGAATATAATAAGTACTCTTTCAATAATATTTATATGCTCATTGCTGATAAAATTAAGTTTCCCCACTCTAGAAAATTATAATTACAGATAATGATAAAATGAAATAAAATATGCTAGTTTAATTCATGAAACTGAAAATTCATGCACTAACCTGATTTATTTCACTTTGTACATTTTTTATAACAATTGATGCACCGCACTTCTCTCGAAGCACATTTGCCACAAACTGCATTTTTGCAATCCAGACATGTGTTCCATGTATGGTTACCTTTGCAAGATATTTTTATCCTACACTTGACTCTCGTTTTTAGAGTTTTGTCTTCTCTGCTCATACATTGCTCACTCGGTATCCTTGCATCAGTTGTATCTCTCGATGACACGTAGGGACCACGGAGTTCTTCACATAACTGTTGGATAAAATCTCTGCGACTAAGTTTTTTCTTCCCGGTAACCTCTTTATATAAAATCCACGCATTTATAGCAGATATATCCAAAACATTAAAGAACACATGCATAGGCCAACGACGTGTCCCTGATTTAGTGCTATAAAGGCGTATCATTTGATCGACTATGTCTACACCGTACTTCGTTTGATTATAATATGTAATAGTTTCTGGCGTTTTCTTCTCACTGTCGTCGATGATAATGTTTTTATGGAGAGAACTAAGCAGCAAAACATTTTTCTTTTTCTTTCCTTGATAAACAGTTAATGTTATATCGTTAACTCCCCTGTATATAATAGTTGAATAAAGATTTTGTTTTCCCAGTTTCGCTGATGGTGGCACCTCTCTGCGATCTCTTCTGAGAGTTCCAACAAGGCTTGTTGACTGCGACTTCAATTTTTCACAATTTTGCAGTAGTAAAATAACTGTCGGTAGTTATATTTCTTCCTTTTCCCAAGTAAGGTTGAGCCAATTTCATAACAACATGTTCATGAGCAGCTTGGTTAGCTGGCCGCTCTTTGTCTGCACCTGTGTACGGAAAACCATTGAGGACATATTTTGAATCTACGCAAACAAGTAGCCAAAATTTTATCCCAAACTTGTCCGGTTTGCTTGGAATATATTGAGTGAAAGGACATCTAGCCTTTGAGAGAAGAAGTTGTTCATCTACAGTGAGATCTAATCCTGGTTTATAACAAGATGCACTGTTTTCAATGAAAGGGTACCATGAATCATAAGTTAGAGCAAATTTATCGGACTTCAGTCGCTCCGATCTTTCCGGTTTGTGATCAAAGCGAAGGAAACGCAAGATTTCTTTGTAACAATCTCTAGGCATAGTCTGTGTGAAAAAATTTGGACCCCAAACAGTCGACCACAAAGAATTCAAAGGAATGTTTTTCGCTCCATACAAGCCTCTTGCGTACATAATCGAAAAAACAGCTTCAAGTTCATCAAAAGATACAGTCCAAGTGTTTTTATTTAGACGCCGGCATGCTTCCTCTTCTGTGCATTCTTTTATATGCCTTACCATTCGATTGCTGAAAATTAGTCTCCAAGCACTAAGCACGCTATTTTCACAAATATTTCTTTTTGCGTACGATGTTGGACCTTGTGTTTCTTTCAATACATTTTGGGCTGTATATCGGCCTACTGTCCCAGAAGGTGAAATTACTTTCCATAATGATCCGTCTGCAGAAATTTCTTCCTTCCCGATTGTGGGTTGGCTTTTCTGAATGGAACATTTGCGCCGGCGTTTTCGACTAACACCACTAGGTACATCCTTTGTATTTGCACGTTCAAGTCTTTGTCTTTTGTCTATAGACTCTTGGGGGTTTGTTTCTGAACATTCTTTTTCCGAGATGTTCGTTTCATGGCATTCGCCGTCATTCTCAGAAGCACATTCAGATTCATCATCAGAATTGTTCCTTTTTGTGGGAAAATATTCTTCATCTTCATCAAAATCACTAATTTCACTATCACCAGAATCAATTTCATCTAATCGTTGTAATTCTTTTAAAATTTCTTCCTGAGTAAGTCCACGTGCTCGACGCATTTTTTCCGGTGACTAAATAAAACCTGAGTATAAATAAAACCTGAGTATGAGTATCACTGCGTTATCTGTAATGACAAAAGCAACATATATTTCTCTCTGGGAGAGCAATCGCTTTTGATCACGTGACCGGCTCTCACCACAGTCGGCAGTGGGGGGGGGATATTGAATTTCTATCCTATACAAAAGAAAGTATCTAGTTCAAAATGCACTCACTGAATACCATTTGTCATGTGGCAGAGATAACGTGAAAAGATGAATTTCTCGTATCACTGTAAAATACCCCAGGGGCCACTCTAGCCCCTTACGTCATTCTAGGTAGAAGGTTCAATATTCACACTTCTGTGAGGCTAACAGATAAATAACAAATTAAATAATGAAATAGGATCAAATTAAGAAAAGTCTGAAAGTTGCACTATGTTCAGTTAGTTATTATTGGAATTACTGAACAATAAAGAACGCGAGGGGCCTCACAGGCCCCTCTGTCTTTCTAGTGTTAATCACACTCATGAATAATGAGGTACTTTCTAACTTCATGGAATGAGGAAAGAAAATAGGGAAGATCCATGGATTATAATACGCTTTTTAACGTTAGCAGGGGGCGCCACTTACCCAAGGGTCACTCCTGTTTGTAATTTTAAATTCCATTCAGAATCTGAGAGATTTCAGTTCCAAGGAAGCCCGTGAGAAACAGGCTCTCTCCGAACAAGATTTATTAAGATGGCGAACCGTTTGGTCCCCGGAGGTGGCTAGTATTATATAAAATCCACCTTCAAATTTTGTGTGGTCAAAGAAAACCCCGTAAAAGGTTCTCTCATGCCTTAGCAAACAACTGTTAACATTCTGCTTTCAGTGGTTTATTCCTAGGGGAAAAAACGGAGACTTTTCTTGTTTGAGACTTTTCTTCAATAAATGCAGTAGGCGCAGGTCACTCAGTTGAAAGATCACTGAAAATAAAGCAAATTCTCTATGTATACATGAGTAGAGGGAAACAGAGGTGGTATGATTTTATTTTAAGCAACTAAGTTAAAAAACACACGCAAGAAAAAGCCGTCACATATGGAAGGAGTTAGTGCTAATTAATACATAATGGGAATAAGTGTGTTCTTATGTGTATTCGATTGTTTATTATTAGTCTGAAATTTTAGTTCTACGCCACACAATGCTCGTTGGTATATTAGTCTGACCGCTGCTCATTGATAATCAGCGGCGGGGTACAAGGACACTCGTGATCTTTGTGGGCCAAAGTTCCGATATGGCGAAGAGGCAGGTTTCCCAACAGCAAATGGGAAACTTATTCTAAATAGTGTCTCGTTGGAGAACGCACTGTCTGCCATTCTATGAAGGAAAAGCAAAGGGAGTCAGCTATACTTACTGATACTCCCATTAAAAATCAGAAGAAAATTTATCTAAAAACAAATGAACCTGCAAAAGGAATTATAAAATTGTGAACGGAAAACAGAAGCCAATACAGGTAAGGATACTGTTTGAACTTTCTTCATAAGTAGAAGGCATTAAAACATCAAATATTAAAAAAAAGAAAATAGCACGGTATGTCGTCTAAGACAAAAGAAAAGTGAGTGAGGTGCAAGAAATGAACACATGAAGATTTCACCAAAGGAGATATTACATATTTTGTTTACGTTCACTGTGATTCAATGACGTCTTTGTTGAAAAGAAATATGGAAAATATCTCTTTGTAAAATTATTAAGTGGCACTTGTTTTCCAATCCAGTTATATTCTCTATTAATCTGTTATTATATTAAAGAGCCATAATAATATGTTACATAATATTATTATGGCTCTTTGTTTTCAACCAAAAATACATAATACATAACAGGGAAGTTTATTTACCGCGTTTGACCATTTAAAGTATAGTTGAAAAGTTTTCGCTTGTACATTTTTAGTAGGCTGCAAAATTGGCTCGATTTACTGGGCACATTTTCTAACTTGAGATGAACAGACTAACCACCTGCCGTAAAAAAAAATTTATTTGTATTTTGGAAAAAATATCTATGCTATTTTGTAGATAAAGGTGTATAATATATAATGATCGCATGCTTACTTCTAAACAAATAAAATTAAAAACTACAAATATTAAAATATAAAAAGTTTTAGGATTAAATTTTTAAACGGCTTTTACATGAAAGTTTGACACTTAAGATTTTCAGTTTATTTACTTTCGAAGGAAAGGAACATAAAATAATACATGGTTTCTTTAAATTTTATCAGGAATGTTTGCAATATCAAGTCCTTCCATCATGCAGAACTACTTGAATATTAGAAAACTAAATACAAATTATGATTAAATAGTATCCGTGCGAGTAAAACCAGGGATGTCATTTTTTTTCTTATACAGCAATTCTCAACGATTTACCGCGTTTGACCATTTAAAGTATAGTTGAAAATTTTTCGCTTGTACATTTTTAGTAGGCTTTACAGCAGGAAGATTTTACGCTTTAAATTTCTTTTTAGAGTATTCTTACTTTCAGTTCTAGAGAAAGATCAGAACAAAGTAGAAACATGCAAAGAGTGTACGATTTACTTTTTAACACGGGTTTATGTTTAATAGCTTTTTTAATGGGTTTTCAGCGTGAAAGAAAAAGAAATCCCCATTTTTGTTTAAAAATAAAGTTCATGCAAAATATTACGATGCCAGGTGCTACAAACTTCTGTTGACTCTTTGCGTATAGTTTGTAAAGCAGTTATAACTTCAAAAAAGGATAATGAATAGTGTTGTGTTATCATATTTGAAAATCATAATTTGCTAAATATATTTATTGGAATTTACTAACTTCTGATTATGGAATACTTACTGCTCTCATATAAGGATAGTAAACACTGTTGTTTGAACTTTTATATGTATTTGAAAATTGTGTTTCAAAATATATATGATTGTTCTATAGTGCTTTACAACTTAGCATTCAGTATATTTCAAAACATAGGTGCCCATAGAAATCTTTGAAGGGGGGGGGGGGCTTCAAACAAATACTAAAGGGAGGCAAATTTCATACGTATAACAATTTCAATTCCGATTTTGCTTTGTAATGCAATTTTGTTTATATCATAAAACAACATACTGAAACTCTAGGTAAGTGAGCAAGTGCCTTACCTCCCCCCCGCACCCCCTTATAGGCACCAATGTTTCAAAAATGAAACAGAAATAGAAAGAATGCAAGCATAAATAACAGATCTGATACAGCTGAAATATAATACGTGAAACAATTTTACTACTTCATGAAAAAAACAAAATACTTTAAAGAAAATGAAAGTTAAAAATGTCATGCATCATTTTAAAGACCTTATTAACTAAAAAAAATCGTAGGATGATTTTTGAATGAAAATGAGTTTAAAGTTGTAAATAGTTTCTTTTCTTTGTTAGGGCATTCGGGGATTATGGTTTTATTAAAAATAAATTTTATGCTTGGATATAAAATGAAAATAAATGTATTGGAATTTTTTAAATAAAGAAATATTTACATATTTTTTTCATAGAAATTATCTTATACTTTGAAATAAAATTTGAATTTGATTTTTATGAGTACAGTTTTTTATGCTGTATAATAAAACGCCATTTCATCTCAAAAATAAAATAACGCATTCAAACAACCGAACATTTTCTAAAAATACTTTTAGGAGCTACATTGAGTAATAAAATATATAAATAATATAGTCTGATTTTGTACGAGTTGTTATTGATTCACTGCCAAGGTATATACACAAATATTTGTAATAAACGATGAAATTCATCACATGGTAAATTGTCAATAACTTTATTTCTCAACTCCTTAACTTTTGGAAGAAAAACTTATCAGACAGCTATCGTAATACATGTTTGAGTTTAGTATTGATTGTAGAGAATTTAACGAGAGTGTTGTTAACGTCCCTCCGTAGTAAACTCAGCTAGTCTTAGACGCTGTACTAGATAAAGGCTTACATCACTCTATACAAAAAGCAGTTTGCGTGCAGCACACTTTTTTTGTCTCTTATAGTCTATTGCACTATGAAAGACACAATAATGAATCGTCATACTTACTTGAACATTACGAACATTGCATGCGACTTGCTTACTAAATGTAGTTTGAATTGAGTAAGTACCATTGCACAAAACAAACTCTCACAAACACCTCTAATCTACTCATTTATCAAAGATAGATAAAAATTCATGAAAGCTTGAATTATCCAAAAAGAACCATGATTCCATAACGTTCGAAGACTGATAGAGCATTCTCTGAGCTTTTACTATGCAGAAAAAAATATTTGTTCCAGTCCAACGCGTTCCGCTGTGTTGAAAATCTTGATAAAAAATAATAAGTAAGACATAAGTTCTAGTGATATCTATGCTGATAAGTAGGTCTTTTGTTTTCGCAATAAATGGATGCTTTATAGTTTTGTATTTTTGAGATATATAGTGAGCACAGTTTTTGACATCAAAATGCTATTTGTCTATTCTGACTTTAGAGCTAAAAAAGCTCTGCTTTCTATGCTCTGCTAAAAAAGCCGATGCTTTCAAATTTTCGTACTCCTAGACACTGTTTATATGACGATAGCTGTGAGTATTTTAAATATAAAGCTCACAAACCTTTACACGCACCCTTTCTGTCCGTCCACCTTTTTTGGTGTATGTAGAATATACTTAAATTTTAAAGTGACTAAAACAAAATGACAGTAAGTAAACAGAATAACAGTAAGAAAAAAATTACCACGAAATACTAATTTACTTCATTATTTTGCATATCCTTACATCCTTTTTTTAATAATTACTTATAATAATAATACTATAATTATGTTTTGCACTTTTCAACACAATTGTCTTTCTTCCGCCAAATTTGGTGATGTATCATTCTCAAACTTGGTGAGATTTTGGGATAACCTAAAAAAGATGATATCACTAATAATGCAATTTTTTGAGACTGTGTGAAAGAGCTTTAAATGTTATTTGCATCCTTTATATGTAAGGTAAAGGTGGTCCAAAATCATCCCCTTAAAGGAAAAAAATAGAATTTTGAAAAAGAGTCCCAAGGATCATTTTACACTCACCCAAGGGTAAAATGATCCTTCATTTGAAAATAATTGTAAGTTGTTTTTTATCGGCAAAATAAAAGATGTAAAAGTAATTATGACTATGCATGGTGAAATAAAATAAGCTTTACAATCGTATAGTATGCATAATTTATTTTTAAAAAAATTGAAAAAAAAATGAGTGTGAAAAACAATAAAATGGAATATTTCAAAATTTTAATTCAAAAATTATGGCCTACAATAAACGCAGAAATAAATTAAATAATGTAATGAGGAGTCATGATTTTGAGAACGTATGACGGGCTGCCATGATGACTAGGATCCGCTGCTGGAGTTTCTTCAATCGATTGATCATTTTACCTGGCACTATGTCTTCCACTTTAAGTCCTATATAAACGCCCAGAAACATAACAAACTAAACAAATGTAATTCCCTTCTAAAAGCATACTCCATTCAGTAAAACAAGTCATATTTCTGTAAATTAAAAACTGTATTTATAAATAAATAGGAAAATTAGTGCTTACCCTATAAAAGGTACGATAAAACACAATATTTTTTGAAGAATTCTATTCAGACACGTAATACACCTATCGCTTAAATTTCGCCATTGCTTCTTCTTGACTTGGCTATAACTAGTTTATACGTTATTTTGCAGATAGCGTTGCGTGTCTGGAAGAAAACATATGTGGGTCGTTTTGCCCGAAAGGTTAATTATAGGTCATTTTCCCCTAAGCAGGTATAATCGTTCATGTACCTATTCAATTGATCTTGAAATGGATTAATACAGCTAACTGGCATGGACCGTAATGTATTCTTTCGAATTTTCCCGTAGAAGAGCTATAAGGGATACAGAAACTATTTACTTGGAGAGCTTTATTTTGTAATCCTTAATAACATAGGTCGATTTTGTTTTCTTGAAAATAACCAAATATCTTGAAAATTTGCTCTAAAGAATGACTGCCCATAGAGCGTAATGCATTGGAATTATATTGGGTGCTGCTGTGTAAAAGAACTATAAACGCTACCTAAATGGCTTTCAATGGGGTACGTAGTACAATACAAAAGAATAGCACATATGGATTTTGTAGTAATGAATGCATATTTACGGCAGTTGAAGCGCGAATAGACGAATGGACACACAGATGGGCGGAGAGATAAATCGAAACTATAAACATTTTTCACACTTTCTCTGAATGTGTTGAAAAGGCTTCGTATTCAATATAAGCGATAAATCGAGAAAATCTTAAGGTTTGTTCCCATTAATGATACCCATCATGATACTCAACCAATAAAATGTTGCTGAAAATACAGGCTGCCCATAACTTAATTTTATTATTTAGAATTTTATAAGTGAAAATATTATGCACTTTAACAAAATTAATTTCAGCTTATCGAAAGTACTCATTAAGTTTTTATCTTCATAAACTCAAATGTACGATCGCCCCTGTGGCACGAGTACATTAAGTCAATTTCCTTTTCATGTCACATGTTCACAGAAACTCGTTACATAGAATCGAGAATGCGAATTTCACTGGATCTCTAACACCTCTATCTAACCCTAATTCGAAGTAAACTAAATCTCTAACCCAAACTTCGCTATAGGAGGTGTCACATGGTGCCACGCGGAAAAAAAAAAATTATAATGGTGTGATATCAGGTTTCGAACCATCCGAATCCACCTATCTCGCTCAATCCACATACCTGGAAACACTTCATAAACAAATTGCAGAACTTTAATGTAATTTTTTTTAACTTTGTGAGTTTACTTCATGAATGTAAATCTTTTTGTTTATCCGATTTATATATTTTAGTTATTAGTCTAAAGTTGTAGAGATAATTTATGGATATTGTGGTCTGCATTGTCATTAATTGACGAGGAGGAATTAAAAATCACTTTTGCAATAATTGTGCTATAGAGATTCAAGGCTGAAATCTATAATGATTGTTTATGTTTCTGCAGGTTACACCCTGACTAACTGGATAAGATACTGAAGATGGTAGATGGCTCAGGTGTGAAGGTCCAGGGTTCTGGCCGACTGCCTGGCTGTCTATCTAACAATCTGGGGTCTTGGACTGTTTTCTCCGGATGTACCGTGAATACGCGCGCGTTAGAACACATTAAAAATTCCCCGCGCTAAGGCACACCCCATAGCAGACACCCCTCGAGTATGTTTGCCTTAATGCAGTACACAATACACACATATGTTTTTTCGTTGTTAATGAATCATACATGGGTTTTCAATATTATTTAAATATAATTTTGAAAAGCAATATTAAAATTCAGTTTAATTTAAATATCTATTACTGGGCAGAACTGTATACTACTATAGAATATTTCACCTCCATTACAAATATGCTAAAACTTGAAAAGGAGATTTTAATAATGACTGCCGTCGTGAATTTTTCGCAGCATATAACTTGAATCACGAAATGCAACATCTATTCTTATATTATTCTGATAGAATAACATCCCTTTTCGATCTGTCATTCACAGCCAACGATAAAGATTAAACGACGAAAGAAAAAAAACCTCTGGAAATCTCTGTTCCCTAAAACCATTTCTTCCATGCTTTTCAAATGCAAATGACTGAGAGATCTCACCAAATAAAGTTCTAATATGTAGGCAATGGAATATGGAGGCGGAAATATGACCCCATTGTTGGATAAAGTTTTCTCGCAGCAGGGGTCTTGGTGATTGCTCTTACTGGATATGCAGAAGCGATTCCATAAAAAGAGAGAGGAATAAGAAAATAAAAACTCTAACACGTAATGTGCGGATGAGCGTTTTTAAGAAGTATTTTGTAGAAAGGATGTTGATTTAATCTATCGAAAATCATGATAAGGTTTTCCATCATTGTGAAAGGATAATGAAACATCAAATAAAAATAATAGGGATTAGAGTTTCGTTTAATCTGTTTATTTCAGAACTAAAAAATAATGAAAAATTCGAAATGACTGTTCTGATTTTATGGAATTTCAAACATTTTTTAATAAATGTTCTTTAAAAAAGTGTATAGTATTATAGTATGAATGAAGTAAATCGATTATAATGAACGAGTTTTTTCTATTTCACATCGAACACATCTAAGAATGGGATTCGATATAAGACAAAATATTTATTTTCAATGTTTTTATTCTTTTAGAGTTTCCTAAAACGGCTCATTTATGGATTGATATAAACACCCAGTCTATGATATGATAGCTTCTGTAATCTGTTCTTATTGACCTGTAGATAACTATTTTCAAAAAATAAATAATTAAAATAATAATGGATTAAAATAATAATAAGATTTAAATATGATGAATTTTCTTTACACGATATAGTATTCCAAACAAATCCATTAAAACGGACATTTAAGTAAATAGTATTTTGATTGCATTTTCAAAGACAATTGTTTCTTTTACTGTGTCAGAAAAATTAAATGTGTACTTGATACACGGTTTTTGTCTTTAGGATTTGATAATTAAAATAACAGCGATTTAAACTGTCGCGTGGCAATGCAGGTACATTAGATGATGCTTCAGTTTCACAAACCCTTTTTTAGAAAAATATCTGAATACCGTGCTGTCAACCCACGTACACTGCAATTTCTAAATTTGACT
This sequence comes from Cheiracanthium punctorium, assembly GCA_038373885.1. Lineage (NCBI taxonomy): Eukaryota > Metazoa > Arthropoda > Arachnida > Araneae > Cheiracanthiidae > Cheiracanthium > Cheiracanthium punctorium. Next base: position 839,909 of record JAWZYV010004477.1, read on the forward strand.
TCCTCTCCCAGAAAAAGTGCAACTTGCTAAAATAACTATAAATGTATAATAATGTATAATAAATGTATAATGTAAAATAAATGTGTAATATATAATAAATGTATAATAAATGCTAAAATAACTATAAATGTATGAATCAAGGAATGAATCACAAAGGCCCATCCAATAAATTAACAACTATCCCTGTAAAGAAAACTCATTTTCGAGTTATTACTGCATTAAAAACAAAACTAACTCAAAAAGACTTCTGTGCAAAACTATAACTTAAAAACAAAACATACGTTATCTGGAGTGGGGCAGATCCTTACATAGTAGAAGTGCAGGATTTCATAATGCAGAAATACACTAGAAATACCAAAAGATATGAAATTCAATTAGCAATATTTTTCAGCTCTTAATATATTTAGATCAATGTAAGATATTTTATAAATAAACGAAATTTATAACTTAAAACATTTCTTCGGCATGTTTTCGGGATGATAAATTTTGCTAAAAAATGATACAAATATAAAGCGCCTAAATATCTTATCATTTTGTGATAATTCCTTCCATCGGAAAAAAAAGTGCATGAGTCTACTCACTACGTAAAGACAAAACATAGAAAAAAAGTGAAGGAAAGACACAGTTTTTCCTATGAAAGCTAAAACATTCTGGTTATTGAAATGTTATGTCTCATAAAAAACAAGGAATATGAAAGAATGTGCTGCAATTATCTGGGAAATATTTTAACAAAATCAAGCTGCTGTGGTTCAAGTCAGATTTTTATATTTTTTCCATGAATATATTTGGAGTGTGATAGAGTAATGTCAAAAAATGTAGATTCACTAGGTTGAATTTCATTTTGCCATAATTTGATTCTTGTTATCAGCTAATTTAGATGTTCTAAGAGTAGACTAATTTCTCTTAACTGCTTTTTGCCTCAATAAAAGAATGGCGTCTCGCTGTTATAATGTGAAATATTAAATTCACACACACTCAAACACACAAAAACCAAAAAAGTAAAAAAAAAAAAAGATAATTATAAAAGTCTGTAATTTACCTTTTTTACCGTGGCATTACTAAAAAACACATAGGAGAAAATGACGCAATTTATTTGGTTGTTGAAAATAAAGCGTAAACAAACCTTATTGAATTACAAACTAAATATAATGTTTTCTTGCTTTATATGCTTCTTTGTTATGCATGTTTCAATGCAATAATTCAGATTCGGCTTTATGGCTTTAATCATGTAAGTTGTGAATTGGGGTAAAACATAAACATATTCATATTAACAGCTGAGACTTGTCATGGCATGGGACCTCCTTTCATACTGCTAATGTTGGGGATATCGACCATATATGTAGACAAATGTGTCACACACACACACACAGTTGGCACATTTGTGCTATTGCTAATAGTCTTAGGGTCTCCTTTCTTTGGGGTGGTCTGGGGCAGTTGCACGTGCCTCCCTATAACTTTGTTTTAAAGTCTTGATTTTCAACACCGGTTTGAAAATTTAAAAGAAACTTCCTTTTTTTCTGAATTTAAATACGATATATGCCTCACTCCACCATAAATTCTGTCATCTGTGTTTACTTCAACGGCCAAACAGTTGTTTCGAGGAAGAACTTGTTTACATTTCTTCAGTGACCTAGCCGTTGAAGTAAACTTTATGGTCTTATTTTACAATTTTTTAAAATTATTATTTTATGTTTTAGTCCCCTTCCACGTCCACTAGCGTCTTTGTGTTTTACTACGGACAGTGAAATGTGATGAAAGTTGTTTGTTTGGATGTGCACTATCTGCTATTAAAATTTTCTTCATATTTTATGTAACATTCTGCATTTCTAAACATGAAGTTGCGTTTGAAAACCCTTTGCTTTATTTTCAGATCAGGTAATTCTATATGAACCGAATCAGTTAAGTTTCTTCATAGTTAAGGAACACTTCTTCACTTCAAGTAGAGTAATTCCTGGACTTATGTCGCAACTTTTTTTGAATTTATGTAAAAAATCCAAGGGTGCACATGCAATAAAATAAATCATGGTAGGTTATTTAATATAGAATATAAAATCATATGTGCTGCGATAAAAAATATTTTAAAAATAATTAATATTTTGGAACATTTTTTTTTCTAAAACATGCACTGTGGGTGCGAAGCCTCTGTTCAGAGTGATACGCTGCTCTTGTGCCGGGGTTATGCCGCATCTGTAATAAGAACAGAATGAAATAATCAATATGTGAGTCGTTCCCCTCTAAAATTAAATACTTATTTTTTAAAATTAAATTTTAATTGTTATTTCACCAACAACGTATCATCAGTGTATTTGAGAGGGTTAAAAAGAGTAAATTTGTGTTCACTTTGTCCTATTTGTTTTATTCTTTAATAAAATATGAGCGTTTCTAATAAAATTTGTAAACAAATTTAAAATTTATCTGGTTTTTAAAAACAATATTTCATTTAAGCCAGAACGTTAAAATTCAAAATTATTACAATTATTACTAACAATTAATAACATGCCCAACTTGGTGAGTCTGTCCAAAAGAAATGAGAAAAGGTTAATAACGCTTAATTAAATCCAGAAAATATACTCCTGTAACAAAAATTCAGTAATACAAAAAAATAAGACAAGGAGACATAAATTAAAATTTCACTAAAAGCAGCATCCCGCACAGAAGAAACTGTGGCATATATACCAGAATAGCAGTGCGGCATGTATCCCACTTTGTACGTTACAGACATAACACATCACAGTTGCCTATCTTCGCAATAGAAGTGGAGTAAACAAATACACAGTACTCTATGCAGGTGCTACGCCTAAATTTGATTTGGAAATCATGCATGTATTTAGTAATTAGCCTAAAAAAAGCACTTGAGCGCAACGTTTTATAAGTTCCGGATGAGGCGACTCTCCCAAAATTACCCTAAACATACATTTTTTTCATGCAGTCTTCTGATTCAAAATATCATTTTTGAAAGCTATGATGATAATAGCGTGTAGGATATACACAAATGCAATTAAAGCTCACTGATAGCATAGAACGCAATACGAAATATACTTTATAATCTAACAATCATAATATGAAAGCAATTTGTTCTTTTACTCCAGGATGCATTTAAAAAGTAACATTTCAGTTTTAGAGATGTAATCGTTCAACCCAGGAAATTGAGATATGGCTCCAAAAATTTAACGTGCACGTTTACCGGTGGTACTTAGATCAATACTAGTTTGCACTTTACACAAAAAAAGTATTGTTGCATCTTCTTATATGAACTACTACCTTCTAAATTTGTATTTATAAATTTTGAGTCATAGATGTGGCTGGCATTTTGCCATAAAACGGAAAGTGGAAAAAAAAAGACAATGAAATATGGAACACTGTTTTTCTTTCTTGTACTTTTCTTTCTTGTACTTTTAATGTAAAACGTGAATAAAAAATAAAACCTCTTCAGAATTTTGATACAAACACATTTATTCTCTGAATATTTAAATTTAAACGCTCAAACTCATAATTTTTTATTGGAAATTCCGTAAGATTAAAAAGTTTCTTTTTTTTTCTTAAAAAAACACTGATTTTTTAAACCAAATATTTGTTTAACCTTCCATGTTTGTTTAACAAATTTTTCGACATTTTATTTGGCTCTATTCAATTTTTATTTTTATTTTATTTTTTATTTTTTGTCTAGGGAACGTGACTAACTTTTAATTCCATTTAAAAGTTGAGCTACACAAAAGAATACATTGAGTGTCTTTTAATAACAGTATATATATATATATATATATAATAGATTAAAGGCACAGAATAGTTATACAGAGAGTGAAAATAACTTAAATTTGAAAATAAAATAAAGTAATGGACAGGTGAATGCTTGAAAGAAATAATAATCTCATTTGGTTAATAGGATTTTTTGTATGTACACAGCCCAGGTACATTAATATGATCACCTATGAAAAGTCAGAATAACCGCCTTTCGCACAGTGAACTGCTACAAGAAGTGCAGGAAAAGGTCCAGTTAGGCTTTTGAAGGTGTTCACTGGGGTGTTGAGCCATACCGACGCAGCCGAGGTGAGCTGCGCTAGGTTACGCGGCTGAGGATCCATGGTGAGAATAACCCGATCGAGGTGGTCCCACAGATTCTCGATTGGGTTTAAGTCCGGGGAGTACGGAAAAGTCAGTGCTCTTCGACTGAATCATGCACACATACACTGCTAGTAGTATAGCACCTCGCATTGACCTTCTGATAGATGCCATCATTCTGAGGAAAAACAATTCTCATGTAGGGTCGGACATAGTCCGAAAGGATAGATGCACACTTCTGTTGATCCATCGTGCCTTCCACAATTACTAATTCACCCAGAGATTGCCACGGAAACATTCCCCAGACCATAATGCTCCTTTCTTCAGCTTGGACCCTTCCGGCAATTGCTGCAGGGTTTTGCTTTCAGACGTTTCAAGCCTCCAACTGTCCGATGGAGCTTAAAACCTTTCTGATTCATTTGAAAAATCTTCTGATTCACCGAAAAAAGCCACCTGCCGCCACTCATTACATGCCCAATTGTGGTACTGGCGTGCGAATTCCAGCCTTCGTCACCGATGAACTGCAGTCAGCGTAGGTGCATTAACCATGCGTCTGCTGCGAACGCCCATACAGAGCACCGTTCGCTAACCGTCGTTGAGGAGCCACTGTTGATAGCCCCTTGGTTCATATGGGCGGTCAGTTGCTCAACGGATGCGCGTCAATTCGTTCGAAGCCGTCGTTCAACTCTGTCATCTATTTCCCGTGGTGCACCACATTTTCCAAGTCTCTGATATTTGATTATGACATTTTACCATGCACGGTACGCTTTTATCACGGCGCCATGCGAATAGTTTATAAAATTAGTCGTTTCGGAAATGCCCTTTTACCGAAAGCCAATGATTGTGCACTTTTGGACGTCTGAATTGCGCCAACGATTGCAATGTTTTCAGATTTCCTCAGATACCCCTTATATACGCTTCACTGCCGTTCCATACGTTCTGCTGCCACCTGTTTTCTGCGGTTTGGTATTTCACGTTGACGTCAAAAGTAAGTGGTGGTCGTATTAATCTGACTGGACTGTGTATAATATAGCAATGGGTTTGTTATCTGGTAAGCAGGAATGCACATTATTATATTGGAATTAGAGATTATCTAGATAAATGTAGTTGTAGATTGATGCTTGCTAAAGAGTATTTTTTAGGCAGATATCTTGCATAATAAATTAATCTGTGAAATTCCGGAAGGAGATGAAGCATTTCATGAACTCTGATTATTTTAGAACGTAGAAAACATTTGGAGAAAAATTGTGGTATAACTAAAAAGCTGTACGTTTCCCCTACATGAAGTTTTATAAAAGTCCTCAATGCTGTCGTTTTTTTGTATATAAAGAAGTGTGTTTATTCTCTAAACTACTACATTCAATGAAACATGTATGCCATTTATGCATACAAAAGTGGATTTATCTCTAAACATATTATGATTGAAAGAAAAGTACCTAGATAATCCTTTATGATCGCAAATTACACTGTTAGTGCAAAGGGGAACTCTTGCTTACATAAGAACAATGATATTATCTGTATTTATCTTCAAATCTATTTATACTAAAAGTGACATGGAAAATAATGGTGCAAATAATTTCCTTTAATCTGTGTGCAAAAATTCCAAACAAGAACTGTATGTGTGTATCAAATGATTAACTAAATTACAAACTTTTGAGGTAAAGTAAATTTTTGTCTTAAAATATTTTAAGTAAAGATTGAGCTTAAAGTAGCATCAACACAATTTCATTGAATTATTTAGAATAAATAGCTTAGAACAGTTTCAAACGTGCTTAATCAGTCACATCATAACATTCGGAGGCATGTAATATTCTGTAATTCAAAGCGTGTTTAAATCCTGTATAATATTTTCGAATAATTTTGCAGAGTCTTTATTATCAACATTGAAGTTTGGCACTAAAATTTCAGTCCAATTCGACTTTGACAAATATGGCTTTAAGTCTGGATATTGCCTACTTATCATTATCACTGAAATTAAGCGCAAACATTTGAAATTGACTATTTTGGATAAATTATACCACGGCACGAATCGACAGCGTTACTAATAAATCAACTACCTTTGAAGTACTATTTTGAATTTGATACGTATTTTAATGGAAATATAAGTTTTCAGATCAGCATGATAAGATAAATAATTACAGGGGTAATAGGGCGCCATTTTTAATGAATAATATTGATGCAGCGTTCTGTTTTAATGATTGAAGGTACGAGGTGCATTTTCGGATTTAATTATACTAATTTTTTACACACACTACATGGAGCCTTTTTCTCATGGGACATTTTATTCTTTATGAAATAATATATAGAGGATTGATTCTGTATTATTTTATATTTTGTTTATCCTACAAAAAAATCTACTTGAAAAAGCTACTTTAAATTCTGAGATCAGTTTCAAGATTGTGAAGTTTGTCTCTCATATTATGAATAAAAAATTACCTATAACTTAGTAGGTATTTTTCAAGACGATATTGTCAGAAATTGTCATAGTTTTCTCTCATACTTAAAATTTTCTAATTCGAGGTGTTCAATCTGCTATTACAAGTACCTTTATTTATATCTAAGAAGTATCCAGTATAGTTAAAATAACCTTGTGATTGTTTTTGAGGAACTGTTCATGCATTCACATGCAGATTATATATATGCAGATATTTATTAGTATCTATTAAAAGAGTAAAATAATCATTAATTACTTTTGTAACACATTGAATTAATATTTTATAAAATATGTCTAAAAATTGTTTGACACATTATGCCTTTACACCAACTTACTTTGTACTGGATATTAGAATTTACTATATCTAAAATTTCAAACTGTTAAAAAATTCACTGTTAAATTTTATTTATATTGGGTTACATCCATCATTTAAGTGCTTTTTTATATTTATAATTTCCTTAGTAAATACTTATTAGGGCAGTTTGATAAGTCCGTCTCTTGAAAATAAAAAATTCAATATTCATACCAAAATGCATTTTATTTTTCAACATAATCTACTTTCATAATGATACACTTTTTCCAACGATGTTCTAACTTTTTTAATACTTCCAAAATGTATGACAGTTTAATAAATTAAAAATTGATAACTAGGAAAGGGCTTATGATTCAAATAACGGCTTAGGTATGGATAATTGGCTAGATTTTGAATGTTAATACTTGAATTTACTATCAGTGATTTAGACTTCTAAATGTTTGAATTGTTATGCATTTTCAACAGTATCTTTTATGTATGATCTTATAATATACTTTGCTCCTAAAAAGATTTAAGACATTCTAAAGTTGTTTATAATATTATTATTAAAATAACATAAATGAGTTTAAATTTATTATAGTGTTATTCATTTTGTCCCCGATCCAATTTATCCTTCAATCTTGATTGTGCCAAGATATCTTAAGAATTCCATTGAAGAAATGTCTTCGGGAAAAAAAGGTAATTTATTTTACTTTCGATTCACATGTATACTTTCTCGATAAGTTTCCAAACCTCAACTGTAATATTTTCTAATATCGACTTTTAATCCCATGATGGGATAGTGGAAGTACATAGAAGGGCAAAAATCTTTAAATAGCCGCCTAATCCCTCTCGGATATAAGATGAAGATATTTCTTCTAGTAAATAAAGTGTGGAAAAAAACAAGTTTAGGAAGATTTCTGCTTATGTAAACGTAATACTTTACTAAAAGCATCATTTTTGATCATTACTTTCAGAAAGATAATGGGAAAATTAAAGACGATTTCAACCGCTTTATTTATTGAATATTTATGTTTTATAATATATTGTGCTAAGATAAATTTACGTACATTGATTCTTAAATTCGTTGAGTATTTTTATGATCTTTTTAGTGAAATAACGAGCTATAGCGTACAGATCTACCTGTAGGTTAAAAAGAATCATTTTACAGGGGTGCTGTCATTGTCGGCCGTTTAATATTTAGGTCCTCCTATATATTTCAATTTTGACTACTAACGCCGCCAACGTGTTTGGTTATGGTGTGACGCGATGGGGAAAGCTGACCTTGCTGTTTTATGTTAGGTAGCTGGAATAGCCAGGGGTGCTCACCTATGACTATGCGCACTATTTTTAATCATGGTATTGAGAACGCTGAAAGTTGTCGAACGTCATCGTCTACGTAAGCCGATAGCTTTAGCCCTTTAACGCGTGGTGTCCTCGCCGTGAGGATACAAAACTCTGACGTCTTGACTGTTGTCAGTCACGAAGAATAAACTTGATTTCTATAAAAATGTTTGAGGGTGACATAGTGACATGATAATTCTTTACTTTTTAGCACATCATTTCCCGTAAAAATTGCCGATTATTTGTAAAATTATCAGGATTATTTTTAGCAGCACCGGAATCCGCTGAACAATGTTAAATACGATAGAAATACATTGATATCGAAGAACAACTGGATAGATTGCTCAATGCTAAGGGCAGTCGATCGCTCAATTTAACTACCAGTAGCATGGCAAATAATCGAAAAGCACATGACACAGATGGCTGTGCTGCGCCGCACAGTTAAGTAGTTAAATTATTAATCATTAATCAAAAGGCCTCACCATGGCACAGTGGTTATGCCACTGAAAATGGTAGATGGCCGAAGTGTGAAGGTCCGGGTTTGGATCCCATCGCGCGGCTGCCGATCTAACGGTCTGGAGTTTTGGTAGGTTTTCTCCAGATGTAGCGCAAATACGCGTTAGAACCCCTAAGAAAGTCCTCCTACCAAGACATCTCACCTTGGCAGATCGCCCTAGTGTAGTGTTGCCATAATCACACACAATCAATCATTAATCAAATGAAGTAAACGTTTTTTAAACGGTACTAGATATTATCTAGTGCTGTGGCATTCTGCATATAGAAAGAAAATGAATATAAGAGGAAGATATTAATGTTGTCGAGAAAATATACCACTCTTTTAAAATTTAAAACATACTAACAAAAAAAAATAAGAAAAACTTTACATAATCCGGGATATGCGAAATAAATTAGGGTGTTTTAGGCTATTGAAATTTTACAATATAAGTTCACTTGGATTTTTGTGAAAAATGAAAAACAAATTATTTAATAATAAATACACACACACACAAAACTCTGTTATCAAATGGTTTAAACAATTATAAATTTGTACGCAAAACATGTAAATGTAAAAATAAATTGCATGGAAAGTTTTGGGTGGAACAAACGGTCCACTCTTCTTCAGGATTAAAGAGTTCATCTTTCCACACAAACTCCCTTTCTGCAGAAGGAAATTTTTTGTTTTAATCATCTCATATAATGTTGTTCATTTAAAACAAGTAAATTAACAAAAAATTAAATTGCTTTTTTCTGTATGTAGGGGAGACGGGGTTACATTGGTTCAATTTTAAAATTTTAAAACTATTTTAATCTCTGAATATTAAACTAATGTATTATGATCTCTGATTTACTGGCTATTCTAATTAATTTTAGTTCAATTTTAAGAAAAATTTTTGTACAGTAAAAAATCGTTTTTCTTAAGCACTTTTTGTGGACTCACTGTGCCCCATAAAAGGGTTGTGATTGTGTGTGATTAAGACAAACCTGCGCGAGGGGTATCTGCCTAAGATGAGGGATGCCTTGGTAGGAGGACTTTCTAAGGGGTTCTAACGCGTATTCACGTTACATCTGGAGAAAACCTACCAAAACTCCAGACCGTTAGATCGACAACCGCGCGATGGGACCCGAACCCGGGACCTTCACACTTCGGCCGTCTACCATTTTCAGTGATATAACCACTGTGCCATGGTGAGGCCCCATAAAAGGGTACACTGAGTCGAATACTATGGGATATGGTGGGTCAGCTAACGAGAAACGCAATAAAAAAAAATTTCACTCAAAAGTGAGTAACTTAAGCCTTTTCATTGACTTACAATATTTTGCATTAAGTTAGATATTAAAACAGATCAAAGATTATGAGGTAAATGTTAATTTTAGGATTATAAAATATGCACTTACTAAATTTGCTAATAAAATTAGAGAAAAAGGATAATGTCACATTGAGTCCTATTACGCTTACAAAATGTTAATTCTATACTTATTTTAAGATATTAAATCACATCTATTGTTTTACAATAACTATTGGACATTATATAACTGAAAATCTGCAGCAAAAGCCAACTTTGTCATTGTTTTCTGTTTCTTGTAATACATTTTTTGGGGCAACTTTCTCACAATATCTTTGCTGTCTGCTTCATCAAAAATAAGTGCATTACCTGGCTGAATTCCTTTCATGTAGTGCCCATCAATTTCATATTCATTTTTGCCTACAACTTCAGTAACATAGAGTTTAAAACTGCATTTTTTCTTGTCATAGACTGTGAATAATACGAAATTTCCACCGTCAACACTAAAAGCTTCTACATTTTCGAATTCCAAATCCTCAAAGTCAGATTCACTAGAAAATTCTTTTCATTCTTCCTTTTCTTCAGTTGACCTATTCTTGTAATTGCTTGCATTTTTTTTTTCTTCTTCTTCAAACCATTAGGTCTTCACTCTTCTTTTTTTCAATCATCTCATTTTGATTTGTGATTTTCACAGGTATATCTGTAAGAATTCCCGATTTTTAGGTTGCCTCTCAGTTGGGATTATGTTTGTGGAATAAAGCTGATTGACTGCACTAGGTTCTTAGGCCTATAGGGAAAATGACTTTCTAACCCCACGTTTACACTCAACCCACTTTCACGGCAATAAGCCGGAGAAATGGCAGTAACAGGAGTGTAAACACCTCTTGTCCTGCTCATTCCATGACCTTTCTTGCTGACCTCTCAGCCCAGCGCGATCACACTTCGAGGGATTTTTAAGGGAGGAGGAAGGCAGTACAGTAGAAAACTACATACAGAAGAAGGCGAGTACAGCTGAATGTAAACGCTCACTGCTTTTAAAGCTGAAGCAGAAGTATTTCCTGGGAAGAAAGCTGCAGCGAGAGAAGAAGTGGGAAGGGCCGATTGTAAATGGGGCATAAGGGATCATGGCCCTTATTTACACCGGGTTTCGGTGAAAGCCGCATATCATAGGTAAGAAAAGGCTTTTACCATCCCTGGTGTCATTTTTTTTACATAATTTTCTTCTGAAACGGAAGATTCTGTGGCTTATGTGGAAGGTTTATTTAGATAAATTTAGATCATTGAAACATTATAAAGTAAAAAATTACAGAAAGACAATAAATAACTAAATGGTGGCGCAGTGGGTCACTAACCAACTGTACCTCATTTCATGTGATCCAATGAGCCCCACAGGAACCAATATACAATTTTTCACCTCAAAATTCCAAATTATTAAAGTACCCATTTAAACACAGCATGATAGAATAGAAGGTAATTTAAACTACATAAAAATACCACATACTCCTATTTACTTGACAAATTTCAAGTGTAATAACATAAAGTCTTATTTTCTTTAAATTTCATGCAGATGATCAGAAAACAAAATGACTCTTTCTTCTCGTCACAATCAAAGTGAGATGTTTAACTTTTTCCACAGATTTAAGTCGTTTGATACCTACTTTAAATAATTTTCAATCTCTGGGCTACGTAAACTCCATGTAAACATAAGCGAAGATTATCTATATCGTGTAAATTTTTGGAAGTCTGAGAAATCCTTTATCTTTCTTTTGATACAGGTGTTTTAAAATTGTTGCTAGGATTCCAAGAGCACTAAAATATTCCTAACTTATTTTCTTATCCTTTTGGAAAGCACTTTATGCGACAACCTCTGAAGTTTATAATTCTGATTTCTATTAGATTCCGTACATCTGATTATACCTTATAATTTTTATAGGAGAATTTTTTGATGCAATAAATAATTAACCAGAAATACTAGAATAAATAATTCACCATTATCATGCCTGTGCTACATTATTCATGTAAAACTGCTATTTTCTTCTCCTTGTAAGATTCAGTCACTTAGAAACAACATATTTTATGTTGGCCTTATCCGTTGTTGTAAGGAAACACCACGTAAACATTCATTTTTGATTTTCTAAAACTTTTTATTATTCTTTTGTTAAAGATGTCTGAATTTTCTTCCCTGCATATCAAGAACGCAGAAATATTTTCTGAACATATTTACATTTTTTTCGGAAGAATTTTTTCGATTTAATCTCTATTTTTTAGAAATTGATTTTTTTCTTTATTAAAAGAATTCTGATTCTATAACTTAAATTTTGCTGTATTGGATTAATTCTACGGAAGCTTGATAATAAACACTCCCAAACCCCGAAAAAATGCTTTATTTTACCCCTCACATGGTGTCGTACTTACTATTATTTGCAATACAATGAGCGGGTAAAATGGGCCATATTATATTGTGCTACAAGTAGTTACAGCACAACGTGCGAGAAGAGCAAGATCACGGGTAAACAGTACAACATCCCGCGGACACAGACCCCCCCCCAAATATTCTGGTACATGTATATACTAAATTCATATATACTGAAATAATAATTTTTTAAACTCTAAATTGCATCTCTAATATTATTAGATAATTTTCCACTATTGGATTGATTTGGTGATTTATATTCTGTTAATAAATAAGACGTAAAAATGTATCTGAAGGTTTATATCCATTTACATTCTACATAAACAATATCTATTAATTAATATTCCCTTCCTTTATTCCATGCAGGATATTAAGTACGTTTTCTTAGTACGTACGGATATTAAGTACGTTCAAAGTACGTTTTCTGTTCTATACTATTAAGTGATTCCCGACACTTTAAATTCCGAATGAAATACATGCTTTGAGAGAAAATCAATAATAAAAGAATATTTGTCAATTCAAATGTGCTAGCGTTTTATGCTGATGGTTTACATACACTTGATTATTGCTGAAATACAGGTTTTGAGAGAATATTAATAATAAGACAATATGTGTAAATTAAATGTCTGCTAGCGCTTAACACTGTTGTTTACAAACACTTAATTACCGCAGGCATGGCAAATATGATTTTATCATGGTGCTAAAATTGAAATTCAATAAAAACTAACTTTTTTTGAGTACCAGTGCCTTATGTTTAAAATAAGGCAAATTTTCAATTTTTTTTTTAATGCCAGACTTGGCCATCTCTGACAGATACATATATCTAATAATAAAAGTGAGTTAAAAATACTAAAATAAAATACAGTTTTAAATATATGAACTTGCTCAAAAGTTATATAAAAAATATGTTATTTTTAAATTCTCAAAAAGTTTTATTTTTATGTTGACAAAACGCATCAGCATTAAAAAATCTGTTAAATATTTTTGATCATATTCAAGGCCCTGATGTAGCCTCTTGCCCCGGGGGCCTCATCTAATCATGATCAGGCTCTGTGTGCGGGTGAAAGCGATATAATTTTCTTCAGTGCACACACACACACACACACACACACACACATAATACACATTCATTCGCAATATACAACAACATTAACCCGCTGTTCAAAGTACGTTTGTGAACGACATCACTGTTGAATTGAACTGTTCAACAATACTGTTTGTTGGAAAATTAAATGGATAATCGAGATTTTTTGTGTTCTTAATCAAACGTACCCATTAATTTAAAAAAAAAATTGAAATGTAAAGACACGCCACTCCCAGCAAACACAGCCGTATCGGGTAAGGGATGGGCCGACATCGGCAGTACCGTTTCGATGTCGGCATTGGCAACATGGTAATTGGAGCGGTGTCGGTTCTGTGTCGGCAAAATGCGTTGGCGTAGGCAAAAGAAAGGTGATTTCGGGCGTGCAACGGTCCGATTGCGGCAAGTCTTTTAGGGTTAACATGCGATTTCGGCGATGTACTGCATAACCGACATCGGTCCAGAAGTGTAATTTCTAAACTGAACGGTATAGAACCAGCAAGCAGCACATATATGTTGTTAAAGTAATACTTTTTAATTTATGGTTTCGATACTTACATGTTTTGAGCCCGTAGGATTGAAGTGCCCCCTTCACAGACAAGTAAAGAAAAAAATCATTCTATCTGGTTAATTTACCGACTTTGCTTTTTATAATTTAGTATTGAAGGGGTTTCTAACGCCGCCCCCCCCTTCTACCCTCAAAGGGGGCAGTTTTTGTCTAGTTATTCATATTTCTAACTAAAATCATATGACTATAAATTTCATTTTATACAAAGTAATAGTTGTTCTTAAGTACTTCCAATAAAAAAAAATTAAAAACTAAATAAATAAAAATAAAATACCTGCAAAGCAGAACATAAAACGTTGCATTTTAGAGGTTCACAAATGGTTCCCACCATGACCGAGAGGATAAGGCGCCGAACATGGTTGAAGTGTGAAGGTCCAAGGTTCTGGTCTACCGCGTATCTGTCAATCTACAGTTTAAATTTTGAGTGATTTTCCCCAAATGAATGTGAATTTGCGTTCGATAAGGTAACCAGATTTTTGAACATATAATTGAGGATAAATCACCGTTGTATCCCTAATTCTAGAACAGAAATTGGGGGAATTTGATAATTTTTTTATACATTCAAAACATTATCTAATATTCATAAAATGAAGGAAATGTGATTGATTTTCATAAAATTAGGGAATAAATCATTATAACTAATGTTCAACCCCAATTTTACTGTTTATTAACTGTTTTATATTTAGGAATAAACATTAGAGCCCTTTAAAAATTCCTCCGCTCAGGACACCGACATCCTAGTCTGACTTACACAACAGAACTTTCTGAAATTAAATTGGATTAAAATTGTAGGAAAAAGATAGTTTCATTTGTATTGCCATAAAAAATTAAAAATATCAGCACAATTTATAGTTAAGGAACTTTTCTATATAATAGATAGTTGCTGGCAGAAATGAAGTCTCCCGATTAAATGAAGGTTCATAAATCAGGATAATTAGAACCTGTGCTTTTTGTGATGCCTGTGCTGTAGGGTAGCTGCCCCCCCCCCAAAAAAAAAATATCTACATAATATTGTGCACTCTAAAACTATTTTTTTCTGCTTCAAAACGGGGGTGCGACTATTACACGAGTAAACACGGTAATAAAAGGCGCATGTGTAGTTCTTTAAAATACACAAATTAATGTACACTAATAAATAATATGTGTTAATCAAATTTTCCTCGGTCAGTCAGATATATATTCATATTTCACTTTCAAAGTTTTACTCTTTCAGATTTAAAGAATATCTCAGATTAACAAAAACTCGAATTCATTCACTTGGGCATTCATTAATAGCCAAATATGGGGTCACTTCAAATATTTCACGCCAAATACTTAGACGTCAGCAAGGGATAAAATAAGCGGAGTGATACAATTCTCTCTCCCCTCAATAGCCACCAGTGTTATTTCTATGTCCATAGCCCCTGCCTGCCCCTGCCCCTGAGGGGGGGGGAGGGGTTGAGTAAAGGAGAAGTTGAAAGCATCTCCCTCTCCGCCCTTGAAATGACCTGCGGAACTAGCCCTGACGACTGGAAGGAAGCGCAATTCGTTACGAAATTCTTATAGAGAGCGAAAAGACGAAATATAATGTATATATATATATTAAATATTAGAAATATGATTTACTCTAGCAACAATCTAGACCATTTGCTCCTGTTCGTTGGCAAACCGATCAACAAAGTTCTCTAGGATAGGATGAGATTTTTAACAATATCTCGGTTAAAAGACTTTGCCGAGATATTGTTAAAAGCTACTTTGGCTTTGCTACTTTGTAAGGATAAGTAAAAAATGCCTTCTTGAAGTCAACTTAAAAAAAAAAAATTCTCTAGTCTCTCTACGAGGAAGACACTTAGACAAGATGCGTCCCCAAAATGGTTTTGTGGTACTTTATTATCCCGTCCGTCATTCCCACCCAGGGTTGGATAAAAACCCGTTTAAAAAAAAAAAATAAAAAAAAAAAAAATGGGTTCTTTGGTTTAAATCGTTTTTTTTTTGTTTTAAAATCCTTTTATAATTACATGCTACATATTTATAAATAAAATTATTTGTAAGATGTTCAAATAAAAATTAATATTTCTTCTGAAAAGAATTAAAACAAAGTAAATAAACAATTGTTGCCATACTTATGTGGACATTGAAAAATTCAATTTTAATATTTTATTTAGAGATACTATTTTTTTATATTTAGTATCTCCTTATATAATACGTTAATGTATGCGGTACCAAAATTGACGATATTTTTATGCTGGGAGCGGCAACAACTAGATGTAACCATTAGCGTAATAACAATAACACGCGCGCAAAAATCCAAATTAACAGCTTAATGACGTCAAGTGAAGCAGGCATATTCGTTACTGGTTACGTATGTCACGCAGTAGCTAGATTGCAAAATAACAATGCATACGCGAAAAAGCAAAATCTTTCGGACCTTTTTACTTCACGTATATCGCACATTTAAAAAAAAAAAAAAAAAAAAAAAAAAAAAACCGCTTTGGAGTGGGCTGAAGCATATTTTAGCCATTTCCTGTTTCCATACACGAAAAAGCAAAATGTTTCTGTTTGGTTTGATTAAGGCAATGCTACTCTAGGACGATCTGCCAAGTATCGTTACATCTGGAGAAAACCTACCAAAACTCCAGACTGTAGATCGACAGCCGCGAGATGGGCCCGAACCTTGGACTTTCAGCCGTCTATCATGTTCAGTGTCTTATCTACTCGGCTAAGATTAAATCCCAATGGGATTTTAAAACTTGGTTTAATATTCAAAATACACACTCTGTCGTATACACACTTTAGTCTTAGTTATCAAGATTTAAACACTTTTTAAAAAACATTTAATTTCTTCAAAAGGGATTTTTATTTCAACATTTTTATTTTTTCAAATCACCTTTTCTGTCTATTTTTCAAATTTGGAAGAAGGGTAAAATTTATCCTTTTGGGGGGGGGGATTTTTTCAAGTAGTACTGTCCCTTAACGCACCTCCTGGCTACGAGCCCGGACGTTGGTAGCATAGGGCAAGGCAGAACTTGTCCCCTTATGCCTTTTTGTATGACGTTTGTCTTCCTTCTTTTTTATTCTTTCCAACATGATAATGGTCCGCGCAGCGGCCGAGCGCATAGCACTCTGAACTGGGAGATGGAAGATGCCTGTTCAAAACCATGACCTAACCGTTCGGAGTTTCCCGTGGTTTCCTCCAAAACTTAGCGTAAGTAAGGGTTAGGACACCTTAGAAAGACTTCCACGGAGGGCATCCCCCCTACCAGTGGCCGTATTCTTCCAAACAAACAAACCAATATGATAATTGGCGTGTATGTTGCCCCCACCCAAAAGAAAATAATGGCTAAGGCCTCGGTCTTTCTGAATGCTCTTAACTGCTTTTGATCAAATTAGTTAAACATTTTCAAAATTAATTTTCATTACAATTCTTCAAGCAGATTCCGCACAGCCAAAAAGTAAATGTACTGGATTTTTTGCTATCGCTGAGATTAATGACCAATACGGTATTGGATAATACTCGTGCACAACAGGAACGAAGGTATGGTTAGCATAAACAGTCGAGTTAAAATATTTTTTTTTCTAATGACGCACTTGACCATCAGTCATTCGGCGCTACTAAGGCTCGACATGCTGGTCACTTTATTATAGACAATAGATGGTCACTTTATTATTTGCAAGCCCCCCCCCCACACACACACAAATAAATAAATAAATAAAGTTAAAAAAACTCTTCTGAACTATAGTTTTGTTATAATTACTTCTATTTGTATCAAAATACAACGGAATTTTACAGTGTAAAATGATTCATGCCTATAATATATGTTCTGTTGTAGATTTAGGCATCAACATAATTTCTTTTTCATTTTTAAACAAACAAGCACTTCACCTTGAAAATAATCAATTAAAGAAATACTTAAACTCGTTACATAACTTAATTCATTAAAGTCTTTATAATTTGCCAATTATTTTATGTGTTTGCTGTGTTGAACAAGAACCAGATTGATGATCTAGAATCGGCCAACAGATTTAACGGGCACATTGATCTTGTGTACATGTTTTTCTTAGATCCATAGTCCAATTCCCTATCACTGTCCTGTATTTACCTCAAATTAATATTAAGTAAAGTCTGTTTTTATTAGTTACCAACCAAATGCCATAATCTAAATAAATAAAATAAAAAGTTTTTTTGTTTATTTATTTGTCAGTTTGTATGTATGCTCATTCGCTATGGGCGCCAAGACTGTTTGTCGGTTCTGGACTAAATTTGGCGCACTGGACAATTGATTTCTAACCAACTACGGCTTATTATTACTGGTTTATTTTTATAAGTGCAAGATTTTATTCTGATTCATAGCAATTTATCTTGTTAGCTTTTAGGTCTTAAATAATAATTATTAGAATAATGAATAATTTATAAGTATACAGTGGTGGCCAAAATTGTGGACATTTCTAGAAACTTTTTTTTTCTAAGTTCGTATGCGTATAAAAAAATGTTATGTTCCACAAAATGCTAACTCTTTTACATCACTTTAGAGATAATTTAATAGCGATTTCAAATCGAGATGCATTAGATATTGAAGATTGCAGTGAGTTATCAGCAGTTCGTAGGGTAGTCTTAATTTTTTATTACAGCTTCGCATCGATGTTTTATTGAGCTGACGAGAGATTATTCAAGCTCAGAAAAGTAACAGTGATTGACTTGGAAAGTTAGAAATTACAATTCACTTCATCACTGTATTTGTTTTTTCAGATTAAAGTAACTATAACTTTTACTCTAGTGCACATATTTAAATTTAGTTTTGTGCATTGAAATTAGTTATAAATTCTCTTTAAAATGCTGTATGAATTTGATTTTGCGAAACTTAACACATCCTATTAGCATACAAATTTAAAAAACCTAAAAATTTCCTAAAGTGTCCACAATTTTGGTCACGACTTTATATTTATATATAAATATTTTTGTTTTTGAAAATATTCATTTTAAACATTAGTTCTGTTATTTTGAAGATGCTTTTTTAAAAAAATTAAATTATGCTATTAATGAGGCATTAAAAAAACCTCTAAATTAAATGCTAGTGTAATTGTAATGTTTTTAAACAAATTTTCATTTCTAATTCTCATGAAAATTTTATTCGATACCATAAAGTGACATTGTAATTTATTCTAAATGTCTATGATCAATATTTAAAGAAGAAAACCGTAGGTCAGGGTTTTTGGACACGCTCAGACAGTAATAGGGATTGGAAGTGATTGTGATTTTTATTTAATATTAAAAATATTAAACTTTTTACTTTCACTGTAAATTGTCACGAAAATTATTTAGGTTTTGTTGTTAAGACAGATCTACACGAGAGCTGTCTGCTTACTTAAGGCATGCCTTGGACGGAGGACTTTGTAAGGGGTTTTAACCCAAATTCACGTTACATCTGGAGAAAACAGCCGCGCGGTAGGCCGGAACCCTAGAAATTCACACTTTAGTCGTTATCAACTGTCATGAAATTTGAAAAAGTTATTTATACTATAATGTAAAAGTTACTTGATTAATTTTTTTACAGTTTTATAAGATAAATTTATATCTTATAAAGCTCCCTTTCCCTTCTTTATAAGGCTTATAACTTATTAAACTTTTAAGATAAAAAAAACATGCTGAAATACGCAAGAGTGACGATATATAAATAATTAAAAGGATAACTTATCAAATATTGAACCTCATATATGAATAAAATAAAGCAATATATATATATATATATATTATAATATCTCATTTATATATATATATATATATATATGGGGGGAAAGTATTATTTACTTTTTTTCAACAAATACCTTTTTTGCATAAAATATTTTGTATTGCATTAAAAATAAAAATAAAAAAAATAAACGTTCTAAATAAATAAAATAAGCCCTAAAATATTCAGAAAGCATTTAAAAAGAGTACAGCCGAATCGTGGAGTTAAAAAGAGTACAGCCGAATCGTTGGAATCGTGGTGGACAGGTTTTTCTTTTTGGCCCAGCTCGGGGAAAAGAAAGATTTTGTGACCCCACGACCCTAGCCCCTTACGCCATGCGTGTGAAACCGTGAAATACGGGGATAATACATAATACATATACGGGGCGTAATAATAATACATATTATTATTATTATATTATTTCACTCAAGTAACCCGAACATGAAATATAAACTTTATTTCAGACCTTAACAGTTGAAAAGTATCTTAGTTTTTTCCCCCAAGTTATTCATACCATACGAACTATTTAACTGCGGCGGATAACGATGCTGATAGCGCTTACTGTCAGTGTTGTTTTGTTAGTTGTTTATTATGTTTGGATATGATGAGATGAGAGTATTGTGTGAGGTAAAGGAAGACTTCCAGTTTCCTGGCTTTCGTTTTCGTGTTGTTCGGATTAAAAAGTAAAGAGAGAAGTAAAAATATTTTTCACTAAGACTAATTGGATTAAGACAATTGTTAAATGAATAATTAAGTTCTTTAACATTGTTTTAATCTTTTTGGTTAGCCCTATATAACTTGGTAACAACGGTAAGCTCCAACAACAGTAAGTGAAATATTTATCTAACTATTGCATTAAAAATTATTTTGTTTTTCTTTATAAGGTACATGGGGTTAAACAATTTATTTCTTTATTTATTTAT
The DNA here is from genome assembly GCA_038373885.1 of Cheiracanthium punctorium. Classification (NCBI taxonomy): domain Eukaryota; kingdom Metazoa; phylum Arthropoda; class Arachnida; order Araneae; family Cheiracanthiidae; genus Cheiracanthium; species Cheiracanthium punctorium. The sequence goes on from JAWZYV010004477.1 coordinate 860,512, forward strand.
TGTACATTGTGCTAGCTCCAATTTTCAACGTTTATTGTATTACATTTTTTATTTATAGATAGTTTCTTTTATCTGTTTTTAAGGATTTTTATTTTCAGATTTTTTTTTTAATTTTTAAATTTATTTAGATCATAAAAATAAGGAATAAAACAGTGCTGTTTATACTGACATTAATCTCACTTAAGAAAAGACACAAATTGTATCTGCATTCAATATATGTGCATTTTAATCGGAAAATATCTGCATAAAAAATATCAAGCTTTTTGACTTAGAAAAAATAGGAGGTTTTCCAATTTTGGAAACTTAGCAAGTCTGTATCAACAGGGGAAAAATTGTTACATAAAGCTATTTTCTTCTTTAGAAAGAAGATTATACAATGAAATATAAAAGTACATAAATATGAAAATAGATCTTTGCTTGAAGTTTATATTTCTTTTTAATAACAAATAATGTACATTTTTTTTTTCGTGGGTAAGAGGAACTGCTCATAAAATAAAAGTTCAGTAATATAAAATAAAATATTTACACGAAATAAGTGCTTTTCTCATAATAAACATGGGTTTATTAATAATTAATTCTATAATTAGTTCTCTACTGCAACAATCAACCCATTAAAAGTAATGATTATTATTATTATTATTATTATATGAATGACTACACCACTGGGACTAATTTTGTTAAAAATACTTAGTTAAATCAAAAAATATTTGTATGCTTTCAGGAAAATGTATGATGAAATTAAAAAGGAAAGCTTTTTGTGAAATTAACCGAAATTAGTTGGTGATTCAACAAATATTGGTTAATTCTTCAAATAATACCCTTAGTTTCAGAAAAATTTAGCTTTTAATTTAATCAAACATTTTTAAAAAACAAATAATTTTATTGATTTAGCTAAGTATTTTTAACAAAATTAGTCCCAGTGGTGGAAAGTTATTTATATATTAATAATAATTATTATTACTGTAATGGGCTGTTTACTGTCCTAGAGAACTAATTATGAAACTAATTGCGGTATTTTGTAAATATGTAAGGTGCTGGCCGGTTTTCGATATTTTGTCGTTGCCGATACCGCACCAAAAACGTTATGGCTTTGGTTCAAAGATGGCATAGGGCTGGGCCGACACCGTTGTCGTTTTTGCCGACACCTATCCAAAACCACCCCATCCTTTCGGCCCGACACACGCCCAGGCGGACGCAAATTTGTCGTTTTCGGCACCGGCTGAGCGATATCGCCCCGACACATTCTGCGTCGGCATGCCGATGTCGGCCCAAAACTTATCCGATAGGGCTGTGTTTGCTGGGCTGTATGATAAATTCGACTCGATCCATATCAATTGGAAAATTTAAGCTAGACAGTAAATCAAGAATTCTAATCTGGACAATGCATGACTTCATATATCAGTTCCAGTGGCAGAAACATCTCGATTTCGATGAGTAGTCGTATTTAAACATATAATACGACGTGGGACATAATACACAAAATTAAAATAAATAACTATGCGTGTAATGCTCATACATAAAAATAACGCATTTTGCGGGCACTGCATAGGGTCTCTCTTTTTCAATTGCCCTGCTAAAGTCCCTTGCCACCATTTTAACTTCGGAACGGCTACTGCTGCATTTTTAATAAGTGATGTCTAGCGATAGTATGGTAGTCATTCTCTACTGAGCATGACTACTATACTATCGCTATTAATACTATACAATCGCTGATTAACAGGGAAACAAATATAATATAAAATTAACAGCAGCACACGTTTTAAAACTTTCAATATCGCAACACTCATGTTGTGTCAAATGAGACAAACGACGACTCAAATCGAGACAAACGACTGATTTTGAAATCAATTTCGAAGTATAATTGTATTTTGTTTTGAAGAATTTCCATATTTGAAAATATAGAATCTTTTTTTTAAATTCTATGGTCATGTACATTTATGACTAATGATAAATTATTTTGTAGCGGCCGGAAACCGCCTCATCCTACCACCCATAAAGTGAAGTATATTAACTAACTAAATTGTGTTAATTATACTAAAATTTATTTTTAGGGCTAATTAATTAGTTAATGGAATTACTAATGTTAATTAGATGTAAATAAAACTAAAACTCCCCTCATGTTACACTTCAGAGGGGCTTATCCCATTCATTCCTTCCCCTTGCGTGTTCTAATGTCCAGGTTTTGTGCGATAACAAAATAAAACACAACTTTTACGATATAATATGAGCAATTTGAGAAACGCTAGACAATTAATGTCCATTCTCTTTCAACGATGGCGCCATCACTGCACGCTTTCGAAAGGGAAAATCAAGCTATTGAATTGAACTGTCAAGCTTGTATGAATACGACAAACTCAAAGAAATGTCAAGCTTGATTTAAGCTTATGTGCTGTCTGGGTGGCACAAGCCTCCGTAATGCGTCGTTTAAGGTCCTGCAATCTATTTTTTGGGGGGATGGGGTCGCATACTCTTGCTGTTTCAGGTATCTCCACAGCAAAAAAATCCAGTGGAGTCAGATCAGGCGAACACGGAGGATATTCTTCGAAACCGCCATACCTAATTACTTAGTCCCCGAATTCTCTGACGATGTACTACTTCGCTGGAGATGTCTTGTGTGCAGGCGCGCCATAATGTTGAAACCCTGAATTCTCAAGATTAAACAACGGCAAATTCTCCACAAAATCGGGTATCATGTTTTGTAGCATTTGTAAATATCGTGCACTCGTTAACATGCCATTGTAAAATATTGTGCCGATTAGCTTTTTATTGTAAAATGCACACCAAATGTTAATAGAAAAGATGTTGTATTTCTTTATGAGATTTTGTATTTCTTACACAAAATAAAACACTTCCACAAGCTAAAATTCAGTGGAAGTACTCGAGAAAAATCATTAAACAGTTCCTCAATGAAGAATTCACAAGAACTCACTTCAAAAACAAGCTTCTCAAATCAAACAAAATATTGCTTCGATAAGCGCCAATACGGAGCCTTTGTGGACTCTCACGGACGTCTGTTCTCGCTGCAGACTACAGCAAAACTGACACGAATTTCCCAGCCTTGCTGTCTTTTGTACCTTCGACGAGCATTCGAGAAAGAAAGGAGACAATCTCAAACATACCAGACAATCTCAAAGTCATGGAAAACTGTTGTGTTCGTAAACTCCCGCGACGAAGTACGTCAAGCTGTCACAAAGTGCCAAGCACATTTTATACTGCTACTTCTGAACTTTCTTGCAGCGCGCTCGTAATAGAATTACGTTTTTCAAGACTTTGAGATTGTCTGGCGGGGGTTTGCCACGACGGAAAAGTGTCTGGCAAGGGATAAAGTGATTTCTAGTACTGCGAAGAAGAACATATAAAAAAATTAAGCTTTATGAAATGACGAAATTTTCGGCAATTTTATACACCTTTGCCACCTGTTACCTGCCAAAGCCACGATCATCTAAACTTTATAGTGGCCGATTGTTCCTACCTCTGTTGGGGGGTATGCGCAGAGAAAGTTTCAGCTTTTATACTATGACGAAGGTCTGGCGGTCGCTGGCTCTTGCTCTAATATCACAATACTCATCTTTGGAAAATTACTCCATGACAAAGAGCATCAACATTCTACAATGCCAAGAAGGTGTCTCTTTAATAGCTGTTTCGGGTGCACAGGCGTGAAGTATCTTACTTATTTGCATACTGCAAAAATTTCGAACACCAAGCGGAAGTTGTGTTGAGTTAATGCAACACTATTTTACACGTTCTACGCAATTGTCTACTGTTTATAAAAACAGTCAGTACAAGGATGCAATGCTCGGAATTTGAACCGCGATCCTTTGTTTGGGGATCACAAGCGATACAACTGTGTCACATTGTGGTGTGGTGTTTTGCCCTAAAGATAACCATTTCTCCTTCCCTCCAAGTTTCGTAGAGTTACAGTATAGGAAATCATGATAAAACAAATGCACGTTTTAACAGTTCTATTCTTCGCATGAATGCCCGCAAGGTGACTTTTTGTACTAAATCCATGATGCTCTACAACTTTGTAAATCACTTTTTCCCCTATCTCGTTCCGTTTACAAGATAGCAATAGCTCTGCAGTTCTCGTCCAGGTGGCGCCTTAGGTGGTCTCATTTAGTAGCCCATGGTTATTTTACTATACTAAGTCACCACAGCAGCATCCGTTCCGAAATTAACAGTACGGGAAGGTACTTAAGTGGGCATACTATAAGTCATACAATAACTGATAATCACGATAAAATAAGTATATAAACATATATGTGTCAAAATTTACACCAGAAAAAAATATTTTTAAAACAATGAAAAGACAATTTAAAAATTAAAAAGAAAAAGTGTGAATTATATATTTTTGTAACTCTGGATATAAACAAACCATTCTTGGCGTGGACCTTCACAGAATATGGTCAATAAATTTGTCTTAGCAATTTTTCCCCAATCTTAGCTGTTTGCTGTTTCCATTTTTCGTTCACGTAAACTCACAAACTTAAATTCCTTCGAACAACGCAGATGAGAACATAGAAATAAGCCCATTCAACCAGAGTTATTCATTCTGCAGGAGTATTTCTCTTTTCTTGTCTGTTCTTTCGCACACTTTACATTGGGTAGATGAGTAGCGAATGAACATCAAGATTTATTTATTCATTGTTGAAAGCGAATAAAAGAAACCGTTCGGTTTTTGCTTGATATATTTTATTTTTATTGCGTATATAAAGGAACAGTGTTGCATAAAGTAACTGTAAGACTATTTGTATAAAATAACAAAAAAATGTAGTTTTTATTGTATTTCTATACCCATACAGTTGTACAAAGCACAAAATAACATATTTTGCCCCACCACACAAAAACATAGGTAAATAGAAAGAAAGAATATTTCTAAAAATTCTTACTTTTTTTCAAATAATAAGATGTTAGGACATTTTTATAGTTGAAAGTAATAACAAAACTTTTCAACTTTTCAGGAAAGAATTAATTGTGTGAAAAATTTTGGAGATACAAGAAAAGAGCATGGATTCAATAAGCGAATAACAGTTAATATTTTGTTCCAAAATGCAATTATTAAAATGTAGGCAAAAAAAATCATTTAACTTATTAAACTCTGTTATGTGTTTCTAATAGAAAATTTAGAGTATATATATATTTGCGTACATTGCATGTCTTTATTACAGAACTGATGAAACCTTCTTTTTAACTATGAACGTTTGGAAATATTACATGTTCCTGGAACGGGAGTTTTGTCGACTTACAGGAGCAAAAATTCTCTATTTCGGAAACACCAATTCTTTTTTCTACAAAGTTGCTGTTTAAAAATATGCAGGGTGATTCAAAACTTTCTGTCGGAAATTTAAAGTATGATAGAGTAGACCAAGATGATTCATAATCACAAAGCAATGTAGGGTCAGAAACGTTGTCTTTATTTACCTGTTAATAATCACTTTGGAAGAAGTGTTGAAGGAACAGTAGACCGTTAGATCGTAGTGTGCCAAATACTAATGCATATTTCACAGAAAACGCTCAACCAAAATTGGTAGTTCACAAAGTCTATTTCATTCATTACTGAAAGTATTGGAGAAGAGCTCGTTGCTTATGAAACTCGATTGAGAATTTAGACAGACAGTCCAAAAGTTCTTTCACAGATTATCAACAGGTAAATGAAGACCACGTTTCCTACTCCACATTACTATGTGATTATGAATCATGTTGATCTCTTCTATCATCCTTCACAATTCTGACATAAAGTTTTGAATCAACCTGTATATATATAAAGAAAGCGTCTGGGTTGTTGACACTGTAAATTGTTTAGTTTGCAATGCGTGCAGATCTAGCTAGGCAATTCATGACACCCATCTAATGCACACATAAAAAAGAAAGGAAAAAAAAAACCTTATCTATTTTATGATTATGTTTTATTTATTTCTATGAAAATAAGAACAATTTTGATGCAGCATTACATTTCATTTGATGATTTTTTAAAAGAAAAATCACAGATAAACATACTGGCAATACTAAAATATTCTTCCTGTCCGTTTATAATAAAAGGAAAATCAAAGAAACACAAATGGAAATAACTGTTTTTAAAATCAAGTTTAAGAAAAAAAACAATTGGCGAATAAAATAAACGCCCGAAATAAACAATTGGCGAAGTACCCCAATCGGTCAATTAGAATTTTATTCTATTAATGTTGCGTGGGTAATTTTACACCATAGATTTTGTGGCGCGGTAGCAACATAAATATTCAAAATACTAGTAGGAAGGCGCCAAAGCTCCAATTTTCAGAGCACGAAAAATAAGAATTCCCAACATTCTTTTAAAGGCACCTATTTACGTTGTATTTTAAACCTACTCTTTCAGATGTTGGTATTGAATATACATTGTACTTGAAAGATTTTAAGAGACAATATATTTAAATTTCGTTAGTTTTATAAAAAACAAATTTAAAAAATAAATTTCACTATAAAGAAAGCAAGAAAATAAATAAATTAAAAAATATTGATCGATTAAAAAATAGATAAAACATCACACTGTGTAAATGTTCGTGTAAAATATATATTTCACATACCGGGTTAAAATAGAAAAAAAAGTAGATTTTCTTACTAGAGATTTGTCGCTTAGTGGGTTAAAAGCAATTTATTTAAATTTAAATAATAGATAAAAATAAATACTTAGCATTTTCAACACCATACACCAAATTTCAGAAAAGGGTAATTTCCACTTTTTACAATGAAAGAAGCATTACAGAAATGTGTGCTCCTCAATTTATTATGCAGATAAAAGCAATTGCAAATAAATATTCCCTGGAAAATTTAAAACCATGAATGCTCTTTACACAGGAAATTCTCAGGGGCAACTAAGTAAATATTTTTGCTGAAATGTGAAAGGAAATTATGAAAAATTCAAAATATCCTATCTCATGTGTTGTATCTAGCATATTCCTGCGAAGAAGAAACATTTGAGATGTAAAAACAAATCGAATTAATTTTTTGAAAGTTTTTTTCAGTACTACATTTTAGGGACATTTAAGCAAGATTATTTATTTAGAATTGCATGCAAGGCATGAAAAACAGTAGGAACGTACATACATACATTTTAATATACCGGTCCATGAAAATCATTCCACTTCTACGTTAACATTTTCATTTGCAGGCAACAGCTTTTTTAATACGTCATAAACAAGCACACACACAAAAACCGCATTCATGTTTAATATGTTATGCATAATCCATCCTCACAAATTTGTTTTTTTCAGAAAACTTTCACATGTAAAGTAAAGAACGCAAAAAAAAAAAAGATTTTATAATCTGTGTCTCTTGGATATTTTGCGATCGAATATGCGAATTTTCTCTATTCCATCTTTCGAGAGATACCAAGAGAGCTTGTGTCAGTAAAAAGAAGAGTTAGCTTTCTATAATATGATGGCATTTCAAATACAGAAGACATGTTTTAAAGTATGAAAATAAGGTGTTTTTTTGTTAAGATTTGAGTAAGGTGACTCAAAACAAATTTCTGGTTTAATATATTTTCCTTTTCTTCTTTTAAAAGTTCGAAAAATTGTTTAGGATACCTTGAAATAAATAAGTGTGAAAATGTGAGAAAACTGAAGTTGAAAAGAAAGTACGACAAAGTTTATAATGATCAATGAGTAAAAAGACAGAATTTTCAATATAGAAAAGATTGCTGTACCTCTCTAGTACAAACTATGACTATTAGATGATATGTTAAATTCATGGTTATAAAGTATTTACCAATAAGACGACAATTAACTTTTAAAATCAATATAATTTTTTTCATATGAATTCTCATGAAAAGGTAGAGTCACCAGAAAGATAGCTTATAAAAAAGTGATCCATAGTAAAAAAAATAAAAAATAAATAAAGCATCTGAATTGCATAGGTGCAAAATTTCACGAGTGTATTGCTTTAATCTTGTTCTTCATACATAATTGTATGATGTGAATTTGCATTAATAAGATGCATTTAGAGCCATCTATTAAAAGTTAGGTATTGCAAATTTTCAATCCTGGTGTAATTATAGAAAAAGTTTTTAATGTCAAATAAGTTAGCTCTATAAACATGATTTAAATGTTAGATCTCTACGTCTACGTACCATCAATTATAAAATATTTCATTTTTGTAAGCTACTTTTATGTCATAATCCATATAAACTATTGTTTTACTATACGCTAGATGTATTGTTAAAATTCAATGTGATCGGAAAGTTAGAAATCTGAAGACTTTTGAATGCAGAATCAAATTATCGGCTCCTAATATTTTTATTGGTGTCTAAGGCTCAGAGAACACTTAGAAATTTCAATGTCTTTACAGTAATCAAACAGAATTGAATTATCGAATACAAAATTTAATATTGTCGGTAGATTTTATTTCATATATATAGCCTTAATACATGTATAACAAATTGGTATGGCTGGAAGCTTTTATAACAGTAGATTCCGTTTGGAGTTTGACATTAACTACATTTTATCATGTTAAATCCTTAATTTCAGACTTATTCGAACGATAACAGGAACGGGGGTATTTAGAAATCTTGCCATTCACTGGGCATCTCCATACATATATTGTATTTCCGTATAAACTAATACAGTAGCATGGCGTTTAAAATAACTGCAATCAAGTTGAATAATTTCATACCTTTTCACTATTTTTTAAACTAAGAAAAATATTATTAAATCAACAATGCATAAATTGCAGTAAAACACTCTTTACTGTGACTTTCCGGGCTGAAAAACTTAACATTTGAAGTAAGATATGCAAAGAAGAATGTATAATACATATTTCTTTGATTTCAAAGATATGCGATCGAATATGCAAATTTTGTCAATTCCATCTTTCTAGAGATACAACAAAAACTTGTATCGCTAAAATAAAAATAAGTGAGTTAGCTTTCTTTCCTGTGGTAGCATTCCAAATGCAGCGGACGTGTTTTGAAATATGAAAAGAAAGTTTTGTTGTTTGCAGATTTTTGTTAGATGCCTCAAATATATGAAATATTCCAATTTAATCTTCACTTAGAAGAAGAAAATTTTTTGTGGGGTGCTTGATAACAAATAACTTTGAATATTTATGGGAAGTGCAGTTCATAAGAAAACGCAATAAAATGTAGAATTTTCACTACAAGGGTGGTGTGTATATATCGAGTTTTCAAATAGACAGCCTTAGTAAAAGATTATTATTCCTTAGCTGATAACAAAAACTGAGTTTTAGTGCTGTACGAATATCCTTAGCTTTAAGGTGATTTTCCCTCTTCTTTTAGGAGTGTTTTCAAGTATATTTTCAATGTTTTTCCCTTTTGATTTTTTTCCTTCTGAGAATTTTTGAATAGATTATTTTGGTTTAAATTGAATTATAGCGTGGATTTTGTGGAATGATTTTCCTAAAAGCATTTACTCTTGGTTTTAAATATGTAATATATTACGATAACCCCAATATCTGTATAGTAAAATATAAATAACATCATTTTTCATAGAAAAAATCCATGGTTTTAAATTAAACCTTCTGGGTAACATCCTTTTGGTTCTACGTGAATATCAGGAGAATTTTTTCTTCCATAATAAATATTTATAGTATGTTTTAGTACTGAGATTGTGAAAATTTTAAAATAATAGTACGAAACTTATAAAGTAACTTTCAGTGGAATTTCTATATAATAATGTTTTGTACAGAATATTTTTACAGATCGTTCAATACAGTTGTTTTTACTTTAAATAAATATTTGCCTCAATAATTTACAGTAGAACTTGCCCAAAGATTCTGTTGTGTAATTTTTCTATTAATAATCAATAGAGAATATTAAAATTATAAATAAAGCTATGCGATTATTTAATATTAATCAATAGATAATATTCAACATCTGAACTATATGCATATGTTTACCTTGGTAGTCTTATTTAACAGACAATGTTCAATATTCAAAGTTTCATGTTCGTCTTTAATAATTCAGTACTCTCTTATCAATAAACAATAGAACTTCTAACCGAACTTTGATTAAAGTACGGCTTGTTTAAGACCGAAACAAAACATGTGTTTATTCCATCAATTTTTATAACTCCATTTTGAAATTTCTGCCCTGCAAAATTCATATTAACTTCTTCATACTTGCTTGTTTGTTATTATATTAACAAACTCATATTAACTTGCGGATCTATTCCAATACACACGCTCTTCCTAAGCAAGATATGCATGGCACAATTTCTTAATAGGAACGTTACTTGAAAAATATAAGCTACTGTTAAACTCTGTATCTGTGTGTTTTCGTCATATTCAACATAGAATGGCATTTGAACCACGAAATTTTTCATCGCTCCAGCGAGCTAACTTACTATAACACTCCTTTTTATAACTTTTTCCAGCAATAATTAAAACTGTCAACATATTATTCTTTCTGTGACCACCTAGAAACGCTGTTCCGTAGACAATTTCAAAACTTTATCTCCATACAAACTTCTACAAATAATTAATGCCATCCTGGTTAATTTTCTTAGAAATGTATGGAAGACTTCAAATCATATCCCTAAGTACACACTTAGAACTAATTTTCTTCATTTCTCTCGGAGAACTCTGGTAAAATGAATTGCTTTAAGAAAGCAACCATGCAGAAAATAATATTAAATTACTTAAGTATAATGATACCTAAATTTCTCATTTGGACGAAACTATACATTAAAGTAAGCTCTTGGAAATTTTTGGTGTAGTCAAATGCAGTCCATGGGGACTTAGTTGAACTCTCTACTCTTTAAAATTACACAGCGAAACCGTAAATTCTTATGTAAGAAGAATTTTTTAATGGAATTAAAGGAATAGTAATTGTAGTTCAGGTAATTACTCCTTGTGTAACAGTCACATACCTAACAGAACTAATGTATATTTTTAAATTTTAGTTTTATGAGATCGTATGTTCCTTTAGACGTGATAGAAAATAAAAATTAAAAATGAGTGGATTTTATACGCATATGTTTTGATTCGTAAAGTAATATAACGATAGAAATTCGAAATATAAGTTATAAACCTTTTTAGAAAATTAAATTAATGATCACCATGGTGTAGGAAATGTTATACAGGATGGCTCAATAATAAAACGACGACAAACTTTTATGAAAGGTATATCAAAAGCATTCAGAATCACATATGAATGTGGAGTCAAAACCGTTGTCTTCATAAAACCAGTTAATAATGGCTCCAAAAAAGATTTTAAGGTATTAGCAAAATTTTCTTATTACGTTTGATAACAAACGGCTTATTTTTCCAAAATAACAACATTCTAAGAGAAATGCTGCTTAAAATGATCGATTTTAGTTCAGTAATTATTTCAAAAACTGCAATGAAGTTTGACAAAGAATGATAGAAAATTTCATTAATTCTTTGAGGTGACTACCCTACTAGTAATTTTGCTTGGGCCGTCATCGGCTGACTGAGTGGCCGCTGGTAGCCCGAGCAAAATTGCTAGTAGGGTATTAAACCAGTGTGAGAAATGTTGCAGAAGTTTAGGATTCCACATTGCTGTGCAATTCTAAATCTTCTTGATGTACTCTACCTCTCCTAATATTTTTTGCAACATTTTTAACATATCCTGTATATCAGCGTTTCTCAACCCGTGGGGCGCTACCCCCCAAAGGGGGCGCAGAGCGTTTTCAGGGGGGGGGGAGAAAAACCAAAAAGCAAGTAGTGATGCATGTTTTAAAAAAATAATCTTATTTATTCTCATTTTTACTCAAAAATATATCCATTTTCGTTTAAAAGGTTCATTCAAACTTTACTGATAACATTATTTTTTAGAAAATTCGACTCAATGTTCATTGTTACAGATCAAAAAACTAAATGTGTGCTGAAAAATGTGGGGAAAGGGCGCCACCGAAAGTTAGACTTTGTTGGGGGGAGGCGACGTTAAAAGGTTGAGAACTGCTGCTGTATATGCATACAAACTTATGTTTGTAAGCATATACACATACATAAGCTGCTTTGTAGTTAATGTTTTAGTCTGTGTAATGATGGCAGTGGCGGTGCATTCTTAACGAATTCAAAAGAGAAAAATATTGTTTACCATGCATCTTCTCTCGATCATGTTTACCTTGAAACTAAATATTTAAGAACTATTTCTCTTAGAATGCTTTATCAGTACACTACTTGCTTATCGGAAAATCAAAAAGTCTTAATCCCATTTTGTATGAAGAGGGGATACTTTAAAATCGTGTAACACCTACTCGTCTTGTTTTGCATCAGTTAACATTGGATCTCGCCGAAAGACACACATCGCAATCTGGATAGATTCTGCATTTCGCTAGTGCACACGACTGACAGGTATTTGATACTTGAGTAAGCTTATAGATCAAATGTCTTTAGCGGGGAATATTTGCAAAGCCAATCTAAAATTGAATCCGTTATTAGTAACATAGAAAGACAGAGGTTAAGTAGAATATGTAGTTGAAATAGTAGATGTGCGTACTTATTTTTACAGTACACAGTACACCAGCGTTTCTCAACCTGTGGGACACGACCCCCAAGGGGGGAGCAGAGCGTTTGCAGGAGTGGGAGCGCTAGAAAAACCAAAGAGCAAGTATTGATGCATGTTTTTAAAAAAATCATCCCATTTATTCTCATTTTTTCTCAAAAATATATCCATTTTCGCTTAAAATGTTCATTCAAACTTTACTGATAACATTATTTTGTAGAAAATTCTGCTAAATGTTCATTTTTAAAGATTGAAAAACTGAATGTATGCTGAAAAATGTGAGGGGGGGGTGTGCCACCCTAAGTTAGCCTTTGTTGGGTGTGTGCGACGTTAAAAGTTTGAGAACCGCTGCAGTACACGATTAAAAAAAGACCTAAATTCGCTCAGAAGGAACTAAAATAACTCAGATGGATTCAAAACCGGGACAAGTTTATCTCGGTTTTAGGTCATTCGGAGCGAAGTTAGTTCTTTTTTTTAAGTGTGTAGCACTTACATACGTTTGCATAGTGCATGTTACTGAGCGTATACAGCGTATTCAGTTTCAAGTTGACCATACTTTACTTTTGCATATTTCCATAGTACTAGATCCATATTTCCACTATCAAAAATAGTCAAAATTAGATGCAGAGTTAAGATATTAAAAGTTTTAAACGAAAAAAAAAATAGGGAAAAAATGTGCAATCTAAATTTGTATTCACTCCCCTGGTTTCTACGTTCGTATTTACAGAAATCTTACCTATGCAAAACCATTGAAAACGCAGAACGTTTGATATTGATGTGATCAATATTGCCGGAGATAGTCGGGTTCAAAGTTTTAATGCGTATTTAGGAGGGGTGAGGACAGAAATGGAGATGGGAGTACATCGGTGCATAAGAAGAAGAACGGGCTTAAAATTTTGGAGAGGGTATGATATTGATAAAAGTGTTGTTTTTCGAGTCAAAAAAGCAGTATTGTGTTTGCTTAGTAAATGCTATTGAAAAAAAAATATATATATATACTTTATATATATAAAAATGTATACTTTAAAATATATACTTAAAATCATTACTGGAATGCAATGATTACTTGAAGTCTCTTGAGTCAAACATTCGTTTGTCTTGAAGTTTTCATGAAATACCAACTCTAAATTATCTCTAAATTTTGAAGTCTCCTCCGTTACGTCGGAAGTTTTTGTAAAATATTTTAATTTCACTTCATTCTTGAAAACCCATAGGAAAATATACTAGGATTATTTTCTTTTCCTATTTCTTTAAACTGCATATTCAGATTGTTTTGCGGTGGAAAAATATATCTTGTCCACTCTGGTGACTACTCAGGCTCGAGATCGGCGAAAGAAATTTTCCGCGTACATTTTCCCTATTTTTAACACTCAAAGATACTTTTTTCCCTAATGGAGGACACTAGCCATTGACCACTACCAAGGTCGGTTACTGGTCTCTTCATTATGGATGCACGCAACTGGCGAACCAGCGTTACCTCCTATGAAGGGACGGGCGTAATGGCACGCACGCAAGCCCGTGCAGGGAATCGAACCCGGACACGTGGTATAGTAGAATGGCTCTCTAACTAGTACACAACCTAAGCGGTGTTTAACCCTTTGCGGCTGTGCGGCACAGCCAGCAGTCGTCAAAGAAGGGTCTCTAGATCTGTGGCACGCGAAGAACGTTTCGATTGTCCGCCATCTTGCTGGTAGTTAAGTCGAGCGATGGCAACGGCTGCCCTTTTTTCAGCATTAGGAAAGATTTGCGCCTCAAATGGTTAAAGATATACTGACAGTTAATTTTTCATAAACAATGGTAGCAGTTCAATATCGATTAAGCACTATTTAAAATTGAAAATTAGAATTTTTTCATGAAAAAGCAAAACAGATAACACGAACTTCTGATAGATCAAAGTATTCGGCTGGTCCTTGTGCTTCGACTTATTGCGAGTTGACTGTATTTTGTACAATGCATTTAAATAGTCTCATAGATTTCAAAATGTGAAAATAATTCCTCTTGCCTTAGTACTTTCAAATTTCTGTCGGATATCCGGGAATATCCACAAAAATTAGAAAATCCGAATAATTTTCCAAAGGGGGATAACGTTTGTGATCTCATTTTGAGTCACTGTGTTAATCTGTTGTGTTAATGAGTGTGTAAAATTTTAAGGTATGGCCTCATGTAAAAAGCTCTGGCAGTGGTATTACATTTAAATACTAATTAAGTATAGCTGCGAAATAAATTAAGTAGTATTAGTGCGACGAATTAAGTAGATCAAAAATACTACGTTCATTGCACTGGGAATATTGTGCGCGACTTCATTATCGACCTTTCACAAACTGCTTACTTAGTAGAGGGACTCTACTTAAAATATTGCATAATACGAATGAAAATATTTTTTTAATAATTGATTTGAATTGAATACATTTTTTGAAAAGTAAATTATTTTTTTTTGGAAAATTTAGTCGTAAAGATGTTCATAATTTTAATACTTTGTTGAGAGTGAGTCTATTAATTCGTAGAAAAATCTTTCCTTCCAAGAATTCGGTAGCAAATTATCATGCATAAGAGAACCAAATTTTAAAGCTTGATTGTTCAATATAAGTCGGATACTTATTCATCCAAAGCTTTCATTCCCAATTCAATGAAAAATTTTGAAGAGCTCTAATGTTATAATTTAAATTAAAATAAAATTTATTGATCAGATGTATATATTCACTGATAAAAATCTAACCTAAAATAATTTTGTACGGTAGTTGGAAACTATTAAAAAATATGTCTATTGAAGTAATGTTTATTGTGCTGCCGTGCCACATGTACGGGGTACGAGTTGGTTAATAAAATGAGAACTAAGCTTACTTAATGGCAAAACACTGTTAACTTAGCGTCAGACTGACCATCCGGCTGGTACATATGCTTCCTAGCCCCACAGCCCACGGCTGCGAAGGCGTGCATGGGCATCGCATTCCTTAGCCTCTTTTATTTGTGTTGCGCCACTGGGTTTAATGTGATTTCAAACACAAATTTCGTGTTCTGAATTCTTTGTATTCATTTGATGATTTAAATTTATTATTATTGTTGTTTAATTAATATTTTAAATATATTGTTATTATTACAGATTTCTGCTAACACCGCTTTTTATTTTCAAATGTTAAAGTCACAAGTTTTTGCATTTAATATAGTTACTCGTTACTGAATATTACTGAATATAATTTCACGCTTGTCTTCAAGTGTTAAAAGCACAAACAAAAGATTCAAGTTTGCTCTAAAATCTCTCGAAATGTTCATTTTCGAAAAGAAATTTCTTTTTCGAAATAAAATACGATTCATCATGTATTAATACAGACTTTTTCAACTGACATACTCTGAAAAGCATCTAAAAACACACAATTCAATATGCTATGTGACTGACACTGCTAATATTAAGATCATTTCAGACACATGTTAAAGACATCTTTGTTACTATTGAATAAAGCATTAGGTCATTCTTGTCACATCGAAGCAGATTGCAATGGCAGTGTAAAACATGATATATCAAGCAATCCATCTTCTCTTTTAATGGAATTACGTAATACGAATATTGATTTTACAATAAAGCATCCCCATATCCCAGAAACTGACATTATCCATAACTTTTGTTGATCACTCAGGGTAATTCTGGTAGTTATAATCAATAGTCATTGAGGAGACGTCAGTAATAAGTCTTGAGGCAGTTTAAGAAAATTTTGGTTTTTTATTCACGAGATAAATTGAAAGACGCTATTAAAAATGATAAATTCGATAAATATGCTAACATACTTTACCTCTCTGTACCGAGAAATTAACTTTAAAAACAAAAGGTGATTAAATATGTTATATCAGGTTGTAACGAAAGTTTTCCGCCAGATTTGCATGGGTCAGCTCATGAGGTACCGAGCGATTGACCTTATATATCAAGTATATGCGATGCTTAGCGCGACTAATGGACATGGCACTAAAGTCTAACTCTTTTAACTAGCTCTCGAGTGGATGAACATTTTATCTCCTTCCACAAATTCTCGTTGGCGGGCCTCATCAGCATCAGTAAGCTGGCCAGAGCGCCCTGCTTCTTAAATGTCCTAGTCCTCGTTTTTGAACTTTTGGTACCAAATCTTCACAGTGTCGTATGATACAACAGTTGTACCTTAAGCTGTACACATGATTCAGTGTCATTCTGTAGTTGACCTTTTGCAACAGAACTGAGAGTAAATGATGGTTCAATCTGGTAGTGTGATAGTTCCATTTCAGGCACCTTTTACTTAATCATAACGATATTGTTTTACAGATTTCACAACACAGTGCTCTAAAACAAGTCTTTTTTTTCAAATAACAAAAATCGTTTAACAAAATATTGGCAAAGACACCAACGTGAACTGTTTGTGCAGACAATACTTGCAGTGGCGGAAAACTTTCGTTACAACCTAATATTTTTATGTAAATTAGCCTAAGTATTAACGAAGAGTAACAAAATCAAATACTACATAAGTACTGTAATAATGCACTGAAAAAATCACAAGTGGTACGAAAATGCTTTTATAAAAGAACATTATTAAAATAAATAAATAATGATTACCATATAATAGCTATAATGACCTCACTACAAATAAATTATAGTAAAAGAAGTTCATCTTCTTGCAATAACTCTTCAGTCGTGAAGTCCACACATGTGGTCCTCTCTCACTAGCCTCATAAATCATAAACGGTCCAATTTTATGAGATTTTGACTTTAGTTTTATAAAGACGAGTGATTTTGCTATAAAGATGGGCCAATACACGACAACACTGAGCTACAAAAATCCACTTCTAAGGGCTTGAAATCGAGTCAAACTCCTCCTAGTTACAAATCCTCCGGAGTCATCCTCGCTCCTCAGGAGTGAAATTTAGTTTTTTCTAACACCTTCAATGCCCCCATAGGAAATTAAAATGATTATATATATGCCAAAGTTAAGAACACCAATTTAACTTTTTGTAATAAATGGCACTGTGTGTCCAGGAATGCCTTTTTCTTTTTTTTTTCTTTGAGAACTATTATCTTTGAGTGCCACCTACAAACATAAAGCCATTGCCCATATGTCCAAGAAATTTTGTTTGACAGAATATGAAATGGTACCTGTGATCGACGGGTGGTTGTCACGGCACTCACAGAAAATTTCTTGAGACTCACCGGTAATCCTCTTGAACGTGTTAAGCGTGTTGTATGGCATCACCTTTTGTTTTGTGTAAGCATTAAAATCACACAAAATTATTAAGGGGGCCGGAAAGCAATTTCACATTTCCGTTTGTCTGTATTTAAAGCTAATAATACGAAATTTCGCATGTATGTGAGTTAGTAACGTAGGTACTGGAATAGGTAGCATTTACCAAAATCCGTAATCAATGGGAAGTAACGGACAAATGTTTGTTTCACATATCTCTCTATCACAAAGAAGAGTTGCTCAAAAAATTCTTGCTGTAAAATTAAATATTCACGGATACTTAAAAATCGTCTTCAGGAAATTTTGAAACTCGTTCCCAATATAACTCGCACTTCCGGGATGAATAAATTTGTTATTCGCGTTGGCTTAGCACCCAATTTGTAATGAGATTCATTCAGTACGGATGATTTATTTCGAACATTGCCGATCGGACATACAGGAAGAAGAGCAGAGAAAAGTTTCCCCGAACGGGACTTTTGCTCGGGTTTTGCTGCTCTTCCCCTACCTCACCCATTTCAGGAAACGAATACCGTTTGCCACTGTAGGATTCAAGCACTTCCTATTTCAAGATCAGTCTGAAAAATAAGTACTTTGTGAAGTTCTTTCTCAATATGTATAAATATACATCAGAGTGATGTAAAATTACGAGTTTTAGAACAATCAATCTGAGGCGGACAGATTTCGGAAGTGAACTACATTCCTGACCAGACAGCACATAAGCTTAAATCAAGCTTGACATTTCTTTGAATTTGACGTATTAATACAAGCTTGACAGTTCAATTCATTTTAAGCTTGCAGCAAGCTTGGAGAAGTCATTTGAACTGTCAAGCTTGAATACAACTTGATTAATGCTTGATTTGGAAAGCCACATCCACATAACAAAAAATTTATCATCAGTCAAAAATGTACTCGACCATACAATTAAAAAAAAGATTCTATATTTCCAAATATTGAAATTCTTCAAAATAAAATACAATTATACTACGAAATTGATTTCAAAATCAGTCGTTTGTCTCGATTTTGGCCGGTATTGCCCAACATGACTGTCGCGATATTGAAAGTTTTAAAACGTGTGCTGATTTTAAGTTTATATTAGGCTTATTTCCCTATTAGTGGAGTCTCTAAATCACACATAACATTATTTTAATTTTGATTCATCCCATGGAAAAATAAAAGAAACGGATCAACACATCGGCCGCTGATCGATCTCGGCGGTAAACGGCGTTACAACCATAACAGTCACTTCAAACTTTAGTCATATCAGCGCAACTCAGGTTGGCCGAGTGGTTAGGACGCTGGCTTCCCAACCCTTAGATACCGAGTTCGATTCCAGCCGTGGACGCTTGATGGTAACAGATTAATATAACTTGGAATTTCAGCGTAGAGGGGAAAATGCGTGGAAAAATAAAATATGAGGGCGAGTTCGCCGACGGGCGCCCCGTGTATTTATAATTTTTTTTTAGAAAATTGTTTAAGCTTGAAATTAAGCTTGCTATGCCAAGCTTGATTCAAGCTTGCTATGTCAAACTTAATGCAAGCTGGGCAAGTGTAAACTAGAACACTTGATTCAAGCTTGTATTAAGCTTACACGCTTAGAATTTTTAAGCTTAATTCAAGTTTATTGACTTGATAAATCAAGCTTGCTGCAAGTTTGATGCAAGTTTGCTGTGCTGTCTGTGTGGCAGTGCAATGGTACACAACTTCCAGTCTTTTGCACTAACTACTTGACCCCTTACCACACTGCACGAAATCTTAGCGTTTCTTAACAGTCTGACTAGCTTGTAACAGGTGTAATAATACAAAATTTTGTTTCCAAGCAAAATGGTTAAGAATGAGATAGTTGTTCTTCATTCTTTCCTTGCTTTATTTATTTGAATGATTAATGAAAATAATAGTAATTTTATTTATTCACACAGTCCATTTTAATAGCATATAAAAATCTGATTCTCAGTGTAGCAAACTCATATAATTAAAATTAATCTAATAAGGCTATGTTCAATGTTTGAAAGATCAGGACAAGGTTGGTTGTAAGTTGTACGGTTACCTTGAAGCATGTTTTCGTGACATTTATTTAGTAACCAGACCACAGGCAAACACGTAATAAGAACTTAAAAAAATCAGGAAAAATTCAATCAGAGGATTGAAATTTCGAAATTAATTATTTTAAAAGATATTAACAAACAAAAACTGAAAAAAAGCATCATGCTTGCCATTCTTGACGATTTTCGGTTGCATCAAAATATTTAGGTTCTGCAATAGAAGCAATAGAGAGACCTGCCATTTTTAACAATAACTGAATAATCTTCAATCGCCATTTTCAATCAGAATATTTTCTCCATTTCGAAAACAGAAAGGGAATTAATAATTGTAGGTAAGAAGGTAAGAATACTCTGATTATTACATTGATCTAAAATATTACAAATTTCCCCATGAAAAATTAAATTTCAACATCTTTACCACATTCCTAGTACGTGAACTTCACTTAGGAAAAAAATGTTTTGATTCAAGCGTCCTGGAACTACATTATGTCCAGTTTGCTAGTGCAGTAAAATCATGTTAAGAATTCGATAAATTAAAATTAAATTGTAATGCATTTTTTCTAAATGAATTAAACGTATTAAAATATGAGTGCTCTATTTAGATATTTTTCTCTGGGGGTGCCCGGAGAATTTAAACACTTAAGATTTTATCAACTACAGGAAGACCGATGCCAAAATTAAGAGACAGCGCATAATTAGGGAAACTACATTGATTGCTCCTGCATTGTGTTCAGTGTCCATCCTTCTATTTTGAGGGAAGTCAATTATGTCATTCGCCTTCAGGAAATCGAATTAATTCATATATCTCTAAATTAAATGCTCGGGCTCTTATTTTATGAAAGTGGGAATGTAGTAAAACTTTAATTAAAATTGCATAGATATTTTTGTATAAGGTTGTTAATCATATTTTTAACTGATAGGAAATATTTATGTTTAAACTATAAATATTAAAATTTTATTTAATTGTTCTTGTAAAAGTATAATGCATTTAATAAAATAGAAAACAATAAAATATAGTATGAAAGTGTAAGTTCACTAATGAACTGTAGTACAGTAAGTTGAAATTCTTATTGCATGCATTTCTTAATTGTTTCTTTCAGTTAATTTGACATATATTTATTTAAATACTATATTTTTGTATTTCATGATGATATTAAATAAAGGTTTTGCATTTTTCTTTTTTCATAAATCGGTTTGTCTCTACTAATTTACAAAACATGAGAGTGATATTAATATTTACACAAGAAAAGCTATCGTCATTTGTTTAAATATTTTTTGCAACTCTGAAACAGACATAATATGCTTGGAATGTGTCTTTATAATAATTTTTTGTTTTCATTCTTAAAACCTAATATTTACTCAAGCGCGCGGAAGATGATGAGAGGATATTCATTCCATCTGCATTTTCGAAATTTAAAAAGCAATGTTTAATAAAGTTTATTTTAGGTTGACAAACAGCAAAGTATCTTTTAGCTTCATAGTATTAATTTTGAAATGCTGAGGAGAGTTTCTTTTGTAATTAATTCAAAAGTTTTGGGAGAAACATACCTTGTTTATTTTAGAGTGCGTTTAGAAGTTAAATTAATTGAAATTCAAGTCACTGTATCTACGAATATTAATTTTTAATTACTTTTTTAAGTAAACATTTAATATTTAATTCCTTTACATGTTCAGATTTTGACAAATTAAAAATAATTTTCACTTTTCTTATTCTAATGTCTAGGGATTATAATATCCAATACTAAAACACTGGTTAAATCTATGATGAAAGATTCTATTGCAACTTGGTGAATCGAGAAACACCGAGGTAATTTCAGAAGATAGAAAAAATTACGCCATGAATTATTTTACGTTCGAATGTTGCTGAAGTTTTATTTGAATTTTAAACTGCTGTAGTAATAATATCTCGTAGCATTTGAGTAATCAGGAAACGTAAAATATGACCTTAGGTAACCTCTATACATTTCTCACCTGAATTTACCGAATTTCTCACAGATTTTATCACCTGATCAAGATACATTTACTGCCTTTTATTGAAGAGAGACAAAAAAATCTAAGGAGAAGAAAAAGACATATTTATGTGTACATCAAACTGATTCTCAATGATGATGAGAAAGAAATACAAAAGGATTCAAACATTCCGTCCAAGGAATGTGTTGAATCAGCTTCGAAGCTCCAGAACTTTCTGGGATTTCCAGAAATTTTTCGAACATCAAAGAATATTTTATAGCTTTCTCAAACATTCTTCTAAATGCTTAAATTCGATTACTACCTGCTTGGAAAACTTGCTATTATAGGAACAATTCTGGAACATTCTGAAACATTCTAGAATATTCTGTCTGAACATTCTACAAAATTTCGTGTTTCAAAAATACTCCTGTTATGCTTTCTTTCCACCAATTGATTAGCACTTTCTATAATATTTAACCCCAAAATACATAGCTACACTGTCTGGTTGCAGAGTTTAAGGGCATGCTCAAAATACCACATTTTTTAAATATACACTATCTGAAAGACCCGTCTTGAGGGGTTAGAACGTAATGCAAATTTCGCAAATGCCGGAATTTTCATCAGCATTGCATCCATACAAAGAATTCAATTAGTATAGTGGCAATAGTATAGAAAGTAAACTTATAATTCGTGTGTATTGTTAAAAGATTCCAGGTAGAGTAGCAAAGTGATGAGTAAAATTGACAATTCAGAATTTCTCTTTCTTTTACAAATTAGTTTTAGTCTGGTAAAATGAGCTTTTAAAGTCAAGAAATCATTCCTAACCTATAACTGAATTTTGTTTAATTCATTGAAGGTATATTAATATCATGCTTCAAAAAGAATTTGCATAATTTTTACAAAATCTAAGAAAAAACAAAAACAAATACACATTTTTTAAAAATTTAATTATTTAATAAAAATTTTTTAAGGATTCGGACATTTTTTGTTTTAGTCTTCGCCGATCATTTTGCTAAACTTCATTGTATTATTTCAATTCGTTTTAAGAGATGTGAGAAAAAACATTCATACTATTTTTTCAAAATCCCAATATCTATCAAATATTTGAAACAGTTTTGGCATTTAGAGTTTAAATTAACTTGCATCTAACATAATTCCACTTTTCATTCAATGCCATTGCCATTTTTCAGGAATGGAACAAACATATGCTGAATTTTCACAAAAATCAAAATCTTCAAAAAAAAAATTAAAGTACTTTGACGCCCATAGTTTAAGAATGCACTTATGACGATAATAAATTTTATTTAATTAGATTCAATGGTTCATACTAAAATACTTTCACTTTTTTTTTTTTCAAAATCACAAAATCTAATCAAAATATTTTTAAAATGCGACCCCTATATTTAAGTTGAATGACCACCTATTATATCACCAAATTTGTGCGTTTTAGTCATTAATACGCGATGAGTAAAAAATGTTTAAGCAATTTGAATTGTTTTTCACCGAATCTCAGAATCTAATTGAACATTTTAAAAATTTCGACACCTACAATTAAATTAAGTGATCACCTATCATACACTTAATTTAATTTCATTCGCTTCAGTCGTTATAATGTGATTTGCAAACGAATATTTACACATTTTGAAATATTTTTCAAAAATCTCAAAATTCAATTTCATTTATTTTTTAAATTTGAAGCCTACAATTTAATCTGAGCGACCGCCCATCATAACTTCAAATTTCCTTTCATTCCCTAAAGTGATTATTTCGTGATTCTGGAGCGAAAATGTAAGCATTTTGAAACGATTTTCGCAGAATCTCAAAATCTTATCAAACTATTTTAAAAATTCAAAGCGAATTGTTTAAGTTGATCAATCACCTATCACGTCACCAATTTTCATATCACTCGCTTTCGTCGTTATTACGTGATGTTCGAAGAACATCACGTAATAACGACGAAACTGAGTAATGCTGTTTTATATACTATAGCTGAGTAATGCTGTTTTGAATTATAACAATATAAGTATCATGTGCAGATCCCGAAAATAAACATTGCAGGTTACACTTATTAGAGTTATTTTGTTTTCAAAACTGTTTTAAAGCACTTCACGATAGTCATTATTTACAAAAAACAATCTTATTGGAAGTTAAACATATGAAAAATCTGAAAATATTCAATGTATTAAACGGTTTCCGCCAATAATAAACTACTTACAGTAAACTGTGTATATATTTTGTTACCAGCGGAAGAGAGCTTGACAAAAAGAATACAAAGATAACAGGACAAATTAAAAAATACAAAATTAATGTCGTCTCATTTGGCTTCTAGCTTCACAATAGTGCTCAGTCAAGAAAGTTCCACGGAGTGATCTGCAGTAAAGGCTATGGCATCATACTATAATCTACACAAAAGCTGCAGAAGAGGTGATCAGCCACACAATCATGATCAGCTATACAATTATGCTCAGCTATACAATTATGTTAATCAGGTATAGCATTTGTAGTTTGTTCTAGAAATTTCCAAATCTTGGAATCAGTTTGGCCTCTCAAATGCTAATGATGTCGAGAATACATCGATATTTTGAGAGCAAAATGGGGCACTTTCACGAGTGAGCTGTGGCACACTAGCACTCATCTTTGCCAGACTATCAGATTGTTCGTTTCCACGTAGTACACAGTGCCTGAGGATCCACTGAACGACAATGTTCGTAAAATACATGCAACTGATTATAATTGTGAAAAAATATTTTTAGCAATTTTACGTAAGCTTAATAAATTTCAGTTTAGTGTACTTTACTGATCAGTTGTTAACACAGAATATGTGATCAAAGTATATGAGTGTAGTCACACTTTTGCTAATCAAGCATTTGCATTTCATTAATTATTTATTAATTTTGTTTAGCTGTGACCTGCATGAACAGACTTTGCTGTACTCGTAATCTGTAGGCTAGTCGTGTAGCACGTTCCATTCATGCATTGAATGTACAATACGTATCTATACATAAAGGCAGAAATGCTAATGCTAATACTACCATTTATATTGTGTATTTATTGAGAGATACGTCGGCAGGCAATAAAGCTACGCATCACTGACTGGATTATTCTCTGAAATATAATCACAGCCCTCTAAATCATAAATGTCATTACTTTGTGAAGTCATGAATTGTGCTTAAGAGCATGTGGCGTTTGTCATTATGTGCAATAAAGCCATAATGATCAATTCACTATTCAGAAATTATGGGTGTAACAAGATTGTAATTAAAAGTAGGCAAATCAACACATTTAGAGAACTTTTTAATAAGTTCTAAAATAACCACATTCTGTTTAATTTTTAAATTATATCAAGAAAATACCGGGTACTCTAAAGGAGACTGACGGTTTACAAAAGTTTATAAAATGAAAACAGTTAAGTTTAAAACGTAATTATTGCAGCAAATCCGTATGACACTAGGCACATTTTTTTATGATCAAAATAGAAAAAAAGTTTAAAAAGTTATCAATTGATATCCGTGATATAGATTATATGAAGCAAGTTTCCGATTCAAAAGAGTCTAATCTCTCTCTAATCTATTCATGAAAACCGCAAATTTTTATCCTTGTATGATCTATTTTAATGAATATTTTGTGTTTAAAAATTTTCAAGAAATTTTGACATACCGTGGGATGATTGAATTTTAAAATTGACAGAAAAACAGCAAATAATTACTAATAAAACTACTATCTGTGTGAATAAGATTAAAGACAGTTTATATTTGTTTGTCGGAAACTTGCCCCGTTCTATGTATGTCAAGCCATCTATCGGTAACATTTTAAAGTTCAAATTTTTGTTTCATCAAGCAAATATTATGCCCTGTCACATAAATGGACTAAAAAAAATTTTTTTTTCACTTTAAAAGTTTTCTGTTATAAACGTCCTTAGTACTTGTTTGCCAGATCGGTTTATTTATTCGGTGTGTTGATGAATATCATAATGGACTTCAGGTGCTATTAAAAAGGACATACATTAGGTTAAAAATGTATTTGCATTTAAATCTCTGGGTTTTAGTAACTGCACAATATTTACAAAAGAACAATGATCGTTACAGAAAGGAATGATAATAATCTTAACAGCTCAAAAATTAGTTTCTGTTCTGTCTACGGCCTGCCTCGAAGTTCCCCTTCTGTCTTTTCTCTTTATTTCAGCCCGAAAAGGAGAAAAAACATTAAAAAATGGAGCAAGGGATGTGTCCTTAATCTCGACCCCGAGATGAGCGGGGAATGCTTCAATCTTGCCAGAAAGAACTTCATATCTGCTCTAAATATTTGAAAACAGTCGTTCTACATTAGGATGAGGATTAGAGAAATTATAATGAAAACTAATCTGAAAATATAAAACAAATATATTTTTACATCAAGATTTTTATAACATGATCTGTAAAAATAACAGAATGCCACCTAGAAATTATCAAATAAAAAACATGCTTGAAGTATATTTTACACCAGGTAAGAGGAAAAAAAAATGAAAATTAGTATAATAATCCACATTCAGATACGATTTTAGTAGGAATTTCAATAGATCTCTGTAATATCTTTGTGTTATAAAATTCCTCTGTACGGGCTTCAAATCGTAGAAAGCTATCTAATGTGGACTAGTCAGTGAGGTTACATTACATTTATTTGAAAGCTGACGGTGAGAAAACTAAAACTCATAAAATAACCATAAATATTTTAGAAATCGAAAAGAGAATGTTTCATGTTTTTGATGACACGTGTCAGACTAGTTTTACTCACAAATAAAAATAGTTTTTCAGGGAACAGAAATGTCTGCTAGTAATGAGGAACTTCCAAAGAAAGCATCAAACGATCATTATACAGTACGGCTCTGTAATTCCCATTTTTCTCAGTAGAAAAATTCACTGACACACTGTTTCACATCGTGCTGCGCTCTTTATAGAACAGATTATTAGAATGGTTGAACGGGTCGAATGAATTATTCCTTGTCTATCTGTTGACTCATCAGTGTATATAGATTTGTCAATTTTGCTCTAGAGACGTCCGATTCAAGGTCAATCTATGCATATTTGGGTAATATCCACTTGCAAAATTTAAAATATCTAAAAAGAAAACATTGTTCAAATATTAACTTAGTTTCGCAAAGCATATAAAAGCTTTATGTCTGAAGAACTTGTTTTTAAATCAAATTTCGCTTTCGCAATATCTTGCCTACCCATGTTATCCCTTGCCTCAGCGACTGACGTACGTAAGAAGAACTGGTGCTGATGGAGTTTAACGATCTCTGAAGAAATATGTAACTGCACCAAGCTTTAGTCAACGAGCTGAAAACTTTAACTATTACGACCATCGATATTAATGTTAACCAAATTGAAAAACGAAAGAAGGAGGTAATCTTTCTCTCCTGTATATTCATTAATATATAACGTCATGAGTCTTTATGCATAAAAATTTCCTTTGAAATCAGACTAGATGTTAAGTTTGATTATATTTAATAATATATAACATCATTTAATATCACGATCAACATGTACCATGTTTATGCTCATAACATTTGACACCATTGCAATATTTCACCCTGTGAAAATCAGTTCACTACTCGCTTCGAACTTTACCTCCCTACTAAATCACAGTAAAAGGTAATAACGGATTTCCAAATGCACACTGAGTAATCGAAATTGCGTTCAGAGTTTGTATGACCAAGCATTGATTGTTTGTGTCATTATTTGCAAAGTAGCATTTATTTAAATAACTCGAGTTGATTAGATTGCGGAAAACGGCGGAAATTGTGCACTAACTGCGTATAAGGATTTCGGATTTATTATAATTATTTTTATGGGAAGATACCCAAGAAAAGGTTGCGCACATGATTTATTAAAATTTTTTGATTGCGTAAATCTGTACGAAAAAAATTAATTATTAATTTTATAATATAAATTTTAGAGAAGAAAAAGATTATGTACGCTTTTCATGGAATTTTATAAATGAATTCCTGACTAACTACCATTTTTAAGAAAAGATGGTGGTTTAGAAATTTCAAGATTTTTGCCTCGATAACGCATACGTTTCTGAAAAAATACCTACAGCTGAAGAGAAAGTGGCTAACAAAGATATTGCTACATACTGCATTGCCAAAAAATATTTCATTCAAATGGAATTTTTCACAATTTAGAGAATCACCTTAAGGAGGAAAGTTACTGCTATGATATTTTCAAAAAATAGGCTAATACAGTGGGAGTACAAACGGTTTTTCAGATTAAAAGTGAACGTTTGCTGAGTTTATTCGGTGACAGTAGGTCAATCTACATTCGAATTTGTGTCTTGATTCGTAGTACGGATCAATACTAAGAGATCTTTCATAGCTCTCCGAAAATATATCCCACGCAGAACAGAATTCTAATATTAAATGGTCTCACTTGCTTTAGATGATTTATTTTACATAGCCTGATAAATGGATTATTTTAGTATATTTACTTTCCGAATGAAGAATGAATAAACTATCTGAATACATAAACAACTTATAACGTCGTAGAAACGAATAATGGTTATCGTTGGTGAATAAATTTTCTAAAATTAATGGCTAAATTATAATCTGTTTTGTATAAATTGTTTTTAGACATAAGTTTAGTCAAAAGAAAAAATACGCATTATAAAATTATTTTAAGAAAGCGATTAATTTCGTAAAAAATATAATAAAGTAGCACTGAAAAATTGTAAAAAAAGAAAAGAGATCACTCTTTTTGGTTATTTAATACATTCAGTTGATTGATGTGAAGATAAGGAAATATTTTATTAGATATATCGCAATAGAAGGATTGGCCTGATGGGTGCTGTGAGGCGTACAGGGTCCCGCATTAGGCAACCCCTCTCGCATTCGGAGAGTTGAGTTGGTATTTTATTAATAAATTTCTATAATTTTCAAAATCAAAACGGATAAAGAAATTTTGGGTTCCTTGTCTTGAAAACGTGTGGATCGTTGCCTATAATTTTAACCCATTTATGCCTAGCGTCCCTTTTTTGGGACGGCATTTTCGCTATCAGTCGAAAAAGTTATTTATTTTTCCTAGCCTTTATTCGCGAGTATTGAACCTCAATTCCACAAAATATTTTAATATGGCCAAGTAGGAGTTGACATTTCAATTTTTATACATAATGATTTTAAATGAAATCATCCCTTGTTCAAAAAGTTGACATCAGAAATTTATCAATTACTGCTGGTGTTAGCAAAAATCGAAGAAAGTTGCAAAAATATCCAGGCACGAATGGGTTAATGGAGCATGAAATTTCTCTAAGAACAGGTTATGATGATGTTATAAAATAATTTTATTAATGAGCGAGTTATTTGAAATAATTTGTGAAAGGCTTTAAACCAAAAATTTGCGTATACTGCTCATACTAGTTGAAAAATTTTTATTAAAATTTAGTTATGGAGAAAGAAAAAAACTCAATTGTGTGTTATCAGTATGGAATATATATACACTGGAGTCCTCCATTTCTTTAACGAAAAGAAATGGAGGACTCCATTTCCAGTGTTGCTCTAAACAACTAGCTTTATAATCTGGGTATCTAACTTTAACGGCATAAAACAGCTTTTCCAAATTTAAGAAACGTCATTGCCATAAAGTGAATACATTGTGACAAAATATAAAACTTGAATCACATATACAAAATATGGAGCATATTATACTGTTTATTTCAACGTAGACATTTAAAAGAGGCGATTTAAAAGGGTATATGCATACTTATGATGAATGAAAATTCTTTTGTACGACTAAAGTAAAGGAATATTTTAAACAAATGTGAAAACAAAAATCTTGAAAATTACTCTAAATTAAATAGAAATGTTCATTTTACTTTTGAATAAATTTGCACGTACTAAAAAATAACATGCAAATTCATTTACTACATCTTTGTATCAAACTGCTGTAATCTGTTCAAAGATATTCATAAATATATGACTTCAATTTTTTTTATTTATACAATTTTTAAGTAAATTGTATTAACATATTAAACTACTGATATAAAAAAGAAGATACATAGTTAAGTTTTGGCTATAATGTGGATTAAACTTATTAACAATTGAAGTAATTATTCATGTATACTCCCTGAGGACTTCTATATAACTCATATTAAATTGATTCATACAAATAAACGTCACAAAATTACTAATGTTAGACCTAATGTATTTCTCATATGCCACTTACAACTAATAAATTCTTATAAAATATCCATAATAATTACTATTTTGAAAATTCAGATTTGTGTGACATAAAGCATGAGGGTAATAAACGGTTAACTAATTAGCATTTACTGACACTCAGTACATGTTATAAATTGACACAAATAAATTTTATTGTTACAGATTAATTTAATTATTCAGCTTCATTAATTAGGGTATTTAAATTTATTCAAAAGCCAGTTTGAAACGATTGCACTTGTCGTACAGTATAATTAAGATAATGAATATTAAGTATGAATGAGCATATTTGTTACTTAAACGTTAATATATTTGTTTGTTTTTACTTGATTCTGTTAGCTGACAGAGTATAAAAAGAGTATGTGTGCTTTATTAGTTTTTAATGAATAAATAAAGCAGAAGCTTTATTTAAATAACAAAATAGCTTCTAAAAATAAAAATGAAGCTAGTTAAAAGAGAATACAATGGAGTCGTTGTTTAACAGTGTTATTAGTGAAAATGTTTAATACATACGAAAGAAAAAAGAAACCTTCATAAAAATATTAAACTGAAATAACCTATTATATAATAAAAAATAATTTTAATGAATCACCTATAAATTTAATTTAATTTTATATTTTTTATGATAAAAATGTATACATAAATATTGCGTTGAAGCCTGCTTTAAGAAACAAAACGTGTGTTAAATATTTTTAATTTGCTTACATTATAGTATATTATTAAAAAGAAGATTACTGCAGGTAAGTTTATAAACAAACAATTTAAAATTAATGCATACAATAAAATTATAATATTTTGGCTCTACATTTAGAAAAATTACTCGCTCCCTAAAGCTGTTAGTGTAATAAATATATTGAAGGAAATAGAATAATAGATTATTCATTTTGTCCATCATTTTGATACAGTAAAATTCCGGAAGAAAAGGATCACGCTTTTCTTACACATTTACCTAAAAGCCATACATTTAAATAAATCTTCCTTTTAAAAAATATACAGTAGGGCGGGTGTCAATTGGTTTGATTAGTAACCGTGCCGTATTTTTTTTTTTTTTTTTAATCGGACAATATCTTCCGATGGCGCCGGCGCTTTTAAAATCGGACCAAATTTGGACGAAATCAAACATTTTTCCCGAAAACGCAATTTTTGCGAATTTTCCAGATAAAATTTTAGAAAAATCTAAGTTGGTGTGGTGAACTGCATTGTTGATCTGACATGGAATGACCTTATTCCGTTTCTTACTGTAGAATTGTAATAAAAGGGATTTTTCTTTTTTTTACAATTTTCCCCTAAAGGTTGTAATATCTATCAACTCATATACATATAAAATGAAAAAAAAATGTAAATTAATATCTTTGAGCGAAATGAGTAGTTTCAGAGAAAATCAAGGACTTAGCAAAACATATTTCAATTACGTATGCATTTGTAGTTCAAGTTCGTTTGTTAAAGGAGTTTTACAAGTCATAATACTTGAAACTGTTATATATACGCATATTAGTTCAGCAGCGTATGCATATTTTACTGATTGTTCGCTCATAAAGAGTGGTGTAAAAAAGGAGTCACTCCTGCAAGTGAAACTAGGTTTCGACTACGCGATTAATGAAAAAATACAAAGGTGACTTATTTTATATAATTATTTAAATTTAAAAACAGAGCAAGCATCTGAAATCCTGTGTGTGTGTGTGTGTGTGTGTGTGAGAGAGAGAGAGAATGAGAGAGTGCGTAAATTGAAATAATAGTAAAAACTTTGTTTATAGCAAGTTTTGCAAATCGCGTTCGATTGCATAAAATAACGCACAAAATAAAAGTTAGCCCATGAAATGTGATCTGTAATTTTATTCTTTCATTTTTCACCATCCTTTTTTTCTCTTTTTAACAGGTGAATGCTGAAAACATAAAAGTTCCATAAAAACGCACCCTTATATTCTAGAATTGCGCATTTTTCCGGAAGGAAGGTGTTACTGTAGAAAGAAATTCAACATTTATTTTTACCCCGTTTGCCCATGGAAAATGTATTGAAGTGTAAAACTGTTTTCATTTCTAGAAAGTGCATTTCTGTCTTTTTCATCCCTACTTTTATAGAGATTGCGATGTAAATTATAATAAAACTTTCTGATAACATACATAAAAAAATGTGGCTGCTTGCATGAGCTTGTGAATTCAAATTCTGTTGAATTTTATTGAAGACATACACAATTTATTTTTAAATTAAAAAAATGTTTGAGACACATTTAAACTCTGAATTGTGTATAGATAATGATTTATTATTATTATTATTATTATTATTATTATTATTATTGTTATTATTATTATTGTTGTTATTACCGAACTGACAACCATTTAATTTTTTTTTTTTTGCTTCAAATAATTTACTTTTCTAGGAAAAGAATTCTTAAATTAGGAAATCAATGCAGGAATATTTAAAATTATACTTCAAAGCGTATTTTACGACGACTTTGTTTTTTAACGTGGAACAACTTTTCTGTTAATATTTCATTTTCTTATCGTTAAATTCTTTAATCTTTTGAAAATTTATTGAAATTAACTACCATATTATTTTAATGTATAATTAATTATTTATTGATATTTTATGATGTGTGTGTCGTTGGACGGAGAAGAAAAATCTTTTCTTTTTTTCTTAACTAAACATGAAATGATCACTGAGTCACTAAACATGAGTACACTGCATTGGCATAAACCCTCCAACGTTGCACTTTTGAATGAAAACAAATCAGTTCAGACATCACTGAAGTTTTATTAACGCAAAAAATCTGGAGTGACTCCACTCGAATTTCCGAACGCTTACGATTAAGATGAACCATTTAAATAAATTTTAATCGATGAATAATTCAAACATATATACCAAATTGAAGCTCAATCGAATGTACCGTTTAAACGCTAGCGCACTTTCAAGAATTTCCCCCCATAGGTCATAATGTAAAAGAAATCTTTGTCGTAGCCCTGTAGAAAAACTATATGTCCTATACACATCAAAATCAATGCAGGTCTTACGATGGTGGTGTATGACATATATACCCAATATGAGCTCAATTGAATGTACCGTTTAAACGCTAGTGTACTTTCAAGGATTACCTCCCATAGGCCATAATGTAAAAGAAATCTTAAGCCCTTCAGTCGCTTTGAGCTCAATCGAATGCCCCGTTTTGGAGCTATCGTATTCACTCACATACACACACACATACATACATACATACATCTCGTAAAAATAGCATAAATGAATTCAGAAGACCTCAAAACGTGTAAATACACCAAAATCTCGAAGTCTAATTTTTTCATGATTACAATACTTTCCTTACATGGTACATGTTAGGAAAGTAAAAATGAATTAATTTAAAAGTAGCTGGCATCATAGCGTAAAGAAACGTGACGTTTGGGACGCGATAAAAGCATTTAGTGAGTGTAAAAAAGGTCTGAGAACACAGAAAGCTAAGTT
The DNA here is from genome assembly GCA_038373885.1 of Cheiracanthium punctorium. Lineage (NCBI taxonomy): Eukaryota > Metazoa > Arthropoda > Arachnida > Araneae > Cheiracanthiidae > Cheiracanthium > Cheiracanthium punctorium. The sequence continues at coordinate 893,795 of JAWZYV010004477.1, forward strand.
GGCGATAGAACTGGGTGCTAGAAAGAACGGTCGCCAAATAAATCGCCAGATTTAAAAAAATGAAATGGCCGCTACGCTTTAATGCAGATTGAAAACAAATATGAAGTTCGTTATGCTTTTTACCAAAATTTAAATGTAAGCCGCCACAGGAGGAATCGGTAGAAGGAATTTGAAGCCTAAGAAAAATTAATGAAATCCGTGGGAAGAGGTGAAAAATAAATGAATTCTCAGACAGAAGACGCCTGCTAAAAATATTGTAGAAGTTAAAACCAAAGTAATTAAACCCATTAAGAACGGAGATATTCCCCTCGCTTTCCCCTAAATCTTTTCCCTGAACTAAATTAACTTCATTGCGATTACTTGAATGACAACTTCCTTTTTTTCAAATGTCAGATGTGAGATTTAGTAAATACGGTCAGGTGACCATAATGTTACGCTAGAGACCATTATGTGACCATACTATAAACCATTGTTTACTGTTACCATACGGTAACCCTAGTCCTTAATGTGTTAAGAAACCGTTAAATAGCGTTACAGATACAGATGGGAGTTCAAAAATGGCGGAGATTATTAAATTTAGAATAGGAAAATGAAAAATAATTATAGATATGTCATGAACTACATCACAGTCTGGAGGCATGTTTTATGAAAGGCTGTCAGCCTCCTTTGTAATACATTTTAGTATTTTTAAATAAACTACTTTTATTCTCCCTTGATTGTTAATTTATTTGGGTTTCAATGTTCTAGGTTATTGCGAACGCTATGTAAAGTTTACGATCATTGTATTTTTACTGAAACTTTAAATTCAATCCTATTCTGTTACAGTGTATGGCTTCATACTTTGTACATTCCAAAAATCTACAGTTTTTACAAGCGCGGCAGTGTGCCTTATGTGATACGCTCAGTAGAACTTAATTTAAGAGACGAATGTTTTTACATTATTATTTCGCTCACCAATGAACACATATAAACACTAATTAATCAATATTTTCGAAAAACAAGGAAAACAAAATCTTGCCCAGAGTTAACTTAAATAGTTACTCAACTGCAGTATATTGTTACGGAATTACTCTGCTACTCCTGGGGTTCGTCGTTCTAAAGTCCAGTTGGTGTAAAAAGTTCAAGTAAAAAGTCACTTATCAGGATGGAACACAAACTTTATTTCTTCTAGAACTTAGTAGAACAATCAGCTGCACACAATTCACAAGCACAATCTAGCAGTAACGTGCTTTTAACAATCCGCTTGGATCAGAAGCTCTCACAAATGCTGTATTTCTCACACAAAATAAGTCACTTTTACAGGCTAAAATTCCGTGGAAATATTCAAGGGATATAGTACACTATCCCTTAAGACACAGCAATGAAGAATTTACACACAGCAATTTAAAAACAGTTTCACAATGCAAGCTAAAACACAGCTTCTATAGCACTATCAGTTCACACAAAACAAGCGTACTGAGAGCTCTTCATACATTGAATGTTCAACTCGCACTGACTCTTCGGGGCGAAGCACGCTTCTATAAATAGCCGACGCAGGAGGTACAAGAAGTTTCCAGAAAAGTCAATTTCTCGAGGGTTCTACATAAAGCGTAAATATTAATTACGTCATAGAAGAGAAATGTTAGGTTATTATGCGTTTTTAATGCAGGAAAAACAACTTCCAGGCCCCATTGGGAAAATCGCGCCAAATGACCAAAAAGTCGCCAAGCTTGGCGACTTTTGGCGAAATGTCGCCAAATTTGGCGCCAAAAATAAGTCCTCAAAAGTGAAGAGATCTAAGCTCTAGGACTAATATTTCTCGAGTTTTCTAGAAATCCCATATATTTGAATGGGAAACCGAAACCTCCGTATTTCCGGTTCTAATTGGCCGATTTTGATGCAACAAAAAGCAAAATTTATCTATTTGAAGCGTAGAATACGAATTTTAAACCATTTTAAGCCCCAGAGCAGCGGGTTGCCCCGAAAATTCGTAACATTGCCCCCTTCCCTAGGACTGCACGTCCCGGGCAGTACAATCCCTAGTTAGGAGGTCACACAGGTACCTACACTGTATAACACTTAACAAGATCTTAAGAACATAATTCAAGCAAGTAATCAATAGCACAATAAGCAAATACACATTAATAAATAAATAATCATCATAATAAATAATTACACTGTAATAAGTAATCAATGTAATAACAAATACACATTAATAAAATCCAATATATTACAAATATGTACACTAAACATGGCGTAAGTGGGGAGAGAAAGAGAGTTGAAGAAAGAGGAAGAGAAGAGAAAGACAGGAAAGGAATGAGAGGTGAAAGAAAAGAGGAATTACGCCATAGTGACCATAGTCTGAGCTAATTACAACCGCGGTAGATGGCTAGCCGATCGTAATGTACAACTCTTGGCTTCGAATTTGGTGACTTACGAATCTGTACGATGACGTCATTCAGCCGGTTTAGGACTGTGTAAGGACCGTCCCACGGCGATTGCAGCTTGGGAGACAGGCCTTTCCGTCGAGTAGGATTCCATAGCCAAACTTTGTCACCTGCGTTAAACTCGTGTCCCGTAGCCTTCGTGTCGTAGCGAGTCTTCATCTTTTCCGTGTTCAGGTTGATCCGCTCCCGAGCAAAATGATGTACATCTTCAAACCGTGCCCGAAGGTTTTCCACGTACTCCTCTGGCGATGAAGGCGCATCTGGAGGGCGGCCGAACACTAGATCGGCGGGAAGACGAAGATCTCTGCCGAACAGCATCTGGGAAGGTGTGAAGCCGGTAGTCTCATGGACGGCGCTCCTATAGGCCAGCAGGAAGAGGGGGAGTTTCTTGTCCCAGTCCTCTTGATTCCTAGATACCAGAAGCGAGAGGTTGTTTAAAATTGTGCGATTGAACCTCTCCACCATGCCGTCGGATTGTGGGTGTAAAGGCGTAGTCTGGGTTTTGTCCATTCCGAGAAGATGGCATAGTCCTTTAAAGACTGCAGAGGTAAAGTTCGTTCCTTGGTCGGAATGAAGTTGCAGAGGGGTTCCATATCTGGAAATCCATTCTTGCACCAGAACCTCTGCTACGGTTGTAGCTTCTTGATCGGGAATAAAAAACGCTTCGGGCCATTTAGAGAAGTAGTCAATGACTACTAGGATGTATTTGTTGCCATCCGAAGTTCGCGGAAGAGGTCCCAGGATGTCGAGGGCAATCCTCTCAAAAGGCGCTCCTACATTATAACGATGTAGTCTTCCACGGCTTCGTTTCCTCGGGCCTTTACGGGCGGCACAGGCGTCACAAGCTTGACACCACTTTTCGACGTCGCCTCGAGCCCTAACCCAGTAGAAGCGCTCGCGAACTTTCTGCAGGGTCTTCATTACGCCAAAATGGCCTCCAGTGTAGCCATTATGAAGTTCTTCTAGAACCTTCGGAATCCTCGAGCGAGGGAGTACTAACTGCCATCGGAGCATCTTGCCGTCGTCCGACTCCCATTTACGATACAGGACTCCATTCCTCAGGCGAAGCGAATCCCATAAAGCCCAGTACTGTTTTGTTGCCGGACTGTAAGATGATATTTCTTGCCAACTGGGCTTAGCGCTGGATTTTTCCATAAATTCCACAATAGGTTTGATGTCGCTGTCTGCTAATTGGTCCGCCCGAACATTTTCGGCACTCCAGGGATCTTGGGATGGTGTCGATAATGTAACTTGGCGGACAACGGGATGTTTCAGATGGTAATTTTTCTCTGCCCTGGAGCAATAGCGACAACTGTCTATGCAGGGCCTTCTCGACAAAGCATCTGCATTTCCATGAGATGACCCTTTCCGATGACGTATCTCGATGTCATATTCTTGTAATCGCTGTATCCACCTGGCTATTTGGCCCTCTGGATTCTTGAAATTTAGAAGCCAGGTTAAAGAGGCATGGTCCGTTCGGAGCAGGAACTTTCGGCCGTACAGGTAATGATGGAAGTGCTCCACGGCCTTAATGATAGCAAGAAGTTCCTTTCTCGTAACACAATAGTTACGTTCTGCCTTTGAGAGGCACTTGCTCCAGTAAGCAATGACGTGTTCTTGGCCATCTATCTCCTGGGACAAGACTGCTCCAACACTCTCCTTACTTGCGTCTGTGTCCAGGATAAATGGCTTGTCAGGGTGAGGATACGACAGGTTCGGCGAAGATGTTAAAGCCGTCTTCAGTTCGTTGAATGCGTCCTCACATTCCTCAGTCCATAGAAATTTCTGTCCAGTCTCGGTCAATTTGTGAAGGGGTCTTGCAATTTGAGAAAAGCCCTTTACTAATTTTCGATAGTAAGTACACAGACCGAGAAAACTTCTTAAGTCATGGATATTCTCGGGACGACTCCAGTTCTGGACTGCGGACGTCTTTTCGGGATCGGTTCGAACTCCGTGGGCGGATATTATGTGCCCGAGGTAACGTACTTCCCTACGAAACAAATTGCACTTCGATGGACTTAGTTTCAAGTTCGCCTCTTTTAATTTCTGCAGTACCTTTCGAATGTTCTCGAGATGCTCTTCGAAAGTCCTTCCGACGATGATGATATCGTCCAAATAGACGAGGCATGCTTCGTAGGAGAGTCCTCTCAACACTGTCTCCATCAAGACGCTCGAATGTAGCCGGTGCGTTGCAGAGTCCAAAAGGCATAACTTTGAACTGCCACAATCCTTGTCCCGTGGTGAACGCAGTCTTTTCACGGTCGTCGGGATGAATTTCCACTTGCCAGTAGCCACTCTTGAGATCCAGAGTGGAGAACCATTCATTTCCCGATAAAGTGTCCAAGGTGTCGTCTATCCTGGGAAGAGGGTAGCTGTCTTTCTTGGTAATATCATTCAGACGTCTGTAGTCAACGCAGAACCGGGTGGAACCATCTTTCTTTCGGACCAAAACAATCGGCGAGGCCCACGGACTAGTCGATGGCTCGATGACGTCATCACGCTGCATCTCCTCTAAAAGTCTGCTCACCTCTTCTTGCTTAGCAAACGGCAGCCACCTAGGATGTTGCTTGATGGGAGAATGGCTGCCTGTATCTATCCTATGTTGAGTTAAGCTCGTACGGCCAAAGTCACCCGAAGTACGGAAGAAGAGGTCTTCAAATTCGGCTATTACTTTCTCCGCAGCGCTTCTCTGTTCTGCCGTTAACTCCACGTCTTGTATTAATTCCTTCGTCAGGCACTCGGAAGATTTAGCTGTCGTTTGGCTGATGTTCTTATTAATGCAGGTAACAGGAGTGCATGTCGCCAACACTTCATTTTTCTTTATCACCTTCGACTTGTCCATCACATTTACTACTCTAACTGGAATTTCTGTTCTCGACAAGTCCACAAGTGTTGCTCCTACAAGTACTCCTCTGATGGAATCACTATTGTTTGGGTGTTCGATTAATCCAAAACGGAATTTATTGCTTTCTTTTACTGTTCCAGAAATTATTGAGTCAGTTCTGGGAGGTAGAGTGATATCAGTCTGGGCTATTATTTGCTGAACAGGCAAAACAGTTTCATTTCTAATATCGAACGCAGCTATTTCTTCTGAGTCTGAACGAAGTTCATTATTCTTAAAGTCCAAATTAAATTTGTGTGATTTTAAAATGTCCAGTCCGAGAATAAAAGAGTCTGTAATATTGGCGACATATACCACATGGTCGTATCTGGCATTTCCAAACGTGATTTCTACTTGCGCTTTTCCGCCCACTTCGATCTTGTCACCTGTCACAGTCTGGAGGGTCAGCGAGGACGGAGTCCAGATAATCTTCAAATTTAATTTCTTGGCCAGATCCGTCCTTATGATGGTTACGTTCGCTCCAGTATCAATCACCATGTGGCATGGGGAACCATTAACGTATCCCTGTACGAAGAGTCCATTACTGCCACCATTCACTGATGAAATCTGCAAGACTTTTAGGTGGGGCTTTTGACTATATGGCAACCTCCGCCCCGCGAGATGGCCACCTCCTAGTTTCCCTCTTTCATGTTCTTAGATTTCTCTTGCTGGTCATAAGACTTTCGACCACAATGCTTTTGTACATGACCTTCGACGCCACACTTCCAGCATTTCACTTTCTTTCGGCCATCTCTCGTACTATCGGATCTTAATTTTCGCTCTATGAGATCTTCAATTCTCTTCAACCTGTTCTCGACGCCCTCTGTGTCTTTGTCAGCTCTCTCTTGGACCGTGACCGCTCTAACAGCATGCCGATCTTTTCTCACGGCCCGCTGGGCTTCCTCTAGCTTCATTGCGAACACCAGAGCAGACTTCAAATCCTGATAATCCTCCAATATGAGTGCCTTTTGGGTTTCTGGATCACGGATGGCTTCAATAAAATTACGCACCGCCATTTCTTCTCGGGCATTATCAAGGTGGTCCATGTAGGCTAGATGACACAGCCTATCTATGTCCGAAGCCAGCTCTTGAAGGGTCTCGCCAGATCTCTGCATCCTTGACTTAAGTTGGATTCTACTATATTCTTTCTGGCACTTCTCTCCGAATTTCATCTCCAAGGCACTGGCAAGGGCGTCAATCTCTCCTATCTTCGTCGCTCCGATAGTTTGCAATACATTAATTGCATCTCCGCTAAGGGAAGCGGCCAGTTGATTAGCTTTCTCGGACTCGCTCCAACCATTGGCTCTGGCGACGATTGAAAATTGGGTCTTGTAAGCCTCCCAGGGAGTCTTTCCGTCATAAGGCGTTAGTTTCACTGCTGGGTGGCGTGACGACAACCTGATGTTTTCTGGTACCTTTCCCAGCTTTACTAAACTGTCCAGTTTTTCTTCTAGCTTGTGATCGATCTTTTCCTCAATCCTTTTCTCCCATCTCGCTTGACTTTCTTCCAGGAGTGATACTCTTTTCTCTACTTCCTCTAACCCGATTTTCATCTCTTCGTGAGCGGTTTTTAACTCATCTAATCCGGTTTCTATTTTTCTTTGTCCATCTTCCACTTTCTTCTCTAGTCCGACCAATCCGGCTTCAATTTTCTTTTCTAAATCTGCCTTCATCTGTTCTTGTGCGGCTTTCATCTCGTCTTGTCCGGCTTTCATCTGTTCTTGTGCGGCTTTCATCTCGTCTAGTCCGGCTTTCATCGGTTCTTGTGCGGCTTTCATCTCGTCTTGTCCGGCTTTCATCTGTTCTTGTCCGGCTTTCATCTCGTCTTGTCCGGCTTTCATCTTGTCTTGTCCGGCTTTCATTTCTTGCATCATATTCATGAGCTTTTGAAGTTGTTCTTCCATTTTTTTTGTCTAGTCAAAACCATAAACTGGAAAATTAAAGTCTTTCTTTAGGATCCTCTTTCTGACACCAAATGTTACGGAATTACTCTGCTACTCCTGGGGTTCGTCGTTCTAAAGTCCAGTTGGTGTAAAAAGTTCAAGTAAAAAGTCACTTATCAGGATGGAACACAAACTTTATTTCTTCTAGAACTTAGTAGAACAATCAGCTGTACACAATTCACAAGCACAATCTAGCAGTAACGTGCTTTTAACAATCCGCTTGGATCAGAAGCTCGCACAAATGCTGTATTTCTCACACAAAATAAGTCACTTTTACAGGCTAAAATTCCGTGGAAATATTCAAGGGATATAGTCCACTATCCCTTAAGACACAGCAATGAAGAATTTACACACAGCACTTTAAAAACAGTTTCACAAAGCAAGCTAAAACACAGCTTCTATAGCACTATCAGTTCACACAAAACAAGCGTACTGAGAGCTCTTCACACATTGAATGTTCAACTCGCACTGACTCTTCGGGGCGATGCACGCTTCTATAAATAGCCGACGCAGGAGGTACAAGAGGTTTCCAGAAAAGTCAATTTCTCGAGGGTTCTACATAAAGCGTGAATATTGGTTACGTCATAGAAGAGAAATGTTAGGTTATTATGCGTTTTTAATGCTGGAAAAACAACTTCCAGGCCCCATTGGGAAAATCGCGCCAAATGACCAAAAAGTCGCCAAGCTTGGCGACTTTTGGCGAAATATCGCTAAATTTGGCGCCAAAAATAAGTCCTCAAAAGTGAAGAGATCTAAGCTCTAGGACTAATATTTCTCGAGTTTTCTAGAAATCCCATATATTTGAATGGGAAACCGAAACCTCCGTATTTCCGGTTCTAATTGGCCGATTTTGATGCAACAAAAAGCAAAATTTATCTATTTGAAGCGTAGAATACGAATTTTAAAACATTTTAAGCTCCAGAGCAGCGGGTTGCCCCGAAAATTCGTAACAATATATATATATATATATATATATATATATATATATATATATATATATATATATATATATATATAGATATATATATATATATATATATATAGATATATATATATATATATATATATATATATTTATATATATATATATATATATATAATATCTAAACTTGCGTAATATGGAATCCCTAGTAAAACATCATACTATATATAGTATGATGTTATATAGTATATATAACATCATGTGATATACATATATATTTATATATATATATAGTAGTATGTGATTTATATATATATATAGTAGTATGTGGATCAAAGTAAATTTGCAACAAAGTATAAGCTCAAGACAACTGCTTTATATATTACAACAATCGAAAATTTGATTCAAAAGTTTGAGAGAACTCTCGACACCTTAGGGAGTTGTGCAGAATTTTGCTATTCGTCTGCGCCACATGAGAGTCATTAATCGTAAGCATATCGAACGTGCCATAAACTAAATAAAATATGTGTAATTACGTTTGGAATCTACATGAAATTTTTGAATTGGAACTTTGAGATACTTTTTGAAAAAATTCTTTTTAATTTGATACAGCCCAGTAATTGTTAACTGGTATATGTCTCTGTTAAAAATATATGTACACGCTTTGATCATTTGCCACTCCTTTATGAACTTCATCCGAAAAGTGTGGCGCTCTATTTTACCGGCCGGATAAAAGACCTATTTAAATATAGTTAAACCTACTTAATAGAATGGACAATTCGCCACGAATATTTATTTTAATATGAGAGATATTCAATTAACGAATTATTATGGTTTGTGCATTGAACATTTATTATAGTAAGCAGGATATTCCTTTAACCGGTATTTCATTAAACGGGTTCAAATATATTGATGTAATAGTGTCTCTATTTATGTATCACATTTACGACAATTAAAGTATGCCTTATGCGATTTATGCTAATTAAAGTGCAGACTCTCTTCTCAAAGATTGAACAAAAAAAAAAAAAATCGATTTTCATTTTCACAAAACTGGTTCACATTTCTATATTCACAATCCATCATTCGTTCCACTTCGTATTTAGAATTCCTTTTAACTTTTCAATATCCATGAAATTAATTATCAGTACCTCTCTGGTAACTTATTCGTTCCCATTCCGTGGCGAAGGAATTGAACTTTAATATTCCCAGGAAATTCGGCGTAATTTCATTCTCGCATGGAAGGCTGCGCATATTCAAGAAATTCAAAGTGTAAGGAAGATACCGATGGTATAAATAACGTTTCGGATTAAATATTATGAAAAATTAATGAATTCTGTCCGTGGACTGAATTATATCCATTTTAATATTCTTAGATGAAATTTAATATGTGTTCTTCTTCAATAGTTTCGTTATTTCGTTTTCTTTTCCTTCATTTCTCGTTCTTTTTTCCTCTTTTCATTTTTGGTAAAGCTCTATGCGCGTGTAATATTAAAAGTCAAATATGTTTCATTCATTAAATTTTGTGAAAAAGTAAAGTAATTCATAAGAAGTAACTCATAAGAAGATATATTCGTATCAAAATAAAGATTTTAACTATTAATAGAACCTTATATTAATTAAAAATAGTCAAGTAGTAGTTGTTTAAAATAGTAGTTGTTTAGACAACTGGTTTGAAAGGTCCAATCATTAACATGTGATAATTTTAATTACACCTAAAAATATTCACACCTAAAGACATGTACCGTTTAAATTACAAGAAAATTAATTATTACAAATATATTGTAAAAGTTGATATTGCAAAGTAATTAAAAAACTTTGTAAAAAAGACACATAAGAAGTAATAGTAATAATATTCCTCTTACCTATTACTTCTTATGTGTGTTTTTTACAAAGTTTTTTAATTATTTTATCGTTTAACACCAGTAATTTGAGTGATTTTTCAGTCAAAGGTTGGTATTATTATGAAAGAACTATTTAACTTATATTTAAAATTATGATATTGCCATATATACAGAGCTAGCAGGAAATACGATATCCAATTCAGAGAGATCTAAAGTGCGTTGTACTCGTCTAAATGAGACTAAATTTGAATTATAGATGTTCGAATGATGTGCTTGACATTTATAAAATACGAAATTTTGTTACCAAAATCCGTCGACAGGTGGCGTTCATAGACACATAAAGCATTTAATATGATTTATAAATGTTAAATAATGCAAAAAAAAAGTAGCATTAAAATGTGTTTTCAATTGAAGATCAGCAACGTGATTCGCAGAACCATATTTTCCACAGCTGACCAGAGGAAGTTTTCTGGAATTTCAAGAACATGACGCCGAATGTTGTCCTTCAGATATGGCACAAGTGCTGACCTGGCACGCTTGGTACTATTGTCCTCTAGGTCTAGGGAAACTCCACAACCAAAAGTCGTAAGTAATGACATCGGGCGAACGTGGAGCCATACTTTTAGAAAATGACGCCTGATCACCAGTGCATCTGTAAATTGCTGTCTGAGCAATACTGTGCACGATGATCAATCTGAAAAGACCCTGCATGAATGTAAATTATAAGAGCTATTTTCTTAAATCAATTTAAATTGTAGTTTTGTTTTATGTTGCCCAAACCATAATTCACATTTTTAAAAAATATAGAGGATTTTTCAATGCTCCGTTCTTTCTTGTAAATATTATAATCTTTGTACCTTAAGGTACAACATTAAATATCAGTCGTATTAATAATGTAGTTGGTTTAAATACACTTTTTAAAATTAATGTCTCAGTGGGTTCTTACAAATCCACAACGGGCCGTTATATCATCAGCGTTGTGAACAATGCCCATTCAGCATTCATTCTGGCTGTGACTAACGCGGGAACATGACATTTCGGCTCTTGCAAAGTGACAATCCCCTTGCAAAGACGTCCTATGCAAAGTCACATCAAAGTGTAATTTCTCACTAAATGACGTCCATTTATGTCACCATGCATCGTGACAAAAACTGTGTTAGGCGGCTTTTTGTACTTCTCCACAATCTCTCTGTAGTGTATTTATCTTAACCGAACGTGTCACATGAAGTTACAATGTGTATTTATTGTGTTAACAAGACATCTGCCTGGGGGTACCTTCGGCAGATGGCTTTTAGGGAATTTTAACTCTGATTTACGTTACATCTGGGGAAAAGCGCCTTAAATTACCGACCGTCAGATCAGCAGCCGCTCGCTGGAACAGAACCCTGAACTTTCACACTTCAGCCATCTACCACGATCAACATGGTGTTCAAGTTGGGGGTATAAAGTCACAGTGCGACCAATATGCATACGTCGTGTCGCTGTAATGCAATAGGGGTGAGTGCCTATAAAACTTAACAAATTGTCTAAACAATTCTTTAACCAATCTATAAAAATACGTTTTTAAACCCAAACATTGAAATGAAATGCGTTCATTTATAGTCCTGAAAATTTTAATAATAAGCTTTATTATTACTAATATTTATTTTGCAGTTCAGATTTAGTTCCCATACAACAATAACGTTGGCAGAGGCGTTATGGAAACGGTACAATTCTGTTCGTACAAACTATTACAAATGTGATATAAATGTACGTTTTCTTTTATATCCCAATGAGTCATACATGTGATCTTGCACACAGCCATCGCTGTGAAATTGATAATTAGTCACAGTGTGATAAACATGTGACGTTGCAGAGATGTCCATCTCGATCACTGTGACATCCATGATATCTTCATGTGACGTCAGAAAAACTGTCGTAGGCGGCCATTTGTATGCATGTGTGTATTTCACATGAAATGACAAAGACAGTGACTTGTATGTACAAATGCTGTGACGTCGCAATTCTATATGGGTCAGTTTTAATTCACTTAATACGCATATCTTATAAAACATTCATCCCCTAAAAAGCATTTTTTTTTACATCAGGAGCTTTAATTTTCACTACCAGGTATTATCATTACCTGGGGTATTCATTTTCTTCTAAAAGCATTTAGAATAATAAACAACAAAGACATGCAATAACAGAAAGAAAGAATAACCTCCTTACATCATCGAAACAGAAGATAAAGAAAGCTAATACTAATAACTACAAAAAAGAAGGGGAGCGTTTGCTCAAATCAATTTAAATTGCACTTTAAGTAAACTTACTTCCTCTCACGCAGTCCATAACTTAAGTGGATATTTGTTTCACTGAAAATTCAAATTTATAAATGACGTCTAACACTCTCCGGTGCAGATCGCCATAAAAATAAAATAGGTTATCTATCATGGCACTGCTCTATTTCATTACGTATTCTCCCTGGGGAAGATCTCTTCAAAATACAAGATTAAAATAAAAGACGATCATTCATTTTTATTACCCGGCACGCGCTTTCCAGGTGTTCCCAGGGACATATTCGAATATTTTATTAGTTTGGTTTAGGGATCAATGGAGAATCGAACGTATAAAAACGACTTTATTTGACGCTAGTTTTGCTTTTGCCAATACACATATTTTGTGAGTGGAGAACGTGATACTTTTTATGGAGACGAGAATCCATTTAATTTAAATTCCATTTAGGTTATTTGAAATGCAGGCATTCTTTCCCTCACTCGTAAATATTTGATGTAGTGAAAAGTACTCCTCGTACAAAGTAGTAAGTAATTATTAATTTAATTACAGTTTAAAAAAAATTAAGTCCAGTGTGTAAATAATGTTGCACACATAGCATGTAAAAAATGCGTACACACACACATATATATATTATGTTTCATTTGGTTTACAACGAGTTGTATTACATCCAATAAATCTAAAATATGTTAAAATTATAAAATTTATTTTTAAAATATTATGCGACTTGACTTTCTCTGACTAACAAATTGGCCAGATTAAGCCAGGTAGAACTTACAGAAAACCTTTTTGCCAGAATGTGTCTTTTTAATTAGCAGAAAAAAAAGGTCTCAAACACTTTTAAATTTAAAATACGCACTAAAGCGCCATATCTTAAAAATGATTCAGAATCTATCCGTCGACACTGTTTGTCTGTCTGACTTCATTACTTAAGAATTTGTATCATAATCCATCTCTCAACCCTGGTTTATTTTTCCTTGTTCTAGGAAAGTGTATAATAATTCATAAATTGGCCATTTTGTCTTTCTTGCGTCACTATGGTCAGAAGTGCTTTAGCTTTTTTGCTAGTATTTTTGAAAGTACATCATTATCAATGTGCCGGTCCTATTTTTCTGGCTTGTTCCATTATTTTGGTTTTATGTATCATAATTATGCGTCGTCCCTACTCGTCTTCTGTAATTCATTATGGTTGGGAAATGTATCATAATCCTCATTTTAACCCTATGTCTTTCTTACAGAATAAATCACAGAACTCATACATTCACTCACAAACGAAATAGGAAAATTGTCCACACATTTTCCAGGTTTGTCTAGAGCTAAAAACACGGACTAACACACTAGGACCGATATGAAGTGCGGCGATTTTACAGCAAACTGGCTAATTGTATTTCCACAAATAATCAGTTGAGTCGCGTCAGCAAAATATGTTGGGCGCTAAGTAACTGCAAAAACTATCCACCCAAAATTGAGATTTTTCAGAGCCGTTGACGAGTTGAGTCGAGTCTAGCTTTAAAATTCTTTGAGTCTACCTTATAACGGCGTCATCTTTTAGCGCGAATTGGATTAGGCTTACAGCTTACTGTGATGATTATCGTCCTTTCACTCCGTGGTTGAAGTAAGTCAGGTTTTGCTAGCGAGTCAGTGGATTGTAGTCCAATTGTGAACTGGTTCTCTTATAAATGACTAGATTGATTTTAAGTTTTAGGAGGAAGGCAAACTTCGTGTCAAAAGACCTTTTAGTAGATCATCACCCTATATGTCGTTTTCGTAGATTATTATGCATTTAATATTATTTATCCTATATAGGCCCTTCCAGGGATTGCCGAAAGGACTTGCATGGTAACGTAAGCGTTACGTCTTTAGTGTTACGTAGGAACAGGGATATAGCAAATGAGGTGAATATCCAAATGTGCGTATAAATTAACATAAGCTTTTATAAGACATCGTTATGTAACGTTTATTTATGTTCTGACATTATTTCATAACCCCTCTATCCAAAGAAATTCCTCGTTAAGCCCATGGTCTGAAAGTTCAGACCCCATGTATAGAACAGTTAGGTCATCGACAGTAAATGCGTATGCACTTCTCATGTACGTAATTATCGATTTTAATCAGTATTTTTTCTAGATCATTGTTTCAAATTTTTACATATTTTAAACTAAAGAGCAGTTAAAAGACTAGTAAAAATTGTTCAAATAATTTTATTATCACTTAACCTTATTTATGAAATAATTAAATATGGTTTATTTTTGCTTTTATGCTTGTCTCATTAGGAGGTCCTATTAAAAAATTATCTTATCTCAGAATTTCTTTTGTAGTCTCTCTCTCTCTCTCTCCACCCCTTTGCCTTTCTTTTCTCTTATCATAAATAACAATAAGAAGGAGTAATTAGGAAGTCATTATCTTTAAAATTTTACGTTTTATACTCAAGTATCTTCGTTAGATAATGCTTTTTTTTATTCATAATTTATTTTATTAATGAAGGACCTTTTGTAAAACTTAAGCTTTTAGAAAGGCATTCGATAAGTTCTTTCTCTGTCAGGGTTAGGGATAATGGTCGTATATTAATTTTGGAATATATAAATCTTTTTTTAAAAAGGAACAATATTTCAAGATTAAACTGCAGAGTTAAAGGCTATTAAATGTTAATGCAGTTATTAAAGTAATAGTATTTCATGAATACATCTTGTATTAAGATTAAAACTTTATTTCTATTGTGACTTTAACGTTGCTTATGATTTATTAAAGCATTGAGGTCGCAATTCATTAATTGCGCGCAAAATCATACAGACAATGAAATTATTCTGCAACAATGAAATTGAAATTACAGTCCACAGCACTGTCCAAAATATGTAATTTATCACGGTTTTCAAACTATATTTAGATGGATGTATAAAATACATTAAAAAATACGTATTGATAAACTTTAGAATTTTGTTTGAGAATAAAAATTGAGCATATGTTTTTAATATTAAGCAAAATATAAAAAGAGTTGACATTAAGGTAAAATTTTTATTAATACACTCTTTTTAAAATTTATTTCCACTTTTTTACATAATATAAATTATATATTAATAACTCTAATAAAAAATACGAATTATTTATTCACAAGTTAAGTATGTACTACTGAGCCGTTACTACGAGTTACTAACTAAATATGGTGCAGTAAAATTATAATGCAAAACTATTTATTAACAAGTGTTACACTTTCGTTTTAAACACATCGATGGGTTTAAATATGTCAAAATAGCTGATGAACAAGTACATAGTTCCTTGATCTTCAGTAGTAATATTCCGAAAATATTTCATTACAAAAGCTATTCAGCATAAACTCCATTCATTCTCTCGTCCTACAAATTTACGACTATTTTCTTTTACTAAAGTTGCTTTCAATGGCTGTCTAGAGCCTAGTAAATATTTCATGATTCTCCTATTTCTTGCACAGATAAGATAATTAATTGCAAATTAGCTTTTTTCTGCTAAGCGAGGCGCTTTTGTTTTGTAGAAAAAGATTTTTTCCCTTTATGTACTTTTTTCAAAGTTAAACGCTCTTGTTGCAGAAAAAAATAACCTGTTACTTACTCATGTTTACAATTTATTATTCCTCATGAACAGTAGATATTTTTCACTAACTCTAAAGTGGTTCTCACAAATACGCTTCTTGCATAATTTCTTATTTATTTTCTTTTTTTTAATAATAAAATAACAATAGTTACCATGCTTAAAATGTAGATAGGTATGTAATAAACGAAATTATTTTTCATGAAAGCAGAATTAACAGATTTTTATATACGTTATTAACAACAGAATGAGTGTCACCAAAGATAATACTTATGAACTTTTAGTTATGATAGGAAATTAATTGAATCGAATTAAAATTGCTAGTTAAATTCAGCAAATGTATTAAATTCAAATATTTACCTTTTACTGAAAATGTTTCTGTATGCATACTTTAAGCATTAATTTTGACTTTATTAATAAAAAATGCTTCGGATATTTGATTAAAATGTAGCTGTTTTTACGGTAGAAACTTTTTTTAAATCCTGTCAGGAAATCACTGACTGGAGAGATTGCTGAGATGTGATCTTGAACTGAGTGCAAAAACAGATATTCAATTGGAAATATTAAATTATCCACTTAGAACGTACATTTTGTGCACGTCGATGGTCTATCAGACCCTGTTGGGTGACCTGCAGAAACAACGAACTCGCATCAACGCAGCAATTTTAAACGTTAATGAGGGCATGGTACGCCGGAAATCGCGTAGCATGTCCTCGGCATTATCGGCGTAGCACGTCAAACTGGAATATATCTCACATAGCCTGCGTACTGCAAAAGGCGCCCACAGTCAACTCTGTGAAACGGCTTCTAAAACCTTAGATGCGTGCAAACATCAAGCTGCAAGGCACTTCCTTTCTACCTATCCCCATTTCTAAAATACACGAGATTGAAATTGTAAAGCTAATTTTGGGATACCCTGTGAATTTAAGATTGCTTCTTATTGTTTTTAAAGGAAAAATGGACTTTTAGTAGGGTGCATTTTAGGCAAAATATAAATTCTACAAACATGTAGCTGATCTTTCCTGTTACATACATTAAATAAATAAGTGATTTACTACGGCGTTAAACCCATCGTGCTGCCGTGCTACAGATCCAGGATCGGTTTCCCGGTCGGGGCAAGGAGGACTCAGCCTTTCATGCTTTGAGCTGGGCGATAAAAGGAGGACCAAGCTTCCTTGCTTAGTACCAAATACTGGAATACTGGCCCACCTGATCGGGGCATGTGCGTCCGTAGCCCAGAGCCCATGGTAGTAAGCGCGCACAGGAGCAAGGAAGGCCTTGGCCCCACATGTGCCAATGAGCTTAGATTAGTTTACTATAACAAATTCTTTATGAAAAATAAATTCGCTTTTTAAAAAAAATAATTTGATTTTCTAAAAATGTTTGAATGAAATGAAGAGGATTTATCGTAAAAAGGAGAAAAAGAAAGAAAGACAAAAAAAAAAAAAGAAACATTGACTACTTATACGACACATACAATATGAGGACTAAACAGCATATGCTGACGATGTCAGAGCCTAACCTAATATTCCAAGCGGGCCTTTAGAAAGTAAATAAAAACTGTTAACATTATGAAAAGTTTTCAATCTATATCCTATTTTTTGAAGCTTTGATCTTTTTAAACTATTTTAATTTGTCTTCTTCTTTTATTGACATGACACCTGGAGTATGCCAGAGCCTTTTGAAAACCGCAATCTATTCTACTCTATTCTTCATGAATGTTCTCCCCTTTTAAAGTCCCAAAATTCTGAAATCCTCATCCACATACAGCCATGATATCATGTACCTACTCCTAATCCTAGTCGCAATTGGTCTGTGGCTGAACAACTTAACTTTCTATCAAGTAAAATTTATTTAATGTTGTATACGTCAAATTTTAAATTAACATTTCATTGAAAAAAATTATAAAAAAAGATAATCTTGTTTCACAAGTTCATTTACATTGGTGTTAAAAATGTTCCAGTTTTAAAAGTTTCAATATAACACTTCTTTTTTTAGAAGAATTCTACTGAATTTTAGAGACCGTCATTACCATCAATGGAGAAAAATAGCGCCACTATGTGTGAACAAATGTCAACATTATTAGTGCGCGTATTTTTTAAATATGCGGGCATTGTAGAGTTACTTATATACAAATTCAAAGATCTGGTCTTGCTGTCACAGTCTCTTGCCATTATAAGAGGATGCTCTGTTTTCTCAGCTCTTGAGGAAATTTCATGTGCCTCTAGACCAGCTGTTCACAATCGGTTGAACGCTCGAAAAGCGTTTGAAGAGAGGAGGGGCCAAGAAATCCAGACAAAGTGCAAGTGATAATGCATGTTTAAAAAGTCCTCTTATTTTTACTTCAAACTATATCTATTTTCGCTAAATTTTTATGGAACTTTACTGATAACATTATTTTGTAGAAAACACTACTAAATGCTCACTGTTGAAGAATAAATAACTGCATGCATGCTGAAGAAAGTAATGAGGGGGCGCAATCGTACGATATCCTATATTGGGGGGGGGCATAATGCTGAAATGTTGGGAACCACTGCTCTAGACATTTGTCAACCTGGTAGCTTGAAACCTATCTCTACCCCTTTCTTCGCAGTCTTCTTCCATCAAGGCTTCTTCCATCTTTACATCGCAATATGCACATTTCGTGGTGAGAAGTCTCTGCTCGTGAATTTCCTTGCTAGCCTACCTTTCGCTGCCATATACTAACGTAGGTCTTACAGGTATTTTATACTCTGTCCTTTGAAATTTAATCGGCATATTCGAGTTGTACACTCCTGTTAGTGAACGCCACATATTCTATCTCTTTGCCATTCTGAGTGGTAAATGCACTCTTATCGTCCGGTCTTCTGTTACGTCAGTTCCCTGATATTTAAATTTGTTTGTTTTAGGTTCGAATTTCACAATCTTCTGTTCTATACAATTGCTTCACTGTGACTGTAACTCCACCCATGTATTCTGTCTTTGTGTTCTTCTAATGCGAGATCATTTAGCATGAAGACATTCCTCCATTTATCTAAGCTTTTTCGCATTTCATTTGCTCGGGCCTTCTATCAACACCACATCGTCCGCATATAACAAGTTTCATTGCACAATTTTTCGAAGTTTTTCTAATAAATAGGTCATTGTAGCAGGGAATTTATGGATATTAATGTACTAGCTGAAATATTCTTCGTTGGTGAATTAATATGTAATGCAGATTTTAAAATGTTCTGAATTTTCGTTTGTACTGTAGGAGTATATAGATCGGAAATGGAATTCTTGCGAAAGTATAAAAAGCAAAGCAATAATTTTTGTGGAATTTAAAAAGACTGCAGATTAGAGTGACAACTTGAGGAATGAATTGTCAATACAGAAAACAATTTGTTTACAAAATTACCGTTTTACTCCATTAGAAAGAGCTTTTAGTGTTAATAGGCTATTTCAATTTACAGAAGAAGATGATAGTAATGAATAATTACCAGAAAATATAGTTTCTGGAAAATGATTCTTAACAGTAAAAAGTATATGTTCAACACTGTAACGTTTAATATGATTGCATTTAGTGATTTAACTTGATGCGTTAGAAGACCATTTTACAGATCACCTCAAAAAGAAATAGAATTTATAGAAAACTCATTATTAAGAATTATAAATATGTAAATTATAGAATTAGTTGAGAAATTAGATTAAATGTAACGTTTCTATAAGATTTTATAGTAAAAGAAATTATGCCATTTAAATTGAATTTTTGAAGAAATTAATTTGAAATTATTGTCATCAGTCTTATTTTGTATTTTCAGTTTTATGTAAACTTAAAGTTGTAGCTTTTAAAAATTGTCTACCTGACACGTTTCACTGCATTGTAAAACTACATACATTTTTGCATTATTTAGGTGGCAAAAAAACTGTATGATCGGACATTGATTAAAAAATGTTACCGCAAGCTGTAAATTAAAAAGAATTTTAAATTTAATAATACAACTCAAATTAAAACAAGGATCTGACATGTAATTTCTGAAGAAAAATATTATCAAATACTTTAGGAAAACATGTTTTACAACCTGCTAAAATAAGACAAACAAATACTTCTTCTTATCCTATATTTATCATGCAATTCAAGATCAAAATTTGAAGTTGACATGTATTGAAAAAACAGAACACGAGACAAAAACTCATACTTTGCAGATGCTGACATTTTTGACATGTGCTAGACTGAGAGACTCCTTTTTTCCTCCTGTCATCTGTTTACAATGTTTTACTATTTTCTAGATTCTTGACTTTTTATTTGCCCAAGGAGAATTTTTTATGATTTGAACAGATTCTGGATTTTCCTTTTCTTTATTTTTCTGTTCGTCAACGTTTTAGGTTTGTATTATTATCTTTTATTTTCAATCGACATTAGAGAATTGCAAACATTTATGCTATTCGTTTGAAAATATTTTCTTTTCACTTTAATTTGAAACAAACAATCAAGCAGAAAAACAAATATACAGTGTACAATATCTTTACAAACAGATCAATTTTAAATTCAATGTATGCATAAAAAACAAAACTATTATTTTGTAAGCGATGTTAATATTTCTTGGTGTAAAAGTGTAATTAGATGAATGTGCACACAGAAAAAAAATTGTTGAATCCACAAAAAAAATTGTTGAATCCACAAAATTATCCGGTTGAAAAAGCGCCAACTAAATTTTTGTTAAATTAACACAATTATTTTGTTAAAATTATTTGATTATTTCAACAAAACCATTTATCAGTTTAATCAAAGAATTTTGTTAGAGTAAACAAATTATTTATTAATTTAACTAAACTATTTGTATAAATAGTTTATCTGATTAAATTCAACCAAATCATTTGTTTGAATTAACGAAATTTCTCTGTTTGGTTGATGATTTTACAATGTTATTTTTTAGCCCATAATTTATTCATCAAAATTTACTTTTTTACTTTATTGTTTATATATCTACAAGTCTAATTTTATTAACTTTAGCAGCACTTTTTTTTCCATCAGCTTTAGGCAAATTTAGTAAGACAATCAGATTATTCAAAATTCATGACAAGTGTGTTTTTCTATTATTTAATCGCATTCAAAATAACTTAATGCCGCAATTTGGGTGAATATTTGTCACTTACACATGAAAACAACCAATATATATCTGTAAAAGAAGCGTTTTTTGGGGAGAAGACAAAATAACCTTTAACAGTAAATACAGGTAGTTATGCACACAAACAACCGCTGCATTGAATATTTTAAATGAACGAAACATTGTTTATACATACTGAAGTAGTACTGAAGTAGTAGTATGGATGTAGTTACTCACTTATTTATGAAGATAAAACATGTAAATGTAGTACTCAATAGTTTATGAAGAAAACCCCGAATAAGATTTCACCTCATTAGAGTGAATAATTGCCTGACTACTAATGGCAAAGAAGTCGATCAGTGACCAGACCGATCAGAAGATTTTTGGATGCGTTGCATTTTCAGCGAATTCTAAAGTATGTGGTGCTGCGTTTCTGATAGAAAAAATTATCCAAAACGAATTAAATGTGCGAAAGACACCACATTAACAACCCTTTAAAATGAGAAACTAGTCTCGTATATCCAGTGAATGCTTCAAGGACATTGAATTTGGAACTCGTGGAATCTCTAAATTGTTTAAAGGTTTTTCTTAAACGGAAGTCAACACATATGAAAATTTAAAGAAAATAGAATCTATGAAATGTTTACTCTGAAAGTATTTCTTTTTTTAATTGTGAAGAATATTATCCTCGCACTTTGGCAGAATAGCTTTAGCTGTCGGGTTCCCAAAAATGTGTAGCTTAATTAGGTTATACTTTTTATTTAAGTACCTAACATTTGAATCTTACATTCCTAAGGTTGCTTTCTAATTAGCAATTTTATAAATTAAATGAGAATGTCTGCATGATTCTCCGCTGCAGGCCAAAGTAAATTGTAGTTTATTTAATATGAGTAGACTTCGTTTTTTTAAATGAATAATATTATGACCTTTCTTTGTCCCTCTCACTCTATGTGTACACATCTATTGTAGTATTTAATAGTTTTTATGACATAAAAGTTGTAATTTGTTACTGTTTTAATGTGTGATCGAAGTGTGAATTGAATACTCATGCGTATACCTAACTATTTTTTATAAATCAAAACGCAGTATAAGGATGACATTATTTGATCACAATTTTTCAGGAAATTACATTGTTAAATAGTTGATTCAATTCTTTGTAAATTAGGCTTTCTAAAAGTGTTTCATGAATTCTTATAGGACTGCTTTTTATATACTGCCACTTCTTATTATTTTTACTTTTCAGAAGAAGACAATTTCTTAACTACTTTACATAAAAAGTAAATTGGATCTACTAAGTATTTCAAATAATTGTGATAATCCAATTAAATTGGTATAAATCGAAATTCTCTTCTCAATCACTCAAGCTTGCTGCTCAAACATTGAACGTAACATTTTTTTCTAGTCTTTGCCTTCATACAATGAAAACTTTTATCTTTTAAATATTATAATTTCTTCTTTTCGAAGAAATATTTTAATGTCAAGTTAAACATTTTAAAGTTTTCTTAATTTCATCTTTTTTACTGTACTTTTATTTTTTAAAGTAAGTTTCGTTCATGTATATTCGGAAGAGGTGAAAGAAAAAATATTCCTTTTACTTGCTGATGAAAGGAAGTTGTTTCTAATTTCCTCCTGAGTCTAAACTTTGAAGGAATATTTTATGAGCAATTAAAGTATCATTAATACTTAAATGAGGCTTTTTTTATCTATTGAGGAACTTCAAATTATGAATTTTTCCTATATTCTTTTGAAAAATTTAATTAAAATATTAAATAAGTTTTTTCTTCTTCTTTTTTTGAGAAGTCGCCAGCCTGACGAAATGTTAACGGTCTTGTAAACAGTAAGTTTTATTTTAAGAATAAAATTAATTATTAATGCAGCTGAATCCAATTATTTAGGAAGCAACTGCTGTGCTTGCAAATATTATTTTTTAACGGCTTAAAAAAGAAATATCAAGAAAATTGATTTTCGTAGGAAACAAGCATAAAAATACTTTTGTGAACTAAATAAAAGAGATAAAGATTTGTAAAAAATAATGGGTATTAAAGTCTGAGTAACTGAAAACAAGTTGAAAAATAATTATTTCTTAAGTAAACAACATAAAGTACAGTTATACAACTATACAATCGTATTTATCATATTTCATATTTTGCGTTTTTTATAAAAAATTAAAAGAAAGGAAAAATGACATTTAAACCTTACTTTTAAAGTTGTAAGGCAACGACAAAAATTTTAAAAGTGATAATACTTGTAATACCACTGCAATGGCAAGAAAAGAAATATAAAGAACTATATTCAGTGAAAAAAAAAATTATGCTTCAGACGCTCACATTAGATTACCAAACATGTATTTCGTTTCAACATTTTCATTTCTGTATTTTTCTCATTAGACTGTATGCATATTGTAACGGCACAGAAAATAAATATACGATCATAGAGAACGACAGTTCTTTGAGTGAAGCAGCCTACACCAACCAATTAGCCTACCAATCAATCTCTGCTAAATACATATACAAGTAGTTTATAGAATTTTTGGGTGTTCAAATTTTTCCTCAATCCGCTTTAACGATTTTAAAAAAATGAATATATGATTTTAATCGGTGCTAAAATCGGTGAGTAACGTCGCCGGTTTATTTAGGAAAATTCTTTTTTTTTATAAATTTAACCCTTTAAATGCCGCACTAGGATCCAGGAATAAAAGATATAATTAATTCATCAAAATCACATTAAAAAACACCCATAATGACTAAAAAACAAAAAAATTGCCATTAAAAAATTTCCTTCACTCACTTCTTGGATGTTCAATTTTTGGAACATTGGCATGTAACGCTATCTTTCCTTCTCTGTATTTGCTTCATGTAAACAACAAAGCGCTGTATGATAACTCTAAAATTTTATGCAGTAATAAAGTTTCACTTGATAATTAGGTGCGAAATGACGATTTAAGCAAAACTCAATAAAAAAATTGTAATTTTAAAATTAGCATAATATTTTACCAGAAATGCAATGCATAAATGTATAAAAGAACGATAAAAGCAATTTTACACTTGCATAGTCTTGACTAATAATATAGATAATATAAATAAATGCAGTTTTTAAAAATGTCAGCTACCTCATCAAGAAACAGTAAAGTAATTTATTTTTTAGAGGCTGCTTAGAATTTTATCCAGCAGTACAAAAATTTTAAAACCCACTAAAATACTAATTTCTTTTTCGAATTTTTTTCGCAATATCTATGATATTGTGGGAAGTGTACATGGAGAATTTTCTCGCATTCAAAACACAGTTTTACAGTTTTTTTTTTGGGGGGGGGGATATACAAAAAATGCCCTCATCATGTAAGAACGTCAAGTGCATCCGAATTTTTTGCAGATTTTCATTGATGATCATATGGTAATGCTGGTTTTAGTATTCGTCTGAAACAAATTTAGATTAATATCTCTTTAAATTCTATTGCCCATATGTCTCTAGGTGTAATCAGCTCGAAACTATTATAATTTATTTCTTCATCAGTAATGCACCCGTTTTCATCAAGAGGCAATTGACAAATTTCTATTATTGACTTATTTCAATCATCCGGCATAGAACTTTTTAAAAAATCAACATTGTCTATAGTTAGAAATTTCTTCGATTGCACCATCTACATTGTTTCTACAAACATCTATACAAGTTCTTACTGAAATGACCTCGAAAATTGCAGAGCATAGTAAGAAAATTAAGCACGTGACTTATGTCACTTCCTCCCATAAGTTCCCTCTACATAAAAAGGACTTAAAATTAAAAAAAAAACACATTCATTACTAACAGAAGAAATAAGTAGCTATCTGAGCTCAAAACAGAGGAATGCTGCACTAATTATCCACCCTCCTTCTCGCAAAGGAGTAAAAGATATGACAACTTCCCTCTTACGATATGACAACCCCCTCCAGTCCTTCACCCTTCAAAAATAACCAAAATATCGTTTATGCCTTTGACAGACTTGTGTTCAGCAGATATAAGCACTGAATGTATCAAAATCTAATAAAGGAACACAAGCAACACATACATGAGACATCCCTGATTTCGTTTATCGTTACATGCCAATGTTCCTATTTTGGAACATTGCACTTTTATGCAAGATTGACAAAAGATACCTTGATATATTTTGAATTTTTTTTATTATCTCTTTGAATTCATCCATTGGAAATACAATAGAGTAATTTTCGGGTGAATTTGAATTTTGGAGAATTTTATAGAATTTTTTTTTGTTGAGTACTGTAAAAAATGTAAAAAAAGCGATTTTTAGAAATTTTTCTGGGCTGAAATTTTACATATGGAAAATACTTAATATATCAAAAAATCAATCACACTTTCAATAATAAGCAGTATTTTTGTCAAACTGATAGATATGACAGTTTATTTTCAAAAAAATATTAAACATGATGTTCCAAAAAAAGGAGCATTGGCATGTAAAAGATTAAACCAATATAAAGATGGAACTATCTAAGTCTGGCGCATGAACACTGAAAACAACTTCAAATGTGTGGGGATCAGACACGATACGAATGTATTCATACGCCGCTGTTGTTGGCTATTGCTTTCACCCAACAGCGATTTAAGTAACATTCTTGGAAAAATAGTTGACCATGCAGCACAAAGCACTTGTTCAATCTTCTTTAATGGATAAATTTGATCGACACTTTGATTTTAGGTAGGTTAAAGGCAAAAATGTTGTTAATGACAAAAGCGTCTTGAAATTATTACAAGTTAAAGAAATATCAAAATTGCTACAAGATTTGGTGACCCCTGCAGCAAGTCCTGCGACCCCAGTTGGGGTCGCGACCCACAGTTTAAGGAATTATGCGGTGTACAAATTCCGAAAACTTCTAACTTTATCTATGCATTTAAAATATTTTTAAAAAAATTATCAGCAATCCAAAAGCAAATATTAGTTTGGTGCTGCCATTCAGATTTCACGAATGCAGTAAATTTTCAGTTTTGAAATAGACATACTTCAAACGTTCAAACAATATCAAACATATCGATTTTTCTTATTTTTTATTACTATAACCATGCGCGCACATAAAAAAAATAGGAGGGGGAGCAATTTTCAGACGTGTAACAATTTGAGTTCTGATTTTGCTTTCCGATGCACTTTTGTTGAAATCATAACACAATGTATTAAATCTCTAGCGTAGGGGGGGGGTAGTGCCCTTTTACGACTTTGAGCTCCACACATTCAATGTATACTTCAATTGTCATGTACACTTCTGCTGTCTATTTCATCAGGAGCAGAAATTGAAATGTCTGATTCTCTGGGCGGCTATTCGGACAGACGCATTGATCTGAAAAAAAATTGACTGTTTTTACTTTTACTTTCGTTTTATTATCTTATGATCATACCCCTAAAAAGTAATGATATATCCCCATACCAAAAACCTTAACGGGTTTGTGACGCAGCATTTTACTTTATAGCTAAAATAAAGATATCAAATTTTGACTGACGCCCTGGTGTGACTTTATAAGATTTGTTTTTAAATTCCATTACAATTACTTTTCTTTTATTTTCTAAAGAAGATTGAAACATTCAAGCTATGATTTTAATTATAAAATACACTGTGAAATATATCACACTTTCACTGAGCTTATGTTTTCTATTCAAATGAATTTATTTCAATAATTTAATTCATCTTTTCACGCTATGCAAAAGGGCAAGTAAAATTTACGCAAATGTTTGCTTTGCGTCAAACTATCCAAACTAAGTGAAATGAATTCATGTGCATAGTGCGTTACAAAGAAACCATTTATCCAAATTTTGCCATAGGAAACTTACTTTTCAAACGGTTATGGGTATGACCTTTATACGTTTGAGAAAAATGCTGGTATCCGAAAGCGTTTGCTATTGCATACAGGATGATTTGCTCTCAGACTGACGAACTTGAAGGGGGGTAGAGGTACAGGGACGGTTTAGAATCGCATAGCAGTACTGGTTGGAAATACCGCTCCATGTACCTGTTAATAATCACTTTAGAGGAAGTGCTCAAATGATGGTAAACTTTCCGACCATGTTTTTTCAAAAACTAATCCTTCTTTCACCGATCGCACTTGATGAAAATTGTTATTTTAGAATTGTTTCTTTCATTACATTTATGAAATTGTCCGAGGAAAGCCCATTGTTTATGAAACTTAAATAAGAAATTAGACGCACACTTCAACTCTTCTTCCAAAGTGATTATTAGCAAGTACATGAAGAGGATGCTTCCGAACCTGCATTGCTATGTGATTCTGAACCGTCTCTGTACCCCTTACACCCCTTGCAAGTTTGTTAGTGGGGTAGTGTATCACCCTGTATATAAATTGAAGAGGGCGAGAGAAAACTAAATAGAATTATCTTTGATTTTATAGAAATCTATTCTTTGAAAGTGATGAAAAGTGAATTAAATTCACGCAAAATCTAATCCTGAGTTCAATGGAGAATCATTAACGTGAAAGTTAAATCATGATAAAGGGATCGGAGTTCCCACCTCAATCGATGGGAATTCTTTACATCTGAGAAGCCTTCCCCTATTTGCAGCAAAAAAAAAATATTGAATGCGCATTTTTTTTTTCAATGAAAATAATCGAACTGTATATATATAAAGGCAAATTCTCTACTTTTGCTAGCACGCCCCATCTGCAGTACAGAAAGCATTGACATTATTTCATTAAGTGCATAATGAATGTACTCCTGCCTCCACTTCCTAAAAGCCGTAGCAAATGGGAATAAAGAACAAAATGGACGGCAGTGAACAAAGTGAATGAAAGATTAGACGTTTAGCGAGCCGTGAAGAAGTGAGTCATCCAGCTCAGGACCAAGATAAAATGCAGAAGCTTAATCAAAGACAGCGAATCCGTGATGAAGGATCTCCCCCCTCCGTCCCCTTAAGTAAAATGTCGTTAGATAAATACATCAACAGCAGTACTCTGATTAGATGATGCATGAAGATGCAAAGTGCCGTAAACGTCAAGTTATTTAATTTTGCCGGTAATAGTTCTTAGTTTAATTAAATTTCTCTCTTACAAAAGTTGGAGGAGAAAGGTAATATTTACCGTAAAGATTCATCTCTAAGTATGATGTAACTTAATGTCTGGTATTAAAAGTTTTGGATTTCAGAGCTTACAAGATGAAGCCATAAATATGTATTTCGTATATGTTTAGGATACGTTAATATCTAAAATATGAGATTTTAATTTATAGAGGAGATATCACACAGTTGTAGACGTTTTGGTACTTGCGAGTTATTACGGCCAATGAGTTTGCATCGTGACATCAGAATTACAGCAACTGCGCTTCACAATTACTTAGTGATAGAATTTTAGCGACATATTTAACCAATGAGTACCCATATTTTTAATGATACTGTTTTAGTTATTTATAAATAAAATTTTAATATGTCATTTTAAAATAAATTACAAAAATCGCTGTTTTAAAACTCACAAAAATTTCAGTACAAGCGATGACCTTAAAGCAAACTGTACAGTTATAAGCATTCAATTTTATTCCATTGTGTGCTCAACATACAAGCGATGACCTTAACACAAAGTGTACAGTTATAAACATTCAATTTCATTTCACTGTGTGCTCAACATTTCTATTGATACAATTCTTCTTAATTCGTCAACTAATGCCGGTTTTATAACAGCACAGTATCTAAACTTATTTGGGTATAAGCATTTTTGAACTCGTGTCATGAAAATGACGTAAATCTCACTTGCGGTATCGAATTTGAATTATTGACGGCAAAAGAAAGTTATTTACACGTTGTTCAGTGATATATTTTTCACGGATACCAAGAAAGTTTATTATTTCACTCGTGATGTAATTTTAAAGTCAAACATAACCAAATTAGTTTTTAATGGATTTTTAAAGTGACATGAAAAGGATGGCAATAGAACTTAATGACAGCAAACTCTGTCAAAAAAGTAATCTTACTTCCTTCATTATGTTCACTAAACTGCTTAGTCGGGCATTGGAAGCAGATTTCAGGATTAAAATTTACTAAAATAATCTCAAAAGTTCTTTGAACTGATGCATTTTCTGGTCGCCTATGGCATTGGTACAAAATTTCAAACCAACTGTTTAAATTCCAGACAATTAAAGAAAAAAAGAAATTCTGATCTTTATATCTGTTGCAATTATAATAATTAAAGAAAATGGAAAAGGAAGAATTACAGCAGACAAGCATTTATTTGATTCGAACGACAGAGGCATATCTTCAGTTTTAAATTTCAGTTTAAAATCAGTTTAAAATGCAATTTTTAATTGCTTTTCAAAATAGGGACTTAAATTGTTTGCTTTACCAAATTTATAAAATGATAGAATTAAGAAAAGTTTTTTCTACATTTGAGATTCAAAAACTTTTAACGATTTGAAGATTTCTTTTGGAAGTAAATTGCATTTATAACATAAATAATCATAAAGAGTACTTTAGCATCATATTTTGAAAAGAATTGTCATTTGGCAATTAACATTTTTCCATTTTAGTTTTCGTAAGAGTTAAAAACTAAATTGTTCCGTATATTATTTTTCTTTAAAGAAAGAGGGTTTTTATCTTCCTGTCATTAACTTTTATTAGCTCCATCAGAAATCCATTATCGTTAAGCCAGACAATTATTTCAAAAGTGAGTAATCCCCACTCAAATTAAATTAAAGTTGTTTTATAAAAAATAAGTTTTTAATTTTGTTTTCTAACAAAGTAGTTTTTTTTTCGAAAATTTCTCATTAAATGATTATACTTTTTCTTTTTGAAAATGCGAGCTAAATATTTTTATAGCATTAAAAATAAATTTAAATGTTAATGTCAAACATAAAAGCCAATAATTGAATTGCTTATTGTAAATTTGAAGCACAATTAATTAATTTTACCAATTAGCATTCGTTATCTATATTCAACAACATACCATTTAGTGTTGTTGAAACTGTATTTTTTCAAGAAATAATTAAATCAAAATTGCCTAAATATATAATAAGATTCATTGATAAAATACCTTTTAATGCTTCGGTGCATTTAAATATATATCTATATATTTTTTTTCAGCGGGCGGGCACTTCCCTATTATGCGTTGTCCACTACAATTGCTCGCAGGTATAGTGGCTATTTTATTATGGGGACACAAAGTAGGCAACTAGCGTTACCCTCTACGAGGGGACGGACAAGTTAACATCGAAGCCTAAGGCGGTATTCGAACTCTGACTCAAGGCGTGATAGAATATGCCTTAAGCCACTACACTTCCTGGGCGGGAGTTACGATTAATAGATTCAAATTTTATTTTAAATTAATTAAACTACCAAGACATTTTTACCTTTAGAAATACATGAAGTCCCAAAAAGGTGGTAACACGCTTGAATTCTTCCATTAGAGATATGCGGTTAACTGAAATTGAAAAAATGTTTAAAATAAGGCAGGGATTTATGATATATTACTTCTTGACAATTTTTAAAACTGAAACTTTTCTATTTATATATGATCCCTGTACAACAAACTTCCAAATAGTAAAACACACTAAAATACATTTTTTCATAAAAAGTCTCAGAGATAGGGTAACTCCAGGAGAGTCCCCACATCCGTGTCAGATACCGCACCGGTTGTATTTCTTGTAACTGTCAATAGATTGCAGTCACACGCGCAGTATAGGTGTGCATTGAGATTTTTTTAACTAGCGTATAGCAGAAATACTTTTCAGTGCTTTATCTGTAACTATGCAATCCTTATTTTGAGATAAGCTTTTGATTTCTCTACAAAAATTTTGAACATTTCATGTTTAAGTGCTTTTTTACGCTAATTACTCAATCCATGCACGATTTCGGAGTCAAAACTAAGTGTAGCACCTGTATATAGTACTGTGTATATGGTTACGCCACTTTCCGTCGCGAAGAAAGGCAACTGTGGTGTGTTACGTCTGCACCACACAAATTGGGATGCATGACACACTGTCATTCCGGCATTCATGCCGCAGTTTCTTTTGTACGGGATGCCACTTTTGCTAAAATTTTGATTTTTCCCTCAGTGTCTTATTTTTTATATTACTGAATTTATGCTACTAGAGTATATTTTCTGGATTTTATTAAGTCTTAATAACTTTCTTTCCTATCATGTTGTCAAGAGTCCCGAATTTTGGCATGTTATTAGTCGCTAATTCTAATTGTAATAATTTTGCATTTTAATGTTCTGGCTTAAATGAAATATTATTTTAAAAACCAGATAATTTTTTAATTTGTCTATAGATTTTATTAGAAACGCCCACAATTTGTAAAAGAATAAAATAATGTAAAAACATAAGAATAAAACAATGCTAAAACAAATAAAACGAAACAAACACTATTTTACTCTTCTTTCTCCTCTCAAATACACTGGCGTTACGTTGCTGATGAAATAACAATTATAATTCAATGAAAAAAATCAAATAAATAAATCTTATAAATAAAAATGAAATTCTGTTTGTTTGTTTGTTTGTGGATTTGATTCGTATACAAATCCACAAAAATGGACCTATCGGCCTGAAATTTAGCACAGATATGTAAAATAATATAGAATAAATCATAGTGCACTTTAAAACTTTGAAAGTCCACCCGTTCCCGGAATTTAAGAGATTTTTTATGCTCTTCACGCAAAAATCTTTCCGTAATTGTAACCCCTGTAGTGAAAAAAGTGTCAAATAAGGATCGTGGTTGCCATGTGTGGCAATTTTGCCGAATAAAATGTCATTCGTATACAAATCCACAAAAATGGACCTATCGGCCTGAAATTTATCACAGATATGTAAAATAATATAGAATAAATCGTAGTCCACTTTAAAACTTTGAAAGTCCACCCGTTCCCGGAATTTAAGAGATTTTTTATGCTCTTCACGCAAAAATCTTTCCGTAATTGTAACCCATGTAGTGAAAAAAGTGTGAAATAAGGATCGTGGTTGCCATGTGTGGCGATTTTGCCGAATAAAATGTCGTTCGTATACAAATCGAGAAAAATGAACCTATCGGCCTGAAATTTAGCACAGATATGTAAACTAATATAGAATAAATCGTAGTCCACTTTAAAACTTTGAAAGTCCACCTGTTCCCGGAATTTAAGAGATTTTTTATGCTCTTCACGCAAAAAGCTTTCCGTAATTGTAACCCCTGTAGTGAAAAAGTGTGAAATAAGGATCGTGGTTGCCATGTGTGACGATTTTGCCAAATAAAATGTTTTAAATTCTCAAAGTAAAAATAAAAGAATAATAATGATTTTTTTTTGTTAGTTTATATTCGTAAGGTTATTTTTTAAAAAATTATAATATCGTGTGCATGGGAAATCAGAGCAGGAATGTAATGCTTTACACGCAAAACAATAAGAATTGAAGATTTCCGAGGCTAATGTGTAAATTTTTTTAGTTTGGCGAAAAAAATAAAATGGCTGTATGGATTTTGAGTAAGTGAGTTCTAGCGGTTTGCACAGTTTTCGGCTTGGCGCAATTTATTGAGAGCTTAAGGAAATAGATTTTTGAAAACAAGTGCAAAGGTTTTATTAGAATACAGGGTTAAAATTTTAATGATCCGTGAAGAAATAATGCAGTTATTAAGGGATTTCAAGCGATCTAACTTCAGAATTCTCGCCAATTGAGTACATTGATTTAAGTTGGGGGAATTCCGCCAAATTTCAGAAAATTGAAATCTTCTCATTTAGTACATCGGAGTAACGATGAATAAAACACATTACAGTTGATAATTTAAAAAAAAAAATCGGCTGTATTAAGGGATACCAATTTTCAAATAAATGCGTGCCACTCTTAGGCGGTCGAACCATTTCCCATATTGATTGCTGCTAAGTCAATGCTTCGAATGATTCCCTGAAAAAACTCTTGCAAAATGGCGTATGTTGGCACTTTGGCGAGGCTTAGATTTGAAACTGGATTTTATTTGAGACTGGTATATATAATAACACTGGTTATAGATAAAAATGAATGTTGGTATGTAGTTTATGAGGTTGAAAAACTCCAGCACCGTTGAGCACCGTTGCACGATGAAATTTGGTTCACCTAAGTCTTTTATGATGGAGAAGGTTTTTATGCTATCCGTTTTCCTTAACTTGCCACTTGGTGCCGCAGCACAACGTTGAATTCTATTCCGTTTAGCCGTTTGCTATGCGAATATCGTCCAACCGATTTCGATGAAATTTGGTACACGCGAATATTAGAACACGGAGAATATTTTTCACTATCCATTTTGCTGTAACTGGCCGCTAAATGGCGCTGCAAAGCATCAACTTTTATACCGTTCGACCGAACGGCATAAAAATTTTTTATACTTGCACATTTGAGCACGAAGAATATATTCTAACTGCGTTCCTTTTGATGTTACTCACCACTAGATGACACTGCAATGCATTATTATTTTAACTCGCCACTAGATGACGCTGCAGCAGGCCAAATTCTTGACCATTCAAACGGTCGCTATGAAAATCAGTATACATAGCTATTTGAACAATGAGAATATTTTGGCGTTATCCATTTTGCTATAACTCGCCATTTGACGGCGCTGTAGCAAATCATTACTTTAATTAACTACTAGATGGCCCTGCAGTGTATGACTTCTTGACTGTGCAAATGATCGTTATGAAAATTGGTATACATAGATAGTTGAACACGGTCGCTATGAAAATCAGTATACATAGATATTTGAACACGGGGAAGAGTTTGGCGCTATCCATTTTCCTATAACTTGCCACTAGATGTCGCGTCAACACATGAACTTCAGGACTGTCCAGCCGATAGTCATGAAAATTCGTATATTACATCGATATCTGAATGCGAAAAATATTTTCGCCGTATCCGTTTTGCTAAAACTCGCCACTAGATTGCGCTACGCCGCATGGCCTTCTGCACCGTACAAATGATTGTCTTGCAATTCGGTATGCATGATTATTGGACACAATATAACGCGATATCCACTTTGCTATATCTGTTTATTACAATGAATTGTAATCACCACAAATCGTAATATCAAAAAGTCCATTCATTCCCGTGCGAAGAACGGGTACTTCAGCTAGTAAAGAACGGGTACTTCAGCTAGTCTTATAAATAAAAATGAAATTCTGTTTGTTTGTTTGTTTGTTTGTTCGTTTGTTTGTTTGTTTGTTTGTGGATTTGAGTTGAATACAAATCCCCAAAAATGGACCTATCGGCCTGAAATTTTGCACAGATATGTAAAATAATATAGAATAAATCATAGTCCACTTTAAAACTTTGAAAGTCCACCCGTTCCCGGAATTTAAGAGATTTTTTATGTTCTCCACGCAAAAATCTTTCCGTAATTGTAACCCCTGTAGTGAAAAAAGTGTGAAATAAGGATCGTGGTTGCCATGTGTGGCGATTTTTCCGAATAAGATGTTTTAAATTCTCAAAGTAAAAATAACAGAATAATAATGATTTTTTTTTGTTAGTTTATATTCGTTAGGTTATATTTTTTTTAATTATAATATCGTGTGCATGGGAAATCGGAGCAGGAATGAAATGTTTTATACGCAAAACAATAAGAATTGAAGATTTCCGAGGCTAATATGTTAAAATTTTTTAGTTTGGCGAAAAAATAAAATGGCTCAAATGCCGAGAGTGTGAGTTCTAGCGGTTTGCACAGTTTCAGGCTTGGCGCAATTTACTGAGAGCTTAAGGAAACGGATTTTTGAAAACAAGTGCAAAGGTTTTATTAGAATACAGCGTTAAATTTTAATGATCCGTGCGAAAATAATGCAGTTATTAAGGGATTTCAAGCGATCTATCTTCAGCATTCTCGCGATTTTGAGGAGGATTCTAACGCTTGGCGCTATTTATCATAATTTAATCGTCTGCTATTTGGGTTATGAATACACCTGCGTATAAGTTTTTGAAATTTTCATTCAGTTGGAAAGAAAGGATGTTAGAAATATCAATTTTAATTTTGTTTAATCACATTCATGAATAATGATACACTTTCCAACTTAATGAAAGAAGGAACGAAAATAGGGATGACCCATGGATTATAACTCTTTTTATATATAGCACTTTAGTGCGTATTTAAAAATCTGAAAGTGTGTCAGATTTTCTATGATTCTAGCGCATGGCGCAATTTAATGAGAGGGTATTTTTAAAAACAAGCGTAGGTTATCTTATAAATAAAAATGAAATTCTGTTTGTCAATTTGTTCATTTGGGTAGTATACAATTCCACAAAAATGGACCTGTCAGCCTGAAATTTTACACAGATATGTAAAATAATATAGAATAAATGATAGTCCAC
This sequence comes from Cheiracanthium punctorium, assembly GCA_038373885.1. NCBI lineage: Eukaryota > Metazoa > Arthropoda > Arachnida > Araneae > Cheiracanthiidae > Cheiracanthium > Cheiracanthium punctorium. Next base: position 928,972 of record JAWZYV010004477.1, read on the forward strand.
TTTAAAACTTTGAAACTCTACTTAAAAATGTTTTCCTCCTGAATGGTTCTCTTAATTTCCGTTCCCGGAATTTAAGAGATTTTTTATGTTCTCCACGCAGAAAGCTTTACGTAATATTAACCCCTGTAGTGAAAAAAGTGTATGAAATAAGCATCTTGGTTGCCATGTGTGGCGATTTTGCAGAATAAAATGTTTTAAATTCTTAAAGTAAAAATAAAAGAATTATAATGATTTTTTTAGTTTATTTTCTTAGGTTATTTTTTTAATTATAATATCGTGTGCGCATAAGAAATGAGAGCAGGAATGAAATGTTTTATACGCAAAACAATGAGGATCGAAGATATCCGAGACTAATATGTAATTTTTTTTAGTTTGGCGAAAAAAAAATGGCTGATAGGCCGATTTTTAGACAGTGAGTTCTAGCGGTTTGCACAGTTTTAGGCTTTTTGGCGCAATTTACTGAGAGCTTAAGGGAATAGCATTTTTGAAAACAAGTGTATAGGTTTTCTTAGAATACAGCATTAAATTTTAACTATCCGTGCAGAAATGATGCAGTTATTAGGGCATTTCAAGCGATGTAGCTTCAGAATTCTCGCCAATTGAGTACATTGATTTAACTTGGGGGAAATCCGCCAAATTTCAGAAAATTGAAATCTTCGCATTTAGTACATCGAGGTAACGATGAATAAAACATGTTATAGTTGATAATTTAAAAAATGCGGCTGTATTAAGGGATTCCACTTTTCAAATAAATGCCTGGCGGTCGAACCATTTCCCATTTTGATTGCTGCTAAGTCAATGCTTCGAATGATTCCCTGAAAAAACTCTTGCAAAATGGCGTATGCTGGCACTTTGGCGAGGCTTAGATTTGAAACTGGATTTTACTTGAGACTGGTATATACGTATAATTAGACTGGTTATAGATAAAAATGAATGTTGGTATGTGTGTAGGAGGTTGAAAAACTCCAGCACCGTTTCACCGATCACCATGAAATTTGGTTCACCCAAGTCTTTTATCATGGAGAAGGTTTTTATGCTATCCGTTTTCCTCTAACTTTTCACTAGGTGGCGCAGCAGAACGTCGAATTCTATTCCGTTTAGCCGTTTGCTATGCGAATATCGTCCAACCAATTTCGATGAAATTTGGTACACGCGAATATTAGAACACGGAGAATATTTTTCACTATCCATTTGCTGTAACTTACCGCTAAATAGCGCTGCAACGCATCAACTTCTATACCGTTCGACCGATCGGCATAAAATTTTTTATACTTACACATTTGAGAACGAAGAATATATTCTAACTGCGTTACTTTTGATGTTACTCACCACTAGATGGCACTGCAATGCATTATTATTTTAACTCGCCACTAGATGACGCTGCAGCAGGCCAAATTTTTGACCATTCAAACGGTGGCTATGAAAATCAGTATACATAGCTATTTGAACAATGAGAATATTTTGGCGTTATCCATTTTGCTATAACTCGCCACATGACGGCGCTGTAGCAAATCATTACTTTAATTAACCACTAGATGGCCCTGCAGTGTATCACTTCTTGACTGTGCGAATGATCGCTATGAAAATAGGTATACATAGATATTTGAACACGGGGAAGAGTTTGGCACGATCCGTTTTCCTATAACTTGACACTAGATGTCGCGTCAACACATGAACTTCAAGACTATTCAGCCGATCGTCATGAAAATTCGTATACATCGATATCTGAATGCGAAGAATATTTTTGCCGTATCCGTTTTGCTAAAACTCGCCACTAGATTGTGCTACGCCGCATCGCCTTCTGCACCGTAAAAACGATTGCCTTGAAATTCAGTATGCATGATTATTGAACACAATTTAACGCGATATCCATTTTCTATATCTCTTTATTACAATAAATAGTAATCACAGCAAATATTAATATTAAAAAGTCCATTCATTCCCGTGCAAAGAACGGGTACTTCAGCTAGTAAATAAATAAAAATTATTTAACTTTAATAGTGAATGCGGCAGACGACAGGCTTACCGACGGCGAGACGGCAGAAATACAGGCTACGGTTGTGAAATATCACGTGTTCCAATGCGGTTGAAGTTATTTTTAATCGCGGGAGTTGGTCTGAAATCTGTTCTGAAATGTCCTGGTATGTCCATGTTTTTAATCTTTGTGCATACAAATTGTGTATTCTATAATTTACATTTGAAAGCTGTGTTCATTTAAAACATTCCTCTGCTTTGAAAATTCCTCGGGTGTGCAGTGTGTATTCACGGTACAGTTGCTCTGGAAATCAGTGTTCTGAAGTGTTCAGGGATATGTTTTTAATCTTTGTGCACACAAAGTTTGTCATTCTGTGTACGGTGGGATTTGTTAGAAAAATATGTTATTTTATTGTGTTTTCTACAATTTACATTTGAAAGCTGTGTTCATTTAAAATATTCATCTAGTTTGAAATTGACTCGCCATTCCTACCGAATTAACACTTTTGAAATCGACCTCAATATGCTTTAAACATTTCCACAAAAACGAATTATTCGTGCTGATAAGGTCATCTCCAAAGTTGAGATGAAAGAGTACCGAAATGAAAGGCCAGAACTTTCTGAAAATGCTGTGCTTAGCATTTTCCCGAATACTTCCAAATATTTAACAAACAGTAGCAATACTTGCAGACAACTAGTTTCCAGAATCGCGCCTCTAATATGAAGAGAAATGCATTATCCTGTTTAGATGGCATTTGTGATTGCCCTGAAGAAAATGGATAATTATCTGAAACGATGGAATATAAAGGATAACGCTAAAGTAACTATTTGTTTTGTAAATTTTAATGATAGTCCCTCATATGTTAATGATTTTATTGTTATTTTTTAATATTTGTTTTATAACATGTTTATTAACCTTTTCACGTGTCAATGTGATAAAATTTGGCCGTGCTGTATTCAGATTGATTCTGCGAACATCTGAAAAAGTGTTTTCCTTTTTCAAAAATGCTATTGAGAGCAAGCTACTTGCAATATTACCTGGATTAAATAGGGGTCTAACTCTTTCCTCGCCTAAGTAAAATCTGAATTTCAATCTTCTAGATTGTTGTTGATGTGATTATCCCTTTTCAGGGCAACCGTGTGCCAATGCTGAATTGATGGATGAATGTTGCCATCTCTCGCCTACGGTCCAGCAATATGGCAGACGACGAACGTTACAGAGGGGCCAAAGCATCTAAGACTTTGTTGACGACACTGATGAACGGCAAGCCAGCTGCGTCATTTAAGGTGTTCTAGATCTGTGGTTGAAGAATCGACCGTTCCGATCGTCTGCCAATAGCTGTTAGTTAAGTCGAGAGATGGCTAAGTGCCTTTTTTAAGCATTGGAAATGTAATTCAGCTTGATCTCTACACAACTTCTTAGAAGATGTCTTTGTTTTTCAAAAATGCAATTGAGAGCAAACTACTGAAATATTACGTGGGTTTAAATATGGGTTATAAATTTTCCTTGTCTAATAATTATCTGTATTCCAATATTTCTAGATTTTTGTTGATGATTGATTAAAAATTGAAATTACTAGAGGAAGCATGATTTACATTACATAACACATATGAACCAAATACTTTTTAACAAACTACAATTTTAATATTATTTATATGCGCTTTCAAGTAGGAATGGAATAATATATAGTTATCTCTGGAAAATGTGTGAAAGTGTCTCCATGATTACAACATAAATAGGCATACAAAAAGTATGCCTGTTTTGTATTTATCTGTATGTTTTTAAAATTTTCCTGTAATTAATTTTGTAGTATCCTTCTAAAAGATATTGATAGCATGTATTATTTATTTAGTCATATAAAAGATGCATTATTTTATTTGTACTTAAAAATGATTTGTGTACTTTATAAGAAATAGAACCAGAGATTCTTATTGTTGAGTTATTATTGCTGATATGCTCCTTAAATTTATTTATATTGAAAACTTAATTTAAATAAAAAAACATGTTTCATCCGATAGTTATATTTCAATTTTATCAGGTTCATATGGGAATTAGTACTAAAAGTGAAGGAAATGTAATTGCTTTTTTTTTAAAGAAAAGTTAATTTTTATTAATCTATTTTGTGTTTTCCTTCCTTCTTTCTTCCTTTTTTTGTATGAAATATTTAAACTATTTTGTATTTATAGTAACTTTTAGCTAAAATATTTCTTTCTATAAATGGGATAATAAACAAATTAAGTAATATCGGGATATATTCAAGAATGTAGTGTGGGAGTATTTTCAAGTAATTGAAAAAGAAGTGTTCATTTAATTAGCGAAATTAGACGATCGTTATTCTTAAAAAATGTGAATTTTTCATATAGATAAGTCTAAAAATAAATTGCTTTAAAGCCTCATTTGTGTGTGCACGTATTTCTCTGAGTAAGCGCAAGAGTATCAAAAGAGCAGATCCTCACTGTCTTAGAGTCACGTGACTTCAAATGTAGGCGTGACCACCGCAGCCAGTCTATTTCGTTAGCCACGAATAGTGAACTAAATCGGCCGACTAATATTGATTGAAACCTACTAGCACGTCTCGTTATGCTTATTTATTTTCTTTTTTTATTACATCGGAAATTAATTTTCGGATATGAATATTTATTTCAATATTTTATATTTGATTCTGCTTTTATGACAGTCTCGGCATAATTCACTTACAAGAGCGACGTCTCATCTATGGGTGACGTTCCGCAGTGCAATGTTTTAGAAAAAAAATTGTTAAAAATATTAACTATTTTTTAATATTTTTTGTCGTATTACAAATGTTTTATAGCCTACATTAAATAGCACAGCTTTATTTATTTTACTGCATGTGCACCCTTGAATTTTTTTACACAAATTCCAAAAAATATGCGGCATAAGTCCGGGAATCAGTCTGTCTTAAAACAAAGATCTTCAGAGGGTATATATGAATTTCAATGAAAACGTTTATTACTTGAGTACAAAAGAAATCCTCTTTCGCAATTTCTTAACGATCCCTGAAATGCAATTATTCAACGCGATTTTTTTACTTCCTTGTACGTAGTATAAGGAAGTAATGTGATCCCGAAAAATTTTGGTCGCCAAATTTTGACAAAAAAACCGATTTTGACTACCTCTAAATTTAATTTAAAAATTTTTTTCGATGCATCTCATCGTAGGCTAGGATGCACGATCATATTAACGCGTCTGGAACTCATTTTGACCAGCGGCGAGTCTATTGTGGCCAGTTTTTCCATGCCGTCTGTACGTACGTATGTATGTAACTCGCATATCTCAAAAACTATTGGTCGTAGAATGTTGAGATTTGATATTTAGGATTGTTCTATGATCTAGTTGTGCACCTTCCCTTTTGGTGGCAATCGAATGGATAGTTTATGTACAGGACCGCCCAAAAGATTCGAAATACATTACGCTCTATGGGCCGAAATTCATTAAACTCGCCTAACTCAAAAGCTATTAGGCGTAGAATGTCGAAACTTTATGTTTTGGATAATTGTAACATCTAGTTGTGCACCTCCCCTTTTGGTTCCATCCGACTGGACAGTTTACAGAACCGATCAAAAGATTCGAAATACATTACGCTCTATGGGCGGAAATTCATCAAAGCGTTTTCTAGAGGTATTGGGCTATTTCAAACGACTCAGAAGTGATATATTCTGTAAAGAGTTAGAAAATGAATATCTCCATTAAAAAAAGTGTCTTTATCATTTATAGTTCTGCTACAGGAACACTCAAAAGATTTCCAATACATTACGGTCATTGCCAATTTTAGGGGCATTCATCCATTTCAAGCACAATACTGTCCTACCACATAAGTTAGGTAATGGTCCTACCACGGTCACGTGCCTCCCTCAAGAACTATGCCAAAAGTCGCCAAGCTTGGCGACTTTTGGTGTACGTGTGTGCATATTTAACTCTCAAATCTCAAAAACTATTATGAAATTTCATATATAAGAATGTTGTAACATCTAGTTGTGCATCTCGATTTTTGGTTCCAATCTACTGGAGAGTTTATTTACAGGACCACCGAAAAGAATTTCAGTACTTTAATGTTTATGGACATCTTCAATATAATACAACTGTAGACAGTCATTGTTTGGTACATGCCCAAAATCTCGCCGCCTGTCCTCGACCTTGGCGAGTTTTGGCGAAATATCGCCAAATTTGGCGATGGTCAGTCATTTGGTCCATGCCCAAAGTATCGCCATTTGTCATCGTTCTTGGCGAGTTTTGGCAAAATATCGCCAAATATGGCGATAATCTGTCATTGTTTGGTTCATGCTTAAAATCTCGCCAAATTTCGTCGATATTGACGAGTTTCGCCGAAATATCGCCAAATTTGGCACCAAAAATGATTTCGTATTTTGTATAACTCTAAAACTTTAACCCGTAGGATTTTGAACTTTTGTATTTAGAACTATTGTAATATCTAACTGTTTTCAATATATTTTTTGACAGCAATCGACTGAGAATTTATTTACAGGGTGAGCCAAATGACTTTAAATACATTGAGGTGTATGAATGTATTCAATTCATTGAAAGTCTGTGGTCAATGACTACTTTGGCTATCCCCAAAATCTCGCAGACTATCTCAAGTTTGCCGGCTTTTGGTGAAATATCGCCAAATAAAGTGTCAGAAGCAAATCTTTCAAATTGAACTCAGCTTGGCGATATCGAAATATTTGGCTAGAAATCGCTAAACCTTACTATTATTGATATTTTATCTCTTTCAAACAAATAAGTGTAGAGGAAGTTCGACGAAAATATTTTTGATCTAATAGACGTGCAAGGAAGTCATGTGTTGGACACATCAGATTTTTTTGTTAGAGAGCCATTGAAAAGTTGTTTAGGTCAACTTATCTTTTCATCCAAATTTTGTACATCTCTTCATTAATGTATATGACACATTTTACTAATTGAATATATTTTAAAAGACGGTCGTAAACAAATTTAGACTGTCAGTTTTTGAAAACTAACGAGAGGATTCCTTTTTAGTCTTTTTTTCCTACCTAATATTGAACATTTTTTCAATTCACATTGTTCACTTATCTCAGAGAATTAAAGTAGGGCATAATGTATGATAGGAACGTTTTCTGATTATGGAAGTGAAAAACAATTTCGATTCTCATTTGTATCAAGGATCGAGTAACCCAAATCAACCATCAGAAAAAAGTGCATCTGCCTGCCTGTTTGTGGTAGAGCCTTTCAGGATATCTCAAGTCACCATTTTTGAGTATAGAGAAATTTCATCCACATCCTATCTTGAGGTAGATAAAGCTCATTTTGGCACTTTTCAAAGGAATTTACACTATAAGTGCACCGCCAACTAGGCTACTGGCTCTGTTATAGTTGCTGGCTCTGTTTACATGTGGCAGCCCTTGAGCACAAAAATGGTGGCTTGAGTCAGCTGCTATGTCTCGTAGATTTAGTTTGTGGTTGTTCATGACGTTTTCATTCTGCACATCACGGAAATGCTGCTGAAGCAAATGGAATAAAATTCGCAATCGGTGGTTGATCTGTATTGAGCAATGAATTTCATTTTTTAATAATCTTCGAAAAGGGGAAATTTATTAATTCTCTGGAATCTTTTCTTTTCCTTTTATTTGATACATGTTACGCGATAATTTTTAACCGCTTAACATATCTATAAAGATTTGATGATTCTTTTTCATTGTAAACTGTGTAGGACTGTGTTGGTGCTAGCACTGCCACACATACAAAAAAAAAAACTAAAAAACGAGAGAAGCGAGAGACCACACTCTCAAAAATTATCTTTTCAGTAGACTGAAATTTCGCAATAGTGCTGCTGGAATGACTCCGTTGCTTTTATTCCAGTCAATTGAAGAAATATTTTCTCTTTAAGATTTCAGAGAATAATTCACGGAAAAATAACGTTTTCAAGAGTACGGAATTTCTTCGTTGAAAAATGAGGAATAGATTGGAGTATAAAGACTCACTCTCAAACGTAATGTCTTCAATTCACAAAAAGTTTTCTGGCAGTAGTGCTGCCGGAATATACCCATTATTTGACGAATATCCGTTTCGTTTTTTCTCCTGTCAATTGAAGAATCGTCTTCAGATTTAACGGATTTTTTCCTCTTTTTCAGATTTCACGGAAATATTATGTTTTCATATTGAAGAATTTACGGAGATATTACGTTTTCATAGAGAACGGAAATTGTTCATTGTACAATGAGAAATGATGAGGGATCCAGTTTGAACTTATTCAAATGCACCATTTAGACGAATGTTTCTCAACCTTTTTTCGTTGACAGCACAGTGAAAACTTCAGAAAATATTCTCGGCACATCTGAATATAAAAACTGCAAAAGTTGTACGTAACAAAATCAAAAAACAAACAGTGGGAGGGCTGAGCCTGTTTCTTTTGAACAAATTCAATTTATACGTGGTTCCAAAGTTGCTGGACAAGTTCACACTTCATCGTCAAATGCCTTCTTATTATTTTGAATTAATTTCTGTCCGTGCTGAAAATCCGTATTCGCAGAACCATTATAATGCAAAAGGAGGAGAATTTTAGTAGCTTTTAAAAAGATAGCAAGGTGTATACTTATGAAAGAAAGCCAAAACTCATTCAATTTCTTTTTCGAAGAATATAGAACAGTAAAATACATCATTCCTCAAATCAGTGAGCTGTTTTTTTCTGTTCTTGGCGAATATGGAATATTGCAAATTACAAAAGTGTTCATTACCCATTTGTATTCTTCAATAGAGAGTGAAGGTAAGAAACATTTAAGTTAGGTTTTGAAGTTGTCAGTGATGCTTATGATATTTTAGGCAATTTGTTTTTCAACTGAGATTCATTTATACCGCGAGAGCAGTCAAAATTTCTTTTTGATATTTCAGATTTCCACAGGGTTGATTTTTCTTCAAATGACCTCAATTTTGATGTTTATGTGACGATATTCTCAGACGGACCTTGAAGACTAAATTCAGAGTTCAAGTTTTTAAAAAAGTCCGAAAGAAATTGACTTTAATGCAATATATTCTGCCAAGAAAAGAAAATTAGATTTGCCACAGGACACGACTGTCTACCTAATTACTCTACTCCCTTGTACGAAGTATAAGGAGGTAAGGTGATCACGAATAAATTCGGGAGCCAGATTTCGACGAAGAAACCAATTTTGACTACCTCTAAATTGACTTAAAAAATTCTTTCCATGCATCTCATCGTACACATGCATGCACGTTCACATAATTGCATGTACAATCCATTTTGACCGACCACGAGTCCATTTTGACCTGTTTTTCCCTGATGTCTGTACGTACGTACATCTGTAACTCGTATATCTTAAAACTATTGGTCGTAGAATGTTGAAACGGATATTTAATAATTTTGTAACATCTAGTTGTGCACTTCCCATTTTGGTCCCAATCAACTGGATGATTTATCTACGGGGCCGCCCAAGATATATTAGACACATTAAGCTCTATGGGCAGAAATTCATTAAAGCGTATTTTAGAGGTATTAGGCTATTTCAAACGACTGAGAAGTGATATATATTATTAAGGGTTACAAAATGAGAATCTCTCCATCGAAAATAGTGTCTGCATTATTTATAGTTCCTCTAAAAGGAACACTCAAAAGAATTTCAACACATTACGGTCAATAGCAGTTTTAGAGACATTCATCCTTTTCAAGCACAGTACCGTCCAACCATATAGTTAGGTAATGCTCCGAACACGATCACGTGCCTTCCTCAAAAATTATGCCAAAAGTTGCCAAACGTGGCGACTTTTGGTGTATGTGTGTATATATTTAACTCTCATATCTCAAAAATTATTAGTCGCACAATGTTGAATTTCCATAAATAAGATTGTTGTTACATCTAGTTGTGCATATTGATTTTCGGTTCCAATCTACTCGCTAAATATTTTACACCACCCAAAAGAATTTCAACACATTAATGTCTATGGACATCTTCAATATCTTACGTCTGTAGTCAGTCATTGTTTGCTCCATGCCCAAAATCTCGCCATTTGTCATCGAACTTGACAAGTTTTGTCGAAATATTGCCAAATTTGGCGCCAAAAATAATTTCGTATTTCGCATTACTCTAAAACATTTAACCGTAGAATGTTGAAATTTTGAATTTACTATTATAGCATCTGAGTGTGCATCTCTTTTTTGGTTGCAATCGACTGGGTAATTTATTTTCAGGGTCGCCCGAATGGCTTTAAATACTTTAAGGTGTATGGACTATGGATACATTCAGTTCATTGAAAGGTTGTGATCAGTTACTACTCTGGCAATCCCCAAAATCTCGCAAACTAGCTCAATCTCGTCGGCTTTCGCCGAAATATCGCCAAATTAACTGTCAAAAATAAATCTTTCAGATTGAACCCAGCTTGGCGATATTTATTTATTTGCCAGGAGAGGACAGATCACGTCACTGAATGTGTCACTTAGAGCTACATATACGACCTTCATGGAATTTACCGCCACAATTTGGAACCTCATCAGAAGGTGGGGGATTTCTGAATATTGGCACCCCTTGGAAAATGCTAGCAACCTCCGAGAGGACTTTCGGAACCATGCATTTAACGTGTACGCACACCGCATATACATGGTGGTCTTTAGTGGTACGTCGGTATCGAACTCGTAACCTTCCGGTTACGAGTCCAACGCCTTAACCATTATCGGAAATATTTATCTAGGAATCGCTAAACCTTTGTATTACTGCAGTGTTTTATCCCTTTCAAACAAAATCAGTTTAGATGAAGTGCGCCGTAAATATTTTTGTTTTAATATATGTGCAAGGAGGTCGTATGGTGTCCACATCAGAATTTTTTTTCATTGTTCAGTTGTTTTGGTGGCATAGAATAGTGAATAGATGTATGTGTAAGTGCTATTCCTTTACTAATAATAAAAAAAAAAGAAGGAAAGAAAATTCAACACATGATTTTTCGATCTCCAAGAACAAAATCACTTCTGCTTTCAAGCGTATGAGCTGCTTCAAAACCTTTGCTTTCCAAAATCAGCACACTTCGGCATGCGTTTTGTAATCGGGTTCTATTGTGTCGTATAACTGAGAAAAAATTTCGAATTTAAGAGGTCGTTTCTTGGTAAAACTGACGACTTGGGTGACTTAATTCATAACAATCAACATATTTATTGTTAAAGATTTTGAAACGAGACCTGTGAATTATGCAGTAGATACTTTTGGTATTAGGATTTTCTTGCCGCACGATTGTGATAAATACTTTTTTGTTTCCCAACAATGATGGGCATCCGTCGATACAAAACATACGTACCGCAAGGCGCATATGCATAGGGTATTCATTATCCTATGTATTAAGCATGCATCTTGCTGCAAACAGTTCTTTCAAAAATCGGCAGACCTATTGTATATGCTAAGAAACACAAGTTTCGCTCTTCATAGTATATATCTATCAGTGAAAGTGGGCAAGATAGCACATGGCAAATATAAAATGTATCCCTCATAAGGAACGAGGCAGTTTTAATAATTTTTCAAAAACCCTCGCTGCACATTAGACAGTCACATTAGAGTCAGAAACATTGATTCTGACACTAATATGCTTTAAATGATATAGGTCCTTAGGCCGTAATGTTAAAGAATTCCTTTTTGCAAACCTGTAAACAAACTATCGGCTGTGCACACACCAAAATCTATGGAGATCATGTGACGTGACCAGCAGTTTACATACCCAATTTCAGATAAATTGAATTTAACGCATTATTTAAAAGGATCGGCACAACTTTTAGTCTTACATACACTATTATATGTTACGCTGTCACTTTTTTTTCAATATGCCACATAACTAGTAATTTTTACTTTATGGTCTCATAGAAGTTTATAAAAAGTTTATAAAAAGAGTGGAGATTTAGCGCAATTAAAAATACTCGTATTAAATATTTTTATAACATTTTAAAATTTTAATTTAAAAATTAATTTAAAAACTTAAAGTAATGCTGTAATGTTACGTATAATTTTAAAGCATGTGATTGCCTAAATGAAAGATCATTTTTACTTTTTAAATATTTTAATTCTACGTTAATTTATAAAGGTTTATGCGCAGCATAGTACAATATGAATTTAAATTGTTTTTATTTTTAAGCTCCTGCTGTACCAAAATAAAATGAGATTAAAAATATTAATAAATATAGATTTTTGATCTTCTTTCATAGAACTGCTGTACTAAGATAAAATGAGATTAAAAATATTAATAAATATAGATTTTTGGTCTTCTTTCATAGAACTTTATATGACTCAAATTGTAAATAATTGAAAATAGTATATTAAAAATCATTCGATCACTTGACATGACAATCTCTAATGGTTGTCTTAAACCGGAGAACATTCATTTTGCCTGGAACTGATGATCTGGATGAGAGATAGAAACTAAGATCATTTCGAACTTCAAAACAATATTCTGACGCATCTCACTTCATTGAAGACAAAGTTTCTTGCAGAATAGATTCAAAAGCTCGTCTTCCGATGTATCAGATGTCTGTCTCTTCATGGTGATTATTTGAAAAGTAACCAAGCTTATACCTATTTTTTGTAACTAATTCACACTTTTCTGTGCACCTGTCTTTTTCACTCTGTACATTGGAGGTTGAAAGAAAACCAATTAACGGCCATGCCAGAGTTAAGAGAAAAGATTCTTCAAAAATGTTTTCAGAACTGCAAAATCTGTCTTTTCACATCAAAAACTTCCTTTCCAGAAGATGACAACGTTGTCACGTGAAACTAAACGAAATGCGCGAAACATAAAGGGATAACATTTTTATTTCTAGTTATAAAAGTTCCATTAAAAAATGGTGAGGTTATAATCATGCGTTAAATTTCTCCTACATAGTTTTAACCTTTAGGTCATAAAACTATTGACTTAAAATTGTCGGAAGAATGAAACTTTTGTTGCTTGTATGCATTAATTCGCCCTGGATCATTGCTGTTATTCAAATAATCTTTTCTTAATGCCACGATTTGTCTTAAAATATATTTTAGTGCCTCTGACTACAGTAAAATACTTCTTTATTATTATTTTTTTTTTGTAAATTGCTTATTATAAATTGCTTATTAGAATGGAGTGTCTGTATTACGAATTTTAATTCCTGGCAATTGCTGAGACTTTTTTGTAAGATCTTTTTATGAGACGTTTGTTATTATTTCTTTTCATATACAGGCTGAGTTTCCTTCTCTTCATTAAACTTACTTTTTGTTTAGTTCTAAAGAATTATAAACTATTGTTGTTCCCAGAAGACAACAAAAAAGAAAATTGAAGTTTGAAATAGGTTTTGATCTTTTGACTTCTTCTTTGCTTGTTTGATAAAGCGATGAAGTTTTTCTTTTTCTTTGCTTCTTAGAAATTGAAGCTAGTCAGTTGATAATATAAAGCATCAAATTTACTGGAAAAAAAGTTTTCAGTTAATTGTTGACTTTCGAGATATTTTTCTGTAAGTGCAAAATTTTCGGTTATTTTTTGAGTTCAAGTATATCTTAAAAAAATATTTTACTTCGATTTCAAATAAAGTATCTTTGTGCTTAAATATAATTAATATTACATCAGATTTTAATCTATGTAATAAATTGATATAATTTTATCATTTAAATGTTGCCTGAAAATAGAAAGAATTCATCGATTACTATTAAAATTTTTATGAAAAATACATCATTTTGTGCATATAACAGATAAACAAAATGATCTAAAAGGGATGCATAAAAGATTAGATTTGCATAAAGTTCCCAATAATGACTATACACAATGAACCTAAGTACACTTTTTTTTTAATTACACTTTAATGATGTGTTTGCTGATTTTTTTTTAAATGACACTACACAAAAACTATCTTGTTATACTATTAAATATTAACTTTCCATTAATATTAATATGTATTGTTTTTATTAAGAAATAATAAAAGAAAATTAGCTTATTTTATGCCAGTATTAAACGAAATGTTGGACATATTTTTCAAATACTTTTCAATGGTTATATTTTTTTCACCAACATGATGCAATTCATAAATTGACCATTATGTATTTCAATATTAATAGTAGAATGTTTTATGAATTAAAATTATTAAAAAAGTGTCAGAAAGTAAATTGTTGGTTTATCAGAGACTACTTTCTTCATTGAATGATATTCTCTACTCAATTTTATCCATATTTTACATTTGTCATAAAATGTATAAAATTAGCAGTTTGATGGAAAATATTCCACAATTAACCTAACAATTCTTTTGAGTGTCACAAAAAGTTCGTAGTGATTTGTTTAAAACAAATTTTAAATTTAAGAATATTCGCTTTACAAATGCAATGATTCAATGAAGCAAAAGCTTTTTGTTTTCAGGTGTCATGATGATGTAAAAGAAGTTTGAAAATTAGAAGAGTTTAGAAATTTTAACGCATTTAAATACGCCACATATGATTTAATTATCACTCATTCAATCAATTAACAGCCCGATTATGTAACACTATGTGTTCTTTTAATGTCGGACTTTTTGATAGTAGCTGATTAATTATGCTTCTAATGATTTCTGTGTTTTTATATCCAAAATCAACAATAATGGAAAAGACACACCGTGCAAGATAACTGATTTCAATAGCTCAAGTGCCTTCTAACTGCGTACATTTCCTAATGATAACATTCTCCTCATTTTTTTCCATTGCAATTTTTCGTGAATTAATTTTATTCTGCCTTATAAATTAAGCAGTAGTAAAAGAATTCATTTAAATTGAAAAGAAAAAAAAAGAAAATGAAAGTCTGCTCATTATAAGTTCTTGAGGCGTTTTCATCCTCGTCTCTTTTACTCATGAATACAATTAAAATGAGTAATTAGGGTATCACTTTTATCTAAGGAAGACGACGTTAAATTACTTCTGATACCTCTTTTTAGCAAAAAAGAAAGACAAATGTGATCGTCGTCTTTTCTTTGTGCATGGTGACTGTTGATTGTAAAAATGAAGGAATGATTATGTAATTCGATAGCAGCTCAAATTTACGAAAAAAAGTGACGTAAAAATGGATGTGTGTTTTCAGCTTCACAATTTTTTCATTATGTTTTTTCAATATTTCAATTAAAGCTTTTTTTATTAAACTGTGAGGCTGCATAAAAGAAGCGCTTATAACTAGTATAGAGAAAAAAATCATTTAAAAGTTTTTAAAAATTAATTTCGAAAACTATGTTTATTTGTGAACCATCTGAAATGCTTTTGAATATAGTTTTATTCATGCTTTACTGATTTTTTTAATATAAGTGAGGTTTTCTGGAGATGAAATAATTGCTAAGTAATAAATGGATAGAGTTGGAAAATAATAATAATATAATTAGCCCATATAATAGGACTGAGAGTATGTAATATGTTAGATCATCGTGTACTTAATGCTTCTTCCGCCTGTATTAAAAGATTTTTTTTAACTGATAATATTTTTACCAATTAATGATATGCGCAAACATGAAACATTAAAAAAAAATGTAACTAGTAACTGAATACATTCACAATTTTACTATAAAAGTTGCGGTGATCAGCATTCATTATAATTCTTAACCGAAATCTTCACGATTTAAATATTTTTTTTAAAAAGTTCATAAAAAAGCATTCATAAAAAAATCATAAAATTACACAGTATATTTTAACATAAATGCCCTATTTTTGTATGTATTACTGCTCTGTGAATAATCAAAGGATGTTAGCCAACAGAATTCATACAAAAAAATTATATACTTTAGAAAGTATTTATAAATGATTTGTGCATCCCTTTAAAGGGACACTTTTCTAGGAAACATCAGTTATGAGTAAAAGTTTTGTGAATATTGAGATGTATTTCAGGCATTAGATTCCAGGCAAAGATATAAATATACATACAGATATATTAAAATCAAAGACATTTTTAAACTATAACAGAAACTGTAATTGAAGTATATTATTTGTTTTCTTTTGAAGCAGAAGGAAACAACTAAACTTGCTCAAAACTAGTATTCTCTCTCATTTACATTAGTTTATTATAAAAATGTAAAACAACTATACATTCTTTGCCTATAATTTTTAAAGGCGAATGTGTCGCTAAAATCCTTTGATGTATACGTATAACTATTTTTTCAAACATAAAGATGTTGTTAAAATACATTTCAGAAACTAATATGCATTGAATTCGAAGTAGGAGAAATAGTAATTTTAATTTATGTTTCTCTAACATAACAATGCATTTTTAACAATTTATCCAGTCTCTAAATAATATTTCGGTGAAATATGTATACAAACAAAAGAAAATTTTCAAGAAAAATGCACATCCCAATTCATCATTATGTCAAAAATTGTAACTAAACTAACAAGCTCAAAATTATATTTTCCTCTTTTAGTCATCAACAGGTTCCTCATAAAAAACATTTTTTTTTCGGTTGCAACAATTCTTAAAAATGCAAAGCATTCAAACCTCATATTAAGATAAATGTGACACCGTAATTATTCGTTTTAATTACACACTTGATTAAAAAAGACAATGGCCAGAAATGCTTGAAAACTAAATGAGAAAACTAATGAAAAGTTTTATTTATTTTAGACATTCATCCTCGTGTAATGTGCCATTTTCTTGAATTAGAAAGTAGATCGTGGGAGATAAAATGAGATTGTTATTTGTAAAGCGCGTAAACTTATACAGATGAAAATAAATACATCTCTGAAGTAATTTTCAGTTGGAAATCTAGTTTCTGACTTGAATTAAATTTTCTTTAAAGCAAATAGTTTATTCATTAACGAAGTGATAATTTTTCTACAAATTGCTGAAGTAGCGTACGTTCCTATGATGCCTATATTACCGTCTCAGAAAGAGGTTTATTTCCTTTGAGAATTTAATGTAACAAGTAAGATGCCATGCAAACGAGGAATAAAATAAAACTTTAACAGAAATAAAATAGCTCTTTTAACCTTAAATTTCAGCACCTAATAAGAAAGAGAAAATTATAGAAAACGGATATATTTGCGCAGACACGTTTTGTTTATCTACTTCTACGTTTAGATAAGTCCTACTGCTGTAATAAGTATAATTGTTTTGAAGACGTATATCGTTTGTTTATCAGAAGAGGGCGCTTGCATCTGATATTGTTTCGTTTACAGTCCTTCCGGGGAAGCCGTTTAATGTAGAAAGGTGAAAGTGCTTTGCATAGGTAAATTCACAATTATTGTTTTTTGTTTTTACTTGGAGTAGCTGCGTGACAATGTGTCATTAAAAGACTACTTGTGAACTTTTCAAATCGTCTATGCACAATATTTCTTCTCATCAGATTCAAGATGGATCTGTTGAATATTACCACTTCTAAGGTACCGCTAATGAACATCAAACGAACTCTCCGTAATCATGAATTTATGAAAAAATCCTGCCATTTTTGTTTAATGTATTTCCTTTCTAAATTAAAAATATATACTGTTCAGTATTTTAGGGATGATGAGATTTAACATACTGAGATCTATCAATTAATAAAAAATGTTATATAATGAATAGTTCCATCATAATTCATCTTTCTTGTATAACAAGATATAACGAATTTCTGAAACCAGGCATTAACGGGACTGGGGTGTTGAGGCCAAGATTTACAAAATTTGCATGGCTTACTCTCACCGCTTGGGAGGAAGATGGTAGCACATGCTAAGAAGGTGTTAAATGTCGGATTTTTCGGCAGTTACTTTCCATTCCAATCGCTTAGTGAATAACGGATCCTATACAGAGATCTGCGGATGAGATATCAGTAGCTAGCCGATAAATATAGTCGGTAGGATTTATTGCAGCATCCTGCCCGGTCTTCGCTGGCCGACAAACGCCGGAGCAATCCTTGGGCACGCGTTACGGCTGCCGGTGGATGAACAAATCCCAACTGCGAATGCATCATTTTATTGGAAGACTTGATGCATATTTTCTTGTCAGTTGCTGTCACGCGAAATATCTTTCCTGGGCTGCGTCAGCCCATTTAATTAACTTTTGAGTTCGTGTCCCATGACCTGTGCACATTGCAATTATTGGCCGAAACCAAAATCTGGGCAGCGGTTTTTCAAGGTTTGTTATGACTTTTAAGACGCTAGATTGACTGGGAGAGGGGACCGTCTAAAAATTACAAAGAAATTGCAAGGGACCGTGTAGTAGTTGCGAATTCCTTTGTTCCAACTGAATTAAAACTGCGCAGTTCAAGGAATTTGGGATTTTAGCGGGCTTTTGATTTATTATGTTATAGAATACCGTTTCAGTTATTTTCATGTTTTAATTTGAGTTTCTGAAAATATTATTTAAATGTCTTATAAATACAATGTTTTTATGAAATTAATCTCTCAATTTTGAGATAAATGCTTGAGCACTTACATACATTCATTCCTTTGTTGTTTTTTAGTCGAATGAATAAATTATAATAGGTTTAATGTTTTTAAAACGCCCATTGATTTATGATAACTACAGGCAAGTTATTTTAATCGGAGATTTCTAAGAAATTATTGAGAGAGGGCGTTTTATTTCTCGTCATATTTCCTAGGAAATAGCTTAATGCGCTCATCTGAACGGCAATGTCTTTTTATTAAACACCACACAAAAACATAATTCAAGAACGTATAAAGCATATTTTTTCATTATGAAAAATAGCATCACGAGTTTTATAACTCTTTTAAAACACTATGAAAAAACATTATTGGTAAGAAAATCGAGTCATCAATGAGACCGAAGGGGAAAATAAAAATCTAAAGAAAAAAATATGAGCAGTGCTTTTTATCGTATTTCTATCCGTCAAGAGTTAATGCTGTACTAGCTATGGTCGAGTTACTTGTGAAGACAAGAGCAATGATCCATTGGTAGCCACACATTGTTAATGATCCGGCACATTCATCAATAGAAGTATTTAGGATGGGGGAGACCTAATGATGAATGGCACACAATCCAATGAAAGTACTTGGAGAATGATTCCCTTAGACGTGTTTTATTTTCCGATATTTTGGCTTGGCAAAGAACACTCAGACTACTTTTTGTTGTCTGTTGGCAGGCAAAATACGTTTCGAAAGTATGATTTTTTTAAATACTGTTGATTCGCAATAAAATGAGTTAAGTAATTAAATTATTTTATTTGAAAAAAATTAATTGACTGTAATTACTACTTAGTTAGCAGAAAAGGGAAAGTTCAGAATTTCATTCGTATATATCATTAGATGTCTAAAAGTATTAATATAATCTGGCATGAATAAACATTAAAATAATATCTTTTAATTTTGCAGATTTTAGAAAACGTGATACAGGAAATGTATGTGTTTTTATAGAAAAAGGAAAAATATATTTATATGCAGTCCAGAGAATTTAATAGTACCTTTCACATTTTCGAAGTAAGTGATAATGAGTTAAAAGCTATGGCCTCAATAGATAAATATGAAACGATAATCTGAATGGAAGGTTTGTTATCCATTCTCAGGATTTTTTTATATTGGAATCGTTTATGTGATTGCCGATTTCTCAACAAAATGAGAAAATATGTAAAATTGTTAATTTATATACATCAACAAAAACTACTAAATACTTGAACTACATCTTAATTTACAGGATGTAACGCAATGATTTTAAGACCTGCATACATTCTTCTGCCCGTCGGATTGATTTTTCGATAGGGGCAATTGGCTTAGATATTGTACCACTTGTACTATAACTCAAGATACGATTTTGAATAACATACAATCTCTTTGAAATTTTCTTAGAGACGGTTATAAAGATTTTGCAACCACATTAAACACTGGTCTCGCATAGATCTTATAGTAAGCGCGAAAGACATCTTGGCAATAAATCCATGTTGTTCCTGCCAAACATTTTAAAAATTTAGCACTGTTTTCTTCACGTTCAACTGCCTTTTCAACTCGATATATCCAGTTAGTTCAAGATTAGGCAGAAATATTAAACACTCAGTTCTTTTATAAAAAAATGAACGTTGTACCTATCGTTTATGTCATGATGCTTAGTACTGACCGAAAAGTGCTGAAATATGATCTAGTCTGAGTTTAATGTTCTTTTCGACTGAGCAGACCACATTTCTAAAAAAAATGAATGCAAAATAAAAGTATCACGAGTTCTAGTTACAATGTTACACATATTTAAACGATACTACTACGTCCGCCAACTAAGGTGCCAGGTACAACATCTAGAATTTGTTCAAAATTAGCAGGCCTTTACCAGGGTTAAATTTGGTCTGCCTTATAGGCACACTCCCCTGCATCACAAAATGACGAAATCTTTGGCCCACGCAGCGGTCAATCCTACATAGTCGACAGCTCATTCGACCATTAGGGAGAAAAAAATCAATATTAGTCGTCACATCTTAAAAAAATTAATTTTTCTTTACTTCTAACTATCAATATAAGTATGTAGTAATTTGTCTGTCATGTTATTCACTATAACACACAAATTCCTTCCACTATAATAATAATAATTCAAATTTCAATGATTAAATGTATCTCACAAATTGCAGAATAAACCAGAAGTTCGTAAAATATAATATTCTCAGAAGCATAAAAGAAGTAAGTAAAACTGTTCGTATTAAATATCCATCTAATGTAAAAATCATTAATTGTATTTTAATTTTAAAAATAAAATATCAAACCTTTAAATAAAAATTCAGATGGAATATTAAAATAGACATAGGAAATAAACGTTGATAAAATGTTCTGTTTAAGAAATATTAATTCTCCATCAATTTGATAAATAGTGCATGAGAAAACACTGCTTTTTAAAAGTTCATAAATTGTCTTCTTACAATGATAAATGTTAACTCATTTATTATAATTAATTTAAAATTTATTCGTAGCTTAATTAGTAATATCTTAGTTAACGATAACAAAAACATTTTTTTATAAATGTTAAAGTGAGGACAAGTAAATTCTTGTGCACATTTTAATTAAATAGAAGCAAAAACGTAAATTACTCGTAAGAAAAAATAGATATGTAAAAATTTTAAATGAGAAAATGTTAAACTCAATATATGGTACAATACAATGTTTATTGGACCCAATGAATTTCAAGATATAAGCTTTTAGTTAATTAAATTCCACGTTTTATTCTTCCGTTTTTATTAGATCAAGATGAATGAATTTAATTTATAGTTTAAAAACAATGAAAAGAAAAAATGCACGTTTTTGAAATATAGTTATCTATTAATTAATTTAAATTTCCATTGTATGAAAGTTTAAGATTAAGTGCATAATTTTAAAACTAAATAATTTGAAACATAACAACTATTAAATATGCAACAACATTGCAATTAACGGGTTCATTTTATAAAGTGTCATAAATATTTCAGAATTCGTAGTATTTCATGACTGAATAAACGTTCACAAAATACTAAAAAAAATTCTTTGTAATTTTCAAAAGGAACCAGCAAAAATATCTAGGTTTTGGGTAAAATGAATCAACATTTTGGTGTTTAAAATTGAAGCTCACTTATACTTTTTGGATGTATTTAGGGGGACAAATTTATACTTGCTTGTCAATCTGCAAAACTTGTGAATAGCTACATGCTACAACTTCGGCTCTAACTTCATTTCAGAATAAATGAGAGATTGTTTAAAATTATCCTACAGTGTTTCCATTTCTACCATAGACTATGGGGTGAAAAATGAAAGTGTTTTTTTTTTTGGGAGAGAGGGGGATTAACATTATGGAAATAGATTTTAGATTATGCGCATGCGTAAACACCAAAGAATCAGCAGATAAGGTGAAGTCGCCATTTGTGGCAACTATAGAAGCTTTTCCATAAGATGGTGTTCTCATTTTTTTTAAATCTGAAACACTCTTGTATTTTAAATACTGATTAAAGTACTATATATTAAAAGCGTATCATAATGCATGGGCATGCGTCGTCCCTATTTTTCTTTCTTATTCCATGAAGTTGGAAAGTGTATAATTATTCATGAGTACCATATTTTGTTTCCTTATTCCGTAAAACACATCTTTGGAATCGAAATCTATCTTAAAGTCATCTACAAAACTGTTTTACTATCTTTGGCAAGCATATTCCAACTATACTTCACCATTTTAAATATTATTTGGAATGTGTATCATAATCCAAGAGAGTGTCGGTTTTGTCTTTCTTGTTCCCCAAAACACTTCTTCAGAATTGAAATTTTCATTAAAATCACCTACCAAAAGTAGTTAACAAGCAACTTCAGGCATATTTTAACTGTACTTCACCTTTATAGATAATATTCTGAAAGTGTATCATAATCTATGAGTGTACCGTATTTAGCTTCCCTGCTCCATAAAACATTTCTTCGGAATTGAAATCTATGTTAAAATCGCCTACTAAAACTATTTTATAATCTTCGCCAGTCATATTCTAACTATACTTTTCCTTTATAATAAACTGTCGCGTTTGCCAGCTTCTAGCCAAATTTGGAAGATATCGCCAAGCTTGATTCAGTTTTGAAGACATTAAAATTGCCTACCAAAACTATTTAACAGTGTTCGTCAAGCATATATTCAAACTATAATTCACCTTTATAAATACCATTTGGAATGTATATCCTAATCCATGAGTGTACCGTATTTGTTTTTCCTGTTTTATAAAACACTTCTTCGGAATTGCAATCTATATTAAAATCGCCTACTAAAACTGTTTTACAATCTTAGCCATGTTAGTCTACCTAAACTTTTCCTTTGTAAAAAACTGTCGCATGTGCCAGTTCCTAGCCAAATTTGGAAGGTATCAGTTAGCTTGGTTCAATATTGAAGTGTTATCTTTTGGTACCAAACTTGGCTATCAGTCATGAAAAATTGCAAACCATCGCGCCTTTCAACAATTTATTCAACCCCCCCCCCCTAATCATCTGACAAATATATTTTAGAGGTGACTCGCAGTAATAAAACTTGCAGACAACTTATGTCGACGCTAAAAAACCTGAATAACAGCACTGGAGGACTAAATATATAAAAGATCATACACACATGTGTATCTTGTTATCAAATCAAAGTTAGCCTCTTGCAGTGCCTCCATGAAGTTGGAAGGCACTGCAAGAAGAATAAGGCGAAATTTTTTCACGAGGCATCTTTAAAAAAAGTCATAATTCGAACCCAGAAGAAAAATAAATCATGCTACTCGCGTCGATTATGAAACACTTTACAACATAACGCTTTTCCTTGCCCCAAATTTGGCGATGTATCGTCATCAAATTTAGCGAAGTTTTGCGAATAACTTCGAAGAAGCTGCATGTTACTAATTATAATATTATTAGAATCTGCTAAAGATATTTAAATGTTATTAACATTCTTTAAATGAAAAGAAAGCAAGTAAAATCATTCAAGAATTCTTTTGAATTCTTCTGTAAAAGAACTATAAATGATACAGAAAGCTTTTCGATGGAGAGCTTCATTTTGTAATCCCTAATAGTACATATCGTTTCGTTTTTGTTTAAAATGACCGAACATATCAAAAATACGCTTTAAAAATGACTAGTTCTTGAGTGTAATATCTTGCAGTTATTTTGGGTCCTCCTGTAAAAGAGCTTTAAATACTACATACGCCAAATTTAACGTGGTACACGGTACATTACTTAGGAATAACATACATAAATGTCGAGTGTTCGATGCATATTTAAGGCAGTTATAGCAAGGACGGATGGACAGACAGATAAACTTAAATCATTAACACTTTTGAACCTTGTTATAAAATGCCAACTGGGGTTACTGGGGGCAAAATCACGTTGATTAACCTAAAAAGTCACTGAAAATGCCTTCAAATTATTTGTTTCCTTTTAAACCAGACGGCAAAAGTCTATGGGGTAAATGTAAGCACTTGTCCAGTAACAACAATAGATTTTCTTGAATTAAAGACATATCATGTAGCTAACTTCCTAAATAAATAGGAAGAGTCAGTTTAATTTACTTACTTTTCTTTTTCAGTTGTGCTGCAGCAAGATATTCACAAACGTTAACTTTGAAAATCAACTTTTTTCGCAATCAGTATATCAATTGATGATCATTCAACGATCAGCTATTCAGAAAATGTAAAATCATGTGCCATTCATCCCTATACATATATGTATATACAGTGTGTCCCAAAAAGGTGGTAAAAGGTGGTAATGGGCTTTAATTCTTTATCTATAAGAGATAAGTGGACAGTGTGAATCGAAAAAAACTGTTCAAAATGAGGTCGGAAGTAATACTCCCTGAAGAAAAAAAATGCTCACGTTAATTTTCAAAATGTTACACTACTAAAATTTGGATGCGACCCCCTCACGAAACAATGCCCAATTAGTAAAATGTGTCCAATTCACTAAAGAGGTGACCTATAAAATTTGAGAACTGTACCTTAAAATTAATAAAACAGTTAACTCAGCGGTTTAACTCAGCGTTATATTTATCTTCACATTTCTGATAATCTGTCAGAAATATGAAGATAAATATACCGTTGAGTTAAACCACATTTTCATGGCTCTCAAAAGAAAAAAAATCACGCCGAATGATCTTATTTCAGTATTCGTACAGAAATTACGAAAGGAAATCCTTTTTTCCACTGTAGGATTAAAAGTTTACATATAAAATCGTATGTATAGTCCGCATATAGTCGCCTGTATAGTGATTTAAACAACTTCAACTTTTTAGGGAAACATTCTTAAAAAAGCATAATTTTTTTAGAAAAAGGCTAAATTTCTGGTTGCCGGAACTCCATGAAGGCATTTTTTACCGCTTCTTAATTTTGGGATCTTAAATTTAGATGGAAAAGGTGTTTTTTTCTGCAGTGTCACTAAACAAAAATATCCCCTAGCGTTGATTACTGTTTGTTTCCATTTACCCTAACTGATCATATAATATATATTGCACCAACATTGTTGTACAAACTCGAACTTTAATGGGTTGCAGAAATCTGTGACATGTTTCTTCAAATTGATATTCCGTGATAACATGCGTTGTTTTTTTTTTTTTGTTTTTTTGAATATGCTTAAGCATTACCTTGATGTGTTAAATTTACTAGTAAATTTAAAAGACGTTTCAAGTCTTCACCCACCGGCAAGTACATGTTCTGCAAAATACTCTGTTGAGAACTATATTGTTCGAAAAATATCTTTTTAATAATGATAAAAAATATTCTTACATTTGCCTCTTTAAAAGTATTCCTTTCTTTTTTTAATTTAGTTTCTTATGCAATAAATGAAAGATTCAGAATAATACACTGTATAGTGTACGTCTTCATATATTTTCCACCAATATTACCAAGAGTCTTACCTGTAAAAAATTAAGGTAGACTTAGCACTTCATGCTGCTTGTCACTTTCAGTTAGCTCGATGTCTTAATGCAAAATTCATTGATTAAATAGTAACTGGCACTGCTGTCAATAAAGTAAATTTACTCATTGCGTTGAAATTTACTTAAATATTAAATATACTTCATAAAAGTAGTTTTAGTCCAGTTATGATCCAGAATACGTATGGGTACTTTGAGTTTTGTGTGTGTTATTTATTTTACTGTTCAAATGTATGTTTCATAAACTACACATGAAAATTTTTAACATGAGAAACTCGATTATGAAGCTCTTTGATATAAGTAAATAAATAATGTACTTGAATGTTATAATATATATGTTCAAAAATCAAATTAAATATATACATCTTAAAAAAATATATATGTGTGTGTGTGTGTGTGTGTGTGTGTGTGTGTGTGTGATATATTTCAAAATGTAGCATGAAAAAATCGGCATATGATTATTTAACATATCAGTAACAAGCTGTCTCTGTATAACCAAACACATAATTCACCTCCTATCTTCCATAAAATATTTCCAATATTTCTTTTGACCCTTCTATGTAAACAAGTGCAACGTTGAGCAATTAATCACGTCTTTTCTAGTGCATGTTTTCAGATATATACATAACTAATGAAGGCACAGTATGTGTATGTTTCAATAAAGATTGATAGATTAGAAAACTATGTGTTTTAATGGATTCGATATTTTTTGGGGCAAGTTCTTTCAAAAGGCTGATTAATGACTGTCGATCATTCAGAAATTCCTGACCTATACTAGGGTCCAAATACATTACGTCTGTGATCTTAATGGATTTTTTAGATTTCCTTTTTTTCCCTCCTTCTAACGATATGAAAATAACTGTAAGAAATCGTAATACCATGGTTCAGAAACAAAGATAAGTTGAAAGAGAGAAAGTCAAAAATATGAAATAAAGTTTTGGATTCAAAAGCATTTAAGACAAAAGTCGAAAGTTTTTGAATTAAGATTACATCAATCTTTAGAAATAAAAGATCAGTGGCGTAAAAGTATTTCGTACTACAGGAATGAAACTTTCCATGATGATTTCAGAAAAATTTGCGTAGGCATTTTATTTTTAGAAAATTAATTTTCATCGATTGTGTTTTATTTCTTTATAAACAACTAGCTGCTACCCGCGACTTCGTCCGCGTCGGCTTTAGAATTAGGTCCCTAAAGAAATGTAGCATGTGTGAATAACAAATATTGTTGCGACAAAAGGAACTGCATTTAAATATTATTTGCTTTTTACTTGTTTCAAATGAAGTATAATGCATGTTAGTATACTTCATTTAAAACAAGAGAATATGCACAGAGTTACTAAATTTAGATTTTTTTCAGGTATTTGGCGAAGAGACAGTTATGACATTATTTGCGAACTGTTTTGTAAAAGAAATATTTATGCTATATGCATGAATTTTTGTCTATGTTAATCAGGAATAGAGCAGCTTTCTATTAGTGAAAAGTTTGATAATCGGTTCTGTAGTTACAGAGATACCCAGAGAGCGTAATGTATTAGAATTATTTTTAGTGTTCCTGTAAAGGAACTATTTATGCTACATGCATGAATTTTAGCCTATAATACTCAAGAATAGTGTAGCTTACTATCAGTAAAAAAAGTTTAGGAATCGGTTCAGTACTTACAGAGATGCACATAGAGCGTAATGTAATTCTTATTAGCATCCCTGTAAAAGAACTATCTGTGATATATGCATTAAAGGTAGCCTATAACACTTAGGATGCCACCAGTGTGTAAGAAGTTCTGCTCTCAAAACTGCAAGGGGGGGGTGCCAGATTCAAACCCTGGTCGCGCCTGTAGACCTAGCCGCTCCCAGTTTTCCGTGGTTTTCTAAAAAACCTCGCATAAATACGGGCTAGGATCCCTTAGAAAATCCCCCACAGAGGAATTTTCCATATAGGCCTAGGACCCTAGTGCAGTCAATCGGACTTAATCCAAAAACAAACAATAATACTCAGGAATAATGTAACTTTTAATCAGTGAAAAAAGTTTTAGAATCGGTTTAGTAGCTACAAAATTTCCATAGAGCGCAAAGCATTAGAATTATTTTGAGTGTCTTTGTAAAAGAATTATTTATGCTATATGCTTGAAAGGCTGCCTGTATGTTAATCCAGGGCATAAGCTATTTTCATTACAATTTTTTTCAAATCCGTTCAACCATTTTTGTGTGATTCAGTCAAAAACATCTAAACACACAAACGTACACATTTATATTATTGGTAGGATTTGGAAATTTATGAACTTTAAGAAACACATCTGGATTTTTCTTGGTACTTACGTATTATCCCAGCGGTCATAACCGCCAAACTGTTTTATCGTCAAATGGGTTGCCAAATTGTTGCCAATCGTATTCAAAACCATTAATAATTTCATGTTCCCGGCATTTATTTCGGCAAAAAATCGCTTGTCTTGGCGGACCGCCGGGATAATACGTAAGTACCCTTTTCTTTACTTATGCTTTTTAATTTGGCGTAAAATCAACATAATTTCCATGTTTTTCAAATGCATGTGATTTTGTAAATATAATTTCTGCTTTATTTCAAAAGCATAAATCATTTTGTGCGGGCGATAAAACGGCTTTTAATGAATAGTTTGAAAAGTAGTTAAAATTTCAAAATTTTGAGCCACAGGTGCACTTTACCGAAGTTATGGGCTCAATCATGCTCAAATTTTCAAAGCTCTGCTTTCTGTAGATTTGTCTGGAGAACATTCCTTTTTATTATTACAGATAGATAGATTTGACATAAAGCTGGCTTAATTTCCGTGGTATTTAATGTTTTTCAGATGAACGCGCGCTTATTTATTGAAGTAATTGCATTCTTGTTAGCTCAAAACATGAATCATTTGATACGGGCGAAACTCGCCAACCATGGCAATGTAAAAACGGTTTTTAATTAATAATTAAAAAAGTAATTAAAAATTTAAAATTATAATTAGCCTATAACCAACTCCTGGGTCCCCTCTATATCTAAACAAAAATTCATCCTAATCGATTCAGCGGTTTAGGCGTGAAAGCGTCATGAAGAAACAAACAAACTCACTTTCGCATTTATAATATTAGTTAGGATAAACAAATAATTCTGATTTAAACATTGTGTTTGTGAAAAGTTTTTGTATTTGAAACTTTATTTTTGGACGTGTGCTTGATTCCAAGAAACCGCTTATAAATCCTCGTCAATTAAAATGACCATCACAGTGATAATTTTTATTGGTTCAGAAAAGGAAATTAGAGCTGCCAGGGATTCAAATGGGAATTGAACCCACAACCTTATGCGTAGACGATTAGCGTGGAAGACAGTTGCTTAACCTTAAAGCCACCGGCCTCCATTTTTTACTTTATTTGCAATGAGGCTTTCAGATTTAATGGGAATTTGGAAAAAAAATATGCAAATAAAGTACTGAAGATGTCTTATACAGCTTAGAGTATATTTTTATCGCACTAATAAAAAGGTTAATGAAGATTTATTGAGAATTTTAGAGTGGATAAATATAACATTTATGTATTTAATATTGAATTGGTTAAAATATCCAGTTAGTATTCATTACATGTGTCATTTAATTTACATAGTGGAGCATATAATATTAAAATATACATAAATATATATTCCCAAAAAACTCTTTGATTTAAAATTTACACGCTAGTACATATAAAAGTTTCAAAAATTATTTAAGAGAAAACGAAACAAATAAAATGAAAAAATACTGAAAGAGAAAGTTCAAAGAAAGAAAAGTGTATGCTGCATTTTTTTAATTAAAGAAACATTACTAGAATTGAGAAATTCTGTGTTAAAAATATTATGAAAGAAGTCATAACTTAAAACATACAGCTTTTTCTTTTCCAACGATGCGTAAAAGAGAAAGTCTAAATACATTTTGAACTTTAGAACATATTGCGAAATATTAATATTTCAATATTTCGCTTTGTTTTTCTGTCAGTCAGGCATTTGACAGCTGTTACTATCTCCTGATTGTATATGCTGGATCTTTCCCATTTCTAAAATTTCCAGTCAGTTGAGACTAAAAAAGTGTGGAAAATGTGAATGGCGTAACACAGGCAAAAGTAAAGTGCTTCTATATTTTACTTTTTATAATATTCAATGTGTTTTGAAAAATGATTTCTTCCAGTTTTATAATATGAATATTGTTTGTTTCTAACACATATTAATAAATTGTTTGTTTGTTTGCTTGTTCTTATTTACATTGCTTCCATCAAACCAACCAATCTTAACTGCTTCTTGAATATTTCTTATGATCTTTTTAAAATTACGTCTTAACAAAGCAACAATTATAAAAAAGTACATACAAAATAAAAAACTTTACCTTCGAAACGTTTTTTATGTAGTAGTTCATTCGTGCAAATGACGTAAACTAATACTGTAAAGAAATCGTTTACATGAAAAGCAAAAGATAGAATAAAATATTGTTTAAACGTAAGGTTTGCCTAGGGGTATTTTATTTGCTCGAGTACTTTAATTGTTTGCAGTTATTATACCCAAGCAAACGGAAGAATATTATTTAAAATTATTCTATAAAAAATTGTTTCGTGATAATAAAAAAATTATCATAAACTGTAGTTGAAATCATATGATTATTGCAGTGGATAAATTGAAAACAGGATAAAATGAAAGAAATACTTACTTAAAAATGACTTCATTACTTTAATGGCATGCTGATTGATAGCCCAGGCAAATAAGACCAAAATAAAACCGTGCTGCCCGAAAAATAGTGTAGAGCTGGAGATGATTTTAATCCACCGTTGGCATCCAAAGTAGGTGTTGGGTGGGTTTTGCGAAGTAAATGTAGTTGGGCTTCACTTTTAGGAGCCAAAAAACCGCGAAATTTTGGCACTTTTTTCAGTTTTTCGCATATACCTTGAAAATGGTGCATCGTACCGCAAAGTGATATGTTACAAAATTAAAGAGCATAAAATTACGCGTCTAATGAGTCCTTTAAAGTTAAATTCAGTTCAGCGGTTTAGCCACAATCGATTGTCAAAAATGAGCAATTTTTGCCAAGTTGGAGGAAAAGCCAGTTTAACGCCTGTAATTCAAAAACGACCAGCCCAAATGAATTAACACAAAGAGCTACCACATAGCTCTTTGCGTGTTATTTGAATGTTTTTTCAAGTTATTTGAATTTACATCATTATATATGTGCATAAGTTACTTATGATGTCTTTCGTCATTTTGGCAAAAATGTCCCATCGACATTAAAGTCTTCTTCATCATCTTCGTCAGGGAAGGGATTGTCCTCCTTTTCTTCCTCTCGAAAATCGCAATAATCGTACAGCGCGTCTTCTATGACCGCTTCTGCAGTGAAGGAATTTCGACATGTATGCGGAATCAGACAGTTTCGGGCGGTCGTCCATCCCCACTGCTCTGGATTTAGAAATTTTTTCTACCAAGCCTGCACTTGCAAGTAGACCCTCAGAGAGTGCTGCCGAGCAGCCGCTTCTGTGGGAGGCAAAGAAGCTAAATTGAATGCACTTTTTGGGAGGGATTTTTGAAATAATTGTAGCCTTAGCAAATTTAGCGATGTTTCGCTGCCGCCCGTGTATACATAATGTTACGAATTTTCGGGGCAACCCGCTGCTCTGGGACTTAAAATGGTTTAAAATTCGTATTCTGCGCTTCAAATAGATAAATTTTGCTTTTTGTTGCATCAAAATCGGCCAATTAGAACCGGAGATACGGAGGTTTCGCTTACCCATATGTTTTTCTATGGGCTTCTAGAAATCTCGATAAATATTAGTCCTAGAGCTTAGATCTCTTCACTTTTGAGGACTTATTTTTGGCGCCAAATTTGGCGACATTTCGCCAAAAGTCGCCAAGCTTGGCGACTTTTTGGTCATTTGGTGCGTTTTTCCCAATGGGGCCTGGAAGTTGTTTTTCCTGCATTAAAAACGCATAATAACCTAACATTTCTCTTCTATGACGTAATCAAAATTCACGCTTTATGTAGAACCCTCGAGAAATTGACTTTTCTGGAAACCTCTTGTACCTCCTGCGTCGGCTATTTATAGAAGCGGGCATCGCCCCGAAGCCGGTCAGTGCGAGCTGAACGCTCGATGTGTGAAGAGCTCCCAGTACGCGTGCTTTGTAAAGCTGTGTTTTAGCTTGCTTTGTGAAGCTGTTTTTGAAGTGCTGTGTGTAAATTCTTCATCGCTGAGTCTTGAGAGACTGTTAGTGTTATTTCTCGTATATTTCCACGGAAGTTTTGCCTGTGAAAGTGACTTATTTTGTGTGAGAAATACAGCATTTGTGAGAGCTTCACATCCAAGCGGATTGTTAAAATCACGTTATTGCTAGATTGTGCTTGTGAATTGTGTACAGCTGATTGTTCTACGAAGTTCTAGAAGCAATAAAGTTTGTGTTCCATCCTGACAAGTGACTTTTTACTTGAACTTTTTACACCAACAGGACTTTAGAACGACGAACACCAGGAGTAGCAGAGTAATTCCGCAACAATACACAATAAACTTAACTCCTGCTTCACCAACCTGACCAGGTGTTGCATCGGGATCTGAAAAAATGGCTAATGCATTTTGAAGGCTGAAGTTATTTTGTAATTTCTTTACAAATTTAATTTTGCCCTGTCGAAAGAAAGCGGATGTACTGTCGAACCCACTGAAAGCATTCAGAAACAATAAATGTTATTTTTTGTGCCATCTGAAAGTTTACACTCCCTGAGATCATAAATCACGGTATCCTGATTCCCTTTACCAGGTTTTAAGAGATGGATGTTGTAAAAAGGAGACGTTGCAGATGAGAGAGCTACAAAGGCTGTCAGCAGGACCAATTAATCTATGTCCTCTCAGACAATGAACATATTTTTTTTCAGGTGTACATGTTTCTAGAGCAGTTGTTATTATCAAGAGATCTGCGTACTCGATGGCTTGCTTGACTCGAAAACTTTCACTAGTCAGTTTATTCATAATTGTGGATGTCAGACGTTTATCATTACTTTCGTTTGATAAGAAAGGTTCTTTCGGCATTGTTGCACTCATAGTTTCATCAAACAAAACAGATGCTGATGACATAGCACGGGCTCTTCGGATACGTACAGCTAATTTTACGCCTTTCTCCGTACCATCTTCAGGGTGTCCATCAAACACTATGGTGCAATTGGACCCACAGTGTTTTTTGACATAGTTGATATATTTTTCAATGATAGTGGAAAATTTTTTATTGGTATTCCCCATAAATCGTTGTAACAAGAACTCACCATCAACAACGAAGATAGCATTGCTTGTATTAGCATCGATTGGACTGAACAGCTTATAGAGATCGGATTTTCTAGTCTTCCGCATTCCACTGTCATCCAAAAAAGATAATAGGGGGCTAATTCAAATCCGAAGTATGACTCTAGCTCCTTTGGTGATTTCATGCGAACAGGGATTCTGCATAAAATTGTATCAGGGCTGACTGGGACCGCTCTACCGTTAATCTTCACTTTGCAGTTCACTGCTCGTAGTGGCGAAGGAAAAGTAGCAAGCCAGATGGCTATTGGTAGGGGTCTCAGGGAATGAATACCATATAATAATATAATAACAGCATACCAATTGTATATAATAATGTTATAGAATGGTAGATTTAAATTCGAGTAAATAGTATAGACATAGACTAATGTAATGTGGTTAATTTTTTCTTCTTCTTTTGCATAATATCATTATATATATATATATATATATATATATATATATATATATATATATATATATATATATATATATATATATATATATATATATAATGATATTATGCAAAAAATATGTATATATAAGTTCGAATAACTTGACCTATGTGGTAGCTCTTTGCGTTAATTCATTTCGGCTGGCCGTTTTTGAATTACAGGCGTTAAAACGGCTTTTCCTCCAAGTTGGCAAAAATTGCCCATTTTTGACAATCGATTGTGGCTAAACCGTTGAACCGAATTTAACTTTTAAGGACTCATTAGACGCGGAATTTTATGCTCTTTAATTTTGTAACTATTACTTTGCGGTACAATGCACCATTTTTAAGGTATATGCGAAAAACTGAAAAAAGTGCCCAAATTTCCCGGTTTTTTGGCTCCTAAAAGTGAAGCCCACCTAAATTTACTTCGCAAAACCCACCCAGCACTTACTTGGGATGCCAACGGTGGATTAAAATCATCTCCAGCTCTACACTATTTTTCGGGCAGCAAAAGTCTTATTTGCCTGGGCTATGAATGATAATTTAAAAAATCAGATAACTTTCATTTAAATAATCGAGAATTTAAAAAAAAGTCTTTGCATATCCTCACATATTTTATTTCCATTTATTTTATGTACTGAAATATCAATTTTTTAAACTTACGGTATCAAGATTATTTGAAATCAGAAGCACTTGATATTTACAGACATTTTTTTTTGTGTGTGTGTGCATGTATATTTTAATGGGAGAGCTATGTATAAGCCTCCCGTGAATTCTTCACTCATGACATGCAAATCGTTTAAAATGTTTCGTCAGTCCAGATTTATCTATGCCTTAGTAAAAACTCCATCCCTAATTTAAAACCACAGCATATATTCCGCTTGGTTCTGAAATAGTTTCCGAATTCAAGAGAATTGGTGACAAACGTTTAATTGGTGACAATTGGTGACATTTGTCACCAATAATGTCACCATGGTTTAATTGGTGACAAACGTTACCGCACTCTTACAAATATTTGAACCGCACTATCGATGTTAGCGGAAGACCCAGGGGAAAGGTTTGTATACTGAAAGCGTTTCAACATTGCAATATTGTTTCTAAGGAAAAAATAAATACATAGTGGATGATGTGTTGCTATTTTAAGTACACTAACTTTTGTCCATCGTCTCTGCCACTGACCTCTGTAATTCTTCTACTGGTAGAGTATACGACTCAAAGAAACTCTTGAATTTCCGACTGAGCAACTGTCTGCTCGATTTCGGTAAAAATAAGGTATTGGTATTTTCTTTACTATTTTATCTGCCCAGTAATAACTTTAACTTATTTTCTAATTGTTTATGCACGCACTTGATGTTTAGTCTTTTAAAATACGTATTAACCAAACTTTTGCCATTCTTATTATCATGATTGTTTTCAAGCAGCAGTCCAATTAAAATATTTTAGGATCGAAATATTTGTTGGGAACCATACATCTCGTCAAAAAACATATCAAAATATATTTTAAGAATCGAAACCAAATCACAGGCTTTCAAGGGAGGGACGTTAAACAATTTGTATATATCTGTTTCCCTCTATTCTAAAAAATAGTAAAGGCCGCTGGCGCTGTCAAAGCTTCTGGACCTATCTCCTCCTTAACCGTAGGGATTTGAGTTTCGACTAAGGTACCCACAGATTCGAAAAATTCCGAGGAACCTGCTAAGCTGATTTAAATTTCGAAAATCGAATTATTTCAGAAGATATTAATAAAAAACTGAAAAAATAAACCGAATGGTTGCCAGATTTGGCATAAAATCATCCATTCCTTTGCAACAAAGCGTTTCCAAGTATCTAGAATCCCGTGAAATTTACAAAGTTACACAAAAAGCCTGATAACTTCTCAACCGTTTGCACGATCCGCTTGAAAATTTTCATGATCATGTATAAAAATATAAAAAAAAAATCTGCGCTTCTTTAAAGATCTGAAAATCTACCCGTTCCCTCCTTTTTAAGCGGTTTTTCGCTATTTTCAGCACCATTTTATTTCCGAGAGTAAAAAAAGTAAATCATTTGCGTGACAAAATTACCCTTTTCAAGTGAATATGACGTCATACAATTGGGATTCAAATTCGTTTGAAAGAGATTTTCCAGATTACACAGTTTATTATCATTTTTTTTTTCACAAATAAATCGTTTGAATTGACATGAGAATAGCTGTGTACACAAAACGAAATCTTTCGATTGCGAAAATTTTGCGAGTTTCCAGAATAGCATGAAATTTAATTTGGGTATCTCTCTATTCTAAAAAAAAGTAAAGGCCGCTGGCGCTGTCAAAGCTTGTTGGCCTATTTCCTCCTAAACCGTGGGGATTTAAGTTTCAACTAAAGTGCCCACAGATTCAAAAAATTCCGAGGAACCTGATGAGCTAAGTTAAATTTCGAAAATCGAATTATTTTAGAAGATATTAATAAAAAACTGAAAAAATAAACAGAATGGTTGCCAGATTTGGCATAAAATCATTCATTCCTTTGCAACAAAGCGTTTCCAAGTATCTAGAATCGCGTGGAATTTACAAACATGAGTTAGAATTACGCTCATTTTACGCCAAAATGAAAACTATATGAAATAAGTAACTCAAAATGTGTTACACAAAGTTGACAATTTTCAAATAGTAAGTTCGCTTAGACAACAGGGGTTTAGAATTAGCGATTATTCGTTTTTCAAAAACAGAATAACTAATATCTTGAAAATGAAAAATAATTAAAATGCAGATTATTTTAAAGCCGGTTCTCGTCCAGATGGATTATTTGCTACCAGTAGAAATAGTTGGCGTTAACTATGCCATTATAGCAGTTATAGTACACTTTGGATAGTTGCTAGCGCGACGGGAGGTATAATTCGTGGTGTTAAGTACGCCAATCTGCAAACGATTATGTAAATGAAAGTATGGATAACAGTTTTCCTGTAACCTTAAATGAAAGTAAATATAGGTTGTGAGTATGTGTAAATCGCCAAATAATGAAAAGTCGCCATTGGTGGCAGGCTATTCTATCTGTTCCGTAGCTTTTATTAACTTTACATGTACGCAAGTCGCCAAATAATGAAAAATCGCCATGGGTGGCAAATTCGCAAGGTGTCCAATAGGTTTTTCATTATAAAAATACAGCTGAAACATATGTTCTTATTTTATTACGCTTTAGCTCCTAATTAGTATAACCTTTGAATGGCAACATTAAATATCATTGTGTTTCTGAGGAGTACAAATAATTTTTCCAGCGATTATAAGTGGAATCCGCACTCCAGGTGGAGTATAGCTCAGGACCCGTATTTGAATTTTGTTTGTTTGAATTGAGAATTGTTCTTGAGGTTTCTGACTGCAATCTCGAGGATGGTCTTATACCCCTGAATATCCGTTTTGACGTTTATGAATTCCATATAACATTTATTAATAACTTAGAGCACAACAGATGTACAAACACAGAAGAAGGGGGTGGAAATGACAACCATGGGTTAACGGGATTCGAACCCGAGACCTCACCGCTCGCAGGCGGCTGGCAGAGATGGGTGCGCAAACCCTCGCAGCCATGAGATCCCAGGGCCCGTATAACACGGATTCCCATAACAAAATATCTTCCGTGTTATGAGGGGCAGGGGGTCTACTTTAGTGTGAAGTTTACATTTTTATGTACCAATGAAGATGCAAGAACTGAGCAATGTGTAGCTTAGATCAGTAAAATTCTGTCTGATCCAATCTTCGGGTTTTCTCTGTTGAAATTATGTCTTTTTTACGAATAAGCCCGATTAGGGGCCGAATGCCTCATATGAAAAGCGAGCGTAGCGAGTCTGGGGGCCTTGGCCCCTAGTTTTCCAAAAATAAGTGCGTATGACTAAATTCTATGAACTTTACTTGAAAAGGATTACACATTTGGGAAAAAAATCATTTTCCAGAATGATATAATTAATATATTATATAATAACTTTGTTTTAATAAACAGTAAATGTGTCTGAAAATATATTTTTTCTGCTCTGAAATAAGAGGTATGATAGATCCTGCTGAAATAATTCTACTAAGGGAGTGATCATGAAAGCTTCTTAAATGGAAAATGGAAATGTGTGCTGAAAAACGTCTGACTCCCTTAGTGTCCAAGCAATAATCTGGAAGTACGATGTTCGAAATATACATTTAAATTAAAATAAACATCTTATTATTTTAGAAAGCATGCTTAAAATTATTAAACGGACTAATATAATAGCGAAATAATTCGGAAACAGGCAAGTTAAATTTTTAAAGTAGTAAGGTGCATTAATTCAGAACTTATTTTGAAAATTCCGACATTTAATAGATGTAAAAATATTCATGGATTTCATAGGGTTCTTTTTGGGGGTGGGGTACAGCTTGGGATAAGTTAAACGTTTATTCTTTACGAGAGTTTAATTTTCTACACTGCAAATACAACATAAATCATCTTCAATGGAAATATTTGTACATAAAAATGATGAATGATATTCATTTGAATTTATCCCGCTTTTATTCACTTAAATTACTTTTAAACTTAGTCAAATACTGATCTGACACACATTCACATTAACATCTGCTGCTTTTCATTGAAACAACGAAGGGAACTGTTTGTGTTTGTCCGATCTTTTCTCCCAAGACCTTACGCTGTATGATCGGGGAAAACAGGCTTCTCATGTTATTTCTTTTTTAAACCCACAGCAAATGTCATTTTCGATGGGAATAAAGAGTTTTCGGAAATTATCCAGGAAATGTGTGCACAGAAAAGAAAGATAAATTTATACATTTCATGAATTAGAATCGCAATAAATTCACTTTTTCAAAGTTAAATT
This sequence comes from Cheiracanthium punctorium, assembly GCA_038373885.1. Classification (NCBI taxonomy): domain Eukaryota; kingdom Metazoa; phylum Arthropoda; class Arachnida; order Araneae; family Cheiracanthiidae; genus Cheiracanthium; species Cheiracanthium punctorium. The sequence continues at coordinate 966,729 of JAWZYV010004477.1, forward strand.
TGATTAAGTAGCATACTGTACTTGTGTTTGACTTTTTGTTTTAATTTAAAAAAATGCTATAGGTAAAATACAAATACATAAAATAAAAAAAACTACAGAAATCAAATATTATTATTAATGTTTTTTTTAGATGCGGTTATTTTCCATTACTTTATTGAAATCTGTATACAATTATCCATTTAAAAATATTTTAACTAGCCTGGTCAAAGTATGTCGTTCCTGTTTGTTTTGTACGTAAACTTTAACACACTATCGTGTCTGAATTAATTAAAACTTTGCATACACTAGTTACTCCAATGAGTACTACTCTTTTTAATCTTTCAATAGGGCTCGAGCGATAGTATCGGCAAAGATGTCTCATTTTTTTTTTTAAGTTTTGGTACTATTGTATTTCTAAAGCAGTTGTAAAGTACCTGTTTCCGATTCATCATCTTGTTTTTATCAATACTTTTGAACCTATGCTTACCTTTTCTAGAACAAAAACTGCGCATGCGCAACACCACCCTAGAATCTTCATTATGGTGATGAAAGACGTTGCTTCACTCGAACGAGTTTCACGTGAGTGTTGTTATCAAACTCACATGTGTTCTCGCGAGTGTTGTTTTCAAACCAGCTTTGTGTTCCTTTTTTTACAAACAGGTGCCACTAAGCTGTGAGATCCTATTAAAAAACAGTCAGAATAATCTAGAGGGGGGAAAAACTGTTAACTCTCATTCATATATATGGATATCGGTTTTATGTTTTAAGGCATGCTTTAAAGTTTATTAAAAATTGATGCAGACATATGATTGGGCTTGGGAAGGATATCGTTACTAAAACTGGGCAGCTTCGTCATGGATATTGTTTGATATATCAGGTGAAGACTATGAAAAATTGTTATCGATAAACGTGAATAACTCCTTACTCAAATTGCTTAAGCTTAGAAAGATGGTTACATGTGCTCAGGGTCAGGGCCGTAAAATGTAATTTTCGAAGAGGGTCCAAATGATAATGAAGGCAGAATTTTCCACAAAAAGACTTTATCGTTTTTTTAACAAAACTCGAAATTTCCTGCTTTAAAATTTCGTATAAAGCTGTAAATTTCGTACAGCTGTTAAATACTTTACTTTCAGTCACAGTCGTGTAGTAGTGTGGGGACGCTGTTCCTCTTTCACATGTGAGTTTATACGTCTCCCATTTTTTTAATTTTACACTAAAATATACTTTTACGTTAAATAAACGCTTTAAAAACTATTTTTAACTAGCGGCTACCCGCGACTTCGTCCGCGTCGGCTTTAGAATTAGGTCCCGAGTGAAACGAAGCATGTGTGAATAACAAATATGTTTGCGACTAAAAAAACTGCATTTAAATATTATTTGCTTTTTACTTATTTTAAATGAAGTATAATGCATGGTAGTATAATTCATTTAAAATAACAGAGTATGTAAAATTACTAAATTTAGATTTTTTCAGGCATTTGGCGAATAGAGACAGTTACGACAGTATTTGCGAACTGTTTTGAGTGTTCTTGTAAAAGAAATATTTATGCTATATGTATGAATTTTAGCCTATGTTAATCAGGAATAGTGCAGATTTCTATTAGCGAAAAAGTTTTAGAATCGGTTCTATAGTTACAGAGATACCCATAGAGCGTAATGTATTAGAATTATTTTGAGTGTTCCTGTAAAGGAACTATTTGCGCTACATTCATTAATTTTAGCCTATAATACTCAAGAATAGTGTAGCTTACTATCAGTGAAAAAAGTTTTGGAATCGGTTCAGGACTTACAGAGATACACATAGAGCGCAATGTAATTCTTATGAGTATCCCTGTAAAAGAACTATTTCTCATATATGCATGAAAGGTAGCCTATAACACTCAGGGTCCCCCCAGTGTCTAAGAGGGTCTGCTCTCAAACCTGGAAGGCGGGAGATGCCAGGTTCAAACACCGGTCGCGCCTGTCGACCTAGCCGCTCGCAGTTTTTCAAAAACCTCGCGAAAATACGGGCTAGGATCCCTTAGAAAGTTTCCCACAGAGGAATAACCCATATAGGCCTAGGACCATAGTGCATTCAATCGGTCTTAACCCCCAAACAAACATAATACTCAGGAATAGTGTAACTAAGTTTTAAATTCGGTTTGGTAGCTATAATTCCATAGAGCGCAATACATTAGAATCATTCTGAACGTTTTTGTAAAAGAATTCTTTATGCTATATGCTTGAAAGGTTGTCTGAATGTTAATCCAGGGCATAAGCTATCTTCATTACGAATTTTTCCAAATCCGTTCAGCAATTTGTGTGTGATTCAGTCAAAAACATCTAACCACACAAACGTACACATTTGTTAATGACTATGTCATTTTATCTCTCAATACCCTTATTGAAAAATGTGTCCCAGAAATGCGACATAATAAAGCGACATAATTTTACATGTATTTAAATACTATTAGTTCACAACAGCTTTAATATCGGGATTAAAGCAATCTTTAGTCTCGATATTGTTACACTATTTCGTAAGCTGTAGAATATGCTCCACATGTATTTTTTACATATATTCAAATATTATTAGTTCACAACAGCTTTAATCTATTGTTACAATATTTCGTAAGCTGTAGAATATGCACCACATGAATTTTTCTATAAATAGGTTACACTCATAAAAATTTCAACATAGGGTTACCAGGCGAAATACGCGAAAGATGAGCGATAAAATGCCAAGTTAATTAATATAGTTTTAATATGACAATAATAAAACTAAAAAATTATTGGGTTCAGGGGGATCTCACCCTGACGAGGCTCGAACAGCCGAGTTTTTATATTATTGGTAGGATTTGGAAATTTATGAAGTTTAAGAAACACATTTGGACTTTTCTTTCTAATGCTTTTTAATTTGGCGTAAAATCAACATAATTTCCATACCATTTCATGTTTTTCAAATGCATGTTTATCTGAAAATAGAATTTCAGCTTTATTTCAAAAGCATAAGTCATTTTGTGCGGGCGATAAAATGGTTTTTAATTAATAATTAAAAAATAATTAAAAATCTAAAATTCTAATTAGCCTATAACCAACTCCGGGGTCTCCTCTATATCTAAACCAAAATGCATCCTAATCGATTCAGCTGTTTAGGCGTGAAAGCGTCATAAATAAACAAACAAACAAACAAACTCACTTTCGCATTTATATTATTAGTTAGGATGTAGGGGAAGGCGATCCAAAATGAACAGCTTTAGGGGAAATTTTAATATAACATAAAATAACATAAATGTTAAATAAAACTTTGGCCTTTTGCCACAATATTTTACACTATATTTTGCAGCATAAACATATTTTAAAATTATTTTAAACTTAAGCTGAGTAAAGAAAAAAAATAGAATTTTGCGAAAGAGTCCAAAGGATCATTTTACCCTCACCGAGGGACAAAATCATCCTTTATTTGAAAATAATCATAAATTGTTTTTTATCACCAAAATAAAAGATGTAAAATTAATTATGACTATGCATAGTGAAATAAAATAAGTTTGACTATCATAACTTTATGGAGAAATTTAACTATTTAACTTTATGGAGACAGATTATTTTGAGCATGTTATTTGTGTATAAAATTATTTCTATCTCTTGAAAGATTTAAGCTTTTGAAATTTAACTGCATAAATTACTTTCACATAGTCTAAGATATGATATGTGGAAAGTTAAGAATGGCATAAAAAGGACAATTCTTATTTATGAATAAATCAAAATTTATTTTGAATACTTTTTAACTCATCAAAAGCTGAGTGCGCAGTACTATAAAGATTTGATGCTCCCTTTGATAGGAAGTATGCGAAGGCAAATACAATAGAAATATAATACATCCAAGTGAAAAAGAAGTACTAATGAGCTATTTTCCGCAGAACCTAATTATTATAACATCATTTTGCAGAACTAACTTCCGTTAAACGGAAGAACTAAGAATACGAATGAAATTTCTTTAATGGTTGTTCTTTGCTTTCAAATGACTTTCAGTATTTTGTATAATGATGTCTCATCTTATTATGGCACATCATTTTCCAAATCTGAATGCAGATAAAATGAACTTAGAGGCAGAATAATGAATAAATTTAAATTATATTGCTCAAAGAGGGCTCCTATTTTGTCATTTAAATGATTTTAAAAAGTAAATTAACTTCAATGCTCTGAATCTTTCACATTTCTATAAGAAGGATTTTGAATATCTCAAATAACACAGTATTCTTAAAAACAACAATATTCCAAAAATATATATTTATATATAATTTTGCCTAGTAATGTTATGCCTGCTGCATGTATACTAGAAAATTCTATTTAGCAGAAATTTAATTCTGACAGTAATTGTTTTTTGTTCCTTTATTATATATACAAAAGAATCCTTTAATCTCTTTCCATATATTTTGTCAGCCAACTTCCTATAAATTCATTTTACGTAAATATATGCTTTTAATTATTTTCCGCCCTATCTTAACTCCTCCTCTCTATTGAGAAAGTTTCAAATACCAATAAGAAGTTCATCATAGAATGTTGATCAGTAGTTCATGAAGATGAGAAAAACAAGTTCAATGTAAGATTTTCATCAAGTTCCACCTTTCTGAAAAATGCTATCGTATCAACAGATCTTTGATCAGACGTGGCGAGTAAGAGTTTGCAAAAATTCTAATATTCATGTAAATTGAAATGTAAATTTTTCTGCGTGCCAGTACCTTATGCTTTTATGCATAGTAACGGGAATCTACATAATTTTAATTGCAATGAATAATAAACGAAACATACAGATGAAATGCAATATTTAATCAATATAAAAATGTCACAAATGTAATTAAATTTTAATGATACTTATATTCTTTTGATTGTTTAAAAGACTGGTGTTTTACGTTACAAGCAAGAGTTTAAATATCAGGCTGGCATGTTTTCGATTTTAAGGCAATAGCTGCCACTGAGTCATCACCCTCTGTCAGTCTGTTTCTAACCGTGGACTGCAGGTGATTTAATACAGAAAAATATAAAAAAAAATGATCACTTTTTCTTTCATGAGATGTAACATTTTTCAACACATCATATACCGATAAGAAATATTTATTTTATATCCTCGTGTTCATTGGGCATGTTCCTTTAATTACCCAGTCTGTAACACTCTTCTTATGCATTGGAATATAAACAGCGGATTTCTTGGAAGGAAAATATAAACTTATTTTTACGCCACTCCTAGTAAAGAAATATTTAAGACCTTTAGCTATTGTTTGAAATGTAAGATACACACATTTATAGAAAGTAACTTTCTGACTCAACAGAAATATTCTTTCTTTTGCATAAATAATTATGATGCAATGCAATATAACGACTAATAGTGTCCTTTAGTCTTTCAGTATAATGCAATGCTGTCTGACTGTCTTAAGTGACCCTTTTTTATTTTATTATATGAGGTATTGGAAGTATTTTAATCACGGAATATTTGATTTCAGATTTTGACGAAAATATCCGATGTAGATCATTCTTGACTCAATTTTGAATCAATTTCGGTACTTAAAAGCGTATTTTGCATAGCATGCCAAAATTTTGTGTTAAGGACTGATTTAACATCTAGTTGTGCTCCAACAGTTTTTAATTGCAACCAACTGAGTAATTTATTAACAAGTTTTGGACCTCCGAAATACAAGGTCCAAAACACTTTCAGTAAGTTAATGTCTAAGTGCAGATATTGTTAAAATTGTATTTCGGAAGTCGCCTAATTATTGCATCTCACTTCCGATTAAAATAAGTTAAAATGAAGTGCATGGAAAATTTTGCGTAATTTATTGGATACTTAAAGAAGTAATGCATTGTTCACATTAAGTTTTCAAAATATTTTCTATATCAGTAAAGAATTTTGATGTTTAAATAAATTTCTTAAATTTTAGTCAGATTCTCATATTTATGTGTACGTTTTCTTTTAGCTTCAGCAAATGGCCATAAATTTACCATGCACAGTTCGACTTGGTTATTTGCTCACTCTTATATCGCAGCTTTTACCGTTTTTCCACTTTCATTTAAAGGTTTATTTTTTAAAAAAAGTTTTCGAGTAAACTGTTTATTGTTTTCTAATTTATTCGTTTATAGAACTGTGACTTTAGTCTCAATGAATAGCTTCAATTTTATAATGAATAATCAGACATTAACGTTTCAATTACCCTTATATCAGTTACCTGAGGATCAAGGGAATAGTAAAAATATTTCCAGGATCGACGTCTACCAATGAATAAATTAAGTAAATAAAAATAAATCAAACTAAATATATTGAATTATATAAATAAAAATAAAGATAATACGGAAGATTTACTTTAATAATTAAATTTTATGCTATTACATTTTTTAGTTAGTACAGCATTTTCTGCTGCTTATTTAATTATTTATTATTGTTATTTTTTCACTGATTTTATCGCACGCTGATTGCAAATTCCTCGACCAGTGATTTGGAACACTGATATATGGTTTCGAATATCTTTTAGAAACGACCTTACATTTCCCACAAAATTGCTTTATCTGTCAGAATAAAGCAACAGAATTTAAAAAGTGTCCGTTTTCGAACAAACTATTTTCAAATTTACAGTCATGAGTACGAATTTTGCATTTTCTTAATTTTTTGTATTTTTTTCATTTCAAATTGTATGAATGTTTACTTGTTAACTCAATAAAATGGTTTCATTTGCGATGGTTTGATTTCGTTTTCCGGATCACACATATCCTTTGAAGAATTTTATTAAAAAATAGCACTCTTTCCGCATAAGGAGGAATGGTACCGTGAAATGTAAACAGTGCTTCGAACAAATTATACTCTAGTTTATTATTATAACCCTAAAATTTGTTACTTTGGATTCTTTTGCATTTTGGTCCAGTCTATAATTTTAGGAACGTTTAATTGTTGGCTCAATAAAAATGGTTTTACAATCAATAATCAGATATCACTTTCCGATCACGCATATCCTGTGAAGAATTTGTATAAATAGAAGCTTGCTCATGACTGTAAAACAACGTTTTCGGCATAAAGTTTTACAATGCAGTGAAATGTAATTCATGTATTCTTCTTTCAAATTATATCAAGTGCGAGTTGTGTAGTTCATAAAAGGTAAAAATAATTTTGCTATTTCTGCTGCCTTTTGAAGTTCTATTAAACTCAGGAGTTGAAAGATAATAAACCATAGCATATATAAAAAAAAACATGATTTTTGTTTTTGGAGTTTGTGATCCTGACTCACTCTGATGATTTTTAGCTTCCAATCACTTGGCAGAACCACCATATACATATAAATTCTCAAAGTCTGCAGTTACAAATTTTAAGAATACATAATAGATAAATAAACAAATAAAAACATAATACAGGATGTCCGAAAAGTTCTTAACACGTTTCAAAAATTCACAGAAAAGCAACAAATTGTTGTATACATATGCGGTTCGCACAATAATGCTTCACACAATCAAGAGTTTATTTTAAACTCTTTCTTAAAACAAATTACTTCCAAAATGTTTTCACAGATGGCGCTGCATCACCAGTTTTCAGCAATGAGAGCCAACAGGGGTTTTTCCTGAGTTTCAAACAGCATTGGCAGTGAGTGAATGGTGGTAACTGCGACTGAGAAAGCTCATTGTGTAGGTTGGTATTTCGAATCAAAATCCATAACTACAGTTTAGAGAAAGTTTCGTAACTTGTTTAAGTAACACACTCCCAGTCTAAGCAGCATTTTGGACTGGCAAGTAAAGTTTTTCGAGACTGGAATCGTTTTAGATAGAGAAAGAGTGCCCGGCCACGAAGATCGGATGAGACTGTACAAGACATAGACATGGGTGACTTGAGTATACAGCATGAACTTGAGTACCGTTTTGATGTGGTTTGAGCAACAAAAGGTGCACACATTGAATTCTGGTAAGGAAAGGTATTGCTTTCTGCTTAATAAAATGATTATAAATCTCACATTACGCTTGTTTTTCTTACTGTGACGGTACTGCGCCACCTATGAACACAATTTGGAAGTAGTTTTCTTTTTTTACAATTTCAAAAAAAAAAAAAAAAAAAAATAGAGAACCTGAGAAGTATTATCGTTCAAACCGCATATTCATATCACAATTTATTGTTTTCCTTACTACATATTCATACCACAATTTATTGTTTGTGTGATTTTTTTTAATGTGTCAAGGACTTTTCGGACACCCAGTATAATAAGTACACTCAAGTAAGGGAACGTAGCCATACTACGTGACCCGTTTAGTGGGGGGGAGGGAGGTACTCAAAATACTATGCTCAGTCACAGGAGCAGGGGGGTGGCTTACATTTTTGTTACGTAGTCGATTTCGCCGAGAGAAATTTGTTGTAAATTAGCAATATGTTTTTACATAAGTTTTTCTTTTTCATAATATTTAATTTACTAGTAATTATAAGCATACATGCAGTCTTATGCAATAAACGCCGTATTAATAAAGACGAATATGAGTCAAATTCTTTTCATTTGTTTCACTTTCTGCCTGCGAAATGATTAAAAATCATACTTGTCAATACAACGTAAAAACTTAATGGGGAGGGGGGGTCTTGACATATACTATGAGTGGTCACCGAGGGGAGCGAGGGGTCGAAAAATCTTTAAAAATAGGTCACGTAGTATGGGTACGTTCCCTAAGAACAACGAGTGCCTTTGAGAGAGAGGCTTCTTTGCAAGGCTGAGTAATATTAGGACAGATGCACTGTTTTCGTTTCAAATTAAACTAAGATTGCGGTTAACCCGAGGGCGTTAGACAATTTCTGTACGATGTTGTGTACTTAAATTTTCTCTTAAGTGACACGATTAGCGAGAAACAAAGTCAGGTTTTATCTATATATTTAGCCTTTCATATTAATGAATAGTTATAAACGTTAAGTAAGAATATGGTGAAAATGAAGTGTATTTTAACTTAAAATAAGTAAAAAAATATTTAGTTTGTTGACCGTCGGATATTATCCTAGAATTTCATGAAAGCGAGATCCTATTCAGAACCTGGAAACATAATATAAGAGCAAGAAAATCTACGTAAAACACGTCACATAAAACATCCAATTTCTCTTAAGTAAATATGTTGAAGGAGTCTTAAACTATTTGTAAATCAAAATATCTAGATTCTTACTTATGAATTTAAATTAGTTTGCGGAAGTTGTCAGATGATGGATGGCATATAAATAACTACACTTTAAGAAATTCCTAAATCCTGCTCAGAAAATGATATTGAAATCAGAAGTGTACAGCATACATAATTTAAATAAAGTAGGGTAAGGGCACCAGTAATTGACACTTTAAGAGCAATAAAAAGCATTAACTAGCAATTGCTAATTGCTAAAGCTATCTAGAAACAAAATATTTGTCTTAAATGAACTTTGAAAATTCATGTAAGGTTCAATTTATTACAGAATATTCGAAATTTATATATTTTCTATATTTTATATGTCATCATGATGGTGCAGTGGCTGATGCAGGGGGGTGGGGATTCAACCCCCCCCCCTTGTCAAAGAATTTTTAACAAAATGTCCATAAATTTTCATTTTTTCATTTTCATTATGCATTTTAACACAAAGTTATGTCTATAACCCCCCCTCCCTTCGAAGGAAGTCTGCATACGCCACTCTGATAGTGACACCAGTGATTGACACTAAGAACAAAAATTTGACTCCAGTGATTTACAATTCCTGTTCCAGTAACTGACACTTAAGAAATGAGTAGAAAAACATTCTGATTTAATTTTTAATACAATGACGTCAAAATGACTCAAGAAAATGAAGTGAAATTTGATGGCATGATAGATGGTCACTCAACTTAAACTATAAAAATAGAATTAAAAATATTCGTCAGATTTTGAGATTTTGCGAAAATTGTTTCAAACTGCGGAAATTTTTTTTCGCGCATCACATAATTACTAAGGTGAATTTTATGAAATTTGGTGACATGATAGTTGATCCCTCTACTTTAACTTCGAATTAAAAAATGATCAGATTTTAAGATTTTGTAAAAATTGTTTCAAACTCCATAAATATTTGTTCACATATCACATAATATCCGCTAAAATGACAGTGGAATTCCATTGTATGACAGCTGGTCGTTCAACTTAAACTAAAGGTATCTTTCTTTAAGTTTTGATTACATTTTGTGATTTCGCGAAAATCGTTTCAAACAGCGTAAATATATTTTCGTGCATCTTGTAATAACATTTTAAACGTTTATTTGCCGTTTTATATTTTTTGAAATTTGTGCATTTTTCTGGAGACATAATATTAAAATATCTGTAGAGAATCAAACAAAATTCAGTTTCCAGAGAGGAATGACCTCTTGACATTAAAAGTTTTTCCACTAAAATAAATGCTAAGTTTGAATATAAAATATTTTCTATATTGGGAATTTCACTCAGCACTTACTTACTATCTAACCTGGAATAATTTATCTATATACAGAAGTTTTAACTTTTCATTCTATACATTTGCCTATACGCTACTTCCGTTCTTTGTGCTCCTATATCGCCGACAAAAAGTGAGGCTTTTTGGAAATCTGCATTACGTACTAACCTGTTGACGACGGCTACTTCAGCTAAAGATCTGATAAAATTTAAAGTAATTGCAGCTACTGAGAATAACAATATTTTTAGCACTGAGTTTAAAATAGCTAATGCCGATGACTGAAAACCCAAGAGATAAAAATAAAAGTTTCAAAAATGTAGAGAAATGCCTAAATTGCTTCTAGATAGCACTATTTGATAAAATTTTTGTTAGATAAAGAATTAAAGCGTATTACCACCTTTTTGGGATACCCTGCATATTAAAAGTTATGTAAATATAACCTTCTCAATAGCTATTTGCTGCATTTACTAAAAATTATATACAGTTATCAAGAACTTGGCTAAAACACCAGTAACTAACATAAGCGTCAATTATTGGTTAAATCTATTTTTTTCTTACCCAATGATTGACACCTACATATTAACACCTAACATATGATTGACACCTAACATATTAAATAAATAAATTTATTTATTAAAAAATCTCTACATATTTAAATATTAATTTCTAAAAATAAATGTTCTTAACATAGAAACAGGTTGTAATGAACTAATCTTAGTTTCAGGATTAAGCCAGCTACTGAGAATCAGACATTTATTTTAGCACTCAATTTGAAATCTCAATTTCTGATACCTAGAACCATCTGGAGGTAAAAGGAAATTGCATTAAATTCAAAATAACTGTCTAAATGCATATTAAATAGCACCATTTGATAACAGTTCTGAAAGAAAAGCTTATTATAATAAATTATCGGGCAAAGTGTCAATTGCTGGTGCACCTACCCTAAGTCAGACTAAGTATTTTCGAGTATGAAATAAAGTGACATCAGTCCTTAGAATACCATTTAAAGTCAACTTAACGACATTAAAATTTATATGGTATTGTAAATAGAGAGCATCTTTTACTGCGAACTGCAGTTTGTGGAAATTTTCAAACTGAGCGATAGTGGCTCGTGAGACTTGGACACTGCTCTTTTATTCATTTCTTTATTATATATACTTTGCCATAGAAAGAAAATCATTGAAATTTATTGTATAATAATATCTAATACATTACCGCAGAAATTACATTAGTAATAAAACTTGCTATATTTTGAGACACATTTATTTATGTAATCAAATTATTTATTTCATTTCAAAATTATTGAATAATTACGAATTTGTTTTGTTAATCCAATCATCATAACAAGGAAATTGACCATTTCATACATTCATTAAAATTTATTGCGCAAACAATCATCAAAAATTCAATTCACTGCCGGAGAAATTAAAATTATGCGTATAAATAATGAAAATTGCAATATTTTTGTCACATTTTTTTTTTCATAATCAACTTATAGACATTATTTTAATACAATAATGACAACTGATTAACAGGAAAACTGATTATTTTACCCTAACAATTGACTTCTTAAAGTATTCATATGAGATTTATTTGATGATAATAATAGACTCCAATTCTTGGTTTATTTTGATGTTTGTTTCTCCAGAGAGTAGTGGCAGAATATTCAGATTGCTCTTCTTTCTATTTTCCTTCTTCAGAAAGAAATGATTTCTGAAATTATCTTCCTTCCAGTGAAGCGTGGAATTGTTTGCCTGGGAGTATTGTGTTTGTTTATTACAAGAAGTTTGTTATTTGTTCGCTAGTAACTGGGGAAAAGAGTTAATGCAGATTATTATACAACCGTCATTTGTATATAAAGTATAATGTTGCTTAATATGCCAATTAAAATAATATAGAAGACAGAAAATAGTGTCTGTTTCAATTCATATGAGCTTTCTAACAATATACAATGTAATTAATTACCTCATTTTTCCTCTGTTCCAGTTTCAGATTAAATAATAAATGAAAATTATGAAACTTAAATAAGAAAAAAAACATAAAAAATAAATACATTACAATATATACAGATTTTATGACAATGTGTACTTGAAATTATTAAAAAGAAAGTCAGAGAAATAATTGAAACAAGTTTTTTTCTTTTTTTTAGAATCATTAATTTTATGTCATTTTAAAGCATATTTGCATGCCTTGTGTAGTTGTCGCAAGATAATTTTTAAAGTACAAGTGTGTAAACAGCTGAAGTTTAAACACATTGCAATCCAAAACACAATTGCAACACATTGCAATCACTGAAGAAGATGTATGTTTTATTATTTAAATTTAAAAAAGTGAATATTTTCTTAGATGATGATTGCGTTTAATTTAAATTCGACAAAACATGCATTTCACTATATGCATTGATTTAATTTTTTAGTACTTTTTAACCTGTGAAATCGAATGAACAATACAACGGCATGGAAACTCGTTTTAAAATGTTTATATGATCAAAGATCAAATAATACTAGATTTAACAGGAAATACTGAATTACATATATTTATTTTGTATATATGTTTTATAAGATACTAGCCGCCTCCGGCGACCAGTTGATTCGCCATCTTAATAAATCTTGTTCGGAGAGAATCCTGTTCCTCACTGGCTTCCTTGGCACTGAAATCTCTCAGATTCTGAATGGAATTTAAAATTAAGATGGTATCAGACAGGAGCGGCCCTGCGGTAAGTGTCGCCGTCTGCTAATGTAAAAAAGACGCCCCCTTTTAAGCTCTACTTAGTTTTTGAGTTCAAAGCCGGCGCCCAGATGCGATGCTTACTGTGTCGGGCAGCCCCTAGTTACAAAAGTAAGATGGTTAAATGATAAAAACCTACAAAAAGGAAAAAATTATTTTCGTCCTATATTAATTCTGAAGAGCTTCTGGATTTATTGGCGTTTATCAAAAACGGAGAGAAAAAAAAAAAAAAAAAAAGAAAGTCAGGAAATCTGAAACACTTTCAAATTTTAAATACGCACAAAGTGCTATATATTAAAAGCGTATTATAATCCATGGGTCTTCGCTATTTCCGTTCCTTATTTCATTAAGTTGGAATGTACATCATTATTCATGAGTGTGATTAAACAAAATTAAATTGATATTTTTAACATCCTTTTTCTGGATGTAGTACATTAGAAATAGTAGATGGGGAAAATCTGAGCAGAAAAATGCACAATCAGCTGAATGAAAATTTCAAAAACTTATTCTCAGGTGTATTCATAATCCAAGTAGCAGACGATGAAATTACGATAAATTGCCCCAAGCGTTAGAATCATTTTCCAAAATCTCACATCAATCATTTTATTTTTCGCCAAATTAAAAAGCTGCGCATTTTAATCTCGGTAAATTTCCCAGTCCTATTTTTCTTTTGAGTATAAAATATTTCATTCCTGCTCTGATTTCACATGCACACGATATTTTAATTAAAAAACAACCTTTCAAAAATTCTGAACTAAAAAAATCGTTACTCTTTCATTTTTACTTCCAGAGTCTGAATCATTTAATAAACTTGCCAAATATGGCAACCTAGATACGCTTAATCTTCACTCTTTCCACTGCAGGGTTACAATTGTGAAATGGTGAGAGCAAAAATTTGCCTTTTGTGACACGTTTTTTACTGATATTTCCTAAAATAATTCGAATTTCGAAAAAATCGCTTTGAGGTATGTCGGGACCCGCGCTGGAGAATTTCCATACAAAAGTCTGCAATCTTAGTAGGTCTACAATCACCCGTCTGCGAGCAACGTGAGACACAGACAAACAAACTAACTAACAAACGGACAGTTTACAGAACTTTTTATTTATATATATTAGTGTTTAGGATTTCTTTTTAATTTTCTTCAACTTATCTTTCTTATTCATCATTTTTTTTTCTCACGACGAACCTTGCTATTCAAGTCCGAAAGGGTTACCCATTTTCGTAGAACGTAATAGGTGGTCTTAGAAAGTAACTCTAAAGGGGTGGATTTTTTAACAATCAAACCCAAACCGTGAGTCGAACCTGAACGCATTCTTTGCATATTTATTTCAAGAGTTATGAATAACCGTAACTTTCGAGACTTTGTAAAGTGTAAGTAATTTTGCTATTTGTGATGCATACTTTAAATTAAATTAATGATCTGACAAAATTAATTGAAGACACGGATACGAAGTTGACTACAGAAATATGACTACAGATACATAGTTAGTTGTTCATTTATATTTTTAAGTAAACTCTTAAGATGTACTTAAAAATAATTAATACTTGACGAAATTAACCACTTAGATTGTTTTAAAACTTAAACACTTTCATTAAAGTTTTCATGGGATAATTTAAATTGCCAGTCAATGACGATAATGTATAATATGAATTCATCATTAAAATGACTTGATAACGTTTTTATTCATAAAAAATGCTCAAAATAAGTGTGCTCAAACATTACGCAAGCAGTTATTTCCATAAATATTTTAATTATTAATTCATTTACGCAGCTTGTTGATATTCAGATGTTATTAGTTTGTCATAAGAACTTAATCAGCTTAGCAAGAGAATTTATTATTCTACGTAGCAATCAGATTAGAAAAATAACCTTAAGATATATGTGGGTTGCTGATCATTGGCTAATCAACTCTTAATCACTCTTACGGAAATGGCTGAAGAATATAGATTATATCATTAATTCCAATTTCTATTTTCAGCTAGGGTGTTATCGAAAATTATCTTTATGGATTTATTTATGTTTTAACTAGATGATTTAATGTAAAATGATGATTTTAGGTGTTTAATTAAGGTTTTAATATCCAAAGTGTACATAAAGCTGTAATTTGAGGAAGCAAAAAGAGCTTCACGATCACAAATTAAGGCAAACTTATAGCGTCAGAAACGCAAAAAAAAGTATCCAGAGTGACTTTCCATAAGTTTCATTACACAAAGAAATAAACGAAAACGCATTTTTCATAAAACATCCTGTAAATATTCTTAAAAGCACGGAATTACGAAGCATTTTTTTTTTTTTCAAAAAGGGACAAATTTTGCAAACATTTTCGATTTTTAATAGTTTTTTTAAGTTTTGTAACTCATTCATATTTATCTTTTATTACAAATTATAGTGCTGCTTGTGAAGACACACACAACAGTTTCTGAAGCCCTGATTAAGTTTAGTTGTATTCATATACTAAAATCACATATTGTTCGACCTACAGCCTTGATATATCAAAATATTTTATGTATCAATTTTGTTTTAAAAGTAAACTATTTTAATAAAAATGCAAATAAAATTTTTTGCAAAAATGCAACAATGACATATGAGTGACATTCAATTATTAAAGGTGAGAAGCAAAGTTGGGCTCTTATGAAGAATGTTTTCCGTACCGTCTTTGCAACGATGGAAGTGAACATGCTAAAACAAACACAACGTCAAAGCTACTTGAGGGCCAATGGTTTAATATCATAATATAATGCACCTAAACAACGTATATTTTTACAAAGTCTGTACAAATAATTAAGTGAATTAAATGCTATGCAAAAATATTTGGAACAGAAAGAATTATTTCCTGAAATTGTACAAAATATGTTAATTATATTTTGTTTAAATAATTGTTTTGTGTGGTCCCTTAAAAAATATGTTGATGATGTATCCACGAGGATGCTAAAAAGATAGAACATTCTATTGCAGATCATAAGAGCATTTAAAGAAAAAAAATCAGCTAATTTCTGATTTTTTGAAAATGAGTAGAAATTTTGATTTAAACAAAAATATTATTTTTTTATCTGTTTGTGATAGTAGTTGATGCTTTAAAAATTGAATTAGGTTCACTAACTCTTGAAAGACAGAGGGGGGGGGGGTCTGTGTAATCTTTAGCGTTCTTTACCGTTCAGTAATTTCAATAACTAACTGAACGTAGTGCAACTCTCTGATTTTTCATAATGTGATCCTATTTCAGTACTTATTTTGTTATTCATCCGTTAGCCTCATGCAAACGTAAATATTGAACCTTCTACCTAGAATGACGGGAGGTGTCAGAGGTGCCACTGAGGTGTTTTACAACAATACGTAGAAATTCCTCCTTTCTCGTTATCTCTGTCATATGACAAATGCCATTCAGTGAGCGTATTTTGAGCTTGACTTTTTCCGCAAGCAAACGCTATCACCCCCTCTCCCATTGGTGGCAACCAAAATGATAAGGCATATAAAAGAATGCACAGAATACAGTAGAAGCAGTAGGAAGCAAGCCGTCGGTCGTTTTGTACTGCATCTTTAGATGAACTGGAAACTGTTTTCTCTAATATGTACGCAAGAAGCTTATAGGGAACGAAGAATATTCCTTTGAATTCTTTATGGTCGACCGTTAGGGGTGCACAATTTTTCTCGCAGACCATGGCCGCAGATTGTTTCAAAGAAATCTTGCGTTTCCTTCGCTTTGATCACAAAACAGAAGATCGAAGCGACTGAAGTCCGATAAATTTGCTCTGGCTTCTGATTTATGGTACCCTTTCATTAAAAACAGTGCATCTTCTTATAAACCCAGAGTGGATCTCGCTGTAGATGAGAAAATTCTCCCATCAAAGGCTAGATGCACTCTCACCCAATATATTCAAAATAGACCGTACAATTTTAGGATAAAATTTTGGCTACTTTTTGCGTATATTCTAAATATTTCCTCAATGGTTTTCCGTACACAGGTGCAGACAAAGTGCGGCCAGCCAAAGTTAATTGCTGATCTAAAGGTTGTCATGAAGTTGACTCAACCTTACTTGAGAATAGGAAGAAATATGACTACGGACAGCTATTTTATTACTGTAAAATTTTGTGCAATAATGAAGTATAAGTCAACAAAACTAGTTGGAACACTCAGAAGAGATCGTACAGAGGTGCCACTAACAGCGAAACTGGGAAAACAAGCTAATCTTCTTCCAATATTGTGTACAGGGGCGTTTACGATGTAACAGTTACTGAAAGTCAAGAAGAGAAAAGTAAAAATGAATCTGCTCAGTTCTCTTCATAAAAACGTAATCATCGACGACAATGAGAAGAAAAAGCCAGACACTATTAGATATAATCAAAGTACGGTGTAGACATTGTCGATCAAATGATACGCTTTTACAGCACTAAATCAGGGACTCGTCATTAGCCTATGCACGTAGTACTTAATGTTTTAGATATATGTACTATAAATGGGTGGGTTTTCTATAAAAGGTTAACAGGAAAAAACTTAGTCGCAGAGATTTTATTCAACAGTTACGTGAAGAACTCTGTGATCCATACATGCCATCAAGAAATAAAAGTGGACATGGCCATGAAGTGGCTACTTACGTGGTTAAATGAAGTGGTTACTTACCATTTACTCAAAATCACAAGCAATAAATATGAGATACGATTAAGATAGTGCGGCAAAAAGCTCAGAGGTAAAATCCTACCACCAATCACGCTTAGAGACAGGTTTTCCTCGTTAGTCATTCGTCCAGCGAACTTTGAATGCGCTAGAGTCGAGAATACGCGCAAGCTCAGCTCAGACAGTGTCAAAAAGCGTCTTAAAGAATCTGTACGTAGCTACGTAAGGTATATAGGAGAAATGAGGTTTGAAATTTCTCTTTTTTATTGACAGAGTGGTATATTTCTGTGGATTTTAACTTGCACCCTTTTAAATGATGACTAGTATTTTGGCGTTTTGACGTTTTTAATCCAAATATCAAGTAAAAAGACGACAGGGTCTTTTCTGATGTTCATAAGTGATGGTTTAATTAATATGCGGATCGCTTGTTAAGATAAAAATTTCAGTAAAGCTAATTCAGCTTAGTAAAATGATGTCTTAATGTCAATCAAAATCTGTAATATGATATTATGTTTGAATTTTCTGGGGAAGGCTAATGTACTAATTTTCAGTTACTTAATGGAGTTCGAGCAATCAGTGTACGTTCAAAATAGATAGTACGTTCATAAAGATATGGCTTACAGCCACAGTGAGAAATCAGAGTTATTAATATTTTTCAATTTTGTGGGAATTATTAAAATATTACATACTATGTTTTAAAGCCGAAATGAAATTAAATATCATATGTTTAGTGTCATGATTACTATGAATGTTTATTTGTATGCATGCAAAAAGAGCAAGAGCTACAAACTATTTATTCATACGCACATTTCTATGAGATTCTTGCTTGATTAAGTTTGCGTTATATTAAATCTATAACATACACTCCAATACCTCCCGCTCAATCCATTTAGTTGAAGTACAGCAATGTGCCAATAACCGGCATTCAATAGCTATATGGTATGCTCGGATTCGCGCTTGGGAGAACTCGGAGTCTGCGACGAAATGCCTATGGAAATAGTATATGTGTAATATCACACGATAGCTGTCGTTCCTATTGATATAGTCGTATGAATATTAAAAGGAACACATAGTTGCAATGGAATTTGAATCATAGTAAAAGCAATTTTACTGTATGCATGCATATAGCTTTGCTGTATCAGAATGTTTTAAATTTAAATACGGAGTCTAAGGATTGGTTTTCAAAGTTAATGTTGCTAATGATTAATATTTTGGATAACTAAGTAACAGTGATTTAACAATTTGTTTCGCGTTCTTCATCTTTTATGCTTCAGTATTGATTTAAGTGCAGTATGACTTTTAAAAAGATCCAATGGATAATTGTCTGAAAAAGCTTATTATTGGGAGACAGCAGTTCGCTCTATTACATGAAGAATACTTTCAATTTTAAAATTTTAGATTTACATTTTTAAAGAAGCATTTTCTTGTAAGGAGAAATTTGCTGTAGGGAAACTTTGCTGTTTTGCAGTATAAGACAGTCAAGTGGCATTTTGTTTCTGTTTCTCTAGGGAAATGTAAAATAAAATTCTTCGTTTTCCATTCTATTTTTAAAATAATGATTCGGCTATTTGAGACTTAAAAATGCTCTATATGATCGATTGAACTTATCTGGATGGTAAGAAACAGTTTAACTAACCATTCACTCGCAAACACATTCTTCAAAATAATCTAGGCATTGTTTGTAATCGGGATAGTCTATGATTAATTTTACACTACTGAAAACATTAAAACAATAATCTGTAACTGAATTCACTTATCAATTATTCTGTGTGACAATTAGATACTGTGAAAATAGTTCAAACAATTTACCTCCCCTTTACCGAGATTTAATCCAGATAATAGTGAGGCAACCGAAAATATGAGATAGTATATTGTTTGAATAAATTTTATCTCAAATTACAAAACACTAAATCCTACTTTTATACAGTATATAGATTTTGTGATATGGTTTAATATCATGAAGGGACTTATTTTACCACCTTCGGATATGCTTGTAACATTTTATATCTTTTCAATTTTAGAAGTTTGGTAACAACCCTATTACCCTATAAATATAAAGATACTTAGAATTTCATGGATCTTTTCTACATACATTTTCTGTGGTTGAAAATTATAAGTGTCTTGTTTGGCTTACCTGCTAGAAAGTAGGAGAATTTACCCTGCGTGTGTACGATCAGGTAGAAAGTTTTGCAAACACATTCCGTTTCCACCATTAGATTCTGAAGATTCTAATTTTAGCTTCTTTTTCCTAATCTAACATTCATTAATATAAAAGTTTTGTACATAAGTAAGAGCATCGGTTCTCAATCGGTTCTTTTATTTAATTCGGTTCTTTAATTTAAAATATATCGACAAGACATATTTTCCAAAAATAATTTGTCTTGTCGACATATTTTTCTTGATTATTAATATAAATATTATTTCAGTTTTGTCTTATTTTGTTTGCAATAAAACCACTTGCCAAAATAATTGCAGCATTACACATTTTTCAAAAATTTGGGAATGTTATATTTTTGATTTTGCTATTAGTATCCAAACAAAATGTTTAGTATTTGATTTTTGTTTCAAATCATGATGTATTTTTTGTTTATACAGGTAGCATGTCTCGCTGAAAATTCGCTCTGTATTTTTTTTTCTTTTCGTAAATAGAGGGAGTCAATTCGGTTTGATAATTATTATAACTAAGATTATTTTTTAATAAGGATAATTTTAGACGAAATGTCTTGAACGATGTAATGTCTTGAAGGAAAGCTGTTATAAATTTGGGATTATCTCTTTCTTTATTTATTTACCTACGGTATTGCTTACCTCGCTTCATAAACTTTGGCACATATTATCCGAGGAAACATTCTACATAATTTTAAAAAGAGAGCACTTGCAGATTTGCCTTTCGGAATTTAAATCGACTATTTTTGTAACTGTGATTTGCGGTAACTAATTCGAACATAATAACTAGCAAAGACGATTTCCTCTTTTTTTAAATTTTACTTCTTACTCTCAACATTTTTTGCAAACTGCTTGCTGTGAAAAAAGCTGATAACTCAAGTTAAGTGCAAATATTTATAAGTATTTATAAGTCTTATTTATGTCTTATTTTTAAGTATTTATTATCACTCTATTCTAATAGTTAATTTAAATTCCTTAAATTAAATGCAACCGGTTTTTTAACAGGAAGTTTAAAAATTGCTTCGCTATGAGGTCAGGTGAACACACGGAATTCAACTAAACACAACATAGTCACCTCAACAACATCCACGATATCAAAAATTTTAAAATGATCGTTGAATCATAATGGAAAAATATATTCTTTATCCTGAATGAAAGCATGATGTTACCATTTCATTGAAGCACCTTCTATATAATCATGGGCATTTAGCTCGCTGCATAATTCATTAAATTCGAAACACATTTGCCCTATGGCGGAAAGTCAGTTTGTGTGAAGTCCGTCCACAAATGCAACTACGTTGTATATTGAGTTATTGAATCTAATGTCAGAACTCGCATTTATGTAACTCTAGGCTTACCGTTAGCTGATTATTGAAATCAAACAGTACGTAGTTACAGCAGAATATTCAGTGTGCATATGATTGAGTAGGTTATCACTTGAATATGGAATGTAGGAATTAAAATACTTGAAAAGCAGTCATAATGCTATCCTTAGATTAACAACATTTGCTTTTTTGATCAACAGCAACTCAGATATAGAGTAAAAAACTCTAAATCTTTGCACACATGCATTTATTTTTATTTAAAAAAAAACAAAAAACAAAAAAACATGCCATTTATTTAAACATTTACTTTTCATATGCTTACAGTTTGTGTAATCTCTCAAGATCCATACCAGAAGAAGTAAAAAAAAAAAAAAAATGTTGCAGTTAAAGGGTGCAGATTCATAACTCACACTCTCTATTTTTCAAGTCGTTAGAAAAATGCTAAAATCTCATTATCATTAACAAACATGTTATATTGATACAATTCTTTTTGTGTGATACATTTGTTGCCATAACAACTAATTGTACAATACAATGTCCTAAACCTGTAATAATTCTGGTAAGGATAGAATTTAAATTTAAATATGGAAATATTAGATTTGCAGAAAAATTTTGTGGTTGATTCTAGTTATAAATCAAAATATTTATGAATTCAAAACAAAACAATCAAAATAATAAATATCTCAACAGTATTTTTCATTAAGTTATTTTGGAGGGTAACAAGCAACAAAAATCTACACACAAAAAAACATTTAATAAAAAGTGTCTGGATTATGTGATTCTTTGCAAGCCCCTTAATTGGTTAAATTGGAAGAGCGTGAGCTTTGATGCAAAATGGTTGTTAGATAAATTGAGTTATGCATAAAAAAAGATTTTCAGTATTTTTTAAGCCTCAATACGTTTATTACTAGAAGTCAAAACCCTTTGTGGAGGCAATTACAACGGACGCTAGAACACACATTTTAAGAAAACACGTCTACACTCAATATATTTCATCTTTGTCCACCTAAAATAAATAAATTAATATTCAATTTTTATTATATTCCCGAATCGAATTTAATGCTCTTCTGGAAACACGCGGAAACTTTGAACGATTTCCTTCTGTTCAAACAGACCCTCTTATATCAATGCTTGATGCAGACGATCACTTTAATAAACAAATAAATTGTATTACCTGGAAAAACTTCTTAAAGGAAATATAAGTTGCAACTTTCCCTTCAAAACCTGATGAGCGCGACTTCAATACGATGTCATGTCAATTGCGATAGCAAATTTTGTCCCGCTAGTGATTCACTTTCTTTTTTGTCTTGGAAGACAAATGTAACTGAAAATAGCAAAAATTGCTTAAAAATTAGGGAACGGGTGGATTTTCAGATTATTACGTGGAACAGATTATTTTTTTTATATTTATACATAATTGCGAAAAATTTCAGGTCGATCGTACAAACGGTAAAAATGCTGCTAGGTTTTTTTGTGCTTATCAATTAAATCTTGTTTGGAGCAACGGCGGTAAAAGTTTCATCTTGGAGTCATTTCCCAGAGTTGTTAGAGAATCAAAGAGCCAGTGCATCAGTGAGTCAGTGAGTCAGGGATCAGCGTAACTATATCGTAGGCAGGATCAAATCCCTATTACAGTCCGATTCGACTTAAAAAGACGTACACGGTGATAGGAATAACTTAAAAATACTGTTATGGGAACACCTTAAAATGGGGGGAACTTATATGATCCTCCAAAACAAAAAAACAACAAAGGTAACGAACTTATAAATATATATTTAATAAGTTCGATAGCTTCGTTATATATATATAAATATATATATATATATATATATATATATATATATATATAATTATGGATATATAAAAATTAATGCAAAGTAATTTTAGGATTAATTTTATTAACTTTTAAATCTATAATATTTCTTCACTCAAAAGTATTGAAAGAATTATTTTTTATGTATCAGAACAGTCATTAAATTAAAGCAACTGATTTTTTTCCCCCAAAACAGCGGGAAACGCTTAAAAAATTATCTAGCTTTTTTTCATGTTTAATATTAATAATATTAATTTATTTTTTAAATAACAGAGATAAAAAAGATATCGATAAGATCGTTTCGAGTGGTACAAAAGTACAAGTTCACATTCAGAAAAAGTAAGAAACCAGAGAGGATAAAAGATGAAAAAATGGGGCTGGTATACAAATTATTAGCAGAAAGTGATTGGAATTTTAAAATAAAATTAAGTGACTAAAATAAAATAGTGGAATGAACGAAAATATAGAGGCATAAATGAATAGTAATAAATAAATAAATAAAAATAGAAGTGATATCAGACACAGTTTTCTTTACAAAAATATATAACAGAAGTATTTTTTAATTATAGTATATACAGCAAAATATACACACGAAAAAATGAAGATAAGAAAAAAAAAATAAACGGAAGCTTACAACAACTGTTTTCAAGCATAATGAGTAAAATGACTGGAAGGACAATCGTTCACAAATTGCTTTACATTTTGATTAATTTAAGACTTTCCAAGAAATCAAGATGAGATAAATACAGAGGTGTGCGTAAGATCTTAACCTAAGAAATTTGGTTAGAGTTCCAAGAATGAGAGAGGCAACAGAACAATTACTACGCTCCTGCTTATGAACTTCTATTTCGTGTTCTTTTAGTTTGCTTTGAAAGTACTTTAATTCGTACACACTAGTAAAGCAAGATCTAAATCAAACGCTTTTCACCGTTGTTACAGAATGCTAGAATTAGAATTGGGCTAAAGGACTCTCCGGTTTGTTGTAGGTGTGACTCTGGATTCTCAATGGACATATTGTATATTGACATGTGTTTTGCACTTAAACGTTTTAATTTTATTGCTCAAAAGTACAGAAGGCTAATGACTTGAGTGTTAAAGCCTGGCATTTGTCATAAATAAAATGAATCAACAGTTCCAACAACTAATAGTTTTTGAGGTATGCGAATTTAATGAATTTCGGCCCATATAGCGTAATATATTTCAGAACTTTTGGGCGGTCCTGTACATAAACTAGCCATTCGATTGAGACCAAAAGGGGGTGGTGCACAACTAAAACCACACAAAATGCAAGAATATAGATTGAAAACTAAAGAAAACCCTACCCAAGTCCCTAAAATTAACAAAAAATTGAAAAGTGACTCGACTCGCTCGCGTAGACAAAAACCCGTGATTGAAAGAAATAGAACTCTCAAGTGCTAATAATATAAATAAATAAATAAATAATAAACTCTCAAGTGCTAATAAATAAATAAATAAATAAATAAATAAATAAACTTATAAACCTGGAAAAAGCCTGTTAAGTGTGACGTCAATATGAAGTTATACTCACTTGTAATAGCTAATTTTTTCACGCAAATTATTAACTGTTTTGACTCTTGGCAATAAAATAGAGCTGAAAATATCGAAAAATCGCTTAAAAATGAGGGAACGGGTAGATTTTGAGATTTTTTAAATAGCGCAGTTTGTTTTCTATATTTTTATGCATAGTTATGAAAAATTTCAAGCGGGTCGTACAAACGGTGTAGAAGTTATTACGCTTTTTGTGCTTGACTTTGAAATCTTTTTGCAGTAATGGCGGAAAAAGTTTTATCTTGAAGTAAAGGATCAGCGTAACTTTGTACTAGGATGATACACTTTAAAGAATAACTTCCCATAGAGTGCAATGTATTGGGAATATTTTGATTGCTCCTGTAGAAGAACTATAAATGCTACACAGACCATTTTTAATAGGATACATGGTACTGCAGATAAGAAGAACATGTAAAAATTTCGTAGAAATTGATGCATATTATCGTGAGTTAGAGCACGAACGGACAGACGGACAGACAGACAAACCGAAATCATAAACAATTTTCAATCTTGTTGGAAAGTGTTAATAAAAAATGAACGATCTTGTCAAAAAAAGATAACAGTTTAATACTGTGATCAACGTAAATGCAAAATTACGAGCACTGATTTCCAGTTTTCACTGCAGAAATTTATATATTATAAATCTAAAGCTCACATTTATCGCATATACTATTTCAACACAAAAGGATATTGACAATTTATTTTTTAATTAAAAAATGAAATTGCTTTACAGTGACAAAATATCCACAGATCATCAGTGTTTGCATAATTCTTTCAAAGAAAGGATTTTCCTTAATCAAGGTTTAATCTGTTTGTTTTTTCATCCAAAAGGATGAAATTACCTGTTCTGTGTTTACTGAAACATAACAGTACTTGTCTTTGAATGCTCGGTGGTGGGTAAGGTTGCATTTGTTATAAGGCTGCGTCCTGTTTTGCACTAATACACAGTAATTCATTGTAGGAAATAAAGCACCAGGAACGAGGACATTTCATTTATTTATTTAAATAAAAATGTCGATTCAAAACTGACAGGAAGCTTACCAAAATACCTTTGCAGTATTAATATCGAGGAATTTTTATTTCGCTGAAACTCTAACAGAATAAAAAGTGGTATATTTAAAAGACCATTCGTTTATAAGCCTTGCTTTTATATTGCTGAATAGTTTTTTTCATATAAAGTAGTAAAAGATGGAGTATTTATTCTCGACATTCATATAATTTTTCTTACAACATTGCAAGAATTGGAGCGTTGGCATTTTCTTTTTTCATGCTTTTTGAGTTCAGAGACATTTCAAAATCTGAAATTCAGAAATTAAAGATCCTCACAATTAAAGAAAATTATTACCATTGCTTTAATACACAATGATATATTCAATAGGACGTATTCATTTATTAAGAAAATAGCATTTTCGGCTCTCTCTAAAGAGAATGAAAAGAACTATCTCACTGATAATACTTTATATTTTGTTAATCATATGAAGAGAAGTATCTGAAAGATTAAAATTTTGAAAAAGTCGTAGAAATATCATAGTTAAAGTCTGATAGAATGTATTTCTTCTAAAAATAAACTTGAAAACACAATTGCTTGATAGATAATTTTATCTTCATGGAATGCTTATGCAAGACAAAGTTACACAAGCTAATTTCTTATTATTATTATTTATTGTTTTTCACAATTGGAAAATGCTACTCACACATTTAAAAAATGAGTTAACAATTGCAAATACAACTAATTTACAATATGAATCTACCATCATAAGCATCAGTGATTATTGTAGACCATGACGGCATCTGATTTTGGTTTGAAGGGAACGATGTGCACTTCTGCATTAAAAAAATTGAGTTCCCACTTGCATTTATAAAATGTAACATATCCGAGACTTGTTAAACGATTACATATGAGTCAGCCTCATATGAAAATTTCTAGAGAGTACTGGAATACATTTTGACTACATACAACTGGAAGACATTTTTTAGATGAAGAGATGGCACGTATATCTCTTCCCAAAATAGGAAAAATAATTCTGTACGAAAGCTCACGAATGTAAAAATAGAATAAAGAATCTATGACAAAATTATAATTAAAAAATCAAATGAGTTTTCATTGAAATTTCTCTATTTATGCTGGAAGATTTGTGGAGAATTCCGCTAATTTTGAAGACTAATTTAAGTATAAAAGTAAAAGGTCATTTGAAACTTTGGAAGGAATGTGGTGTACACTAGAATATAATTGGATTAAAACGCCTTCTTAGTTATTAATATTTTTATTAAATTATATAATTTTCTACGTATAGCAATTTTGCTTCGATAAACACTGGAAATATTTTGCAAATATAACATTGCATTCGATGAAACTATACTAAAATACATCTATCTCATATGCAGAATATTATAGCCTTAAAAAATGTTTTAAGTAAGATGAAATCTCTTTTCATTTCTTAAAACATTCCACATATTTTTAATAAACTATGTTTATTAAATTTTTTTCAAGTGAATAAATTTGTAATAGTTTCATGAATAATTTATAAAACCATTACAAGAAAACTGCCTTATACTTGCAATTTGTTTCTTTTATTAGGCGAGCATGAGCCTTACTGAATAAGAAAAAATGTTTTGTGTTAGTAGGAATATTATTCAAACTCAAAATTTAAAATAAAGTTTTCTATATTTTCATGCTACTAAAAACACTACTTAAAAAGTAAAAAAAAGTACATGTATTTCTTCATATAAGTCATTGTAATAGTTAATTTTCAACAGAAAAAAATATATTAAATTTACACTTTCTGCAACCAATTATTTTAAATCATGAAAGATTTCAACAGTTTCATTTTATTTTTTGTAGTTTATAGAGCGTTTTAACATGTCTTAGAGTACATGTAAATGTCGAAAATAATCAACATACCAAATTAAAAATACTTCAGAATAAAAGTTTCACATTATGCATTTTGAACTCTATTTTTTATTATGCAGACGTATATTTAATTCAATGTATTTTTTTTTATTCTGTCACGTAATGGAGCAGGCAACCATAAGATTATTAGAATACAAATTAAATATATGTATTGAAAAATGCGGTGCATTTTCAATATTTTAATAAACAAGAAGCATTTTCTTATCAAAAGAATCATTAATTTATTTTATTGATTTGCTAAGTGCTGGAAACTATATTATGTTGCCCTCGACCCCCTAAAAAAAGTCAGTTATAAGTACGTGGGCAGTTCGATAAGTCACTGCAAATTCTAAACGATAGCTTCACTATACCGTCTCATGGCTGTATCCGATTTCTAGCACTCTTTGGAGATTCGATGACGAAGTTTCTTTTGAATATAAAAATTTTTTTAATAAAAATTTCCCAAACTAACATGTTCCCGTCCCTCCATCCCCACCCCGCACAGAGGAGACACAAGTATAATCTTTCTCCCTGCGTTTTCGTAATGTAGAAATACAAGTGATTATGGTAAAAAAGCAAGTGATTGTGTCCATGGAATCTTTCCTTTCTTCAAAGATGCAGGGATGGCATTTTTTCTTCTGTGCCTCCAGTGTACGGGGTTGCGGTGTAGGGTAGGGAACGTGCTCATTTGGGAATTTTTTATCCCAAAAAATGTTACATCGTAAAGAAATTTTGTCAATCAATCGCGAAAGATTACGAGAAAATGGATATAGCAGTGAGACGGCGAAGCGAAGTTAAACTATAGACTTTTCACGGACATATCGAACCCGCTCACTTAAAACAGAGGAAAAGACAATAGAAGCAAAAATACTTAGGTTTCTACAACTCAAGATCTTTTGAAGCACACTTACTTCAATATTTGAAGAAAAAAAACACACTTTCATGTTCTTTTATTAAAAAAATGTAACAGATAATTTAGACGGTTTCAAGTATTTTTAGTTCTCTGAGAAGCTCAAAATCGAGACTTTAAGCCTTAGAAACACAGCATTTCATGACAAACATTAATTTCATTTGCTTAAAAGCTATATTTTTATTCTCTACGAATACGAAAGTGTTCTGTTAAAAAAAGAGAAATGTATCGCATCCCATTATTTAGATCTGCCGGACTGATACTGTATACGCAATTCAGCAAAATATCTCTACAGAGTGGCTCTTCATCCAAAATGCATATTTGGTTAACTCAGTCTATTACAGTCGTAAGAGGAGCAATTCACCAGGGATTTTTGAGATGTATGTTCAACTGTTTTATTTATCTTTCAGACTGGAAATTTCTTTCCTTTCAGAGTAATAGACGTTCTTCGGCATAAAGGCAAAGGTACTCAGGAAAATCCAATTCTTCACTAAAGATTCTTTTTATCACAAGTAATAAAATGTGCTTGTGAATAAGGGTTCTAAAGCAATATACGCTTGTATGTAAGTATTCCTTACAGGTATGCCTAACTACCTATACATATTAAAATATTTTTTTTTTTGACATGCTGGTATTTTTTTGAAAAAAAAGAAGGAACTTCCGCTTTCACGCAATACAGGCATATATTTTTGACATTTGAATTTGTACATTGTTTTTTTTTTAAACAAGGATGAAATCTAAAACTTTAATAATTGAATTATTAGTGATAGCCATAAAGAAAGTTTCATTTCATCCTTCCAGATTGAATCTTAATTTGTTTTTTGCAGTTCTTTTTTCCATTACACAGGATCAAAGTCTGTCTGATATGTCCCGATTGTTTTATTCAAAAACATAAATTAATTTCTTGGAAAAAAGTTTTGAAAGCCATTTCTAATACAATGTAATTTCATAAGCATTGTTTGTTGCACAAATTGTTTACAAGTAAATTTGTTTATATAGAGGCTAAATAATATGTTTTTTTAATATTTGCATTTAAAGCTATGTTTTAATGGAAGTTTATTTCTAACGAAATCTAATCTGAAAGAAAAAGCAAAAGGAAAGAAGGAAAATTTGAAACACTTTCAGATTTTAAATACGAACTAAAACTATATATTAAAAGTAAATCATAATTTATGCGTCGTCCTTATTTTCTTTTCCTTATCCCTTTAACTTGGAACGTGTATCATTGTTCATGAATATGCCGTAGTTTTCTTACTTGTTTCATAAAACACATCTTTGGAATCGAAATATAGCTTAAAATCGCCTGCTAAAACTATTTTGCAATCTTCGTCAAGTATATTACAGCTATACTACACCGTTTTAAATATTGTTTCGAATGTGCATCATAATCCATGAGTGTGCCATGTTTGTCTTTCTTGGGTTGGTTCCTACTTTAACCCCCCGAATCTTGCCAAGGTGGCGATCATTAAACATATGCAGTTACCATGAGGATTTTTCGTATTCATGTGGCAATCGTAATTTAGAATTAAAATAACGATTTGGAACAACATGCAAGTACAGCATTCCGTTACATTTTCATTTATTTTGTACTGCCAATTAATTCAGTTTTAATAATTGAGTGTCTTCAAATTCCTTAACTGGTGCGTTTATCGCACATTTCTTCACTTTAGTTTTCATCTAATTCTTTTGGGAGCGATGAAACTTGTGCATAACTCCTAGCGACACATGACTGCAAAACTAGCCAAAGTGAGGAGATTTCTTAGGTTAGCGAGAGTGGGGACGTTAAAATAAAAACCAACTCTTTCTTGTACCATAAAACAAATATTTGGAATCGAAATCTGTATTAAAATCACCTAATGAAACTGTTTTACAATCGTCGCCGGACATATCCGAACCATAGGCATATTCCAGCTATGTGGTGTAGACATTTTAAATTCTGTTTGGAATGGAAATCATAATCCATGAGTGTACCGTGTTTTCCTTCCTAGTTCCATAAAACACTTCTTAGCAATAGAAATATACATTAAAATCGCCTACCAAAACTCTTTAACAATTTTCACCAGGCATAGTCAAACTATACTTCACCTTCATAAATACCATTTGGAAATAGTGTATCATAATCTATGAGTGTACCATATGTGTCTTCTCTGTTCAATAAAACACTTCTTCGGAATTAAAATCTTTATTAAAATTGCCTAATAAAACTATTTTACAATATTCGCCAGGTGTTTTCTACCTATACTCGAAATACATTTATATTAAATTGTCGCGTTATATTATCATTATATTAATTTGTCATAAAATTTAGCGATCAACTATCAAAAATTGAAAACCTTGTGCGACTTTCAACATTTTATAAACTCCCCCCTCCCTCTCCACATTATCTGGCAAACAGATTTGAAAATATCTTCATCGTGGCAGTTCATATCTACAAAACTTGGCGACAAGATCACGTAGACAAAAATGCCTAGACAAAATTCTCGTACTGAGCGAAATAGCACCCTAGTGCTAAAAATAAGAATTCAATGAAATATTTATAAAAGCATGAAGCAATTCTCATAACTTGAGAAATGATAATTTATATACTGTTAAAGATGTTTTGGGCCATTTATTAATCATCTAAATGAGAGATAGAACAGAATATGATTTCATACATTCGCCATGCAATCTCGCAAATATCATTTCTATTTGCCAGAAAATGCTAACTAAAAAGAGGATACACGCGATACATAACGGACAAAAACTTAAACATAAAGTTTTTGAAACATGCTACCTATACTTAACTAATACTATCTAACTACTTTTGTTATCCTTAAATTCTCAGTTTAAATCCTGCTTGGTTTAATTCAGCGAAAGCTATGACATTGCGTTGTATCAAGGAGCTATTCAAAATCGCTTAAATTGGGAATGTGGCGTGACGCTAGTACTATATTTTACGAATATCTTACAAATGTTAACTTATGAATTAAAATTTTCGCCTGCCGTCTCATCTCATTATTTCACATACTTAATTTTCAAATATATAAATTTTGATACCTGCGTCGCATCACTGCACAGTCATGCATTAAGAAAACTATACCGGCATTACTACATTTACTGATGCACCAGAGTTCAATATAATCCATGAAACCAGCTTTGGATAACAAGACAATGGGTAATAAACGTGGCCGTATTTCCTCAACATTATCAACGCTTCCCAAGCATTACACAACAGGGTCCTAATTTTCGCATCAGCTCTAACTGTTCAGTGTATTACAAGGACAATAACTCAGATTGATTAAACTCAGACAAATAAGTCAGTCGTTTGCGCACATACCCAATTCTGAATGAAGCTAATATATGTGGAAACACCCGGAATAGCAGGAGGTTCTCATAAAGACAAATTTCATTTACATTACAGGTAGTTTGCAACAGCAGTCATTGTATTATTTAGAAAATGAAAAGCGGAGTAACACTCACATCTGCATTTTTACTTTGCGAACATGTACCATATAAGGAAAGTATTGTAATCATGAAAAAATTTGATTTCGAGATTTTGGTGTATTTACACGTTTTGAGGAATTCTGAATTCATTTATGCTATTTTTTACGAGATGTATGTATGTGTGTTGTGTGTGTGTGTGAGAGTGAACACGATAGCTCCTAAACGGTACATTCAATTGAGCTTAAATTGGGTATACAAGTTATAAACCACCATCGTAAGACTGGTATTGATTTTGATGTGTATAAGACTTAGTTTTTCTACAGGGCTACGACAAAGATTTCTTTTACATTATGGCCTATGGGAGGAAATTCTTGAAAGTGCGCTAGCGTTTAAACGGTACATTATATTGATCTCAAATAGGGTATACATGTTATAAACCATTTTCGCAAGACCGATATTGATTTTGATGTGTATAGGAGTTATAGTTTTTCTACAGGGCTACGACAAAGATTTCTATTACATTATGGCTTGTGGTGGGAAATTATTGAAAGTGCGCTAGCGTTTAAACAGCGCATCCGATTGAGCTTCAGTTTAGTATATATGTTTGAATTATTCATCGATTAAAATTTATTTAAATGCTTGGTAATGATCTTAATCGTAAGTGTTCGGAAAATCGAGTGGAGTCAGTCCAGATTTTTTATTACATAAATGCGTTAACATTTATTGAACTTTTTTGAAAGGGACAGTTAAAGCATATTATTAAATATTAAAGCTAACCCTAGAGTAAAAGATGTATACAGAACGAGAAATATATATCTGTGCATTTTTGTTATTTCAAAAGGTTTTTAGTAATAAAAAATGTAAAAAATATGTGTTACTGTATTATATACCTACAGATACTATGTCTAAACCATGAATCATAATCAAATTTAACAAATGAAAATATCTGTAAAAACTGCGTACATAAAATGAAGATTCATAAAATTTTATGATCAAGAATTTTATTTTAAATAAGGAGAAACTTAGAAATTATTTGATTTTCTCTACATAGTCAATATTTACTGAAGAATATCACACATATTCGAGCAAATTTTTAAACAGAAACATACTTTGGACTTTTTTAACTATATTCTATGCTAAATTGCTTTAACTGAAAAGCAGTGTTTTCTGTTTCTTAAACGTGCTATTTTTTTCTCTAGTGATATATTTTGAATTCAAACAAGTATTTATTTCTGGAAAACGTTTTGAAAAAAGTATTAATCCCTTAGGGAAGAAAATCTTTGAGTAACTTCCACTTGCAGCATTTTTTTAAAACCAAAAAAAAAAAGTGTATCGCTCAAATCGCAGACGAATTTTAAATGTAAATCCGATTCGTTCTTTAAGATTTGAAAGGATGAGTTTGGATATTTAAAGTAGAATGTTTTGTAAAGAAAGACGTGTTTCGCATTTTTTTTTTGTCAATTGGGCATACATTTACAGTCATAATATCAAGAATGTATATACTTTTAATTTGTGTAATCACCAAAATAAAAATTTGTACAAAAAAATAATGATCATAACTAAAATATATGAAGAGTTAATTTTTCTAATTGGTTGAGAATTGTTATTATAAGAAAAATTCTAAATTATATACACTGAAAGAGAAAATCTCTATGTTATTAAATTTAAGAGTAATTTTAAGTAGAACTTGTAACTGCTGTACTAATAGGATTATACATACTTTAGTGGAAAAAAATGAAACAAAAGACTGTCTGTCTTACAGATTTTGAATGGAGAGCACAATAAACTGGAAAGAGCGTGAATGGGAAGTGAATTGGTACTTAAATTCAAAATTAGTTGTTACTTAAATGGGAAATTAATTGTTACTTAAATGGGAAATTAATTGGTACTTTGAAAGCCGGACAAATTCAGACAAAAAATGAAATTATAGATGATCTAAATTTTTAATATCATACTTCCCTTTGTAGTTTGTTGATGTTACAAAAATTCTCACGAAATTTTTGAAGGAAAATACCAACGGCATACAAGATGATTTTCAGCTTCAGCGTTTTATGTAGTATTTACCGTGTGTGTACACGGTAGTCTTTAGACATTTTACAATCCATCTTTAGCCATCCAACACATATATTTCGGACCCGATCAATGGTGTCCCTCGACCTAGGCGTTCGGAGTTTTCCGAGGTTTTCTCGGAAACTTCACGTAACTACTTCGTACCCTTTAAAAATTCCACCACGGAGGGAATCCCCCCCACTTTCGTCCTAGATCTCTCGTGTAGATAATCGACCGTATTTCCAAAATAAAATAAAACTAATCAAGATTCTAGATGTGCCATAGCCTTTGAAATGTTACTGAGCTTAAGGTTGTGTTAATTAAATAAATTAAAAACAAAATATCTCTCAGAGCACTAATAAAGCTGTATGATCGTTTCAAGTGGCTCCCTCTTTTATTATAAAAAAACACGACTTGCAATTTTTTTTTGTTCCATTTGAAAGGAACGCACAATACCCATTGCTGTTAAACAGAGCTTTAAACTAACTCTTTCAATTTAGTTAACCAACCAATATCTAACCAAACGAAAATTTTCTAGCGGACATTTTTGCCGCTCAATAGTATTCAAGTGGTAGGACTATTGGCTGGCACAGTGTGCATGTATTAATAATAAAAGCTTTTCACAGACATTTTTTTTTCTGACAGTGTTTTATCTGTAGAGATAAACAATACTTATTTTTAACGCATGTAATCGAAACCATCTAATTTTAACTCCATGCAAGATATTCAAGCAGTAAAAAAAAGCCTATTTTTGATCACTTTTCCATGTTGTCACTAACATTTCAGTTAATACAAAATATAAGATAATTCGAGGAAAACGCTACATTCAAGGATTTTTTTTAGACAATTTTAACAGATGATGCTAAGATGATGAAAAACAATACAATATGCCCTTCAATCTACAATTAGTTGTTACTTATTGATTACTTTCACAGAATGATTACTACTGAAAATTTAATGTTAAGTAAACTCAGGTGGCATCTTCCCCTATATATATAGGGGAGATGCCAGTTATGGACTAAGAAAAACAACAGAAACATTACTTACGATTTAACAACTATGAAGATTGAAAGAAATCAGTAAACTGTGTTAACTTTATTGAAAATTACTTAAATAATACATAACAATACAGGTTTTTAATGTTAGGATGCACATTTCATTCAGTACAAATGATCACTTTTGAAATTTTCGTACAACCATTTCTTGCATTTTATGTACTGAATCCAATAACACTTGAGCTTTTTATCGTAAATTATCCTTTACATAAAGCACAAATTCAATTCTGACAAGTAATGTAATCATGATATTGAACTGCATTTGATTCTGACCAAGAAGCTGGATCTCTTTTCCTTTTGCACAATTCCGAATTATAGTCTATATGATAAAATATTGGGAATTAGATTTGTTTAAAATTCTAAATATTAAAAAAATAATTATATGTGTAAAACTACAATACACATATGTTATTGATAGTGTAAAATATTAAAGAAACATGTTAAATATTTTGTTAATTAGAATAATATAAAATGATAAATGTTATAATATTGTTATAATAATTAATTTTATTTATTTTTACTCTATAATATAGAATAATCAAATTAAATTAACATGTTATTTTATATCAGTTGCAAAAGCCTCTTTTGCCAATAAAAAAATTTAATTTTACTCCCAAACCGTTGAATTATCCGAAGATTGAGCACAAATATTTTTCAAGCTCAAAATGTTTGATTTTATATATATACTAGCTGCGTGCCCGTTCTTCGCACAGTAGGAAACGAAAATTTTCCTTACATGTGTAATTCGAAATTATTCGTGATGTGGAATTAAAAAAAAAAAGAGCAAAATTATTTGACTCTTAATGTAAAGTTTGTGTCATGAGTACTAACCTGATCATTGCAGTATAATGACTCAAAAAACTACGTCAGTGTCATTCACTATTAAAAAAGTGGAAAGCTTAATAGTTTGCAGAGAACTCCTGGCTTTCAAAATGTCTTATTTCTACATCATACTGTTTTTTAGGTTCAAGTTGTAGCATTAAATACCTAAGACACCACATGAAATGGAGCACCATTTATTTCTTTCCGAAAATGTACCATATAAGGAAAGTATTGCAATCATGAAAAAAATTCGACTTCGAGATTTTGGTGCATTTACACGTTTTGAGGTCTTCTGAATTCATTTATGCTATTTTCAAGAGATATTTTTAAAATAGCTGCGCACCGGCTCTTCATACGGGAAGAAAGGAATATTTTACTACTAAAATCATATCTGCATGTGACAAAACAGAATTTCATTTTTAAAAAAGTTCAAGTAATCCCCTCTGTTGAAATGACTGCGGGATATATTAACGCAAATTAGAATTACTTTTCGTTTAGTTGGTTGTAAGACAACCGTTGAAAACGGATAAACACTTTTAATTTCATGAAATATTTATTAACGTGGTACATTGCGATTTATTCATACTATCTTTACAAATCTAATAATACTACCTATTACGTACATTAATACTATCTATACTCGCTTCTCCCTCTTCAAGGCTCCCTTAAAAGAAACAGCTTAGATTATTTGGCCTCAATGGGATCTTTTGATTCTGTGGCGATTCTTTCCAATTTACGCATTAGCATAAATAATAATCATTTCACATAATGGTTGCCATTAAGGAAACTCTCCATATATATTTAATTTATACATAGTTTTATAAGATTGGCGTATTTAGCGCCGTAAACCATTTCATCTTACTGTGGGGAGAAAATATCCAAGGGGTGCCATTTTAAATATCCAATAGCGATATCTTTTATATCCTCCATAGTCCTGTCTCCTGAAAAACATCAAACTGTGTAATCTCGAGGAGCTACTTACTCCCATTTTAATTGTGACAGGGCGTTAGAGTTGCAGAGTTTACAAATTTCACACATTTTTTTTAAATTTATGACGTCACTGTTTGACTGCCGTAAAGGATACCCCTGTAGATTAATTTCGGAGTTACTTTCGATATTTCGCATAATTGTTTTCAAACGGTATCATTAAAACTTTGCGTGACCTTTATGGAGGAACGTAATTCAACGTTAAAATAAAACTATACTCGCAACCTGCATGCGTATGTTAGGCAACGCCTGCGCTAAATTAAATGCCAAAAATAAAAATAATAAATAGAAAAATTTTAATATATCGCGCTTTGAAAAGAACTTTGTAACTTTTAAAATGAACATTTTCAGCGCCGTGAAAACATTTCAATTTTTAAATAAGCACCGGATTAAAATACCACTTCTAATAATAATAATCGTGAATTTCTTAGTTTATTTCTACAGTAAATTTTAATCAAAATATCGTCTCCCTGTGTTGAAAATAGAGCTGGAATAAATGAGTTAAAATTATGGCGTAATTTTTAGGTATCTTAAAGCATTTGACGTCATAGATCCTCACTTGCGAATTGAAATTCTGATATCCCATTTAAAAACTCGATTGGTTGAAAAAACCCTTTTTTCTAATCCTTTCTGTGGCAACAGCCGAACATAAATTCTCGTGCCGTGATCGCAATGTAATGAATGGCGTAAGATCGCGTTGATGCTATTAAATTCTAAACATTAGGCTGCATTAAAATTCGTAAAAAATCATCTAATTTACATAATTTTTTCGTTTTTATTTTAAAAGAGGGAGAAAAGAATGTTTCACGATTTGTCAAAATATCTAAAAGTTATGACTGATAGAATTCAAGATGCGACAGTTTTAAAATTATTTTACGAAAAAAAATCGCGAAGCAGATGTTTAGTAAAAAAATTCCTAAAAATCGGTAAATCAGGTTAAGTATTCAGAACAAACTGTTTTTAAAAGAAAATTTTCTCCTCTATCCGATGATACAAATGCCGTTTTGCTGCGAGCGTAATTTCCGCCGTTATTACGAATTAGGTGAGAAAAAATGCCAAAAATCGCATAAAACATAAAATAAAAAAAAATCTAGGTCGAATTTTGAAAACATCGCTTCGAGGTGCACAACTACATATTTACATCTTCCCGAATACCAAATTTGGTGTTTCTAGGTGTAGCCGTTTGTCCGTAACGCTGCAGACAGACACACACACACACCCACACACACACACACACACACACACACAGACACCTTCTTTTATAATAAGTAGAGATATATATGCTAGCGCCTACCCGCGACTTCGTCCGCGTCGGCTTTAGAATTAGGTCCCGAGAGAAACGAAGCATGTGTGAATAACAAATATGTTTGCGACTAAAGAAACTGCATTTAAATATTATTTGCTTTTTACTTATTTTAAATGAAGTATAATGCATGGTAGTATACTTCATTTAAAATAACAGAGTATGTAAAATTACTAAATTTATATTTTTTTCAGGCATTTGGCGCTCGAAATGTTACGACAGTACATTTCGAGTACATGAGTACGACAGTACATGATGTACTGTCGTACATGAGACAGTCTCATGTACTGTCTCATGTACGACAGTACATGAGACAGTTACGACAGTATTTGCGAACTGTTTTGAGTGTTCTTGTAAAAGAAATATTTATGCTATATGCATGAATTTTAGCCTATGTTAATCAGGAATAGTGCAGCTTTCTATTAGCGAAAACGTTTTAGAATCGGTTCTATAGTTACAGAGATACCCATAGAGCGTAATGTATTAGAATTATTTTGAGTGTTCCTGTAAAGGAACTATTTGCGCTACATGCATTAATTTTAGCCTATAATACTCAAGAATAGTGTAGCTTACTATCAGTGAAAAAAGTTTTGGAATCGGTTCAGTACTTACAGAGATACACATAGAGCGTAATGTAATTCTTATGAGTATCCCTGTAAAAGAACTATTTGTGATATATGTATGAAAGGTAGCCTATAACACTCAGGGTCCCCCCAGTGTCTAAGAGGGTCTGCTCTCAAACCTGGAAGGCGGGAGATGCCAGGTTCAAACACAGGTCGCGCCTGTCGACCTAGCCGCTCGCAGTTTTTCAAAAACCTCGCGAAAATACGGGCTAGGATCCCTTAGAAAGTAACCCACAGAGGAATAACCCATATAGGCCTAGGACCCTAGTGCAGTCAATCGGTCTTAATCCCCAAACAAACAAACAATAATACTCAGGAATAGTATAACTAAGTTTTAAATTCGGTTTAGTAGCTATAATTCCATAGAGCGCAATACATTAGAATTATTTTGAAAGTTTTTGTAAAAGAATTATTTATGCTATATGCTTGAAAGGTTGCCTGAATGTTAATCCAGGAAATAAGCTATCTTCATTACGAATTTTTCCAAATCCGTTCAGCCATTTGTGTGTGATTCAGTCAAAAACATCTAAACACACAAACGTACACATTTTTTAATGACTATGTCATTTTATCTCTCAATACCCTTATTGAAAAATGTGTCCCAAAAATGCGACATAATAAAGCGACATAAAAAATCGACATAATTTTACATGTATTTAAATACTATTAGTTCACAACAGCTTTAATATCGAGATTAAAGCAATCTTTAGTCTCGATATTGTTACACTATTTCGTAAGCTGTAGAATATGCTCCACATGTATTTTTTACATATATTCAAATATTATTAGTTCACAACAGCTTTAATCTACTGTTACAATATTTCGTAAGCTGTAGAATATGCACCACATGTATTTTTCTATAAATAGGTTACACTCATAAAAATTTCAACATAGGGTTACCAGGCGAAATACGCGAAAGATGAGCGATAAAATGCCAAGTTAATTAATATGGCAATAATAAAACTAAAAAATTAGGGGGGGTTCAGGGTGATCTCCCCCTGACGAGGCTCGAACAGCCGAGTTTTTATATTATTGGTAGGATTTGGAAATTTATGAAGTTTAAGAAACACATTTGGACTTTTCTTTCTAATGCTTTTTAATTTGGCGTAAAATCAACATAATTTCCATACCATTTCATGTTTTTCAAATGCATGTTTATCTGAAAATAGAATTTCAGCTTTATTTCAAAAGCATAAATCATTTTGTGCGGGCGATAAAACGGTTTTTTATTAAAATTAGAAAAGTATTTAAAATTTCAACATTCTGAGCCTGAGGTGCACAGTCATGGCCTCCTATGCTCAAATTTTCAAAGCTGATTTGTCTGGAGAACAGCTTTGTAGATTTGTCTGGAGAACATTCATTTTTATTATTATTGATAGATAGATTTCTTTATTGAAGCAATAGCATTCTTGTTAGCTCAAAACATGAATCATTTGATTGATACGGGCGAAACTCGCCAAGCATGGCAACGTAAAAACGGTTTTTAATTAATAATTAAAAAAGTAATTAAAAATCTAAAATTCTAATTAGCCTATAACCAACTCCAGGGTCCCCTCTATATCTAAACCAAAATGAATCCTAATCGATTCAGCGGTTTAGGCGTGAAAGCGTCATAAATAAACAAACAAACAAACAAACAAACTCACTTTCGCAATTATAACATTAGTTAGGATATACAGGTTGTCCCAAAAAGATGGCAACGGGCTCTAATTCCTTATCTATTAGAGATACGTCGGCAGCGTAAGTTGTAAATAATGTTCAAAATAAAGTCGGAAATAAGACTACGATAAGAAAAAACTCCTCTCATTAATTTTCAAAAAGTTGCACGTTTTAAATTTCTTTACAACCCCCTTACAAAACAATTCCCAATCAGTAAAACGTGCCCCATACACATACAGAATTTGAGAACTCTATGCTAAAAAGTAACAGAGTTATGAAAATAAATATAACGATGACTTAGACAACTGTTTAATGGCTCTCGAAAGAAAAAAAAATCACGTCAAATAATATTTTGAAAATGAACGAGAGGAATTTTTTCTTAACCGAGTCTTATTTCCGACCTTATTTTGAACATTTTTT
This sequence comes from Cheiracanthium punctorium, assembly GCA_038373885.1. NCBI lineage: Eukaryota > Metazoa > Arthropoda > Arachnida > Araneae > Cheiracanthiidae > Cheiracanthium > Cheiracanthium punctorium. The sequence continues at coordinate 1,007,462 of JAWZYV010004477.1, forward strand.
CATTTTACACTGCCCACTTTTCTCCAGTAGATAAAGAAATGAAGCCCGCTACCATCTGTTTGGGATACCCTGTATATAAAGTTATTCTCATCGATATTAAAATTTGTATTTTAATTAAAAGTAACAAAATAAAAGTTATTATAGTTTAGGAAAGGGGGGCATGCGTCAGCCATTTTGAATTATAAATCATTTATGAAAAATTGCAAAAAGTTGTGTACGTACACCTTTTAGTAGGATGTAGCTCCGGCCTTTGCCTGTCATCTTAAACGATCACTTTTATCTAAAATATAATACATTAAATATTTAAGTGGTTTTTTATAAATAGTTTCGGATGTTTGCCTTTAATGGGGTAAATATCCGCGGTGATGGACATGACACAAAACTCAGAATGAAACCTACTTGCAAAATTATTATTTGTCAGGGAGTGAGGTTGACTACTGTCAGCACCTACACTAATGGTAGAGTAAAATTAAAGTTTCCTTTTTTTGCTATGGACTGCATGGAAAATTTTGATTTAATATGAACAATCTCTAAAGTGCGTATTCTAAACTTAGTTTAACCCATTTGTGCCTGGATATTTTAACGACTTTCTTCGATTTTTACTGATAACAGAAATTATAGATATATTTCTGATGTCAACTTCTTGAACAAGAGATGATTTCTTTTAAAATCATTAAGCATAAAAATCGAAATATCAACATCCTACTTGGTCATGTTAAAATATTTTGTAGAGTTGAGGCTCAATACTCACGAATAAAGGCTAGGAAAAATAAATAACGTTTTCGACTAATACCGAAAATGCCGTCCCAAAAAAGGGACACTAGGCATAAATGGGTTAACAAAAAAAGATAGACAAAAGGAAAAATAAATCGCTGTCAGTTAAATTTAATTGAAGAAACATACAAAATAGAGGGAAGACAGTTGGCTGTTGAAGAACTAAAAGGAACTCCAATCTCTAAGGGCCTTAAACTTATCATATTGCTAAAACGAACTGATGTGAACGTAAATGTTGCATTCACAAACCGAATCAGTGTAAATAAAAAATAATAATAAAAAATAAAAATAAAATAAAATACATGCCTGGCTGACAATTTTACATGACCTTGCATGTCGGGCAGTAGATTTTTCCGGCCCCGATGTATATTATCATTAGAAAGCCCAGAACGTAACACAATACGATGGTTATTGAAGGATCAGGACTTGACACAACATGCAAATATCAAACGAACAAAATCATTACTAGGCAACAAACCATTATTATAAATACCAAAGCGTTTGGGGAAACATCCGCTTTCGGCTCTTTACCACCATGGTACAGGTGCGGAAAAAAAAGTCCCACTTGCTCTTTATTTCGCCGTCGTTCGTCGTACAGTAAAGTTATATATACCATTCGTTTGCAAATAACGCGTACTTTAATTTACCATTAATTTAATTTTCATCAGGGGCCGTCTTCATATTTAATTCTGCATCAACTTCGTTTTTCTCAATGGCAACCCCCATATTTTGACTTTATTAAACGAAAGAAAACCTTCAAATTACCCTAAATATAAATTTTCCTCAATTTTCTACGATAATTTCCGGAGATATTGCGCATTAATTTTTGCGCGTTTTTAAGGGACTTTCTGCAAATTGAAAAACGTTATTTGTAGGTTCCGAACTTTTCGCCTTTCATTAATTTCGCTCGCGAGAGTTAAAAGAAATTAATGTTATTTTCAAGGAAAATAGTGTTTCCATCTCTCTTAAAGTTTTTTGTACTGAGAATATCAAAGGTAGAGTAGAATATTTAATCTGTGGTCCAAATGACCCGTGAGTTCATAACTTCCTGGTTCGTACACATGATTTAAGGAGAAAATGCAAAATGATTGCTCAGGATTTTGAAAATCTTTGTAATTTTGAAATTGTTATTGAGTATTTCCGTTGATGGTTCTCTTAGGTGAAATGTTGGCAGGAGTTAGAGGCTGCTCTCTGCTCTTCTGACTACAAGCTTGAATATTACTCAGCTATGGTCGAACTTGAAGAATGATTTCCTGATAGAAAATTTATTTGTTTGAATTTCATATAAAAAACGCAATTACTTTTTTGTCGACCCAATATTATCACTGTGTTTGTTATTTCACTTTCTTCATTTAATACTATATCGTGAGCAATGTGCAATATTCTTAAGACTTTTGGCGGTATTTTAATTTATAGTTAGATGAAAATTTAGACAGAAAAACGTGATTTTGAATGTTTGATAAAGTTTGGGGAAGTCCAAAGACCTAATGTTTCCGATATTAAATTAGGTCACATTCACGCCTGGAAAGTTGAGGATGTTAGTTTTTCAGAAATAGGACGTTGTATTAGAAGACATACATCTTCTGCATCTAATTCTACAGTTGGAAAGTATTTTATTTGAGGGAATATGGTAGCAGACGCAACAATACACGCTTTATATAATCCCTATAAAACTGTAAAAACCTCTTATTTATTTGCTTCAAAATTTGATATTTTTATTACTGGTATCTTTTACTGTGTTTTGTACAAAATAAATCTAATTTACGTTTATTTTATGCAATTTTCAAAAAATTTTCACTTAATGAATTTATGTATGGTCCCTTAACTCATGAAAATAACACATTTTATTTAATATAAATTAAACTACTGAACGTAAAAATTTGAAATTTTGCACAGCCATGTAATATTTATTTCTGCATCTATTTCCATCGAAATTCGAATATTCATAATTTTTTTGAATATTAATTTAATAATTCATATTAATAATTTATTTAAAATCATAATAACATTAAATTATGTTTGGGTCGTTTAGTTCTAATAGTACGAATAAAAATCAGCTTCTTACTACCAATATTATATGAGATATGAATTGAAGTATGAAAAAATATTTTAACATAGGGGGAGGGGGATTTTGGGTGCTTATAACTCCCTCATTTTCTGTCCAAATTTATTGAAAATTGGTTTCCGGGGTTAAAATGAGCTAAATTTTTGAATTATGAAGTGAAATCTAGGGGTTGCTATTGAGGAAAAAAAAGTTGGTGCGAATTTTAATATGTAGATGGCCCCTTATGCAATTTTCATGCATAGCAAATTAAAGTGTACGTCAATCGTAAACGATTGGTATCTGTAACTTTGCTGTACGATGAACGACGGCCGAAAAAAGTACAAGTGGGACTTCTTTTTTCGCAGCTGTACATGCGCGATCCTTGCCCCATTTGATGACTATATGAAAAATGCTTTCCTGCGGTTTCGGTCGCAGGGTCTGCTCTATGTTCTAAGTCGTATTACTTAGAACACAGAATAATGACATCATTATTAGGTTAGCTTCACATACAAAACACCCTTAAAAAATGAATCTGTAAAATTGCAAGCAAAAAATAAGTTCAAAATTTTTAAAAAATTATATCAAAATACGCATAGAAGTGATTTACCCAATGTATGAAAACTGACAATCGCACACCAAAGATTTTTTGTTTAAAAAAACTGGTGTCATCTAGGGAACTTGTGAAAAAATCAGTGTGGCTAATTTAGATTTCTAAATAATTAAAAACCGCATTCGGATCTTTTCCCCGTGCGGACCTTTACTCTCGACTACCCAAATATTAGTTTATTAATATCGGTACTTTAAAAATATTGAGAATAGAAATATTTTACACTTTGCATTTTCAAAATTGCAACTAATGCAAAAAGAATATTACAGAGCAATATATGGCTTCACTTTGGCCGTTTAATATTTTTATTTTCATTTCACGAGGTACTTATAGTTTTATCTTGATATCTAGCAGACCAATTTAAAGTATCTCGCATTTATGAAAACTCAAGCCTCCTTGCGTTTAAGATGAAGCAGTAGCCTTATATCCTAAAGTATAATTTTCGTCAGGATATATGATGATGATCAGATAAAAGAGAATCATATTATTTTCCACTTCTACTCCAACGATATGAGGAGAAATATTTCTTTATTTTATTTGATATATTTTCTCCCTGCTCAGCGGAACGTTTATTTACGGCTGACATTAATCTGTTTGATGGGTTTAACACTGTCGCGCTCATGTTAAAAAATGTTGAGGTCTAAAAATAAGCGCTTGTGTAGCTGTAGCTATATATATATATATTCGATATTCAGTAACATATATTCCTCGGAAGATTAAATATGTGTTATTCATTCTAGTTTGTGGTTGTGCAAGTATGTATGCGTTGTCAAGAGTTAATTGAAGTAATATTTATTGTTCTGACTATTTCTGTCCTATTTTTTCTTTGATTGTAAATTTAATGGCAATTCCTATAAAAGAAGTAATCTAAAGAACGAAAGGCTACTTACGTGTTGGTTTTTCAAGAACACGATATTGACCTTAATTATTTTGGCAGTCGAAGTGCTTAAAGCTGGCGATATTCAAAATGATAATGTATAAAATAATTAAACGACTCTCTAATATAATCAAATAGAATTATAAATTTTAATCACATGTAATTAGTCGATTGTTTAAACTTGATTGGCGCTTATCGCAAAGATTGAAAAAAAATAATAGCGAGAATAGCTGGCGGTATAATACGTAAGTATAAAGGCTCGCAATCAGTTGCGACAACCAGAGCAAATGACTTGAGATTAGCCCAAATGGCTGTGATGATCAACAGATTTTTACACAAATTTATCAGTGAGTATATCATATTTTAATTCTTGAGTGCTTATTTCTGCATCAGATATATTTTAAGGTGACATATGAAATCGCAGAATACGTACAGAAAAAAATGAAGCATTTTCTTGTTCTTCTCATTCTATTAAATTAAATTTTTATAAATTGAGCGAAAAAAACTATCATGTCGAAAATGTAACCTTTTGCTGTGAGCTGAATAGTTTTCGCTGACAGTTTATAAAATCCCATACATTTTGGGTGTCTGTTTCAAAATCTAGCTTCGAGATTTTATAAATATCAATAAAAACATTACAATGGAAATAGTAAGATTAAAGTAAATAAAGAATACTTATTTATTTATTTTTAATTACCTGTATTTTCAAATGTAACGTGTTTAGAATAGGGGAAGGTGACTTAAAATGATTCTGCTGGGCTAAAGGATCCTCATATTTTTCTTCTAGACAGGCAGCGCTATCGTTTAAGTAGCACATAAACCAGTTGTGCCTTGTGCCAAGTCAAGAAGAAGCAATGGCGATATTTAAACGATTGGTGTATTACGTGCTGGAGTAGAACTCTTCAAAAAACTACTGGTTTTTATCTATGTCTTATAAGGTAAACGCTAACTTTCTTATTTATTTAGAAAGGCAGTCTTTTATGTACATAAATATGACTTGATCTACTGGTATGTTTTTAGATGCGAATCACACTTATTTAGTTTGTCATTTTTCTTGGGGTGTTCCAGTAATATGTCCTAAACTGGACAAGCCATACTACCGGTAAAAAGATCCATCGACAGAAGAAACTCCAGTGCAGGATCCTAGTCATCATGGCAACCGTTCAACAGTTCCAAAATGAGTGATTCATCATTACATTATTTAATTTTTTTCTGCGTTTATTGTAGGCCATAAATTTTTAATTATACTTTTGAAATGCTCTATTTTATTGTTTGTGACAGTTTTTTTTTAATTTTCATAAAATAAATTGTACATACTATATGATTTTAAAACTTATTTTATTTTATTATATATAGTCTTTATTACTTTTACATTTTTTATTTTGCGGATAAAAAGAATTTGGAATTGTTTTCAATGAAGGATCACTTTGTCCTTGGGTGAGAGTAAAATGATCATTTGAAATCTTCAAAATTATATTTTTTCGTTACTCAGTTCGGTTTTAAAATATTATTAAAATATGTTTCTGAAGTAAAATATAGTATAAAATATTGTGACAAAGGGCCAAAGTTTTATTTAATATTTATGTTATTTTATGGAAGTTTTCCACTTAAGAGAATCATTTTGAACCACTTTTCCGTACGGAAAGTAAATAATATAGTATTCTAAAACGATTTAATTATGGATAAATATTGAAAGTAAACTTTCAATACGTGTGAAAGAAAAATATATAAATATATATAACTTTTTTTTACATAATACAGTGGAAAACATAACTGATCACGGGAAAAGAATCAAGAAAATTGAAAAAGATATCGGGAAGTTTTCACTGAATGCAGTGTTCCCATACATAGAAATGCACTCACAAAATCATCGTTGGTATTAGATTGCGAGAGATTACTCCTCTCTTATTTGCACTTATCTGTTGAGTGTTCGAGGAAGTGTTTCTAGAAGTCAGATATTGAAAGCATATATATTAATGTCGCTATTCTCTGATCAGATGTGTTGCACAAATGGGCTCCTTTTATGTAGCAACACATTTGTAAAACAAAAAAACAATAGTATTTGATGCATATTAGTTAATTTAAAAGTGTATGACAAAACATATGTTTAGTGTACAACAATTTTTGTAATTATGTCATGAAATTATAAATTAAATAATTAAACTATAATGTTTACACCTGTGGTTAAGCATACCACAAGTGGACTACCGCTATATTTGTATAGAAATTCTTATATAATTAACAATACATATAAGTACACAGTTATGCTACAGTACATATAGAAATATGCTATTATTAATTGCTAGATTTTTCTCTCATATCAGTTGACTCTAGCTGATACAACAGATTCTATAGATTATAAATAATTCAGTATAAAATATTTATGAAATATGGTGGTTAAAGGCATCACTATTCATTTCTGTAAAATTTTTAAAGTAAAAAAAAAAACCGCATTGCAAACTGCAAATAATATCGGAATGTAATAAAAATTAATATTGTCACATATGGCACTTATTACCTTTTTAATCAGTATCTTCAGTTCGATATTTGAAAAAAACTGCTTTACGAAGTCGAAAAGAAGCATATTTTGGTACTTTTCCCTTTTTATTTCTTCCAAGAAACTCATTAAAGATATCTTGCGTTTAAGGTACAATCTAAAAGAATATTTCAATTAAAATAGCAAAAAAATGTAAATATGAAACAAATTCAATAAAAAAGATGTTGAAAACTTTCACTTCATAATTAGAAAACGGAAACAAACATCAGTTAAGTTATTCATAAGTACATTTCTTGCATCTATTACTTATTTTATTCCATAATTTTACATATTTCTTTAATTTACAGATGAAAAAGAAAGACAAATTGAACTTCTTTAAATTAGAAATCAAATGACCTGACAAAAATTTAGAAAAAAAAGATTTTTCAAATATTTTATTTATTTATTCATTTTTATGCTGCATTAACAAAACTATTGATTTGCAGTTCACACAGCAAAATTTCCTCCGCGTCTATTTTGTACACTATATATTTCTAAATTATTTCTAGGGGAAAATGTTCATATTTTATTAGATTAATTTTTAGTGAAATACAATAAGAATGCATAGTAATAAATAAAAGCACTCAATATAGGAATTTATGAAAATATTATGCAATAATATACATTTGTCAAGTCCGTATTGAAGATAGAGCTGTTTCACCTACGTCATACCTTAGCAACCAACTTTTTCTTGTCAAATATTCATTCATTTGAGTACTGTCATTGGCCGAAAACGCGGCTTTGTATCCCTAACTATCTGAGATGACCTAAAAAAAATTCAGTGACGTCACGTGAAAATACTCTATTTGCCGTTTTCTATTTTACACCACATTTCAGCCAAATCGTTGGAGTCGTTCTTGAGAAAAAAAATATATTACGTATGCACACGCGCACATACAATTCTTTCTCGATTAAGTGTATAAGATATTAGGGTTTTTTTGCATAGCGGTTTCATTCACACTAACGCTGACGTTAAATGCCATTGGACAGTACAGCGCATGCACACGAATAAATTCCGAAACCTGATTGGTTAAAGAACTCCGAATAGCGGATAGCGTTAGCGTTAACGAAATAAGAAATGGCATGCAAAAACTCCCTAATTTAAGCAAAACGCAATAGAGACCTTTTAACCATTTTTTAGTTATGTAGATCTTTATAACTTAACAGTTTAATAATAGTTCACAATGAATTCTGCGAAACTGGAAATTCTTATAAAAGTTGCAATTAAGTCGAGGGATAAGCTTTATTTTAATTCTACAAAGCTTTGATGATAATATTGATAACTTGGAAGATAATATGATGAAAGATTTTACTTTGTTTCAATCCTTGTTTCTGCATTAATGCATGAAAATGCACACAGCATCATGAAAACTATTTAGAGGGTGAAAATGAACAGAAAATACCCGAAAGAGATTAAGTATAACTGTAGAGAGAAAATATTAGAAAGAAATGAGAACGAGGATATAATCGATTGCTTTTGCGAGCATCAAATAACCATCTAGCCGAAATAATCAAGAAAGTGGTAGACCCAAAATCAATGAACTGCATCTAAGTAATCTTCCACTGTTTTATGAGCTTAAATCATGGATAGGATGTTTTTCATGCCCAGAAAGTATTAGATTATGCTGAAGAAAGCCTTTAAAATTTTTTCCAATAGACCTGAGAATGAAATTACTGTTACAATGTAGTGTAAACAATTTCTATTTTAAAATGTAGAAGGAATATAGAAATTAAGGCTGTATTTAGATTATGTAATTTTTAAAATTCCTTATAATTTTAGTGTTAAGTTGACACTAAGTTAAGTAAATTGCGTTCTTATTTGCCTTGAATTTTGTGTAATGATTTTACTACGCATGTGCTTTATGAAACGAAAACGATTATTTTTAAATATATATTAAGTATATTTTTAACTGTTAATGAATAATTAGTTGCATAGATTGTGCTTATAGATAATTAGAGAATATATATATATATATATATATACAGTGGACTCCGCTTAATGTGATCAGTTTGGTACACCGTGATTTTGATAACAATAGCCGATTGATAACAATAAACGATATGCAAAATTAGATAAATTTACCCCCCCCCACACACTCTAATTTACACCTACTAAATTTCAAAATAAAATGGAAAATCTCACATTATATTTATGTACTGTATATTATCCTTTAAAAATCATGAATTGTATAGATAATTTAAAAAAAAAATATCAATGGTTGTTTGTCTACAATTTTTACTTAGAAGGTTAATAATAAATTGTTCGTATTCATAATGTTTTTTAAAGTCATCGGAGCGGTGTTGAACTCCACGTTTCAACACTTTTAATGCATGTCTCATTTCAGCATTTGTAGGAGGTGGCTCAATATCAACAGATTCTTCATCGGACTCATTAGTTCCATCATTCGTCTGTTTTCCTATGGCAATCTGACAGACTTCAGATTCTGTTAATGTGGAGGCTACTGGGATGCTTTGATCTACTTCCACCCATGCCTCGAACTCTTCAGGGGTCATATCCGAAGGAATTTCAATCTTTTCTTCAGATTTCTGGTCATTTTTTTCGCAAGATCCTGCGTAGGCGAAGCAGTTTCTGATCGTTTCAGCAGAAACTCGATTCCAGGAAGCTGTTAACAGGTGCACCGCATCAATAACATTAGTTTTCTTGGCCAAATCATTAGCTTTAAGATTTTGTGTGCACTCTATTTCATCCAGTAATCGTGCCCGCATTTCGTGGCGATAATATGCTTTCAAAGCACGAATAATTCCTTGATCACAAGGCTGCAAAAGGGAAGTAGTGTTTGCGGGTAAAAAAACAACATTAATATGCTTCAGAGTGACATTTAAAACGTGTACAGTGCAACTGTCCACAAGGAGAAGAATATCTTGTTTTAGCTTATCGTCCCACTTACGTATCCAGTCATTGAAAATGACTGTTGGAATCCAGGAATTATTGTTGTCATAGTAGTCGACAGGAAGTTTTTTAACACCTTTAAAACAACGAGGATTCTTACTTTTCCCAATGACTAAAAGTCTCTGTTTTTCTCCCGACATACTGACGCAACATAAAACAGTGATACGTTCTTTTGAGACTTTATGTTCTTTTAAGCTTTCATTCTTAAATTAGTATGTATGTTCTGGTAGTGCTCTAAAATACAAAGCTGTTTCGTCGGCATTGTACACATTTTCTGGTGAATATGAGGCAATTAGTTTTGGCCACTCGTTTCGTAGCCAATTTTCCGATGCTGGCTTATCGGCATCTTTTTGTTCGCCGTGAATTCTCTTGTAAACAATATTTTCGCGTGTCTTCCATCGCTGAAACTAACCATTTGTTGCAACAAAATCTTTTTTTCCCATTTGAGCAGCTAAACTTTCTGCTTTTTGTTGCATAAGGGGTCCGTTGACTAGAGCCTCACGTTCTCGAACATTTTCAAACCAAAGTCTTAGAGCCTTTTCAACTTGCTCATCTTTACCAGCTCTATTGCGTTTGCACTCCATATTTTCATTTTGTTTTTCTCTTCTAGTAAGTTCATCACGATTTTTCAAAATTTTACACAATAAAGGCTGAGAAATGTTTAACTGCACTGCAGCCTTGCGCTGACTCATTTTTGGTAAACTGTCATAACGATTTAAAATTTCGATCTTTTGTTTTAACGTTAAATCAGTTCGCTTTCTGGCTTCCATATCGACAAGCTGCATGTAAGGGAGCAAGGCATAAAATGTGAATACGCTCCTTCTGAGATCCGATAATGTCCAGTTCACATGCCCTGAAGATTGAGGGGAACTCCAGGGGTAAACAATGTATTGAAGGAAACGTTCTGAGAAAAAAAGCTCCCGTTCCGTCTATCTATTATGAGAGGGGTGTGGTTTTATGGGTTACCGTTTGTCGGCTCATTCCGACTGGTCATAAGAAAAGCCATAAATTTTTCGATTACAATGCCCAGCAAGTGAAAACGGGCCAGATAACGGTTATCTAACAACCACTGACCACCAGCAGGATGTGCGTGAGAGGGGGGGGGGGAAGGTGGAATTCCAGGAAAGTGTAATTCCTCACTCCTTTGTTCATTCCCCATTTCCCTAGGTGGAAGCATTGGTGGAAGAGGGAGGATTGTGGGAAATTCAAACAACAGCAAAGAGAAAGAAAATAATGGGTTCCTTCTGAATACATTGTGAATATTCCTTTGCCAGTTAAAATGAGGTTCGAAAACTGATAACATTAACCGATGTAATGATCACATAAAGCGATAATTTTAACATAGAAATAAATAGAGAAAATCGGGACCAAGTGATTTCGATAACAATAAGCGATTGATAACATTAACCGCGATCACATTAAAGGGAGTCCACTGTATATATATATATATATATATATATATATATATATATATATATATATATATATATAAATTTAACTTTCGAACAATATATATATATATATATATATATATATATATATATATTGTTCGAAAGTTAAATTTTTTGGATCACAAACCATGTAACAAAGATTCTAATCTTTAATTAGTAAAAAAAAATATACCATAAATATGCGGATTAAAGGAATTTGCAATTATTTAATGAAACAGTGAAGCAAGAACCACCACACATTAAATTATCATTAAAATAAATTAAGTAGAACATTTCTTTTTATTATTGCATATTTTTTAATTTCTGCATTCCTATGAAAGCCGTATGGTATTAAAATTTTAACCTACTTGATTAAAATTATAATTACTTTATGCATTATAAGTAGCCAATAAATCTTAATACAAATTTTTATATCTATTACATTCATATATATTTAACACTTTAACGGAAAAGTGGAGGTGCAGCAGAAAAATAAACAATTTTGATAATTAAAATATCTTACTTACATTTTACTCATTAATTAGTTTATGTCAAGCGCTTCATTTGTTTCACTCAGCTCGGGATATCATCCATACAACAACATTAATAATGAAAAAGAACAACATGATGAACTGCCCAAATGGTCCCAACACTTAAAAGTTACACTCTCTGCCATCGTTCGATTTAACAACTAGAAACAGGGCAGTCGATCGAATCGAACATCTTCTGCGTAGAGCCAAAGAATTTCTTTGGAACAGCTCTGAGTGGAGCACGCAATTTGGTATTTGGTTCGACCACCATTTTTCTGGTATTCAAATTGATAGATTACAACTGTTTTTCAGTGTTGAACAGTCAAGCCGGTTGCTCTTCTATGACGATACTCAATAGAGTTAATGGCTTTTCGTTCAATGAGATTTAAAACTACGAGAAGTTTCCAAGTGTGAAACTATTTGATGAAATCCCTAGTAACTGTGACATTTTGAAACTGCAGCTCAAATTGCATATCATTTCCGATTAGAGTTTTACTAATTTACTAAAACCTGTGAAAATATAAATTTCCTCTTCAGCTAATATCAATTTTTTCCTTCGCTTATAAATTCAATAATATTTTGCTGTGTTTTACTAATTGCATGTAATCCGGATATAGGATTTAAAACAGAAATTTTGATGTATTGTATAAGATATAAATTTTTGCTTCGAAATTTTTTCTGTTATAACAGGTAAGAATGACGATATTGCAGGAAATATTAATCTAGATTTACTCCTCCTAATAACAGTAATATGTAAATAAATAAATATTGATAATAAATTGCTGAATTTGAGCAACATGCATTAATTTATGTGTAAAAATAAAACTTATAAAATCTTAAAACCCAATCCATCATAGTGACTAAAGTTTTGGGTTTCAGATTGCACTATTGGGCTATTATAAGTTTTAGATAATAATAACGTTTAATCAGTAAAAAAAATTATACACCTATAACTATATAGATTAAATAAAATTGCAATTATTTAATCAAACACTAAAGAAAGAATAGCCATCCATTAAATTTTCGCTAAAATGATTTAAGTATAACAATTTTGCTTTTGGTATTGCGCATTTTTTAAATTTCGACATTACTGCTAAAATTTGTACTTAAAGATTTGAAATCCGTATAGTATTAAATTTTTAACCTACTTAATTAACATTAGGATTACTTTTTCCTGGAGAGAATTAGATATAAACTTATACCACGAATTTAAGCTTATTGTCGCAAAATTTCACAGAAAATTACTTACTTTTAACATTGCCCTAAAATAATAAAGAAAGTGCTCTTTGGCAATTGCAGTAATTATTCTAACAGATTTCATACGTAGAAAAATTAAACTTACCGTAGAAAAATAATTTGTTCTAGAGTAAAGACGGCGAACTACTAAATGAAAAAAAAGTTAAAACAGGTTTTATTGTTTGATAGGTAATTATTCTTTAGTGTAGATACCATTACACAGCTTAATTCTCTAAAGAAAGCCATAAAGACAATCATTTCTTTTCGATGCAAAATCCTTGCAATGTTAGGAATATTTTATAGTTTTTTCCCCTTCCTAAGATGCCTGTCAATGTATCATTTGGAAAGAAGCAATTTGAAATTAGAAAAGAAGAATTTGTATCTAAGTAATGAGTTTTGAAACTGGCTAAAATCATTTAAATAATTAAAGTTTTTTGTCAGTGTTGCTATTTTAATATGGATCTTATCCTTTTTTAAATTATTTTTGTTTAAGAAATATCCCCCGAGCTTAGTACAAGTGTCTCCTCTATTGATAATTTAATTATTTCAGTAGTTAAATACCAGTAGTAAATCACAAGAAAAAGCGTGGTTGTTTAGTTGCTCTTTTTCAAAATATTTATGATAATATAATTTAAAACATAAGCTGGAACGTTTTTGAAGAATAATAGACATTTTGTTTTAACGTGTGTCGAAGCCTGTATATACAGTCTTCAAAATTTCAAGCATTTTTATCTTAGTAATTTTTTACTGCCATATTTTTTTCACTTTTTTAAATAATAAACCTTGTTAAATGGAACAGAGAACAAAGTTGTACATAATACAAAATTATTTACATCTTACAGCTACATTAACCCTTTAAAGGCGCAACCCTTTCCCAATCCTGAAAAAAAGGGCAACCGATGCCTTCGCTCGACTTAACTAGCAGCAAGATGGCGGACGATCGAGACGTTAATCGCGTGCCACAGATCTATAGACCCTTTTTTGTCGCAGCTGGCTGTGCCGGCGTAACCGTCACAGCCGTCTATGCCGCCAAAAAAGGGTCTCTAGATCTGTGGCAAGCAATAAACGTTTCGATCGTCCGCCATCTTGCTGGTAGTTAAGTCGAGCGATGGCAACGGTTGCCCTTTTTTCAGTATTGGGCAATCTATCCATCTGTTGTCGCATTCTTGCATTTTTCTGCAGATGTCAGTGCTGTTAAAAATAATCGTGACAATTTTTTTACGGGAAATGACGTGCTAAATAGTAAAGGATTCTCGTGGAGCTATGTCACCCGCAACTATTTTTAAATAAATCAGATCTGTTCTTCGTGACTGGCAACAGTCAAAACGTCACAGCTTGGTGTTCCCAGAGCGGGAACACTGCGCGTTAAAGGGTTAAACAAATACATATGTGAATCAAATTTAAGCATTCCATTTAATCTTTTTGTGTACTTTATACAAAATAATAAAAAAATTAATGAATAAAATTAAGTACAAGAAAATTAATTAAGCCAAATAAAGTATTTACGAAACTATAATTTGATGCATTAAAAAATCGATCTAAATTATCTTTAAAGTATAATCAATAAATGAAGAATTTTTTAAAGTACTTTAGTTATATATATTCTTACATAATTTAATTTACTTTTGATACTTTCAGATGCTCAAGTTATGTTAATCAGGATAATAAAACTTAATTATTGTACCAAATTATTTGCCGCAATCGAGAATAAAAGCCACACACAAAAACAGACGAAACATAAAAAAACATTACTAGGAGTAATATGGAATTAATATAATCTTATGAAATTTTATCCTTATAAAAATTTATGAAAACCTTATTTTGGTTTAGAAGGGATTTATATTCTTTAAGAGGATTAAATTATCGAAAAATATAATAGTTTAGGAAAAGAAAAGCTAAAAACAACGAAGAAATAATGTGCATTCAAATAATAATATTAAAAGAGGATTTGCAACCCGAATACACTATTGGACGTATTTAACGTTTGTAATGGTTACATACATTTATAAAAAGAAACCACAGTATAAGTACCGTAATCTGATTAGATGTTAGAAGACTTTTTGCGAACCCCAAAAAATAATTATAGTTCTTTAATAAACAAAAACTGTGCAGGTAGTGTTGTCAATAGTCTTGTTCATAAGAGAGGTTTTAGTAAAAAAATTGGTGTTGAGATATAAGCACTCACTAGCATCACAGTCTACTTACATAGTTTTCAATGATAAAAATTATATAAAAATTCGAGTGCTCTTTTTTTCTCCCCCTCACTTTCTTTTTCAAAAAGCTTACAAATCAATATATGCATTAATCTGTGTATGCCTCAATGGTTCATTTATTCATTTTACCGACGGTAAAATGAAATTGTCCAAGAAAACATATATGCAAAATTTGACTGGTACAAACGTTCATATAAACATTTCTTTTTTAAATGTAAGCTTGTTATTTTATAATTTACTAGCTGAGAAGGTGTGCTTTAAGTGTCAGGACATATCATAATGAACAAAAATGTCTGCAAATCCAGTCCAAAGATTTATTTTTACAAACACTGATGCACAAAGTAACTATGGATTTAAATAAAAAAGTATTTAAATATGTGCAAGTCTTCAGACAAGGAATATGACGCACCAAAATGTTTAGAGGATGATGGGATTTTTTTTTTTTTTTTTTGTTGATAAGAAAGGTTGTAGTTCCAAATGTTACCGATAGGTGACGCTGACATGCACAATGATAACCAAATTTTCAATTAAAAAAATCCGCAATCTCTCTAATCTTATACATACAAACAGCAATTATGTATCGTTATTTTTTCTTTTTTAATGTATTTTTAAACTTTGATGCACCTAGGATGCATCGAAAGTTAGTGAAAACTTCACATATTCATTATAAAAAGAAAAAAACAACGCAAAATCGCAGTTTGCTCTGAAAGGATTACACAGATTTCGTTTTTTTTTTTTTTTTTTTTTTTTTTTTTTTTTTTTTTTTTTTTTTTTATAATATTGGAAACTTGATTCCCATTATGCATGTCGGCGTCACCTATCGGTAACATTTGGAACTACAAACTTTCATGTCATTAAAAAAAATCCCATCATCCTATAAACCTCTTTGTGCAAACCGCAATTTTCTATCATTATTTGTTCTTTTTTAATGAATTTTTAAAACTTTATGGTCTTTTTGGCCACCCAGTATTATAATTCTTATGATAAGTCAAAGCATTCATTAGTTAGGCAGTTATCACTACTCGCTACAGTTCTTTAAAAAAATCTTATTGCTTTTCAAAAATGTCCGGTGTTTCAAAAAACATATATTTTTGAAAATTACAGGGTCCACACATACTAATCCTATCCATAGTAATCGACCATATCCAGATTCTATTAACTAGAAGTATAAAACATATTTTATTTATTATTGCTCTACGATGTCTAAATAAAAGATGCAACATTTTGTTTGGAAAATGTTGCATTGACGTTCCCCTTCAATTTATTATTTATCAAAAAACACTTTCTCATAATCGTAGATTTTTCTTTATAATAATATTTTCACGCAGTTTTAAAATTTTCGTAGTCACATTATTTTGTCTACATCATTGATAGAGACATTTTCCCCTAAGGCAATATACTACTTTTCTCCTTTACAATTCTTTATATATTTACATTTTGTAACTCTTAAATAATAATTAATTAGATATGGATTATAAACAAAATAAGAGATTTTTTTTTAACAAATGTCTCAATTATGCGGTTTAATATGTACTAAATAATGGTGTTTATTTCCGTTACATTTTAAATTGCGTGTAAAGTTAGAATTAATTTTTTACTTTAAAAAGTTCTAGATTTTTGAAGATGTCCAGTCCATCCTTTACATTTAATTAAAACGGATTAAGTAAATGAATTCAATTTTTTATACATAAAAAAGGCTATTGTGGCGGCTAATGTCTGTGTGTCACATCCGCACACACAACACCCGGCAATTGAAGGCCGGTCGAATGGGTACCTTTTGGTCGAGCGGGATTGCGCCTCATTCTACCACCCATAAGTACCCGAGTTCAAACCCAGCTGCCGCCATGAGCTCTCCCTACAATGATGACAAGGGCAAAGATCACGCAATCTCCTTCTCGCCAATAGCGACAGATGGCGCCAGCAACGTCCTCTTCCATCTCTCGCTCGGCTCTGCCAAGGTCCGCAACGAGCGGCAGCTACCTCACCAAAGTCCGCAACGAGCGGCTGCGACCTCACAAAAGTCTACAACGAGTGGCAGCGTTCCATAACGCTTGGAACATCGTTCCTCAACCTCCGACTGACTCTCTGGGGGGGGGGGGGGTAGTGTGGCGGCACAAGATCACCTCCGTGCACACAACACCCGGCAATTGAAGGTCCAATGGGTACCTTTGCGGATTGCGCCGCATTCTACCACCCATAAGTCCCTGGGTTCAAACCCAGCTCTCACCACACGCTCTCCGCTACACTTAGTCCAGGACCTGACTGCTGTGGGAAAGTTTGAGTATGGAGAATTTTTTTCCGGAATGTTTAGTAGGTGTCTTAGACTTGGACTTGGGTGGACATCCGTCACCTGGTACATTTTCGGGCTATGACGTCATCAAAGATGGCGGCTGCTCGCATCTCAGAACTGCTCATATCTAAATTAATACTTGACCGATTTGTATGAAATTATATATGAAATGATTTTTTTTTATATTAATTTACCCTTATTTTATGAAATAGCGTACGTAATAATGTGTAATGCAGAACTGCGGTGTGTAGTTTTCAGGCATTAACCAGTTGACAGTTTTGTTCAAACATCGTTCGGGTAGCTTAGTTTTCTACTCGTATAAACTGATTTGTCTGTATTCCTTCTTCGTTTAGTTTGTAATTTTTTCTAACAAATGGCTCTAGTAGTCCTCTAAAGATAAGATTGCAAAACCAGTATAAGCCGCTTTTAGTGTTAGGTTTTAATGCTTTCAAAAAAGGCGTGAATTTCGTATGTATTTTTCTTTTGTTTTTTCGATTGTAGATTTTAAATGTAAGTATGGAAGTCATATAATTGTCCAGAGCATTGCAAGACCGTGTAATAGACTTTAATCCAGACGAAAAGATTTGCATTAATTGTAATAAAAGTTATAATAGTGTCCAAGTACAGACAATGGTTGAGAAAATATATGGGCTGCTGCACAAGTGCGAAACGACATTGTTACCAAGCGTCTGAGCTTATTAGGTGAAGAAGTGGTATTTGTCTATCATATGAATAATGCATGCTACAAACAATACTGCCATTAGATATCCCATATTGTAAAATGTAGGCAACGCCAGCACTTCTCAACCGACTGTACAGGAAAGTCTTAGGAAGTCTGCAAGAAAACGTGCACGCTACCATACTCCTCAAGCTGGAGGTATTTCTACTGTTTACGTATTATCTGTAACCTAAAATTGCATAATCGCATTTACGAGAAATATAGAATAAGCGAGTATCCTAGAGTTCAAGAGTTTTTAAAAGCTACATTATATTTAAAAGATGATGCTTTCACTCGTGCTTGTGACTTGGGGGATATGCCAAGTTTTTTTTTGGTGCTGATCTATTATGTTACGAAAATTGTACTTCTGGGTACTTACTGAGGTATAAACGAAAACTTGAAGAAAGCGAAGAGAGCTCCCCTCAGATTTCAAAAAGAATTACAGCCTTTTCTCTTATAGTTGATGATATCAAATCTAGACTACATAAAGGTTATGGATGCACCCTTAGAGACAAGGTTAATATACAAAATGAAGACAACAAAGTCAGTAACAAGGAGCTAAAACTAATGTTATGTGATTAGTTTGGAAATGAGATAACGTTTGCAAAACCTAAAGAGGCAAATAAACCAGTCATGTTTTTTTCTGCGTCTCTTCAAACAGAAGAAATAGCAGATGTCCAAAGAAGTTGCAATCCTCTAACAGAATGTGCTATTCTATTGAGAGATTCATTGCAGAAGCTAGACTTTAGGCTCAGTGGTAAATTTGGTGATACCCAGGACCTTACAAGCTTTAGGACTAAGAGTAAAATACCAAATGTTTTCATAAACTTTTTCAGTACGTTATTTGGTATAGATCCAAATTCCATCAAGGAAGCTGATATCATTGAAAGAGAAAAGGATGAAGACTTGGAAAAAGATGCATTCACAAAAGTGGTATATTAAGGCACGAGTGTTATTGGAAATCATATACTACAACATAGATCGTGGAGCGAAAAAAAAAAAACGCCATTACATATGATGCTGGGGGAAACAATGCATGAGACGTGTAAAAACGAAGCATTGATAACAAGTTAAATCATCTAGGTATTGGTGCGAGATACAGTGAAGCGATTTGTCACCATCATAATCTTGCACAATATGCTCTTAAGCAGCTCTTCTCCTAATGAAGATCGATCCCAGTCATTTCTAGATTGATTCATAGACAATTGGAGCCTTCGGTAATTTTTATAATGAGGAATGTACCTTATCTGGTATAGGAGGTTCTCATAACATGTGTGATCTTTTTCAACACAAACCATGTTTATCGAAGACTGGTATCACACGAGGTTTGAAACCACTTCAAGAACTTCTTCCATGCCAAAAGATACAATCGTATTACAAACTTAACGTTCTAATATCCCAAGCGATTAGGAAGTTAACTCAGATTTATTTACAATGGATAAGGATAAAAAAAAAGCAATACGAAAATTTAGACATCTTATGGCAGTTTTTAAGAATTGCAGAACCTATTTCCCACAGTTCTGATGTTATTATTGATTACGACCTTTCCACTGCAGAAGAAAACCTTGAACATCTTGTGCCATTGCGGAGTTCTTTCCAAGCACTTTCTTCAAACGAAGATTTATAGCAAAAGCAAGTTGGAGTTTTGCCAGTAATTGCGAACCCAGTAAATCAGCATGCAAATGTTTACACAATTCTGCTAAATTTCAATAGTGTCTTTGACCAGTTAAACCAACAGTACTTACCAGAAACCTGTGATGAAAGTGTATACGCTTTTGCACGTGAAGTCCTGCTAATCAATCCAAATAAATTTACAAATCCAAATAAATTTACATGTTGTGGGCATTCCCCATGGCTAAAATTGGGGCTAGTTGTATAGGTAAATATCTTTGGGGAAGTGGAATAACCATTGTACTTATTGAATTCTCAGTGTTTGAAGTAAATGTGGTAGACACTCTTTTACATGGTAAAAACTGTATGAGGGGAATCAAAGAGATGTTTATGTTGGGAGAAACGATGATTAGATTGCAAGTGAAATCCTTTTTGGAAGAACATTCCATTGAGTCCTATGAATCTAACTTTGAAAAGTTAGATTCATAAGAATTGCCACCAGCAGAATATTTTTTCGGCATGGGAAAAAACAAAACAAATTATATATAGATGTCGATGTCAAACTGGAGAAACTCTTCACAGACTTTTTGAAATTTGTTGAACAAGGACGAGAAACATCAGAATAGCTTTTGTACTATGATAATTTCCTGAAATTGCTCCAGCTTCTAAAAAAATTTGATTCGTTCCTATAGACAAGGTCTCTAGGAATTGTATCTAGACACGGTACAAAAACTTCTACCAGATTTTTCTTTCATTGAATGTGTAAACTATCAACGATGGGATTCTTTATATTTGGAAGACATGAGAAGGCTACCCAAGACAGCCCCGAGATGCATGAAATGTTCATTGGTAAAGAATGTTGTGAAACGGTATGAACATAAATCTGCAGCTGTTGCAGGGGACGTTGAATTAGAAAAAAACCATTAATAGATCCCAAAAAAGCTCATCTGGTATCGTAGGGCGTACTGAGCAAAAGCAATTTGTACCAGAATGGGAGATAAAACATCATGAGCGTCTGATGATATCAAATCTATGGCAGGCTCTATTGCTACTGTTGGCGGTTTGGACATCCATCTAAGTTCTCTAAGAAGCAAACCCAGAGCTTAGATGCAAAAGTGACCTGAATGTTTAAATATATTTTACAAAAAGGTAACCCGTTTGTTATACTGCCTAATCCATTACACAATCTGCTACCAAAAGCACTGGTTTCACAATATGCAATGGAAAATATATTAAATGTGTTTAAGATCGGCGATGATTTGTATTCTACACTGGGCAAAACACGATATGAAAACAAAAGAATAAGGATTTCGAGTACCATCCACAAAATCATGCTACCAGCATTTAATAGTAATAGAAGATGATTTAGTGCCACAAAAGTATTTACAGAAATATCAAACTGATTTTATTGGGGCTTGTAATTGCTTAAAATGTCCTCCTGTATTTGTAGGGCAAATTTAGAAACCCGTTGCTCTTTCCGTAAGTGTGGTAGTAAGGGGTTAGATTCAATATGTAACAATCCTTTTGCGGTTTCATTATAATCATTTTTATTCACGGTAATATATGTCTATGTTGAAATCGAAAATAGTATAACAAATTAACTTGTTATTTATTAATTTATGGAAACAGTTAACAACCATTGCTATTTTCATCTTACAAAAGTAATTACAGTAAATTGATATAATTTTTATGTTAATCGGCCATGTATTAACTTAGAATGAGCACTTTTGAGAACGAGCGACCGCCATCTTTGATGACGTCATAGCCAGAAAATGTACCAGGTGGCGGATGTCCACCCAAGCCAAAAATACTTTCTAAAAAAAAAAAAAAAATCTCCATACTCAAACTTTCCCACAGAACTGTAGCTAGGTCCAGGACTAACTGTGTTTTTTTTAATTGAGGTTAATAAAAAAATATATTTAAGGTGGACTACTTGTGAGAAAGAAGCAACAAAAATCATAATTGCATAAAAGTCAACTTTTCATAAAATAAATTCACTGTAACATGAATTTCAGTAGTTAGTAAGTTATGTTATTGAATTCAATGCTAAATTTGTTTATATGAGAAAGGAATTTTTTCCTTTTTAACAGAGGTCATCAACATAAAAATCTGAAAACATACTTCGAAACTGATTGCAAAATCTTAACACACGCAGATTAATGAAGTTTTTCAATATGATTAACATTCCAACATTCTGACGTAAAATGCATTTAGTAAAGCGTTAGCAACTATTCATTCACACGAACACAGAAAACGTATTAGACACATAGTGCATTTCTGAACGAACAAATTACTTTTCACTACGTGTAAAATCACGCATTTAGCAAAACCTATTAACCTTTATTAACATAAAATTTCCCAATGTGATAAGTAAATTGAAAATTACGAGATTACATCATTTCAAAAACAGCAGAGGGTAGATTAGAAAGCCCTGGAAAACAGCCAAAAGCACCACGATACACTAAAGCTAGGAAATATAATCAGGATTTCGTTTTGAATGCAAATAAGTAAAATATGTCACACTGACAGCATGCTAAATTTTACTAATTTGGTTCAGTAGAAAAACTCTGCATTTACAGAACTTTTTCTTTGTAGTGAAGAATTTTATTAACATATTTAAGTCACTTTGAATGCGTTTAAAGCTGTTAATAATTTTCTTTTTCTTTTTCTTTTTTGGTAACATTTGAATCATGAATAATGAAAACTTAATCCTGAGTAACTGACGCATTAGTCTTAACAATGGCAAGTAAGCAAACGTTTTATTAGAACATTCATGATTTTTTCACTGATTTAATGAAAATGTAATTACATTTCAAAAACTGTGCAGTTGAATATAAAAAGAAAACTTTGTAAATTTCTGTGTTTTTGAATTTACTTGTCAGATATAATTTAAAACTTAATTTTTTAAGTAACTGAACATCTCAGTTTCTTCGTCAATTAGTTGGGATCTAGCACGAGATTTTAAATGCATATTTCCTATAAATGCACAAATTTCTATTGAAATACATTAGAAAGATAATTATTTATAATCGAAAGCGTAAATATAAAATAATTTTTATTGAATGCACAGTTAAAAAATAATCTTCCCTCTAAACGTAAACATAAGAAGAAACGAAGTGCACAAATATATCCCTTGATTACTTTACACTATAGTAAACACATTTTGAAATTTTCGTATGCAAAAGATTAAGTTGTAATAAGTAAATATGCAAAATCTGAAGTAAATTTATGTAATTCAACTCACAGTACGATTATACACATGCCTATGAAAGAAATTAAATCGCACTATCAATGTAGCATAATAATGTACGTTTATAGGATATTAATATTATGTTATATTTAATTTAGCGTATTAGAATTATAAATAATTGAAATATTTTCATATTCCGTCATTTTAAAAACAGATCAAAGCAACCAAAATTACAAAGAAAATCTAGATTTTGAAATTTTAATCATGATTCTTGTATTGCAAATAAGTTAAATATGCCTAAGCGACAGCATGGCACCTTTGAAAACCTTGAATGATAAAATTCGCTTTCTTAAAGTAAAAATTTCTTTAAAATATTTTGGCATTTTAATATGTCTAAAATTATTAAAATTTAACTTTTTCTTTTGAAAACTTAAGATAATGAATTATAAACTTATTTTTAAAATTTAACATCGGAGAAATCATATATTTAAGACTTTCAGAGCAAAGCAAACGTATTAGTTAGTTCTATATTATTATATCGTTCACATTTAATTATTTTTCAAAATATATATAATAAATTTCAAAGACTATAATGAAATTTCAAAAACTATATTAAAAAACACACTATATAACATATATATATATATATACACGTTGAAAATTATAAGAAAATTTTACTTTCGTAGTAAATATACATACGACATTTCCTTACTTAGTGCATTAATGTCTATGTTACTTGTTTACTCCATTTTACTGAGTAAAGCCATTACGGTTATGATTTCTTGCGAATGTGCATATTTAAATTTTAAACATAAACTGACGCTGACAAGCTATTTTTGAAATAAATATTTTTTTCTATTTTCACATTGAACCAAGTGAATCAACGTTTTAACAAATATGTTCAGCCTTTAAACATACAGTAAATTTCTATAATGAATGGAATTAAATAAAGCTGTTCTTAATTTAAAATTATAGAATCAACTCCAAGTCCATAGTAAAAAGTCAATCTTCCTCTGTCTTATGCTAAGTAAACAAGTTATTTTTCAGATATATTTGTATAATTGTATCATTGCAAAAATGCATTTACAAAAATGACATTTTTATCGCAAAATATATTAAACTCAGCGTGAGCTGCGTAAATTTTATCTATGCCAATTGAACAATGTCTAATAAAAGAAAGCAAATTTAATGTTATATAGTATTTTAAAATGCATTGTTTAGTGAACATGTTACGTTAATTTTAGTAAAGTGAACTTATTTATTCCTAAGAATTTTCTAATGAAGAAATGCTTAATTCTGGTTTCGAAAACAATCGCCACGTAATTATTTCATGTCCTGACTTTTATATAAATTAATAATCTTCCACTTGATTAAAGATTCGACTTAGGAGTTCATCTATCTCTTCAATACAAAGTCTTGCGATTACAGTGTCAGAGGAATACGCAATTTTGCGTCATAACTAAAAAAACACGTCATTAATTATGGCACGACAACTAAATATATTCTATTAATTCTATTGGTTGTGCATTTCAGAAGACAAATATATTACTCACTAGTTCTATCATTTTATACTTAATGAGTATTGTCTACTGTCTTAGCCACCTCTCAATGTTTTAATTTAATTTTCTTATTTACCTATATTATGATAGCATAAGTAATAATAGAGGTCATGTATGATAAATGGCATAATTATAATATGATAAGTTACCTATATTTAATTAAAAATGCCCTTTAAGCTGAGAGAAATTACATTAAAACAATTTTTCGTTTATATTAGATAATATAGAAAAGCAATTTTACAATTAGCAGTGATAAATACTGAAGTCATCTCTCAAAATACATGAAAATATAAAACACATATACAACTAGTCTACTTGGATGCAGAATTTTTCTGAGTAATTAACGCTTATGTCTTAAAATTGCTAAGAATTATATATTCTTTTTATGTTTCAGTAAAAAACAATCACTTTTTGTTTTATTTAACACATTTATGGCAGAATAATTATCTTGCTCTCAGTAAATAATTTTTTAAGCTCTTTATCTTGTGTCAAAGGAAACAACTTTCATTTTTGCCAAGAAAAAGATATAAATTTTAGGCACTAATTAGTGACCAAAACGTAGAAAAAATTAATTATGGTTAAGATTAAAAATAATGCTAGATGAAAATGAGAAATGATATTTTTTCCTTGGTTTTTAATTCAAGTCTTAACTGTACTTTTTAATTAGAATTTAATATTTTTATTTAAAATAAATTTAATTAGTTTTTTTTTTTTGTACGTGGTTTGTAATCATTTCCAATTTAATTTATGCACATATGCATGTGTTTATCATAATGATTTTTTTAAATAAATGATTTTTACTTTAGGATTTAATAAGGAAAAAATATGAGAGAATGGCATTTATAAAAATAAAAACAATTATCATGAATGAATACCTAATGTATGTTTTTTAAAATAAAAATGTATTGTAATTTATAATCAATAAATGCTATACTTCTTATAAACAGAGTTTTAATTCGTTTTCTTCGGGCTTTCAATTGCTAAATCACTATTTAATCATTGATCTCTAGTACGTATATTGTATACAGGGTATCCCAAAAATATCATGCGTTTATGAACTGCAACATTTATGAGCTTGACTGATGAAATGTTAAGTGCTTTTTCCCCTGTGCGTTTTTGTAATATTTTTTGCGTCAACAAGTTTCTGACAGATTAAGTATATTTGAAATAAAGTAAATAAAAATTGTAAAAAACACACATAAGATGTTATAGGTAAGAAAATACGTACGTTTCGACCAAAAAGTGTTTTGGCCTTCGTCAGTCCAAGGCCTTCGTCAAATGGAACACAGGGAACTGTGACGAAGGGCTTGGACTGACGAAGGCCAAAACAATTTTTGGTCGAAACGTACGTATCTTCTTACCTATAACATCTTATGTGTGTTTTTTACAAAGTTTTTTATTTACTTTATCGTTTAACACCAGTATTTTGAGTGTTTTTTCCCGCTATATATGAAATCTTTGAAACTTTTTAAAGGTTAGAGACTTGTGTTTTTGAAATATTTTAAACTTTACTCTGATGAAGTTCATGCAATCCAAGATTTGAAGAAGATATGTCAACCTGTACAGCAATATGTGCTCGAATAGTCTAATCGCTATAGCATGTCAAGAGTAAGGGCAATACAATTGACATTTTGTCTTGGGGAAAAAATCTTTGTTGTTTATAATCTCTTTATTTTACTTCAATAGACATAATTATGTGTGCTCTGGAAAATATTCAATAACAGTTCAACTAAAAAATTTAAATTTTATATAGTTATTTCCTGTTAACATTTCTACTGGGTATGGTTTCAGTCAATTTTTTTATTAACAATAGCCAGGCTTTTAATTTTCCACCCATAAATTGAAATGTGTACAGATGACATTCGTAGATATTTTAGCATGTATAAAGCATGTTTATATCAATGTAATTAATACATATTATTTAAGAACCTGTCATTATTTGCCGTTTTTCTGCAAACATTTGTGCTTGAATGAAATAAAAGAATTCATACAAGATAAAGTTGAAAAATATGTACAAAGAGAAACAGTTGTCTATTCTATTTAATTTTGTTACATAAAATATTTCAGTAAATTGCTCTTAAGATTTTTTATATGGTGTTTATATATCAAACGTTTTGTATTTATTTTGTCCATCTTGTTGCACTATTGAAATTAATTCAAGAATTCTGATAATAATCCTACGCATTGTCATCAAAATTGATACGTTTTCCGTGATTTAAATTTATACGAAAAGTTTGAGCTTGGAATACCGCAGTGATAGTAAGTTAAAATTGTATGTCTCTCCAACAGAATCAGGTAAAATGTATTTATCATATAAAAGATTTTAGCGAAAGAGCATGACTTTGGATTAGTGTGATAGGTTTGTTATATTACTAACACTATTCATTCAAACTGCATGTGACAATTTATTATTATTATTATATTTATTATTATTGGTAATCTATATGTTGCAAAGAAACTTTATAAATTGAACACTTCAGTGAAAATTATTACTTGTAATAGCAACATTTTAAAATTTCGATTTTTACCAAAATCAAAAAGTAGGGGAAGGTGGCCTAAAATGACACCCTTAAGAAGAAAACATGTATAAATAACACAGATGTTTAAATAGAACTTTGGCATTCTTCTAGGATGTTTACACTATATTTTGCATTATAAACATATTTCAACAATATTTTCAACTCGCACTGAGTATTTAAAAAATGCAATTTTGAAAAATAAATGTGCAAACGATCATTTACCTTCAACCAAACTGCAAAATTAGCTTTCGTTTAAAAATAAAAGTAAATTGTTTTTCTATTTGCAAAGTAAAAAGATGTAAAAATAATTGTGACTTTACATAAGGAAATGAAATAAGTTTTACAATGATATAAGTACACATAATTTATTTTATGAAACTTTTAAAATAAAAAAGTGTCACAAACTATAAAGTAGAATTATAATTCAAAAATAATGGCCTACAATACACGTAGTAAAAAATTAATTAGTGTCTTTTTTCGCCATTTCGAAAACCCGAAGTATTTGAGCACATATCACCATTCTCGGTATTCCACAGTGCATGCACCATTCACTCACCTAGGCATTTGAGACACTGGTTGTAACCTAAATAATAATCTTTAAAAATATACTTCATTCAGTAAACCAAACCATATTTCTATACATGAAAAACTGTTTACCTAAATAAATAGGAAATTTAGTACTTACCTTGCGACAAATTTTATAAAATCCAATTTTTCGAAGAATTCTATTTCGACGCCTAATATTATGATCACTGTAATACCGTCATTGCTTCTTTTAAACTTGGCACAGCTAGTTTATATCCCAGCAAACACACTACTGCCCGCAAAATGCAGGCTGGGTACCCGTCGTGCTGGCAAAGTGCCGTTTACCCGGGGCAAGGAAGATTGCCTTCGTCTGGAAGTCACTGGAGTGCCAATGTCTGAAAAGTGCATAGTCTGAAAAGTACATAACTAGTAACGGCGAACTGCCATGTGTCTATGACATGCACAGAAAAGTTAACGGCGTGGTACTGCTTAAAATGTACCGGACCAGCACTATTTGGCAGTAATGAGCCTGTATATATTTCGTAATGTTGGCATAAAATTTCGTTATTTTCATTAAATAATATTGTTTCACATTCATACTGTGTAGAAGTGTTAGGGGATATAAGTTCCGGGCACCCAAAGGCAAGGGTCACTGCTAAGATTTTTTTTTTTTTTTTTTTTTTTTGAGGGAGGGGTGTAAGGGTAGAAGTTCATATTTTGCCTTCAAATATTTTAGTACTAAAAACTGAAACAATACAAACGAGTTCAGTATGCTATAAAAATGTTTACTATAGCAACAGTGAAACCCCCACTATGTACAGAATTGGGGTACAATTCTGTACATAGTGGGGTGAAGTACGGTGAAAAACTTTTCCTGAAAAACATATTTGCAGACTTTTTCTACGTTAAGCTCCTGTAGTTATTTTGTTAATGAGCCAGTATTTTCATGTAATAACCAAAAATAGAATGTACGCAAAGGGGCTCATTTAGGAATTATATTTACTTTATTCTATATTTCGATCCCCTTTACGGGCCTCATAAGCAAGAATCCATCCGCCTCTCTCTCTGCCGAGGAATCCTAAACGAGAAAGAAGGCAGCAAAAATCGAACTGTTATCTTTTTATTTGGCAGTAAATGTTTATGGAACGCGAAGTTAAATATTAGTGGTTTGGTTGGGAGGATCTGTCGCCAAGCTATTTTCTGCTTCAGTGATATTTTGAAAATTGGCGAATTACATTCCAACGGAAATGGCAACCCCTCTCGAGCGATTTCGTGAACTGCGAATGTGAAGAAGTACTCTTTTTTGGTAGAGATGGGCGGTTCGGCTCATTTTACTGATTCGAATCTCGACTCACTCACTACTTCGATGATTCGAATCAGTGATTCGAATCTTGAATCAATAAAACAACTAAAGAAATTTTCCCTCTCTCTGCGCCGAAAGCCGTACTATTTAAACACCCTTCACCCATTCATCGGGTTTCTTCTCCGCTGAGTTCTCGGACAGTTAGCATCTCTCTCTCTCCTTGTTCGAGTAAAACTAGTGTTTAAACTGCCCGAAATGAAAATACAGGGGAGCTTCGTATGACCCCCTGGGCCTGTAAGATTAAAAGGTTAAGTTTGGTGTCAAAGCATTCGAAATTTTAAGTATCGATGGGGTGTTGAGCCTATGGGGGTCGAGAATCAATAAAAACGCGCTCCGGTGGATAGTTTCCGGGATATACGTTAATTAATTATGGTAATTAGACTAATAAACCATGGAGCTGTTTTTTCCGCGATCCGGCATCGTCATCAACGGAGAGAAAACAGTAGCAAAAGCATCACAAGCTGGTATTGATCTCAGGATTTTCTTATCGCCGTCCTCAGAGGCGTAGCCAAGGGGGGGGGTTAGGGGGGTCATAACCCCCCATGAGGAATTTTTTGCCATACAAAATGTATATTCTTCACTACATTATCATACACACGTATACATATATATGAGTTGCAGTAGTCATAACCCCCCCCTCCCATGAAAAATTTCTGGCTACGCCCCTGGCCGGCCTGTATTTTTGACCTTTATTGAATTCGAGATTTCACTGAAATGAAAATGGGAATATCGGATATTTGATGTTGAAATAAAACCGATATGTCGATATTTATCGATTTTTGGCCCAGTCCTACTGAGGGGCTGCTGCCCCCCCCAAAAAAATGGGACCCTTTACTTAGCTTACAATTGAACTTTATCTTTAAATTTGATACCCAGCCCACCCCGAAATAAAATCCTGACTACGCCACTGTCAATAACACTAACTACGCCACTGCTTTAGACCCTATTTTGTATTTCTCTGAATTACGAAAGAAAAGAAAATAATTCCCCTTAAACGACAAACAAGGTAAAAAAAATATCTTAAACGAAATCTGCAGCAATAAAGCGAAATGTTATTTTGCTTACTACAAAGTCCTTTTGTGAGAGCGCTTAATACCGCCCCTGTATCCTTCATTAAAAGTGACAAGCACAATCCTAACTTTATTTCATTATATTTCCCTTCACATGAAAACCCGCCACCATGTAAACTTAACGTTCCGTTTTTTTTTTTTTTTTGAGGGTGGGGGCAGGGGGACATACATATATTGCAGTTAAAAGTAGAAAAGGGATGTTTCAGAAAAATTTTAAACAAATATTAAACCAGCCAGACAAGTTGGAAGGAGGGAGTACCCCCGAGGGAAAAACGTTTAAACAACTTTGAGACACCCCCCCGCTCTTCCACGAGCATTGGCGTAAATTGGCATGTAATATTTGGATGGGGTGACAAAATGTTTCCGATTGTAGAAAATATCGTTATTATAAATAGCTCTGATACTTGAATTTTCTTAATTTTTTTTTCGGGGGGGGATTGACCCCTCTTGCCCTTAGGAAGTAACGCCTATGCCCCCCGCCAAAAGCAAACGATGTTCGACCCACTCCACACCCACAGACAGATGAAACTTTAAATCCGACCACCAACCAAGAAATGAAACACCAAAGATTCGAAAAAAAAACTTCAATTAAATGAAACATCCTTTCAACTCTTTTCGACTCCTTTCGACTCTGAGTCGATAGAAGATTCGAAAAACTAACAAATCTTAACGATCGTATACAATCACCGAAACAGAGCGAAACACTGAATCAGTAAAGATTCGTTGCTGCACCAACTCAGTGACCAACTCAGCCACACCCACTCATTTGCTGTTTCAAATCATCTATCGAGTCAGAGTCGAAAAGAGTCGTATGAGTCGAAAGGAGTTGAAAGAGTAAGGGAAAATCTCTGGGACCGGCAAAGGGAAAATAAGTTTTCCTTCCCTTCGAACTTGGAATGTATTTCCCCACAGTTGAGGGCTTGAGATTCGAATCAGTAGAGAGTGAGTGTAAAGACTGAGCCACTCAGTACCAAGATTCGAATCACTGATTCGACTCATCGAATCATTGGCCATCTCTATTTTTTGGGGATCTTAAGCTTTTAAAGTTTTAGCGGTTTCATGGATTTACATCTTGGTAATCTATAATTGGTATTTAAATACTGTTCCAGACTAACAAGATCTCATCGTTAGGAATAGTTACTTTAATAACACTATTTCAACGGTGAGATTTTTGTTAGTTCACATTTGCATACCTTGGATTTGGATTTAACTGGGATAATGCCCTGGATTAATTAGAAAATAACAGGTAAATTTTTACTAACACTATTTTTAATATACAAAATCTCATTGCATATTATAGTGTATAAAAGTATTTTCCTTCAAAAAATTTGAGTCATGTAGGTACAACAGATATATAGAAATGTCTTTTCAGAATAGCTAACATCAAAAAAATCATTTGATCAAAACAAAATGTACAATAAAGCAAAATGTTACTCTAAAGTTATGTGTAACCATATATATATATATATATATATATATATATACATATAGTGCAACTTTATTATATCCTATATGATTTTTACTAATATATACATATATATATATATATATTATATATACATACATATATCAACCGTAAAGTATTATAACTCATTTATAAAATCTCTTTAATTATGAGATATTGAAATTAAACTGTTTATCAATGATTTTCTGTAGGTTTTGACATGTGTTATATCCTCTCACATAAAAAAAAATATTTTTTTAAAATGAAAATTTGTAAGAAAATTGCAGTTTGTGAAAACTGCACACAATTCACTAATGTTGGACGAACATAATTTGCAAATGATGTACTAATGGATCTTGCTGTTGTTTTTAATTTTTCATGTATCTAGTTTTTTATCTTAAAATGTTACCCTTAAGCAATGTCTTTTTTTTTTTTTTTGAATGGGTTGATGAATAAACCCCCCCTACCCCGGATCCGCCACTAGCTCATATTTTAATTATGGCAGCGTTACTGTAAATAGGCACTAATCTGGTACCGTGCCATTATATTGTAGTCACTGTTAAGGTACCAGGCCAGTGCCTTTATTTTAAATAATAGCCGGCACCCGACCGTTTCATTTTGGGCATTATAAACTTCATGGGCCAGTGCCTTTATTGTGAGTAACGGCCGGCACATGCACTATGCCAGCAGAGTGCCGTTGCCTTCCCGGGCTTCTGGCAAGGTACTTCTCGGGCGACCACTTTTGGTACGATTCAGTTACTTTTTACAGTGCCGGGCCAGTGCTGGACGTAAAGGCAGAAAGGCACTGGCAAGGTACTCCGCCAGCTGGTATGTGTTTGCTGGGGTGTTACCCGGTTGATAACGCTACCTATATGGAAGAAAACGTATGTGGATAGCATGTGGATCGTTTTACCCGCTAGGATCTTTTTGACCAATTTCCCTTTTCCTCCGAAATTTAAATTAAGAGTATGAAAAAAATTATTGCAAAACTCATGCTGCTTTATAATATATTATGAAACAGTAAACTAAATAGCTATACAAAAAAAATGAAAAATGTTTACATAAAAATTATTGGCTTTCCTCAAATATACGAAATATCTTTCGCATCTAGAAAATACTCCCTGTACTTTTACAGCGAAGAGATCGGGTATGCATGTAACAGAAAATAATTCGATAATTATGTAAAGTAATTTGAAATACTAATCTCAGATTAAGTAATTATTATGCTCGTGTTCAATACTTACTACATGTTCATTGAAGAAGTACGGCAAAGATATAAATTTCATGTTTCTGGGAAAGAGGATTGTTAATAACTTATTAATATTCCCAGTATAGTACTTCAAATTGTAAACATTTCTCATCCTCGAACAGTTATGTAAATGCTTAATAAGCCATGCAATGCAAATTAGTAACGAAGCGTTTTCTAATTAAAATGCCGATGAAGGAACAGCGCAAGAGAAACGTTGATGTGTGTGCATAACTTAGTTGTGCTAATTTAAGAAAAGGGCAAGTTTTGTACCTACAAATTTAAGGTAATACTATCAGAACGTGAAGACACTTTAGCACAATTGTATGTTGTAATTAAACTGTGTTGTGTTGCGTAAAATAAGCTTATGTCATATAGTTGTATATTAAGAACATTCTTCCCTATACTGAGCAAAATGTAACATCTAATCAATTCTTTGGGCTGCAGTAGTGACAAAAGGGTTAATGTAGATTAAAGAATTACAAATAGCGATAGCTATACTAGAATTACACTTAGAGATTGCTGTAAAAGAAGTCTGCAATACAACTGTTTTCCCAAAATCTCAACTGAAACACTATAACCGTTTCATTAAAGAAAAACCATAACATTTTTGTAAATAAATTTAGTTCTCTCATTCAGTTTCAGGAACTAAGTTATAATACTAGACTTATTTCATATTTATGTTCAGATAAAATTGTTACAATACTAACTTGACATAAAATAAAGACAAACTTGTTAACTCAGGAGCAAGTCTAAACTACGTTCTCATTTGATAGCATATTTTTTGTCAATGCAATTGTGTTACACAAAAAATGAGAATATTTTACTTACATTTTATTTCATAATTTTGATATATTTATGCAGTTAATATATCATACGCATTGCGGTCACAATAATTCTCTACTTCCAATAATACAATTTGCTATGTAACCACTGAAATAAATTTCTAATCACATTTGTTTTGTTAGAGTTTCTTTGTTCCTATAAGGTAATTTCTATACTTTTAGAATATTTAGTTATAACATGCACTATGTAATCACAGATATTAGCTTTAACGTCAGCGTCTGGTTCCCATTGCTCAGCTGTAAACTGGATGCAATAGAAGTGTACGGTTGTTGCAATGAAACTTCGGCTATGAATAGTGCTCTATAGATAACAGGAGAACATATTGTAACCAAAATTGGAATATTTTCTGTACATGTCCTCATGGAATTTCGCAAACAAATAGTTAAAAAAAATGTCCCCAGGTGGCGTTTTGCATGAAAAACTGCAAATTTAATGATGGAAATGGCTAATTCGTAATATGCAAGCAATTTTTACATTTACTTAATAGTTTTTGGCCATTTATTCACTCATTTGGGTAATATTTGAGCTGATATCACCATGCAAAGTGCCATCTAGTGGATATTTTTTTAATTAAACGTTCTCTGGAGCGCATCTCGTGTGCTGTCCATATGCCAAATTTGATAGCAATCTGCTTACCAATTACAGATGCTTGATGCTGTTTATAGGGAAAATTGAATTATGACCACACTGAATTTCAATTTTTTTCAAGAAAAAAATGTTTAAAAATGGCCGATAGATGACGCTGATGTTGAATATGTGTAGCAAATTAATGCAAATGAGGTATGCATTAAAATAAAATGAGCAGAAACACAATACCAACACAATTCTGCATTTTCAAAGATTTATTTAAGCTCGAAATGTTCTACATGACCAACACCACATTGAATGAAGCAAGTAAAGCGAGTCACAACACCCGTGACTGCTGAGTGCAGAATGTCTGGATGAATTCCACGCACCGTCTGCTTAATGGCATCTTTAAGTTCCAACAGTGTGGAAGGTGCGGACAAGTACACCAGCGACTTTAAATAACCTCACAGCCAAAAATCTACAGGAGTGAAATCTGGTGACCATGGGGGGCCATTTGAACTCACAGCCTCGACTTATCACTCTGTCTTCATCAAACGTTCTCAAAATAATGATTTACGGAGGAGGTAGCATGGGGCGGGGCACTATCTTGAATGAAATTTTCTGTAATGTAGATCTCTTTCTTGTAATGATGGCACAACGTTTTTAAGCAAAAGACTGAGATACCACTAAGCAGTCACAGTGGATGTCTTCCAGATTTTGTGCAACGCAATTCAAAAAAGAAAGAGCCGACGACAAAAGAGGCTGTGAAACCACACCAAACAGTTTCTTAAGGAGAACGAAGCGGCTTCGTCTCGTGTTTCGTGGGATTCGATGTCGCCAAAATGCGGCTATTGTGCATATTAATGTCCCCATGTAGTGCAAAGTGGGCGTCGTCTGTCCATAAGATGTTAAACAACCACTGTTATTCGTGTTCAATTTTTGTTAGAGCCCATTTAGAAAACGCTTCACTTGCAGCGATATCTGCTACCAGGATCTAATGCAGTGACTGCAATTTGTAAGGATACAACTGCAGTATCCTTTGAAGGATACGTCGAATCGATGATTCAGGTACTCCCAAAACATTACCAGCTTCACAAACGCTGCTGCTTCCCGTAGATAATTCTGATGCTCTATCCGTTTTTACACTCTGCGCAACTGCAACACGCCCTTCTCTCGTGGATTTCGCGAAATTTCCTCAGTGGGTTTGTTGCTGATTTGTCCTTCTCATAAAAGAGCTTGATAATCAACGCTTTATTATGCAACGACAGCATGATATCGGCATCGAATGAGCAGTCCACGTGCATTCAGGTGTTTCACGTCCATGTGCATCAGGTTCCCAACCTAATTTGCACAAATCATCTTGGTGTAAGCATAGCAGCGCCTTCTATTGGTTATTTTTGAACTATTGTTTTTTTGTTCTTAAAAAAATCCAACCTTTTTCTGATGCCATTCGTGCAAACAGCACTTTTTTCTATTATCTTTGTTCTTTTTAAATATTTTTTTTTTTAATTTTGCGCGACTTTTGGCGCACCCAGTGTATATACTATATACATATTCATTTTCTTGGCTTTGACGAGCTCTAACATAGTTTCTTTTTTTCTAGGAGGGGCCATCACAGAATACATAGTGTATTTGCCAATTACATAAAAATACGGATTTTATAATAGATTTTTTTTTACAGAAGATGAATACTTTACTCTCATCACAAGTTTACTAATTTTTTAAAATAAAAAAATCCTCCAATTAACAATAATTTCATTTTATTTTGAAATCGCCAAATTTTATTTCTTAAATATGTTATGAATTGTACAAACTGTGAGGAGGCAGCCTTATACATTTGCGAATTATATAGAGAACTTGAAAATGTGCATTAGTATTAATATACTTTGTATTGAAACAGAATATAATATTTCATATTTTGTTATGTAACTCTACTTCGAATTTAGTCAATAATTTAGCCTAACAATTAATCTCACACTTCAACAGCATAACAAATTCTGAAAGCTACGAATTAACTAAACATGTTGCGTAATAAGCTAGCAAGTTCTAGTAAACAGAATTACCTGATTTAACAGTTCTAAGACTTCCAGAAAACTTAACGAAATGAACTTCACTAATCGGACTCGCCGCTCATACTGGACAATTACCTTCTAATTTCACTAAGTCATAAATTATATTCGAACTTTATTAACGGAAACAAACTTTCTAATTAACTGTCAAGTTCCATTCGTGAGACAGAGATAGATTGTTAATTCATTTCTGTACTACAAGGTCATCTAATTAAAATACTTTAGGAACTCTGGAATCTCTCTTCGACACGGGATGTTAATGGTTTTGTTCGAATTAATCCGGTGGATTATTACTCAGGAATTTAAACCAAGGAATTGATTGTTTCTTTATTATATTTCAAATAATCGGGAAAAAATCTTATTAAAAAGCCACGAAACTCTAAATAACAGAAAATCCTGAATTATTTGGAAAATAACATCAATGCTCTAAATTGCAATAAACATATTAAAATTCCTGCCACACTGTAAAAATGTCTGTGAAATTTACAGAAAGAAAACTATCAAAACGGAAATAAACCAGTTTATTTCCGTTTTTTTTCCCCCATTGACTTCCGTATATTTTAAAGATTCTCATTTCATTTTACAGAAATCTTTTGAATAAGGAAAAAAACACGGAAGATTTCTGTAAAATATACAGAAATAAACTGGCTTCCTGGATGACAGGTTTTTTTTTCTGTCAGTTTAACATACTTTTTTGCAGTGCATGAACAAAAAATTTCGCTTTTTCAGAAAAATTACTATAATTTCCGAAGTATAAAAATTTAAACTCTGAAATCTTGATGGGAAAATTACACCTGTCGATCCCCCTAAAAAATTTAACTGAAAGTAGGAGAAAGATGTTATCAGATAATATGTTATCTAACAAAACTCAAAATAATGATTTTTGTTTAACTGAACGAGTCACAGATAAAGTAGAATTGTCAAGAGAAACACCATATACAATTATAAAATCCATGTTTTTTTTTATTTGGAAATTAAAAGCCAACAACTAAAAGAAAGAAGGGAAAAGTTTCTTCTGCTGTTACTTCAAAACTAAGGCAGATAATCTAAAAGAAAAAAGGAGAAAAGAGAACAGTTAGAAAATGAGAATAATTAAAGAGGACGACTTAAGTAAGAGGAAAAATAATATCTAATAAGAACCGAAAGTTAAATAAAATTAAAACAAAACTTACAAGTTTTAGGGGAGACGTTTTAAAATTCAATGAAAAATCAGGTACACCGGAAGATGCAGATTATCGTGTATGCATCTACTCACGTGAAGATTTTGATAGGAAAACCTTTAGAGAGAAATAAAGAGAGACATTTTGAATGAATGGTTTTGTGATTATTAATTGCGAGAGGAAATATCTTCCTAGAACACCTGCGTTAAAAGGCTGTCAAAATAGAAAGATAATGCAAAGGTATTGTGATGACGTTGAACGTACGTGACAGCTATCGATAGCCTGACACTGAAGACAAATTTCGATATATAGAGAGCCACGTTATATAAAGAATAAGTCACACATCAACCGTAAATGCAGTGGTGCTGTCCCATCCATATTTAAATAAAAATGTTATGTGTATGGTCGCTTAGAGTTTTGAAAAATATTTGTAAATTAGCTATTATATGACAAAATAAGCCGATAATGTTTTATTTGCAATATATACTTGATGCTTGGTATTTTTCATTTTCTAACCGCGTCTTACTTACATATTTTTAAAGGTACACTGCAAAAAAAGTCTGTCAAATTTACAGAAAAAAAACTGTCAGCCAAGACGCCAGTTAATTTCCGTTATTTTTTTTTTTACAGAAGTCTTCATAAATTTTACACAGTTTATTTTACAGAAATCTTCCTTATAAGGAAAAAATACGGAAGACTTCTGTAAAATAGGCGTAAATAAACTGGCGTCCTGGATGACAGTTTTTTCTGTCAGTTTAACAGACTTTTTGCAGTGTAATAATACTGAAATTTCAAATATATTTCCTCTAAATATAATATTAATAATACATGAATTATACATTGAATTTTTTAAAGGCTGATAATATAAGTGTGTCAGATATATGTATTTAAAATGTCAGCTTTAGGTTAATATAAAAATGGAGTCAGCTAACATATATTGTTTTTTTTTCTTTTAATAAATATTTAACTCTAAAAACTTTAATGAAAATGTTTTGAATAAAAAAAAGGTGTCAAGACTTATACATGTATGATTATAGCCAGATTGCAATATTTTAAGTAAAAATGTATTTATTGTATTCATATATATTTATAACATTTATTATATTATAAATATAATCAATATCAAAGTCAGATTAAAAATCCTTTCTTAAGGGAGCCGGCTAGGATGCACTTTACCTACTAGGATTATTCGTATTTTTGCACTCCTTTAATCTTTGATTTTTTTATCACAATTTACAAGAGCATAATGCAATAAAACATGATTCTTTGACATTGGGTGTCATATTAAAAAAATACTAAAAACAAACGATGACGTTATTCTAAACGTGAGACATCTTAATGCGAGACCAAAAAAAAAAAAAACAATACTGTACAAACAAAGCTGCATTCACACACATAAAGATTTATGACAATCGAACGCTACGAATTTTGAAAGTTAAAAAGAGTGAAACAGAATTTGACCCAATAAAAAATCGGGAACAAAAGTAAGCAGAAATCGAAAAAGAATGTGACACTGATGTCGAAAAGTGCGATATGTGTGAAGTTTGCCTCAGTATTTTTATTGCATTATATTCGACTCAGCTTTTCTACGACAAAATTCTTGGCATTGCAGTCGGTGACAGTTTTATGGGTTATTCCAGATCTGGGGGGAAAGTTCAAGAGATTGTTTCAATGCCTTTTTCTTTGTTGTTCTGAATGGTATTTGGATGTGTTGAGAAATACTTGTGGAAGTATAACTGAAGAATTTAAATGTCACATTGCATGACATGACGGTTGTTATTAGAGAAGTTTATGTTTTGGTAAATAATTTCTAATTTTTCAGAAGTTCGTTGTTTCGTAAGATGCAATTTTTAAATGAAACGTTAACAGCCGTAAAAATATATTTTAAAATAAATCCATAAATATTATCATTTCAAAAATAAAGAAATAAAAACGCGTAGACACCAAGTACAGTGAAACAGTTTTTACCCTCTGGTAATTACGCTTCTAAAAGACAGTAATGCATAAAAATAATTATTTGAGTTATTCACAAGCATTTTAAGATAAACTAATATATCATATCTAATCATCAATGAAAACTACAGTGGCTATTTAAATTATGTTAATAGAAAAATCAAATTAAAACTAAAAGATGCAACAACAATCGATTAAAAAATGTCTATTGAGTGATTTCTTAAAATATTACATTTTAAAAATATTTTTCGGGTGAGACTCACACATTAGATATAAATGTAAGAATTGAATACTTTTGTCAATACACTCAGAAGAGAGCCGTTTAGCTTTTACAATTAATTAGACAAAATTTATGGTTCACATGTCTGGTCTATTATCTCACGACTCTCTTCCATTTTAAGCAGTGAACATAAATACAGCACTCAGAGACTATTTTAACTGAAAAATTACGGTTTTCGGTCTTGAAAACTAAAATCTCATGAGAAACGAAAGAAAGTTTACAGTACAGTTTGGACTCTGGCATTGAAAAACTACAGTTACAGAAGATTTAGTTTTTTGTATTTATAAAATGTAACAGAAATTTTATTCTCATTCACATGCACAAATTCAAACTCAAGTACAATCTTGTATTGTCACAACGGTGAAATAATGTAAACTATTGGAAAATGAGTGTGTTGGTCGAAATCCGTAGAATAGAATAAAAACAATATCCCCGCTAAAAAACTTTTTGTACTCTTATTTAGTTTACCTTGTGTTCCCTTAATAACTTAGATTCACCGACCTTGGAAAAATATCCTCCAATTTGTTGTTCACTCCATATCAAAACTGCATACCTAAATAAAATACCCGAAAAAGATTAATTTGTCGATCAGTTCTTTCAGTTGCCGGCTCTTTGGTATCAATTAAGGCCACAGCCTTGTTGAAGAGGGGCCTCATCGTCAATCTGGCGCTTCGTCGTTAGAGAGCGGGTTCCCGCAATCTTCAGGCGTCTCATAGTTTGAGGCAGGGATCCAGGATCGTCTGGCATCTCGTTGTTTCAGACGTGACTCTAGGATCGTCGGACATTTCATTGTTTCGGGCAGTATTCCAGCAATCATCTCGGGTGTACGCCGGACTTCGATGTTTATGCGGCTCGTCCGTTCAAGGCACAGTCATCGTGGGCTATCTCTGTTCAGAGCCGGATTTTCGCTGACTCGATGAAAAATACTCCAAGTTCCATAAAACGTCTCAGTTCTCTGCAGCCATGGAAAGGAATGGAATTATCTTTCTTCTTTCTAATAGAGCAAAACGTCCGTCTTGCTACAATGTGTTTACAGTCTGAGAGGTCTTAGTCCCTCGTTCACTTTCCCTCTTTTTTTATTGGACCGTTCGGTTTGTCATCTCCTCTTTGCGGGTGATTTAACTACTTGGTGGATTTCCCCATGCATAATTCTTACGATCCTGGTCATAAATTTATCTCGTAAAGTTTAACTGTTTTTTTTTTTTGTGTCCTATTCTTCCATAATGTCATCGTTCCCGAGTTGACGTCGCCTTCTTCTGTCACCTGTATTGGTCTCATTC
The DNA here is from genome assembly GCA_038373885.1 of Cheiracanthium punctorium. Taxonomy (NCBI): domain Eukaryota; kingdom Metazoa; phylum Arthropoda; class Arachnida; order Araneae; family Cheiracanthiidae; genus Cheiracanthium; species Cheiracanthium punctorium. Next base: position 1,048,310 of record JAWZYV010004477.1, read on the forward strand.
TTACATTAACATACTTCACATGGCACATTGAAGAAAGTTAATTAAATTGGCGCTTGAAAATCCCTTGATTGGCCATCTTTTTTTGTAAAAAGGAAAGAAAATCGTTTTTTCATAAACCGTTTCAGAACTTTGGAATATTATTTTTGAAATCAAAATACGTAAATGAAATTCAACTTACTAAAATTCAAATAATAATATGTAGAGCAATTTTATTTTCTTGCAGTACAGCGTTTATAATTTTCTTTTACTGAAACTTTAAATATTGGCATGTAATAAGAATAAACATTCTTGCTTAATCACGCTTCATGGAAAGCTGACCAAAGTTTCTTCAATAAATTGTTCGATTTTGGCAAGAGAATTATAACCCTTTTGAGTGAATGAATATATAGGTTTGATATTTCCATTTACTTTTAATTGGTTCAAAACAATTTTGAGGTAACAACAAAATGACCTCATAAGAAGCACGTAAGGGATAAAAGGATGAGTACACCTTTATTTAGATAGGTAATGGCTTGTAATTCATCTTTCTACAATTTAAAATATTTTTATAGGTGTCTACATAACGAATAACTAATTTGCATCTTAAAATTAAAACTGGTTACGAAATCCATATTAAAATTTTTTCTACTGAAATTCTTGAATATTTGCCCCCCATGACGACTTTTACTATTTTTATGACACACGCAAACATCAAATATAATAATAATATCTCATTAAGATTGCAATAAAACAGCACTCCACATATTGCCTTCGCTAGAAACTATCATAACGGTATAGTTAACTCCACCTGATGACTCTTATTTCAATATGCTCTCTATATTTCAGCGCGTAAGGTATGTAAACCTTACAATCAGCTGGAATCCAGAATCATTTTCCATTTCTCTTGTCTTTGTAATACTGTTAATATTTTTCTTATTACTGGAAAAGTGTAACTACCAGGCCATGCGAACGATTTCGTGATTTTCTTGTGACGGAGCCAGACATCACGGAGCCAGACATCAAATTTTGACTCTCGACTAAATCTGCTGATGACAGTCATGAAGAATGACAAAAAAAAAACTTTGTAAAAGAAAACTCTTTGAATGTAAAATTGCTTATATGTTTTATTAATGTAGACAAATATATTATACTAAATCATCAGCTCTTGACCCTTTTTATTTATAAAAGAGTCTGAACGAAAATGAATATTATTTGAATCAGAAGCAACAGTTATAACGTCAGTGAGCACTATAGAACTATTTGTTCTTGTTTTAACTATTTAAAATATACGTTCTAATAGTGGAGAGTTGTTTCAACAGAAAACCCATTTCATAGTGTGCACTTTTAGTCTTAATTTTGAAGTGAGATTGTGTTTTAAAATTTTAAAAGGGGAGCCAAACTTTGCATGACAAACCAAAATGCAAGAGACCTTTGTAGCATTTATTTACGTACGTATGGTGCTGAAGTCAGATTCCAAAATAGTTTCTCATTGGTTCATTATTAGATTCATATATTTATGAATTTTTATTTTCTTTAGTCATTTATTGAATGGGAAACACTTATTTTCTTTAGTTATTTATTGTATGAATATGATGCATGCAATCAAGTCAACAACATATAATGCTCTCCATTTATTATGATGCATGAATATAGCTTAGTAAGTTTAGTTTTATCAGTTTTGATTTCAAGTAAATTATTACAGGATTATTTCACAATACTTTAAACCTATTTGCTTTAGAAATCTGACTAAACACAAACGGAAACTTGAAAGGCATTTGCAGAAGTACATCTGCGCGACACAGCGTATAAGCTCCTACGAAAACTGTCTACACGACATTCTTCGGTAATAAAGATTTGTTTCAAGGAAGCGAAATTAGAAGATCATTAAGATAATACATATAATATTGAAAGCAAGGCTTAACAAATATTCAAGCATTAAGGTTAACGAGAAGCAATAGTAGCGTGAAAAGGATCGTGTCATTCTCATAAAGATCAAATGTGACTCATAAATATCACTGAAGCTGTAAACAATGGTGATAGTTAAAGATTACTAGTATGTGTCTCAATGGTTGCTTGAAAGCGTAAAAGATTAAGCCAATTAATGCAGTTGAATTCTGGATTAATTTTTTTAGGAATTTTCGGGATTCTTTAGTTTGAGAATTCACGCGACATTCCAATCTGTGTTTTTTTCTATATCTTTTGAACTCGTTTCTGTCTTTCTAACTTAGTATTTTATGAAAATATTTATATGTATGCATACATGCAACGGAATTTAAGGAATATTTCTTAAGACAATGTACAGCTCCGGAAAAAATAGACAGACTTGCTCTTTATTCGACCATCGTTCGTTGTACAGCACACTTACATATACCATTCGTTTACAAATAACGCATACTTTAATATCTTATTCATGCGATTTGCATAAGGGAACATCTTAATATTTAATTCTGTATCAGCTTCGTTTTTATGGCAGCGCTCTATTTTGACCTTATTAAACGAAAAGAAATAATTCAAATTGCTCTAAATACAAATTTCACCAATTTTCGGCGACAATATCTGGATATATTGTGAATTCGTTTTTGCTCGATTTTAAAGGGTTGTCTACAAATTGAGAATGGTATATGAAGATTATGAATTTTTAGATTTCTATCAATTTTGCTCACGAGAATTCAAAGAAATATTATTTAAAAGAAAATAAAGTTTCGATTAACAAATTTTGTTTGTTAATGATACTACAAAAATAATATTAATTATCATTTTGTCTACTTTCAAATCTTTATATTTGAATTTGCAATATAGAATTTTAATTTTTAGTTTTAAAAACGATTATGGCAATGTATTATAGGTAACTGTGTAACTCACAAACTTTTAAGGATAACTTTTAAGACAAATTTTATTTTTTGAGAAATTCAGTTTTTAAAATAACTATTTTGATAACTAGCGTTGGTTGTTAACTACATTATAGACCGAAACTGTTAGTTTTAAATTATATTTTCAATTTAATTGAAATAACAGAGTACTTTACTTATGATTTATTCACGATTAATAACTCTTCTATAGATATTTTACACAACGGTGTGTAAATCAATTGATCGTCAAGCTTGTTATATTCTAATATTAGTAATTAATATTATTACCCTAACATTACAGAATGCAATCGCTTTGCTAAAGTTCTCTAATGAACCATTGAATATGTTAAAGTTTTATCATTTTATTAAGATTTTTCGGAATCTAACATTGACTACAAGCATAAAGCTTTCTAAAAAGCAGCAGTAATCATAATACATATCAATTTTAATAATCAATTAAGAGCAGCTAGGTACTCCTGCGATGCCTGTTAATGAATTTATCCAAAAATTCAGCGTCCATAAGCAATGAATAGAAATTGGTTTTGAAATTAAGTTTCATTTACAAGTAATTGCACACTTAAATCTCACTTATATTTTATTCAAAACTTAACCCCTCCTAACACAAATTTTGAAGACAATATGCATTAGAATTAGAAAAATATCTTATATGTCCCCGAAATCTTCTGTCACGCTACAATTATGATACTAATCATATAAAAATAAGTACACACATGTATGAATATGTGAAGAAATTGAAATATTAAAATAAATAAACAAACCAATATGCAATGCTACGATTTTTCCAAATTTTCATCCATTCAACGATTTCAACAAAGGTCATTGGTTCCACATTTTAATCGCCTCGGCCCAAAGCAAATTCCTCCCCGGTGACAATGATCTATTCTATATTTTGTGAAGCGGACATGAGGAAACAAGAGCTGGGATAAGTTCCCCGCGATATAATGAAGGACCTTGAACGACCCCGCTGAGCTTCCTCCCAAACTGATGAACGGTATTTCAGGAACCGATTACCGTTTGCTACTAGGGTAACGTCATATTTCGTAATGTTGCGTTAGCTTAATGTTGCTGGTTCAAAGCTCAAAGTTCGGTTTCGGAACCGTTTTAGCCGACAGCTGTCCAAAAATACCCCGTTATGACATCTTTGACTCACGCGGGCGTGATTTTGATGCTTTTGGCAACGCTTACCCGATGCCGCGCCAACGTGTAATGCACCGACATGTCGGGTTTGGTTCAGAAATTATCCAGTAGGGCTGTGTTCCTAAGAAAATCAACCACTGAACTTAAAAATTTGAAATTTTGTATAGCCATGTAAAAGTATTTTTTTTTTCTTTTTGTAACTATTACCATCGAATTTCGGGTAAGTCGCCAATAATATTTTATTTTTCTAATATTGATTTAGAAATCCATAATTCATACTAATGATAAATTCATACTAATAACAGTGCATTATGTTTGGTTATGTTCCTGTTGTAACTGGATTTCTTATCGTGAAGATAAAAATCACCTTCTTAATAGCAATATTAACTGAGCTGCGAAAAATTCATTTTTCCTATCCCTTCTGCATCCCTACATTTGGTCTTGACTCATGTTTTTAACATCCTATTAAATTCTAGCTGAAATGTCTCTACGACATCCGTCATTACAGTTTTCCTGCTTTGTTCTTAGTTCCTCAGATCTCCGATTTAGATGTTTACAAAATCCGTTTTCATTACCAAGAAGTGGTATTTTCTCATGAAGTAATACTTTTGAGCTACAGTTATGAGTTATGTATACTGGGTAGCTCTACTAAAGAATATTTAGTGCCTAATTCTGAGAAAACTTTCAGGCCAAACTGAACCAAATTTGCCGCAAATATTAATTGGACCATGGGGTTTTGATTTTAAAAAGAAGTTCGGACTTTTTTCACCAGGGTGCAAAAGGGTGCGGTTAGTTCCAATTTTTTGAGTAAAACATGCATGAAGTTCTTCATTCCTTACAGGTTCACGCCCTCGTCCTGGTAACACTTGTAAATTTACACATTTAAAAAAACGAAGTATTTTTCGCGAACCTGCGATAGTCATTTGATATTTTCTTGGCCCTTCAACCTGCGATATTCTCGAAGGACAACAGAAGCATTTTTCACTTCACTGCTAGTAAAGTATTACTATGAAATCACGATCACGTGATGCAGCCATTGAGAAATTTTAACAGCAATGCACGATCGTAAAAACGTACTACATTATTTATTCCGACACATCTTGTTCGTTTCCTTATATCCTCAAATCTGGTAGTACGTTAAAATTCTGTCAGCGTCAGCTCACTTAAGTTTACATAAGGTTTTGCATTTATATTTCTTTCCTCGGTCAAAATCTGCATATTCACTGCAACGTATTACTGCGCCTGAGTCATAACTAAAATGTTTGATGGAGTTCTATGTTTCACAAATTGCATTCTCTGAATTGTGGTTAATAGAATCCTCACAATTTCTTCAAAATTGTACACCTCTAAAATAAAATTTACTGCACACAATAATAAAGAACATTCTATTCAGGAAAAAATAAATAATTTTTCTTTTTCTTAATCAAAGCACTGTTTTGCTCCATATTTGTGTGTGAGAGTCGAGGGTGGGGAGAGTTGAATACTGAAGAATTATATTATCGTATATAGTATAGTAAGTGTGCACTATGACGATTTCAAAAGATTATACGTAGCGGCACCATATACTGCTGGTGCAGGCTACCTATAAAATAATGAGATAGAGAGATAGAGAGAGAGGAGAAATATGAGTTATTATTTATGAACTGCATTTTCACTTTTAAATATTTTAAGAAAATTAATAAAAAAATTATAAAAAATCTGAAATTTTTCCAGATTTTATTTACGCACTCGGCTGGAATAATTTCAGGTTTTTTTTAATCTATTCAATCAATTCTGCCATATAGAGAAAAATGATAACTGTAAGTGCTCATATAGACTCCTGTTCGCATAATTTTGTTGCTGAAAATTACATCAATTGTTGTTTCGCATCTAGTGGTGAAATGTTTTGAATTAGTGCGTATTGGAAAATCTAAAGTATCCATTTCAGTTATGAAATCGGATGTTTGATCGGAATTTAATTCTATGTCAAAATCTCCTACTAAAACAGTCTTTCAATCATCCTCCTTCAGTAACGTTTCGAATATAGCTTCTAATTTATCTTCATAAGATATTCGAGGACTAGCGAATGTAACTGCAAATCTCAATTTTATCTTGAATATACGCAATGACCATTTCAACACCATTGATCTGGCTCTTGTAAGCATGGGTAAAGTGTTTCATATTATTTTTATAAAGTGATTTTTATAAAGTTTTCCTCTATAATAATCATAACTCCAGATGGCTTTCTGTTTTGGAAACCACTGTCTATCCGTTCGACCAAAGTGAATTCTGGTATTTCAAAATCATCTGAAGGGATAGTCCATGTTTCCGTTAGCAATACCAAATCACTCTGCAGAAAACATGAAACAAAAGGAAAAGTGACCACCGCGCGCCGCGTAGAGAAAAATCCCGTGCTTGAAAGAAATAACACCCGAGTGCTAATAACACAAATACCAAGATCCCAAAACAAACTGAATTTCAAAGTTATTTTTGAGAATTTATATCACAAGTACATAGCCTGAGAGTTCGATATGAAAATAATTTACTAAAAATGTCATGCTATGAGTTTTCGACTCTTTTAATTGTAATAAATAGTAGTGGAATGCTCTAATACTTAGAAAAAAAAACAGAAAAGGGAACATAACTGTAAAATTATCGAACAAGACTTTCATTTATAAAAAATAATTCCTCATTTTTTACATGGTTAATTTTCAACCCGACACAATAAAAGGCCTCTACATCAGTGCAATTTTAATGCTTTGATCTAAAAATGCATTACACAGTGTGGAATTTATGTCCATATTTAATATATAAATATTGCATTAGTACTACTTAGTGCAGAGGCATGTAATATTTAAAAGAAAAAGTTGCATATTGAGAGCAGATGTTGTATATAGGTGACTATTAAATTATTTCATTTTGAGTAATTTCATACATATTTTAAAATCATTATAAATGCATTTTTTTCCTTACTGAAACATTATTGTACTCTTTTTACAGTTCTTTAACTTAAAATATTTTATTTTTTTGAAACTTTTCAATAGATTCAGTTTTCAGAAATGAATTAATTTGGCAATTAAAAACAAAACAAGAAGATAACGTATCCCAACACCATATCTTAGATTTTCTATCTATACATCTGCTTTGTGAGGTCATTAAGTAACTTTTTAATGGTATCCCGATAATTAATCTTGTAAGAACAAGGACTACTCTAGTTTCAGGCTGTGATTGCACATCTCTAATTTGGAACAGGGGCTTTTTGTATCATTTATAAAAATATGATCATTAATCAGAGTTAGATTATGCTCTAGTTACAAAGCACTTGAAGGGGATCGTTTGTGTTTAAAAGCATGGTTTAAGGTTTGCAGTATTCTTTAGAAATATGTACGTATAATAATTTTAAAAAATGCATAAAAATAGTTTTATAAAATAATTAGTGCATTTAATTGGTACTTTTGAAAACATAAAATACTCAATGAAAAACAGAAAATATAAGTTTACAAGTGCAAAATATGATTTATTTATTACAAATTAACCAACTACTCTAATTTAATAAATTTAACTCTTTACCACTCTGAGTAGTCAAAAAATTCTATAAAGATTTTTTAAAACATGTATTTGTAATATATTAATTTGTAGGGGACATAAGATATCTCCGCCTTCGTAAATTGAAGGCGAGATAAGTGGGTATGATCTGGTTCCATTCGATAACATTGTATCCAGGACAACTAACGTGGTTTCGATACAGCTTTCGTCGTATATAACGCCCTTTATATAGGTGACCCGGATGTGATGAACACGCATTATTCTCACCTTCATCGGAGTTAACATTCTCCATCATTTTCCCTGAAAATTCAAAATCATTAGTGCATTGCATCAACTCCCACAACAGGTGGCATTCAATACAAAGTCCGCAACCCGTGGCAACAAAAGTCTGACTTTGCAGTAAATCGTTTTTTAGCCTCTAATTGATTTTCTGGGGGTATTAGTGTTGCGGAAAAGATATTGCCACTACGGTCAGATACGTCTCGGTTACAAAAACGGGTCAAGTGGTTACATAGTATACGGTTGGATAACTCCTGCAGATAGAAGGTTAAGCACCTGGGCATCTCTCACCAAACACTCCCCTGTAATGAATGATGGCTATAATGCAATGTTTTCCGAAGTTTTATATGAGCAAAAATTCGGAAATAGGAAACAATTATTTCTCAGGCCAGTATCGGTCATAAAACAATAGGCAATATACAAATGGATATTTCATTTATTAAATCAAATATGATATGAGCAAGCTAGTATGACAAATACAGCTGCTTAATTTTTAATGAATTTCATATATATTAATTAGGTGTTTCTAAACACTGCTATAATCTATCTACGGAGAAACTGGAGATCAGGTATGATTTATTTTCATAAAACCTTAATTATTGGATATGTTGTCGAAAAGAAGAAACTGTGTGCTGCCTGCTGTCATTATGTATCATGTTCAGAGGCGTTGCCAAGGGGGGGGGTTAAGGGGGTCATAACCACCCCATGAGGAATTTTTTGCCATGCAAAATGTATGTTCATCTCTACATTATCACACCCACGTGTACATATATATGAGTTACAGTAGTCATAACCCCCCCCATGAAAAATTTCTGGCTAACGCCCCTGATCATGTTGTATCCATATTAATTAAAATAACTTCATATATGATTGAAGAAGTGTAGATTCAGTATACAATTGTGAAAGCAGGTTAAATATATGCAGACATAATATAAAATTCTTAAATCTAGTTACATAAAGGTTGAATTTATCAGTAGCATGACAGAACGAAAGAGCATCCTAAAAAGAGTTCCGAATGCTAGAAAAAAGAAATTTACCACTAGAGATTACATTATTTATTTACTTGTTTATTTATTTTTGTTTAATTCTAAAAAAAAAAACTCGTAAAAATACTTTCAACTCCAAGAATCATATAAAATAGTCATAATGCTTGTGTTAAAAACGCGCAAGTTAAAAACAGCGTGAAAATGCACGCAGCATTAATGAAATCTGTGAGCAAATTTAAGAAACAAAAATATAGTACAAACTACAATAGTCACAAATTTTCACGTACTTTTTTTTTTTTTTTTTTTTAACGGATGGCCGCTTTCTGATCAGGCATTTTCCACTACAACTGCCCGAATTTTTGCGGCCATTATACAGGGTAAATCCAAACGCTTGGGCAAAATTTTAAGGGGGGATAGGGCACATAATAAGGGATCAGAATCATATAGCAATGTGGGGTCGGCAACGTTGTCTTCGTGTAATAATCACTTTGGAAAAAAGCTCCGAAACAACAGTCACTTGCCGACGAATTTTTCTCCGTAAACAGAAGACTAAAATGGATAGTCTAAAAAGTTTATTTTATTTCATGGATGAAATTTTCGGAGACGAGCCTATTGTTTATGAAACTTGGTTAAGAAATTAGACGGACACTTCAATAATTTTTCCAAAGCGATTATTACCGGATAAGTTAAAACTGCGTTTTTGACCCCAGATTGCTATGTGATTACGATTCCTTCTTGTGTGCCCTATCACCCCTTAAAGTTTTGCGCAAGAGTTTAGATTCACCCTGTATTTTGGAGACACTCAGTAGGCGGCCAACGTTACCCCTATGAAGGGACATACAAGTTAACATTCATGCCCAAGCCGGGAGCAATTCCGGACAGGAGTGATAAAATGGTTCTTAAGCCACTACACCACCTACCCGGCATTTTAACGTAAGTGGGAGCATAGAAAGAAGTGCATTTTGAATTGCAGAAAAATTCGTTATGCATTTCTTTACAAAGGGAAATGGGGAAAAAAATCTATCTCCTTTTAATTAATTAATTAATTATTTTTTGGTTGACAATATATGGATTAATTTTTATAAGATAACACTCTCCCGATAGGTTTGGCAATATGTTGTAGTTTATTAAGTTATTATAACTGAAGAATTCTTGTTAATTGCTGAATACAGAATGACTTCAATTTTTCTCTTTATTCCGCGATCACACAGCATATTACATAAATGTAATATCTATTGGTGGTTATGTTCGTTTTATCTAATGTGGTCAAATTGTCTTTGCAGACAACTGCTGTCTATTGCAGATAATTCACTGCGTTTCGGCATGTCACATAGTCCCATATGAATTGCTTTATATTTAGAGAGATAATCATTCTACTTCTCCAATAATCTTCCTACGTACATATTTTATTGGTCATTCCTCTGAAATGGTGGCAATAAATCAAGCAGAAGCTTTATCATATGGAGTAGATAAATATTCGAATCCGGGATTAAGCAAAATGAAGGCTCTAGTACTGTACTCAAGTATATATTTTGTTTAATTATGCAACAGCTTCAACAAATTCTTATTTATTTTATTATTTCAGAAAGTAATATTTCGCTTACAATTAAAAAATATCAATCGTTCTTATTAAAAGCTAAGAGCGAAGTCTTGACTAAAAAAAAAAGATGTGTTATAAAGGGTGATTCAAAGCTCTTTGTGAAAAAGTAAGGGGTGGTGGAGGAAGCCAAGATGGTTCAGAATAACACAGCAATGTTTGGTCGGAAACGTATCGTGTTCTTTATGTACTCGATAGTAATCACTTTGAAAGGTGTGATTAAGGTAGAACTAGTAGAGGGTTATATCGGGAGGAAACAACCCAAAACTCCAGACCGTTAGATCGACAGCTGTGCTTTAATCCAGAACCTTCACACTTCAGCTATTTACTAACATTCAGTATCTTATCCACTTTGTCATGCACTTTAAAAGGAGTACTGAAGCGTTTGTGCACCTTTTTATTCGTTTAATATGCAGTGAGCTTTTCTGTGGCACTTCCATCAATGAAACGAAATAGATTGTGAAAGCAATCAATTTTAATCACGTGCTTTCTGTGAAATATATATTAGATTTGGTCAAACCTTGGTTGGTCAATACTTCAATATATCTTCCAAAGATGTTACTTACAAGTGCATGAAGACTATGTTTCAGACTTCACATCGGTATGTAATTCTGGATCGTCTTGGTTAACTGGAAAATACCTTTCTACATTTTTTCAAGAGTTTTGATTCATCCTGTATACATATAAGCAAACAGAAACTGCCAATCCTTAAAAATACATCTAAAAAAATATTTGTCTTTGAATGCGATAGCAAAATTCCATCATAATTATTCTTCTAGCATAGTTATCAATCTGCTAAATACAAATAATTTTTCCCTCAAAAAAAAAATCAGAAAATCTGATTTTCTTCCTTTTATTTTTCCTCATTGTAATCGTGCAAAAAACGTATTCCGACTTTCGTACAGCGGGATATCGTTATTGTTTCAAGCTAGTATAGAATAACATTTATAATTTAAAATTCTTCCAGCAATTAAAATCTTTATTTTATTTTGCTATATAACCAGGAAAGCAAATTCCACACTCTCTGTAAAACCACTTTTTCCTTCCTCACAGTGCTTGTGCTGGGAATTTATATTATTCCATTCTTACATATTTTACATTGTCTGTATAAATACTTTCTCCTGCAGGATATTGCCTGTTCTCGGAGCATACAATGTTGTTCGTATATTGCGTCTGGAAGCGTAATCATTACTGGATAGGAAAATATTTTACCATGCAAAACACGTAGACTTTTCTCGCTGTGAATGGCACAATTGATTTTTTAGATTAAAAAGATTACACGTGTTCAATTTTTTTACCATACATTTAATAAAAAATAAGCGAATAGATAAAAAACAAGCACTTGAGTTTTTACACATAATATTTAACATGTAAAATGCGGCATTCATGACCAATAACATTTAAATGAATACAGGCTGTTCAAGGAATTCCCCAGTAAGTAAATGTTCACTCTCATATCAAGCAGTATGTTTTGCCTTGATTAAAGGTACAGAGAGATTATTATTTTTTTACAAATGTTAGTTTATTCTGTATCTTGATTCACCATGGCACAGTGGTTATATCACTGAAAATGATAGACGGCCGAATCGTGAAGGTCGCGGGTTCGGGTCCCATCGTGCGTCTGTCGAACTAACGGTCTGGAGTTTTGGTAGATTTTCTCTAGATGTAACGTGAATATGCCTTAGAACCCCATAGAAAGTCCTGCTGACCAAGGCAACTGAAGAAGGCTAAAACCTGCGTACAATGCCCAGATCTTAAATCGGTGTACTTTAAGAACACAGAAAGCGCCACATGCAACTTAAACACTGATAAAAGTATTTCTTTTATTAAGGAATTTGAACGCAACACTGGTGATTATAAGAATCTAAATTTCTCATTCTATGAATTGTTAAAGTGTAACATTCCTCCCCCTAAATATTTTCCGCATTAATGTACTTAACACTTTAAAAATTAAAGTACACTCAGTTGCAGAAATATTTGATACATGTAAAGATTTTTAAAGTATAATTTAGATTAAAATTTATCTTGGTTCACAGACTCTATAGACTAGGGGAAATTGACGAAATTAATCTACTATCTTTAGTGCCTTATCCACTGGTCTTGGTTGGGACCAATGATAATAAATGGATACTACATTAATATGAAAAGTAAATTCTTTACGTGTTCCATTTCTATCATTGTAAATAGTACAAATTAACTGTAACATATACTTATCGTCTAATATCACGAGTCACGCGCTTTTGAATTTATAAAAATATGTTTCTTCCTTTACTTTTGTTTCTTTACCTAAGTACGTTTGCTCAGCATGACTACACTTACCCAGCACTGAAACAGCTTCCGAGGATTTTAGCCAACAGAATACATGATCTATCTATTTATCAAATACTAGCTGCGTGCCCGTTCCTCGCACGGTAGGAAACGAAAATTTTCCTTACATGTGTACTTCCAATTAATTCCAGTGATGTGAATCTAAAATAAAAGCAAAATTATTTGACTTATGATGTAAAGTTAGCGTCATGAGTACTAACCTGGCATCATTGCAATATAATGACTCAAAAACTACGTCAGTGTCATTCGCGATCAGAAAAGTGAAAAGCTTGGCGGTTTGCAGAGATCTCCTGATTTTCAAAATGTGTTATTTCTACATCATACTGTTTTTAGGTTCAAGTTGTAGCATTAAATACCTCAGACACTACATGAAATGGACAACTGTTTATTTTAAAACAGCTGAGTACCCGCTCTTCATACGGGAAGAAGCGAATATTTCACTAAAATCATATCTGCATGTGACAAAACAGAATTCCACTTTAAAAAAAGGTCAAGTAATCTCATCTGTTGAAATTACTGCAGGATATATCAACGCAAATTAGAATTACTTATCGTTCAGTTGGTTGTAAAAAAACCCTTGAAAAAAGATAAACAGAACACTTTTCATATCATAAAACATTTATAAACGTACTATGTTGTGATCTATTCATATTACCCTTACAAATCTAATAATACTACCTATTACGCATATTAATACTATATATCTTCGCTTCTCCCTCTTTAATGCTCAATTTAACGAAAAAGCTTACATTATTTCGCACAAATGAGACTTTTTCATTCTATGGCGATTCTTTGCAATTTACGCATTACCATTAACATTATTCATTTTACATAATAGTTGCTATTAAGGAAGCTCTCCATACATGTTTAATTTATGCATAGTTTTGTAAGATTGGCGTATTTAGCACCGCAAACATTTAATCTCACCGTCTTGAAAAATATTCAAGCAGTGCCAACTTAAATATCCATGTATCCAATATAAAGATATCTTATAAATCCTTCATAGTTCTGTCTACTGAAAACATCAAACGGTACTTACGTATTATCCTTTAAATCACGCATTTAAAAATTTTTATATTTACATCACGCATTTATAAAAGTTTTGACCTTAAACACAAAATTATTCACGATCAAAATTGCAGTTACGAACTAACATAGAAAAACTTATTTTTATAAAATACTCATTGTGCTAGCACATAATTGATTTACATTGTGAGATTTTAAAGATTTTTAACAAGTAAAAAATGAAATATTAAAATTTCATTTTATAAACAAAATATAATATATCGCCAAATATAAATAAAATAAATTTCCAAATAATTCTCCTTTAACGATATTGATTTTAACTCTGGGATACAACTTCTAAAATTATCTTTTTTCTCTGTTTAAAAATGCATCTTTTTTGAACACTTACGTAATTGATCTCCGATAGGAAAATATTGAAATTAGAGCTTTCAAAAAAGGATCTGAATTGATTTTTAGAAATATTTTAAAGTAAGCATATCTAAATAGAATAACATAAACTTGCTTCTAAATATTAAGAAAAAAACCGAACAAATAGTGGTAATTCTCAAAAAATAAACCACTGAGTATAGAATTCGTATATGCTGTCCAATAAATTGGCGACATGTAATTTAGTGTCGTTGCAGCCAGAGTAAAAAATTTGATTGGAGCATAAAATTTCATGTTTTAAATAAAGCCTCTAATTTTTCTTGCAATTCTAAAGGGGAAAATGGGAGATAGCCAATTCGTAACAACGACTTGCTGGCATCGTTTGCTAGAAGAGGAACCGTGATAGAGTTATTGATAGATTAGAGGTGAGACTCTAGTGGACAGATGTTTAAATATCAGCTTTTCAGTGGTTCATAGACTTTTGCGAACAGATGGACTACTAAACAGATTCGGCATCCCAGAGGTTCACCCAGGGACGGACAGCTATTGCAATCACCGCATATGATCACTATTTGTTGTTATGCGCACGAATGAATATAATGGCAAATAACGACTCAACTCAAATCCTCTGTTGCTACAGTCACTGAAGGCAACGTCACTCGTGCATTGAAGGCCTTCTGAGGCGTGCCACTCACGCCATGCATCAGAAGGGAACGTTTGAAAAGATCTCATGTACGTGGCCAGTAGACGCAGGAGACAGTGTTTGTGTTTGGGATGAAATCTCTGTGGGACAACGAATAGACCCCATGTGTTTCCACGTGGAACACAGATATATAGAAAGGGCATCTTTGATGCTTATGTGCTGTCTTATACCGAGGCAATAAGCGTTGATTTCTGCTTCAGGACGACAATGAGAGGCCACACAGATGATTATCTTCAACAGCAAAATGTCAGCGCAAGAATTGGCCAGCTTGACCACCAGACCTAAATCCTGTCTAGCATATCATGAGTGATTTAGGACGAAATAAGGCTGTTCTCAGTCTTCTTTCTCAGGCCCTAGCCCCACTTGTAACTGCTTTGCAAGAGCAATAGCCCTCGCTTCCAACGGAACAGATAGACCACATAATTCACAGCATCACGTATCGCTGTATAGGAACTCCACTATTTCTAGAGGGGATCATGTTCTGTACTGAAGGTTCTTTTAGTATACGAAATTAGCACACCCAATTTATGATTAATTCTGTAACACCATATGTGTATGGAAATGTATTTTCATGTTAATTTATAGTTCGCCATCTGCTATATACTGTGCGTCAGTTTTATTAAATTATGGTCATAACTTTTTAAATAATCATCACATTTGTGATTTTTCATTAATTAATGATAACCATTGCATATGCAAATATACCAAAATATATTTTTGTCCTTCATAAAATTATGCTCAAGAAATTTGTACTTATAATAAAGTAAATATTGATAAAAATGGACTTTTATTTTCCTAATTCTTTTTATTTAAAAGTGCTTTAAACTGTTCAGTTAAAAGCGATTTTAAGAAACTGAATATATTTTTCAATTCCAATCTGCCTTATTTTCTTTGGCTTTAGAAAAGGTACATATAACCTTATTTAAAAAAATGAAGGAAAATATTTAAAATGTATACTTTTTTTATTCTGTTCGAAAAATTCTCGACACTGTAACTAAGGGACGGTAAATAATGTACTTTCGATAAAAGTTCAAATCTCAAAAGTATGTTCGAATAAAGCATTTATAATTTGCTATCCTGAGTAATACAAATATATTCTACTTTTCTATTATTTAATGTTTCAGTTAAAACACACATACACACACGAAAAATGTGTTTAATATTTATCTATATTTATCAGTGCTTGATAGCTCTTGTATTAGCTTAAGAATGTATTTTGTTAATAAGTGCCACTGAATGGTTAAGCTTAAATTCAAACTATATGAAAAAGTTAAAAGGGATCGTTGCTGTAGAACGTGTTGTAAAGGTCACAGAAATAATAATGGAAGAGTCACAGGAGTAATGTGACTTAATATGTTTTACAATTTTATACGAGTTGGTCTAATTTCACGGCTCACGCTCTCACACACACTCACAAACTGGGAAATTATAAAAATATCCCTTTCCTTTCCCTTTTTTAACATGTTCATTAGAGAATGTCATAAAAAAGCATGTTTTACTTTCAATCTAGAAGATCTTTTTTTTTTCGATTTCTTCACTAATTCTGAGTTATTAAGTGCAAAAATAAAAGTTTTGGGAAAGCAATTTTTCTTAGAGGGAAAACACAGTTTACTTGAAATTATTCTTTAAAAATGACGACTATTTTCGCTATAAATAAACGGTGTAACTGTTTACAAAAATACTTATAATTATCTATTAACTTAAATGCATGTTTTCAGTTTTAATGCATGTATAATTTTGTTTCTTAATAAATCACATGAGATGGCCAAACTGTGATAGAAAATCTCATTGAAGTCATCTGCCCAATAAGGTATGTACAGTACAATGCAAATAGTATATTTGCACTCTGTTTTAGTGACGAAAACAACACTCGACGCAGCCACACATTTATTTTTTACTTAATTTTAGAACACTTTTGAAAATTCTTTCTTTGTTATCAAAGAAAACATGACTTCTCGATTACACAACTACATTTGTTTAGAGTCATCTCCCTTGGCTTAAGCTCACACTGATTCAGCAGCATCGATAGCTGAATTCATTTCTCGCTCACGAAATTGCGTAGTTAGTGAATATGGAGGAAGTTTCAGGCAGGCAACTTTCAATGCATCAAGTTTATCCACAAACAGATAGTCCCAACAAAATGTGAGTCTGTTGTCATCACTCGATTTAATCAGCAGCAAAATGGGGATCGATGGAATTGCCATGTTGCTGTTAGGCGAATCTGGTGATGGCAACGGCTGCAGTTTTTCAGTTTTAGGAACTCTATCCAGATTCTCTTCGATGTCGGTGCTCAAGAACATAAATACTTAGTTCACCGTTTTAAGAATAAATAGAAGTGTCCCGGTGTACAGCTACGTAATGAAGTCACTAGAAACTGTTCTATTTCAAACTGACTCACAAATTTTGTCAAATGGATACTTACTGATAAAAAAGAAATTATGAAAACGTAAATGCGCATTGTAGCCAATATTAATGCTTTAATTTATTTATAAATTAAACGACAAATTTTATTATACATTTTACTGATTGTATACAACTAGTATGTGATATAATAAATTGTATGAAAAAATGTAAAGGAGAGATCTTATAATAATTCTAACTTCGAAACGTTTTCCTGCAATAACGCGTTACCTTGAAAATATTTCAGAAATTATTTATACATATTTACTCAAAAATAAATAAATAAATAATGACAAAACAGAGCTAATATTGACCCTCATCCATTAATTTATATAAAAAATTAAACTTATATATTTCAATCTGTCATATTAGCAAAAAGTTTTTGCTATCAGATTGTGTCATAGTATTTTAGATATTGCTGCTGTTTAATAAACGAAAATTTAAATCCATAAACAGATTAAAAGATTATTCAGTTATCTTAATCGAACACTAAAATAGTAGTAACCTTGCACTAAATTCTTATTAAAATAGTTTAAACAACACAAAGTATATAAACTCTCTTTGTCTAAGTATTGCGTATCTTTTAAAATTCTGTACTACTATTAAAATTTTTAGTTTAAGATTTGAAAATAGTATGTCATTAAAGTTTTCTGTTACTTAATTCAAATTAACGTTACTTTCTTATGCAAAGAATTATGTAGAACGATAATCTTTTAAAACTAATGTAAGAGCAATGTCGCGAAATTTCATTTAAAATAACATACCTTTAACGTTGTCTTAAAATAATAAAGTAGCTGCTCTTTGGCAATTAGAGTAATTATTCTAATAGATTTCATACTTAGATAAATAAAAAGGGGTGAAGAGAAGTAATTTGTTCCAGAGTAAAGACTGGGAACTATGAAGTAAAAAAAATAGTTAAAGAAGGTTTTATTGTTTGATAGGTAATTATTTTTAGTGTAGATACCATTCCACTGTTTAATTCCCCAGAGAAAGCCATAAAGACAATCATTTCTTTTCGATGTAAAATCTTCGAAATATACTAGGAATAATTTGCATATTTTTTCCCCTAAAATGTCTGTCAATGTATCATTTGGGAAGAAGCAATTTCAAAGTAGAAAAGAAGAATTTGTATCAAAGTAATGAGTTCTGAAATTGGCTGAAGTCATTTAAATAATTAAATTTTTTTGCTAGTAATGCTATTTTAGTGGTTCTTATTATTTTTTGATAATTTTTATTTAAGAAATATCCATTGGGATTAGTACAAAAGTGTGCTCCATTGAGAATTCAATTCTTTCAGTCGCTAAATATCTGTATTGCATCACAAGAAGAAACCCGGTTTTTCGGTTGTTCATTTTCTAAATACTCATGCTAACATAACTTGAAACATACCTTGGATTTTTTACGAGAGTGACAGTCTTTCTTTCTGTATTAAACAGACAGTGTAAATATAAAATTACACAAGGTTAGGAGCTTTCACATCCATAATACTAAATCTTGTCATCAAAAATCATCTTCGAAATTAAAAAGTTTCAGGTAGCAATTTTTTTTCTTCACAAAAACATGCACATTATTTCATTTGTTTTCTCTTTTTAAACAAAAATAAATATAATTCAAATTTGTATTATTTTATTTAAATTCTTTTGTGTGTTTCATAGAAAAGCAATAATAACTGTTCATATAAAAGAATAGGTATATGCAAGATAATAATTACATCCTTTTCTTTCATTTACTAAATTGTGTAAGAAACTGTAATTATGTTTATTCAGTTGTGACAGAAAATTGATCTGAAATGAGTTTTGGTTGGTTTTTCAATATAATCAAACATTTTAAAAATATAATCAAACAATAAAGAAAATTTAAAATATAGAGGATAGGAGAGTATTATTTAAAAAGCCGTTTACTTTTCTAACTATAACTTTAAAGGTTTGTGAATAATATCCCACAAATTACCATAAGTACATACTCTAACTAATTCTAATGGAATGTGACGTACAGAAAAACAAAATCTATTTTACTATAGAAATTTTTTTTAAAGATTGTTAAGAATGGAGACCAATATGAAATAATCGGGAAATAAGGAATAGCTGGTTTAAACCCTTTGAAAAACTAACTATACTTCATAAAACATAGTTATTTTAAACTATAAAACCGTATTTTTAAGATTATGTTCAGATAATTTCTGTTTCGAATCTCTGTTTAGAAAAGTCGCAAATATAATCTCCTTTCTCTCCTACAATACATCCTATTAGATAGAAATGTATTTGATAAAGTAGCACGTTTACAGTTACCTCAAGTTTTAGAAAACAAATTTTATTTAAAATAGTGTCACTTCCTGGGCTAAGCTAAATATTATATGATACCCAGGACGCTATAATTCTATGCTGTAGCAACAATAAATAATAATATGTTTTTGTAAGAATACATAGAATGAATCTTTAAATATTTTAAAAAGAAAATCAATCAAAAACCAATCATATTATTTTCAAATTCTTATATTAAATCAAAATCTGTACATGTAAAATGAATTCCATATTAGTTGTTGATTTAAATCAACAATATTTTGTGGACGAAACACGTGGCTTAATGTCCTCAAGTTTCTTGTGGTCCAATGAGATTAAGTCTTACTAGCTTTTAAGATTGCATTCAACATAACAGAGATAAATTTTTTAACGGTCAAATTCTTCAAGGTTAATAAAATGATTTGCGTACAAAATGAGTTCCCTCAATTTATATTGCAATTTTTATCATATGTAATAGCATTAATTAATTTGTCCCCCTTTACTTCTCTCTAAAAATTAAAAAAAAAATCTTACATATCTAGTTACTTGGTGCCACATAAATATATATTTGTGCAGTTCAAAGGGTCCATGCAAATAAATCGCACCCATGTTAACCACTTCCTTCTCGCTACCGTAATAATCATGCCATAAGCCTTTTCACCCAATTTTTCGTGCCCGTGATATTTCCGGGCTGGAATGTTCAAATGTTATGCGCCAGAAATATCAGATCATTTCAATTCTTATCCACGTAATTTTGTATTACCGCATTTTACCCAACAAATGGTAGTACTGTACTATTTTCATATTAGTTGGAGATAGTTTACTTTAAAATAAACGGTAGCACTATTCAAACGTATATTTGTGATATGCATTTTGCAATTCTAGCTCATTTTTTTACTTAGGTTCAAAGGAAAGTGTACTAATATTTATTTATGTTGTGATGTCAGTTTGATAAAATTCTCTTTGGTGTTTAAAACATATATTTTTAAATTTTCCGGAATTGCAGAAAACACACAAGCAATCATAATAATCCTAAACATTGTCTTTTCCTAAGAATTTCATGTTTCTTATATCATAAAAAAGAAAGAAAAGCAGATACAGTTATGATTTTTTTTTTAAATAATACAACATTTAAAGGGTTAAACGATCACACTCTGTTCCTTTTGACGTAACGTAAAACATGTTTCACTTTATTATTTGTCTACGATGTCACCATAAATGATGCAACGTTTTTTTTTAAATACCTTGCACTACAATTTATTATGTATAAAACAATATACAGTAGAATCTCGCTACAACGATATCCTCTATAACGATAATTCTCTCTATTACGATATTTTTTCATAGTCCTGGCTGAATTCCCTTTAGATTAATGTAAAATAGTTCTCTGTATTACAATATCCTTTAAAACGATAATTCTCTCTACAACGATGGTAATAATTATCCCTTACATCACAATAACTCTCTACAACGATATATTTTATTTTTCTACGATGCATCAGAAGCCCAACTCATGCACACACATTGAAAGCTACACAAAGAAAGTCGAGGTACAAGGTGTCTACCAAATTTCTGAAAGCAATTTCCTGACTTTTTCCTGACTTTTGGGAGGAACCGGGAAAAAAATTCCTGACCAATGCATTTTACTTTGGAAAACTGCACAATGCCCCCTCCCTTGTCTTTATACTTCCATATTTTGTACAACTTCTAGAAATCAAATTTAACTGAAGTATACAGGATTAAGTTTTCATCAATTGGGAAACAGAAGTAGTCGCACTTTCTGATAAAATTAACTGACTGTTCTTGGAAATACGGTCCAAGCCATAAGTTACCAAGTAAGCTAATTTGTCTTTTATCCTCCCGTCACGAACCACCATTTTTCTCTCCTTATACAAACAAATCGCTTGATGCTTTTGCGGTCCGAAAAATGCGTTGCAGTTGCTTTCGGTTTCCAGTCTGACAATTAGAGAGAAAGGATTAAAAAAAATTGATTCTTTTGGTGAATTTTCCGTACTCATTATCCAATTTCCCCATTTTTTCCAGTCTTTCCGGACCCATTTTCCAATTTACCGGCTTTTTCCAGACTTTCCGGATTTTCCGGAGCTATAGACACCCTGAGGTAAAATGTGGTTGGAACGGGTTGGACCACGCCTCTGCCAAAGAACGTCTTCTAAGTTTCGTTTTGCTGATGTAACACTATGGTATGAGAAAGTGCATTTCTCGTAAGGTGGAAGAACAGTTGGCATTTCTTGGATGACACATCTTTGATTCCTATCCCCCCCCCTCTTTTAAAAATGGTCAAGGATTCCTTTCACCGGAACTGATATAGAAAACGATGCGTTTTTTGTCTGAACTTGAGTAAGAATTTTAACCTCCGATAAATCCTATCGAGGTCGATTATTGCACGAGGATATTTTAAATTATTTATGAGTTTTGTTTACCTTGAAGTTTGTTTAGTGAAAATCGAAAGCAAATGGCTAAAAGAAAACAAATATCTATCGAAGTGAAATTCAACATCATGAAAGATTTTGATAAAGGCATGAAGCAAGCTAAGGTTTGCAGAAAATACGGACTTTCACAGTCGACTGTTGCCAATTTCCGATTTCTTTACACAGAATTCAAAATAAATAAGGATAAATTAATGGGTATGTATTTTCAATTAATATCAAATATATTTAAAAAACGCTTTTGTGGCACATTCAGGTATTATTTATTTAGACATTATATATTTGTTATACAAATATGCTATAAATATTTATAAGCTATATCGCCGCTAGAATCCCAGGCGAGGCGGCAAGGGTATTTAACTGAAATTTGTGAGTGTTGTGAAAATTACTGAAAACTATAAACGTGTTCAATCCTTTTATTTATTATATATTACTTGCGAGGGTGTGCTGAATGGAAACAGAACACTTTCTGGTGACACCGCAGGGTATGGGATATATGAAGAACAAAAATCTTTTCGTTCCAACATCGATTCTCTCTATTACGATAATTCTCTTTACAACGATAGATTATTTTGACCCCCAAAATATCGTTATAGAGGGATTTCACTGTATTTCCATAAATGCAAACCTTTCCTAGTAACGATTTTTTCCCACGCATTGCTTAAATTGCCCTAGTCACATTTTTTTTCTCTCTTTTTGATAGAATTTGTTTTAAGCAGCATACTTTTTCATTTACGTTTTTGCAGTCTATAAACGTTTAGCATGAATTAAATATTTACAAATTATATTTTGTGGTAAAAAATTAGAGACTTCTCTTGATTGAATGAAGATCTCAACTTAATTATTTGATTTAATAAGTGCTAAATAACTACTTAATATCTTAAATTGCCTTATTAGTTTGAATGAATTTTGTATTTCAAAAAAAAAAATCCTACATTTCTCTATTGATCAATGAGATGCAGTTAATCACATATTTATAATTAATTCTGATTTTCCTATACCTATTCTAAATTTAATATTCTTTGACGGTTTCAACACTCCCATCTCTCTTCGTAACGCTATTTAACTGTTTCTTAATTTACTTTGGTTTGAACTTCCATAATACATTTAGTAAGTGTACGTCTCCTTAGAACAAATTTAATTTTCTTCATTTCCCACGGGTTTCAATAATATCGTCTAGGCTACAAATTCTCTGTACTGATCACCCCAGTGGCGACTCACATTTAAATTTTGGCAAACATGTATAAAGCCTGACGTTTGAATTCATTTTATCAACCTGGCGATTTATATGGCCACCGTCCCTTTTAGCGCTTGGCTCTGTCGCCAGGTTGGACTTCTTTTCTCAGCGCGATTTTACGGACACTTAACGTTCTCGTCGCTGCCCAAGAGGTCAACTTTGTTTTTCGCTATGCTACTATCCACCGTAAAATAATCTTATTGTGTTTCAATAAAAGCTACATTAAACGTTTAAACTGATTAGTTTTCAATTTTTTAAAGTGCAACGTTCCAGGTTAATTGCACAGAAATATACGCCACTAATACGATCATTCATGTTCAATATAAAATAATTTATTTTCTCCGTCCAACGCCACCGCAATCAGTTATTCGTGTTTCATTTAGTTAAACAAATACACATTTCATAGATTTTAACTATTTTAACTATCATTTTAACTAAGGCATTTTAACTATCAGTTTAAAACGTTATTTATATTTTCCTAGCGAGTATTGAAAATCAACTCCACAAAATATTTTAACATGACCAAGTAGGATGCTGACATTTCAATTTTTATACATAATGATTTTAAAAGAAATTGTCCCTTGTTCCAGAAATTGACATCAGAAATTTATCTATTATTGCTCGTATAAGCGAAAATCGAAGAAACTCGCAAAAATATCTGGGCACAAATGGGTTAAACTAGCACTTTTTTTCGATGCTCTAAAAATTAATATATCTTTAGGCTGATCTATACATGAGAAAGGAAGAAATAAAAATATATAATTACATAAAAATATAATAATTATGATGAAACTTAATTCACTATAACTTGATAAACAAATTTTAACATTACATAAAATTTCATGGTATTGACTTTCATGCTAAATCAGGCGATATGACTGCGAAGTATTTTCATTTATAATACAAGTTTTTAGCATACAAAACTGAAAATATAATTTGAAACTAATTGCGAAAACTTAAGACTGTCGCACATTAATAAAATTCGTCAGTATTATAAATGTTAGCGTTCTAATACTTAGTATATTAGAGCATACTAAGATAAAATGTGCTTTTTAAAAGTTTAGTAATAATTCATTCACACGAGCACAAAAAACGTTATTTAACTAAAATGACAAAAAATTATGAACGTAACAAATTATTTTGCGTTGTATTTAAAATCACAAACTTAACCTGAGCTTTTAATTTATATTAACATAAAATTTCACAGTGTGATATGTAAATTGAGAATTTCGAGATTACATCATTTCAAAAGCGGCTGAAGATAGATTAGAAAGCTCTGGAAATCAGCCAAAAGAACCAAACACGAAATCTAAAGCTAAAAAAATATAATCATGGATTTTGTTTTGAATGCAAATAAGTAAAATATGTCAAACTGACAGCATGCCACCTTTTCCTAATTTGGTACAGTGCAAAAACTACATTTTTGCTTTTTTTGTAGCGAAGAATTTCATTAACACATTCAGATCACTTCTGATGTGTTTAAAGCTGTTAATAATTTTCTTTTGCATTTTTCGGAAACATTTGAATAATGAAT
Organism: Cheiracanthium punctorium; assembly: GCA_038373885.1. Taxonomy (NCBI): domain Eukaryota; kingdom Metazoa; phylum Arthropoda; class Arachnida; order Araneae; family Cheiracanthiidae; genus Cheiracanthium; species Cheiracanthium punctorium. Next base: position 1,073,003 of record JAWZYV010004477.1, read on the forward strand.
AATGAATATATTTTGAAAACTTAATCCTGAGTAACTGAAGCATTAGTGTTAACAGTGACAAGTAAGCTAAACTTTTGCAGCTACATTCATGTTTTTTCACGGAGTAATGAAAATGTAATTACATTTCAAAATTTATGCAATTAAATCTGAAAAGAAAACTTTGCATATATCTTTGTTTTCGGATTCCCTTTGAATTTGTTATTTATAAATGTATGCAATTTAACTTCACTAATCAGCTGTAAATTGCCCTCAGTTTATTCGTTAAATTTGTCGGAATGTATAAAGTAACAAATTTTTCTTGAAAATGTATTCAAAAATAATTATTTATATTCAAAAATGTACTTAAGAAACTATTTACATTAAATACATATTTAAAAGTGAATTTTATGCTCAACGTTTTAAAGGATACATACATATACTATATAACTAAAAGATTAATCTTCGCGATCGAAAGTAAATGGTATGTGAACAAGCGAGCTGTAAACATATATCCCTAGGTAACTTTATATTGTGCGAAAGTATTTTATTATATAATTAAAAGATTATTCTCTGCGGTCAAATATAAATATATGAACAAACGTACTGTAAACATATGTCCGTAGGTAACTTTATGCGTGCAAAAGTATTTTAGTATTTTCATACGTAAACTTTCAAGTTGCAGGAAAGAAATAAGAAAAATTCAACTCCCGATGGTTTTCTTAAAATGTTTTGCATGACTAAGCGTAAGAAAAAGAAAATGGAAACACACTGTTATTATAATATATGAAAATTTTATGTAATATAGGATATGTAGTATGTAAATTATCAATATTATAAATAACTTGAGGATTCTGAAATTCCGTCATTCCAGAAACTGATGGGGGGTAGACGGGAAAGCCTTGGAAAACATCCAAAATCACTAAGAAAATATATGGAAAATATAATCATGTTATTAAAGCAAAGAATTCAAATTTGTCAAACGGACAGCATGGTAGCCTTAACGAACTTTGAATAGAAAAAAATTTGTCTTCTTAAAGGGAAAATTTTATTGTGATATTTATAACACTTTTTATTATCTAAAACTATTAAAGTTTTTCTCCTGAAAAAATTGAATCATAAATAATGAGCTTACTGTGAACACTAGCATGAAGAGCTAAAAACTTTACAGAGTCCACATGATAGCTATTTCGATATTTTTAATGCCGTTTACAATTATTAAGTATATTTATTTTTGGATTTCAAAAACTTTATTGTGACAAAACGTAAGTTGAATTTACATATACATTGAAAAAAATCGTACTAATTATATTAGCAGTACATACTATAATGTTTATTACGTACTAGAAGTAAACTTGTAGAGTATTTTGTATATTTAGTACATTAATGTACAAAGTAAAACCGACCAGTAAATGAACAGTGAGTATATTTATTTTAATGTAGCATTTTGTATTTTTGTTTGTAAAGACAGTTTTTATCCAATGTAATTTAAAGTTTTCAGTTCACTTTCATGCTATAAAAGAATCCTATTAGAAATTTTAAGAACAGGAAAGATATAAGATTTTTTACCAGACATGTTCATTTAAAGAGAGCTGATCCCTAAATGAATGCCCCTGAAAAACATGCAATCCAAAAATTTAAACATACCAAAAGTTTCATTTTACAACACATTGGAAGTATTAAGTTAATTAAAAAGAAAAATAAAGTACGTGAAACGATATGTTGGGCAATAATCTTGTTTCATGGCATTTAGTAAAGTTTTTCGAAAATGAAATTATATATCTTTATCATGAAATCAGAACTATGAGAAAAATTCCATATCTTTTATTTGTAATTTCTAAAATCATATGTGTTACATAAACAAGCCAATTTCATCATAAATTTGCCAAAGTGTACTTGTATTGAAATGTATGTTTGCCAAAATTGCTCTTTTATACAAAAATCTTTTAAAATCAACTGAAGTGGCATATGCTTCATATTTTCCAGGGAAGCAAAAACAAATAAAGTGCAAATAAATAAATAATATACTCTGGAATAATGCATTGTTTTGCAGATACGTTGTATAATTTTAGTAAAGAAAAAAACATATTTGACATGTAGCTGTATATTTGATATGTTTTAAAACGTAAGATAATTTTTTTTTCAGATATGGTTCTAGAGAATTTACGGCAGTCCTTTAGAAAATCTCCTAAAAGGCATCATTTCCTTCAGAAAAAAAATATGTAAGTTTCTAATATGTAAGTTTCTATGCCACTTATACGGCGCAATTTTTCCTACTATACAGTAAATTGTAAAACCCAAGTAATTAATCTTCTTAATGCGCACTTTTTATAGTAAAATAAAATGGAATATTAATAAAAGGTAAGATAAAGGTATAGTAATAGAGGAAGCAATTGGGCATATAAAAGAAGTGCCACTTAATGATGTTACAAAACTCACTCAACAATTTTTAGAAAGACAGATTTTATTCAATAAATAATCTGACTCACACTGAACGCAAGCGTCAGACTCCCTTTGGAGAAGTTTTTTTCCGCTCGTTACACACTTTTTCAAGGGAGGCATGTCATTAAATAGGTGCCCTATATTCTGTTGGAAAGCCTACCCCGTCCACCATATTCGAACTTGACTCTACTTCGACAAGTAGAGGTATATTTTGTTCGTAAAATAAACGTAGTTACGTGCAGGAAGAAATCTCTATCAGCATATGCAATAGCAAAGGAATAAATTTAATTTTAGAATGTTTATTTAAAGTTTGTATGAAGACCTGAAAGTTTCCTCAGTGTGTAAATAGGAAGATAGCGGATTTTCTAACGATATGTCTTGAAAGCACGACCGTCCTCTGTGACTCAAATGCGGCCACGCAATACAGTCATAAAAGAGTTATAATCAGTCGCAGGGACTCTGTTGCGTGTTCAGGAAACGGTCCCTATATCCACCCGCTGTGACTACACAATGCGACCCCTCAATGTAGCAAAATACGAAGCCTCGGTGTAAAACAATGCAACCCTAATGAAACTGTACGGAAAAATTCGAGGGAAAATTGAATTTCCGCATGCACATGGTAGCACCACAAAATACCGGTTCCAAGCCCAACACGCTACGTTCTACGCCATGCTCATCTTGTTGCGATTGATTTAAAGAGTAAACTGACTACAAAAGTTAGTTTTGAAAACTAAATTTTTTGGAGTACTATAATAGAAGAATAATACCATAATTAACAAATATAAATTAAAAATCTAGAATCCTTCATAAATTATTTTTCGGAGATAATGCATGCACTGTTATGGGCAAGATTTATTTTTTGCATTATTTTGCCTAAAAAAGTGATCGCATACAGAAATAAATGAAATTAATTGAAAAAATATACATTACCTGAAGTAAATAAATATTGTCTTTGGCTTTGACCCTTAACTAAATCTTAAATAACTTAGAGGAAAATTTCAAGTGTACCGTGGGATATGAAGGGGATTTTCAAAATGTATGAACACACGTAGTTTTCTCCGTTTTGGTTAAATTTCTCAACTTTAATATTTTTCGAAATAATATTTTTTATAAATGATATTTAACTTTCAAAATTAATAAAATTAACGACATTCCATCACTTCATAACCACAAGATTTCACTCAATTACTCATCATTTTCTCATTTATTCATTAAATGTTTCACGAAAGAAATTACTGAAAATTATTAGCTAAATTAAGTTTGTTTCCAAAGCCACAACAGACGACCAGTGTGGCGTTATTTTGAAGTCCCAGCAATCAGTAGTCACAAAACAGTCACACAGCGACTTCACAGTCACAAGCTACCGATCGCATACTACTCCAAGCTGACTGGTCACAAAACACTGGTAAACTTTACAGTGACCACACGATGTATTCGCATCCTCCACAAGTCACAATGTAACTAGTTTGTGACAGTCCTGTGACGACTGTGAACTTCTGCGACGTCAAAGCGGCTCTTTTGTGACCATCTGTACTATTAGGGTGGTAGCGGCTATGGAACTAAAACATGTGTAAGTGATGTGTAATGTGTGTTGCTACTTGAGTAAGTTATCGTCCTACTTCCCGTTGGCTGCTAATTTCAACGCTAAAGCGAGTTTTAAAACGTGCTTCTATGGAAGATGCATCCAGGTCTCTCCCCTACATCGTTATAAGAATCCCAAACTAATTTTGGGTCATAGCTTAATACACATCGCTAATTATAGCCTAAGAGCTATAAATATATTCTACACAATCCTAATCTTGAATGTAAATTTCTGTAGCAGAGTTGTTTACTTACAAATTTAAAAATTTTTACAGTTAAAAAATTTAGTCTACTATCCCAACCACCTCTCGATATTTTAATTCAATTTAATCATTTACATAATTTGATAACTTGCATATATTTAAGTTACCAGTGAAGCTTAGATTAATTACGTCAGAATATTTTTTCTTTTACATTACATGATATAGAATTACAATTTGACAATAAGGAGTGATAAATGGTGAGGTAAGTAGTAAAATACAAGAAAATATTAAACATGGCACAGTGCAGTTGCGCTACAACGCGATTTCTCTTACGTGAATTGGATATTACGCGAGTTTTTCATAAGTAACTATCTCAGAGCTAACCCAAATTTCTCGTTAATTGTAAAAAGCGCCAGCAGCAGCGCGGGTACAATGCATTTATAAACATTATTACAGTAATATGTCATACTTTACAGTAATTGTTATTATTACCGAGCAGTACAATAATCGTTATTTCATTACAGTACAGTATTATTAATAAAATGCGGTACACTTCATTATTATTACTACATACTGTATGAACAGAAATGTACTTTATGTCTCTTTCCCTCTGATCACAAATTTTGTGCGGGGGGGGGGGTACTCATAAGTGCCTAAAATAATTGTGCATGTGTTTTGAAAAGTTGTGTAGATACCATATTTCATTACGTGAAATTTTCAAGACTCCACTGTATACAACCAATGCACATGACTGTAGTGTTTTTCTGAGAAATTAACGCCTTTTTTGTTAAAATTGCTAAGAATTAAAAGCTTTTATTTGTTTTTCAATAAAAAGCAATTACTTTTTGTTTTATTTAACACATTTATGGCGGAATATTTATTTTGTTCGCAGTAAATAATTTTTTAAGCTCTTTATCTTACGTCAAAGGAAACTACTCTGATTTTTACCGTGAAAAAATACAAATTTTGGACACTAATTAGTTACTAAAACGCAGAAAAAATTAATTATGGTTAAAGAGTAATGCTGGATGAAAATGAGAAATGCAGGTTTTATCTCCGGTTTTTAATGCAATATTCAACTGTTTTTTATAAGAATTTAATATTTTTATTTAGAATAATTAATTTAATTAGTTTTATTTTTTGTACGTGGTTTTTAATCATTTCCAAATTAATTTATGCGCATGTGCATGTGTTTCTCATGGCTCAAAGACTTTACAAAATAAGTTATTTCTATTTTAAGATTTAATTAGGAAAGAAAAACAAGAGTGAAGGGCATTTATAAAAATAAAAACAATCATTTGAGTGTATGCTTAATTCATGTTTTTTAAAATAATTATTAAACTTTTTAATTCATAGATATTAGTATTCGCTATGCAAATAAATTTTATTTATTTTGTATGGAGCTTCATCATGTCAGTTTCTTTTTTAATATTGATCTCTAATCTATATACACACATATATATTTTTATATATATAATATCAAAGAATGAATCCTAGAATTCTATGATTAAAATGCTATTTTCTGGGTAAAATATATATCTACGATAGCAGTTTTTACTACTGAGCCATCTTGTGACTTTGAAAATTTGTAGAAATCGAAATCATCTTATTAATGGCAGTACAAATACAAAGTATATTTGGTACTTACGTATTATCCCAGCAGTCTGCCAAGACGAGTGATTTTTAGCCAAAGTAAATGCCGGGAACATGGAATTAAGAATGGTTGGAAATACGATTGGCAACAGTTTGCCAGAGCATTTAACGAAAAAATAGTTTGGCGCGAATGACCGCCGGAATAATACATAAATGCCGTATATATATATAAAAAAACTTAGATAAACAGTTTTAATAAACTAATATTAAACAAACTTAGTTTAAATTTAATTTTCATCAAGAGCAATCCTACTTCAACTATTGAATGATTAGATATATTTTATTCGCAAAGTAAGATGCAATGGACCTTGCATGGAATTCATCAAATTTCTCATAGAACCAACATTTTAATAATTTTTCATATGGCTCATCCACATATTAGCAAAGTATATTTATTACTACGTGGAACTAAATAAATAAGTATTGGATTAGTGCATAATTATCAAGCGTTTGTAAATTATTTTAATTTATTAATTTATTAAAGTATTTAATTAAATTAATTAAATTATTAAATTGAAAAAAAAATTAAAAATAATAAATTATTTTTTCAATTGTTATTTGCGATTATGTTGGAGAGCACTACTAAATTCATTTTTTCGAAAGACTTATCAAGAAAAACCGCGGATGCTACTGCAGCTGTAGATCTATCAGATACATGATATTTGTCACATACACCGGCTAATGTAGGTAGTTTGATGAAGTTTCTTGCATTCGAGGAAGTGTTGGTAATTGGTCTAATTCTTTTGTGTCACGCATTTCAGCCTTAGAAGATTTAAATTGATCATTTCTAATGTCCTTGTAAATTTTTGTACGAGCTACAGGCTCATACCGAGCCAATTATTTTGTTATAATTTCCCATAATCTCCGCACATTGTTTATTTATTATTATTTTTTTTTTGATACATTTTTTAAATCTTCGCATTTGAAAAATCTTGTATCGAATAATTTATTTCCTGATTTTTTCTAAAAGTCTGTACCCTAGTATAAAATGACAATTTCTCTTAGCTTTAGTATATTGAATTAAATAAATATATTTCATATGAGACTCATGAATCAGTTGCATAACGCTTTGTGAGAGACTATGGGAATTTCAATTCGTCCAGTTCTCTTCAATTTTTCTAACTTCAATTTGGCTAATATCGGAGATACTTGGATCCTTCGCAGAAATTAGGCTTATGATTTACATCATACTGAACTAATAAATAGCACTTTATAACAATATATGCGTAACTCGGTAGAACAGAATCATGAAATTCGGATGGAGACTCAAAAATCGGGCAGGAATTTAAACTTTTAGTTACTTTGCTCAAAGTCAATATTCAAATCTTGAATTTACTACCTACTTACTTGAAAGGAAAAGAAATACACCTTTAAATAATCTTGCAGTACATCAATAAAAATGAGTTCACACAAAGAAATAAATTAAGGCTTAAATTACTGCGAGACACTTAAATTACAGAGCTGTATGAACCTCTACTGAGTAAATTAAAAACGTAAGTAATTTTATAATACTTTTTACAATAATTTTGCTATTCAAAATTGCAATAAATGCGAAGAGTGTTTTTTACCAAAGAAAAAAAATCAGTTAATTGTTTAAAAGACCAAAAACTCAAAATTAGAGGCATGGATGACAAACATATTTGCTAGAAAAGACCTGAAAATATTATCATTTTCTCTTTAAAAAACATTTGTTATATACTGGATTGAGATAGGAACTTTTTATACCTATTGCTATAATTATTTCAAAAATAAGAAAATTTCGAGCCCACCCTACTACCTAGTCCCCTACGCCCCACCCCTTGGCTACGTCCCTACTTTGGCTTGCAGCATAGTTTTAAAATGTTGATTTTTAAATAAAATCAACGCCTCACCATGGCACAGTGGTTATGTCACTGAAAATGGTAGATGACCAAAGAGTGAAGGTCCCGGGTTCGGGTCCCATAGCGCGGCTAATATCGTGCTACCGGACCCGAATACGGTATACCGTATAATAATATGGCAATCCAATCTAACGGTCTGGATATTTGGTAGGTTTTCTCCGGATGTAACGTGTATACGCGTTAGAACATCTTAGAAAGTCCTTCTAGCGAGGCACCCCCTATCCTTGGCTGGCATATCGCCCTTGCATAGCGTTGCCATAATCACACAAACAAATTTTAAATAAAATAAAAACATTTCTAGAAATTTAAATTCACAGTATAGAAAATATTTCATAAAAACACATTTTACTTAATAATATGTACTATGAACATAAATCAAAGGATCTTGCACCCTTTAAAAATACTGAAAATCAAAAAAAGTTCTTATACGTATATGTTCCTATGGTTACAAAATAATTTATTTACATGTTCGAAACAATGGCCTTTTTCTGCTTACATTAATATCTTTCAAAGTTTTCTATGTTAATTAAGAAGAATTAATTAATTCACTGATTAACAGCAATTATTTTTTATTTCGATCGCTGCGCGCAGCCTAACACCCATAAAATTATTTTGCTGACTTTATTTTTCTACATACTCTCTGATATCATATAATTAAAATGGACTATTATTATGCAGATGTTAATACCTATCTACAGAAAAATAATAATAAATATATATGTATGTATTACTAACATACAAATTACTCATCTCTAAATTTAAAGATTATATAATGTCGCTTATAAAAATTGTATGTGTCGAATGTGAAAATCATTTTAATAATGCAATATCCGAGTGTGTGCAGAAAGACTATTGAGTCTGTAAATCGAATGTTACGTGTTTTAGGATCCGCGCACGCGCAGTGAACCACCTACCGTAAATAAAAGCTTTCAATCTGTTAATTAATATAATTTACCTAATAAAACTTGGAGTACTTTGTGAGACATTAATGTAAACAGCAAAGGCCGTTGTATGGATATGCAAAATTACTTACATGTAAATAAATTATTTATGTAAATATGGGATCTTACACATAAAAGCACATTTTTCGATTTTCACCGCTTTTGAAAGGTGCAAGAACCCTCAACATTCAAAAAATCTGAAATTTCTTACATAGAAATTAGCATCTTTCCTACAATACATGAAATGTCTTCCGCATCCAGAAAATATCACCTTGTATTTCACAGCGGAAGAATTGGGCATGCATTTTACAGAAATGGATTTTATATCAATGTAAAGTTATTGATTCAAATTAAGTGATTATTGTGTTCATGTTTGACGCTTCATTATCTATGAAGAAATATGAAAAAGAAATAAATTTTATGATGTTGCGTAAGAGAACTGTTAATTAATAATTTATTAATTTCCCCGCAATAATACTTAAAATTGTAAGCATTACTCATCCACAAACAGTTTTGTAAATGCTTAATAAGCCATGCAAGTTAGTGACGAAGCGGTCGCTAATTAAAATGCCGTGGAAGGAACAACACAAGCGAGACGCTGAAGTTATGCATAACTTTGTTGTGCTAATTTAATAAAATAGCAAGTTTTGCGACTACAAACTTAACGCGATACTATTGGAACATTAAGTGACTTTTGCAAAATTGTTTGCTGTAATTAAACTGTTTTGTGAAAATTAGATTTGCATTATGTAATTGTAAGTTAAAACTTACTGCTGCGTACAAAGCTTGATGTAGCTTATAATGCACTACTTGACTTCTCGAAAGATATTCACTTGAATTAAAAATAAATCTTTTAGTGACTTCACAAGGGTTTTGCTTTAAAAAGACGATTTGTTAAAAAAATGACTTTTTTGCATTTTTAGAAAATCTAATGTGAAACATAGTAAGAAACACGGTGGGATGACATGCCAAAGAAACTTGCAGAAAACTGTAGACCCCTTTGCCGTTACGAGAATGTTTGACCAGGTTGCACCAACGAGGAGGTAGATCTACATTGCACAATTTCCCAATCGTTGGAGGGGTGACGATCTTTCACCGATACCCAGAAGCCCATTCAGATATGCTGTAGCATAATTCTTTCTTGTGACTGCAGACCATCTCTATCGCTTTGGAGTATTTCTGAATCCTGTCTGTCACCTCTGTAATTCGGCAGATCCAATGAACAGATATTACCTCCGTCGACGTCGACGTGAATCACCTTACGGTAACTCTGAGACGGCGCTTTACTGGCGTACTAGAGAACTTTAAAGGCAATGACCCCGGTCACTTCTTTTGTTGTGTTTTATTTTATATTTATTATTGTTTGTGTATACCTTTTGTGTTTGTTTCTGCCTTACCGTTGGAAAAATAAATAGATGAATAAAAATAAAATTTTTATGTTTTATTCATCTTTTGCTATTATTTTTGTAAAGTGTTTAATGTACTGGTGGATTATAATGCAGATAGGATGAGTATAAAAATATTCCTTACCGTTTCCAGGTTAATTGATATGTATTATATTTCATCTCCTCAAAATATTCGTTTAAATTACCAGTTAATTCATTAATATTTAGAATTTATTATTATTATTATTAAATTAGAAGTATTTTAAATTCGTTAGTATGCACTTGTTTTTTTCCTTATATAAATTAGGATTTTAGTTAAAATCCCCTTACAATCATATATTGTCAGGATAGTTTCTGCAAGTATATTGTACAATTTCAAAATGTTTTGGTATAATGCAACATCTTCACTGTTAATTAAACTTTTGACAGTATGTGAGCAAAATGCAGTTCAATCAAACAACACTTAAAAAAAAGAAACGGCTATTAACTACGAAATACCTAGGAATAAAGGCTGAATATATGAATTTTCTTAGAATTATTACTAAAAACGTCAAGTACATCAATATAAGTGTAATGGGATATACTTGACATTCTTTAGTAATAATACTAAGAAAATACATGAAAGCCTTGATTCCTGGAGATTTCTTAGTAATCGACTGATTTTTTTGAGTGAAGGATACTCAATACTGATGCCTATTGAATTAAAATTATAGAAAAGAATTTTTGTATAAGAGAAATCTAGACTTCTAGCTGAGCTGATAATATATATTTACAAGAATTCAATTCTTTCAGTACACCCACTGAAAATATTTTACTTACATTCTACGAAATAATTTTGTAACATTTATTCTTTTAAAATATCTTACGCACTGTTTTCAAAATAATATCTCTAGTTGCAGTATTTGGATTCGGTATAGAACTGCTAAGTACTATATATTTTCAATAGCCACTGATTCATTTAATTTTTTTCACTTCTATATAATTATTTTCTTATGCCTTTAGCATACATGGTTTTATCAAATATCATATAGACACCTCTTTAGGTTTCAACGTCAAGGCCTCTTTTTCGATTTGCCAGTTGTAACTTGAATACCGAATTTTGAAAGTATTTCGCTTTTAATTCATATTGTTAGAAAATTATGTTACTTAGTTTATATTTGTGTTCAAATTTAAAAAGAAATATTTAAAAAAAGTAAGAAAATCTGAAACACTTTCTGATTTTAAATACGCATTAAAGTGTTATATATTAAAAGCATATCATCATCCATGCGTCTTCCCTTTTTTCTACCCTTATTCCATTAAGTTGGAAAATGTACCATTATTAATAAGTGTGACGTATTTATGTGCCTTGCTCCATAAAACGTATCTTTAGAACGAAATCTATCTTAAAATCACCTACTAAAACTGCTTTACAAACTTCACCAAGCATATTCAAACTATGCATGATCGTCTTAAATACTCTTTGGAATCTGCATCATAATCTATGAATATGCCGTGTTTGTATTTCTTGGGTTGATTTCTACTTTAACTACCCGACTCTCGGAAAGTTGGCAATAATAAACATGTGCAGTTACCACGACGATTTTTTGTATTTATGTGGCAACCATAGTTTAGAATTAAAATGACAATTTGAAACAACATGTAAGTACAGCATTCCATTATTATTTCTTTAGTTTGGGCTGCAAATTAATGTAGTTTTAATAATTAAATATCTTGAAATTCCTTAACTGGTGCGTTTATCCCTAATTTGTTCACTTCAGTTGGTTGATTCCTAATTTAACAACCACCTCCCCACACACACGCTCTCTCTCTTTCTCCAAGGTGGCGATAACTATACATATTCAGTTACCATGGTGATTTTTGCCATTATGTAACAATGTTAGTCCATAATTGGCGGTTTGGAACAACATGTAAGTAAATCATTACTCATTTGTTTACTTATTTATTTGGGTTGCCAGTTAATGTAGTTTTAATAACTAATAGTCTTCAAATTCCTTAACTGGTGCGTTTATTGCTAATTTGTTCACTCTCGTTTTGACCTCGTTCCTTTGGGAGCGTTGAAACTTGTGCTTAACTCCTAGAGACGCGTGACTGCAAAGCACGCCAAAGTGCGGCGATTTTTTAGGTTGGCTACAGTCGGGAGAGTAAAAATAGGAATCAACTCTTTCTTCCTCCATAAAACACATCTTTGGAATCGAAATCTATCTTAAAATCTCCTACTGAAGCTGTTTTAAATTTATTCCAACTATACTTCACCATTTTAAATACTGTTTGCATTGGGCATCATAATCCATGAGTGTGCCGTGTTTGTCTTTCTTGCTTCATAAAATACATATTTGGAAACGAAATCTACATTAAAATCGCCTATTTACACTATTTTACAATCTTCGCCAGGCATATTCTATTAACTATGCTCGTCTAGTTTCTAGTTGAATTCGGAAGATATCGCCAAGCTTGGTTCCGTTTTGAAGTTATTTTTTGGCAACGAACTTGGCGATCAAAAATGGCAAACCTTATGCGACTTTCATTATCTCATGTAAATATCTTATATGCATCTTAGGGATCTCTGTAAGCCAGCACTCCTGCGTGAGATAAGTCTGGCCGGCTTGCTCCCATAAAATGTTTTTTCTTTCTTTTTTCTTTACTTTTCTTTTCTTTTTTTAAAATCAGTTTATTTTAAATAAACTCCGCAGCTTTAAAGTCGGCTTCTGACGTGGCTTCAAATTCAAATCTCCCCCCCCTCCGCGTTATATGGCGAACACATTAGAAACGATCATCACCATGACAGTTCATGCCTACAAAACCATTCTACAAATCTTGTCTTCAAAGTCGCGAAGACGAAAATCTGGGGAGAGAAATAGCACCCTAGTGTTAAAAAAAAAAAAAAAAAAAAATTCGAAGATTTTTTTTTTTCGAGTTACAGAAAATAAGTACTTTTATTGGAAGTTCGAGGAAATCTAAAGGCCCGTTGATACTAACATATCTATTTGACTAATTGCTAACTATTTTCAAATCATGAAATAATATTTTGTAAACATATTATCTTTCTGTCCAAACCAGAATAAAGCAAATTTTTAGTTTTGTAAGCTAGATAGTGAATTGAAACTCTACATTAATATTAATTAATTTTTTAATTAAAACAGCATTTAATATTAAATGTTTTGCTGTGCAGCTGTAGTTCGTATTTAATCAGTGATTTAACCTAACAATCAATCTCACACATCAACAGCATAACCAAGCTTGAAAGCTACGAATCAACCAAACATGTTGTGTAATAAGCTAGCAGGTTCAAGTAAACAGAATTACCTGAATTAACAGTTCTAAGACTTGCAGAAACTTAACGGAATGAACTTCACTAATCGGACTCCCCCTCTCAGATTGGACGATTACCTTCTAATTTCCCTAAGTCATAAATTATATTCGAACTTTATTAACGGAAACAAACTTTCTAATTAACTGTCAAGGTTCCGTTCGTCAGACAGAGATAGATTGTTAATTGTACTACAAGGTCATCTAATTAAAATACTTTCAGAACTCTGAGATCTCTCTTCGACACGGGATGTCAATAATTTTGTACAAATTAATCCGATGGATTATTAACTGAGGAATTTAAACCATGACATTCCTTATTTCTTTGCAACATTTAATATAAATCGGAAAAACTCATATAGATACATAAACATGTAAATAATAGCGAGCTCTGTATTATTTGTAAAATAACAATCAGTGCTCTAAAATTCAAGAATTTCACTAAATTCCAGCCACGAAACAGAATATCACGTATGTGTGAGAAACAAAGCCATAATTTCAGAAATATAAGAATGTAGTTTCGATGATTTTGTAGAAGAAGTATTTAGGTTCCACCCCAGAATAATTTTGCTAGTAAAAAGAATTATCTTCTTACATTTCCATCAAGATTCGTATCGAAAATAATAATCAAAGTATCGAATGGTTTATATGGTTTATCAATTATACCAAAACAGGCTTGAAATGATGAAATACAGGGTGGCCATAATTAAACTGCAAGTGTTCAAGGGGTGCTGGGGAGAAAACTATCGATAACATTCCAGTGAAATTTGGTATCTACATGTTTCAGAACATCCGCAAGTCAAATATGAAAAATAAAACCGTCATTTTAATCCGATACATGGCTCTGTACCGTATTTCAAAGTTCACGGTGGCAAATACAACTTCCGAAATTATTAGACAGAGCATAGTGTCATTGTAAGAGGCATATAAACAATATAAAACATCATTTACAGTTTATCACAATTCCATACAATTCGCTTCAGTAATTAAATTTTTACAGTAACATGTAATCAAAAATTAACGTAAATTAAGATCTCAAATTAAAGAATTCATAAAGACACTTTTCAAAACACTTAAACCATTACTTATTCTCATTGACACTCATTGGACCTCTTCTTAATCGTTTCAAACGCCGGTATTCTTTCAGAGTAGCTGAATAATTGCTACCATTCTGATAGAATATCTTTACTAACAATGCACGTTCCTTTTTATTCAGAGTCATGATTGACCATTACTCAATGTCGTCTTGTTTTTACACTGTTCGATGGGCTTAAAATTTGCATATATGACGTCCATAAGCATTGAAACACGATATAGCGCCATCTATCGGGTGAAAATGGCAATTTTTTATTGCATATTTGACTTGAGCGTGTTCTGAAACGTGTAGATACCAAGTTTCACTGATATATTCCGGGTAGTTTTCTCTCCAGCACTCCTTGAACACTTGCAGTTTAATTATGGCCCCCCTGTATATTCAAGCACAAAAAAACTCCCATTTATGTAATAAGCAATAAGAACGCTTTCTAAATAGGAAGTAATATATATTTAACACAGTTAATAAGTATTTATGAAGAATATAAGTGCATTTTTATAACATAAGATGTACTACTAAAAGTTATTTTATATTCTTTTTCGCAGGATTTTAATTGAAATGATCAGAAAACATTGCTGTCATGTTCCAATAAATTTATGTACCTAAAATTAAATAAAAGTGTTTTACTTTTCTTGAGTAAAAATGTGAGCTTCAATGCATAAGTCTCTGACACTGAAAATTTGAGGTCAACGTTCAAGTAACTAAATATTCTACAACATTGTCTCCATCGAGTGAGTTCTATTCCATAAAAAATTCCAGAGATGTTTTTCTCTGTAAAAATTTGAGTTATACTCTCTGCATTTACTGATTGAATT
Organism: Cheiracanthium punctorium; assembly: GCA_038373885.1. NCBI lineage: Eukaryota > Metazoa > Arthropoda > Arachnida > Araneae > Cheiracanthiidae > Cheiracanthium > Cheiracanthium punctorium. The sequence continues at coordinate 1,088,281 of JAWZYV010004477.1, forward strand.
TATTTTGAGCAAGATAAGCTTAGAAAACTCAAAAGTATTTCGAAATAAAATAAAAACATTAAGTTATTTTGTTCCATGAAGAGAACAATATATTTTATATGTTTAAACATAATTATGTGTAACTCATAATAACTTTAAAGTATTTTGGAAAGAAGATTTACTTATATTTCAGGACATTTAGAAATATGACTTAAAAATAGTTTTAACTAAAAGTTTGTGAATGTACATTTTAAACTATTATTTTCATGACAAGTAAAACATTTAAACTATCATAAATTCTAGAGTATAGCAATTTTTAAACGTACATATAATTTAAAGAATAGTACAGTGTACTTTTATTTAAGAAGGAATCTGTCGAACAGAAATTGTGAGCAAATTCGGGGAACGTAATAACAGTAAATGAAAACGTGTCCCATTTTATCCTGCATTTAGTTTTTTAACATATCTTTTTCTTAATCCAAAAAATTCTTTATTTTTGTAACAGCAAAAGTATTGTTTTAGAAGTATAAAAGTATTTTTTTGTTGCATCTATATGTCTCTCTCTCTCTCTCTCTCTCTCTATATATATATATATAATATATATACATATATATATATATATATATACTTATACGTGTGTGCGTGTATGTGTGTGTATAACAACGTATTAAAACTTCAAAGTATTAAAAAGTTTTTAAACTGCGTATTTGAGAACAAAAGAAACTCGCAATCTAAAACTGCTTAATTCCGCAACTACTACACAGTCCCTAGTAATTCTTTGTAAACTTATAAAAGGTTCCCGAGATTTGTCAACCTAACACCTAAAAAGAGAAAACAATCCATGTGAAAATCGCTGCCCACATTTGGGATTAACCAATTAATGCAAAGTCATTAAATCATAGGGTACGTGTTATCAAAAAGGTATGTATGTAATATGTACCCCTTATACTGTCGGAAAATCGTCCCTCTTGCCATTTTGGAACTTTGACACTACTTCGACCAGTAGAGGTATAAATAATTTGCAAAAAAATTACTAAGTTATGTGAAGAAAGAAAGTCTTTTATAGTATAAATAATATCAAATCAGTAAGTTTATGTAAACTTACTGTTTTGATATTATTTTTACTGAAAAGGTTCAGATTTTTAAGTTTAAATAAAAATTTGAAACTTTTCTCACTAATAAAACTCACTCAAAAAATACAGAAAGCAGCGTCTTCCAGCAATTTGAGAGTAGCTACTGGACTGAAACTTTCCGATATGATTTGTGGTGTATCTGTCTTTCAGCTAGTTTGCTTTCTGGCGTCATTTCAAAACTAAATTAAGTGAAAAACGAAAATGTGCCCCAGTCTCCCCAAGAGTTTTTGCTAAAACAACTACGCTCGCATTCACATTAAACAGTTTACTAGTAATATATTTTTATAAATACTCAAGATAATGTCCCAAAAATTATGTTCCAATTCAATTTATTTAAATAAATAAATTTATTAGACTTATCCGGAAATAAAGCAAGTTGAGGTATTAAATGATTGTGTACGAAAGTTAAGTGTAGAAAAAGAAAACGGATTACATTGTCATTTCGTTGAAAAGAAATTTTCAGAATTGCGCAGAATTTACAACTCTTATAGGCTTTATAAGATCTATAAAACAAATGTTATGATTAAAAAAATCTTTCTTCAAGAAATTTGTTGATATAATCTTACTGATAGAATAACTCAGCAGGTAAAGAGCAAACAAACTACTTACTTTATGGATTTCAAAACTGAATTAGTGAAAAAGCAAACTGTAATTTCATTAAGTAATTTCAATAACTATAATTGATTATTTTTAACTTCACAATTTGATAAATGCAATGTTTACAATAACTCAAATAGCTAAATGAATTCATTGCTTTTTAATCCGCCTGGGGCTAATTAAATCACCGATGCAATTTGATAAATAAAGTAAATAGATATTAACTGTAATAACAGTATTAAATATTTTAAATTTCTTCAAGAGAGGCTACATCAGATGTTGACTGATTAAATAAAAACAAATTAAAAGGTTCTTTATTTTGTTCCTTTAACGTCATTATCAGAAATTGGATTATATATATATATATATATATATATATATATATATATATATTGGATTATATATATATATATATATACATATGCATAAATACCTTAAAAGAAAAATAAATTATCCAAATTAGATTTCCATTCTTTCTTAATTGGATTCGAATTTTAAGAATTTGACTAAGTGCGCTTGATCTTAAAATCTATTAAAATTTCAAATATCGCTTTACATTGATAAACCAATGCATAAAATACAGAAGTTATCTAAATGACAGTATTTCAAACTTTAGACTAGGGAACTCAAACAGTATGGAAAGCAAAAGATTCACTAGTATTAAAAACAATTATGGGATCGCTGTATATGCTCACAGATGGAATACTGCATAGAGAATTCGTTTATTTGAACTGTACAAACTTGCCACGACCCATATCGTCATTTGTTTAGTAATAATTTTCATAAAGAGACTGTGATGTGATAGAATAATTGTAAACGACACTAAAGTACCAAGAATAGAATAAATAAAATATTTATATCAACTTTGTATTGATGTTCTGATAATGATAGGATTACAATACTTTGGAGTTACCGTTGGCAAATCGTTGGATTTCGAGAAACGGTTTAACCCATTTTTGCCCAGATATTTTTGCGACTTTCTTCGATTTTTGCTAATACCAGCAACATCAGATAAATTTCTGATGTCAACTTCTTGAACAAGGGATAATTTCTTTTAAAATCATTATGTAAAAGAATAGAAATGTCATGTTAAAATATTTTGTGGAGTTCAGTTTCAATACTCGTGAATAAATGCTAGGAAAAATAAATAACGTTTTCGACTGATAGCGAAAATGTAGTTTTTGTCTAAGTATCTTATACGTATCAGTGAAGAGTTCAAAAATTGTGGTTAATTGAGCAAATAAATAAAAGACTTAAAAAGAAAGTATTTGGATTCATATAGTATAGAACAGTCAATTTACCCAATTATGGGCACAACTGTCAATAATTGTGAATTTCACTTGAATATGTTCAATGAAACTATTCAGATTACTTTTTCATTCTTAACACAATTATGCTCCCCGCTTTTAAAAATAATGAAGGGATCAAATTTTTGACAGGGGGGGGGGATGTTCAATAATAGGCTCACGTTAAAGTCAAGTCACAATTCCAATAAAGTAAAGTAAAGTCACAATTCCAATGTCAAGAACATTGGCGTAACTGTCCTGATTTTCTAGGGTGAGCTCTAGCCCCCTTTATCTTTGAGGTATACTTAGTATAGTAAGTTAGTATTAAATTAGTATATATGTCAGCTAGTATATTATTATTAATTTGTATATTATACGTCCCACAACAGCAAGCCCGGACCCAAGTGGGTGCATTTGGGATGTAGTTCCCCCCCCCCTACAGATAAAACAATTACCCTCCTCCCAAAACTTTTTGGAACTGCCCCTTTGGAAAAATTTTACCCTACTCCCAAATTTGCAAAATAGACAGAAAAATGATTTGCTAGAAGTCACCAAGCTTGGCAACATTTGGCGGGATTTTGTAGAACGAATACAACCGCTGACCGTCGTTGTCGGGCAATTAACAAATTATATAGCAGGGTTATTCACACTTTTGCATTTGTTTAAACGTTTATTATTTGATTCAAAACTAAATGCGTATAATGCAATAAAACATGATTCAGTAACAGTACCTGACATGCTAAAAATACTAAAACGTGTTCGATGACATTATTCCAAATCTTAATGCGAGATGAAACAAAAAATAATATACAAACAAAGCTGCATTCAGACACATAACGATTTATGACAATCGAATGCCACGAATGTTGAAAGTTGAAAAGAGTGAAGCAGAATTTGACCCAATAAAAAATCGGGAACAAAAGTAAGCAGAAATCGAAACAGAATGTGACACTGATGTCGAAAAGTACGATATGTGTGAAGTTTGTCTCGGTATTTTTATTGCATTATATTCGAGTCAGCTTTTCTACGACAAAATTCTTGGCACTAAAGTCGGTGACAGCCTTATGTGTTATTCCGGATCTCGGGACGAAAGTTCAAGAGATTGCTTCAATTCCCTTTTTCTTCCTTGTTCTGAATGGTATTTGGATGTGTTAGGAAATACTCAGGGAGGCATAATTGAAGAATTTTACGGCCACATTGCGTGAGATGACCGTTGTCATTGCAAAAGTTTCCGTATTTGATGCATTAAATATAGAGAAATTTTACTTTTTTTCATGTTTACACTTTGAATGTTTGTTGTTTTATAAGCTGAAATCAAAAAAAAAAAAAAAAAAAAGAAAAAAAAGAAAGAAAGGAACTGAACGTTGACTATGCTCAGCTGTAAAACTATATTTTAAAATATGTCATTAACCAATTATTACTTTAAAAACAAACAAATAAATAAATAGGTATGCAAAACAAATTTCAATAAAATCGCGGAGAAATCATGTGCATTGAAATAACATATTTTGCATAAAGAAATTGAACTTTTAAAACATTGTACAGTATAAAAGTACTTATTGAATTTTGTTGAAAATTGTATTCACAAGTTTGTAAAAATTATCCCTGAATAATCTCTAACTATAAAAAGTCTCTCTAATCATTTGAGTGAAAACTTCAAAACTTATTTAAATCATTGTTGATATAAAAAGTTCGCAAAAAATTAATGATACGAACAGTTTCGACACTAGCACTGCAAATTTTCAGTAAATTAACTTTAAATTTTTACATTTTATAAAATGACAAGAAATATTTGTTCTCAACAACTTGTATAAATTCAAACTCTATTATTTTCTATTTCCGGTTCTGAAAAGTTATATTAATATATTTCTCATAACGCACGTAGTGAGAAATCTAACTGAATCGGGACGCAAAACGTTGCGAACTGTCCATTATTTTTTGTAAGAACGTAAAAAAAATCTCTTTTTAATAAGCTGTTGGAAGATTTTGTAATATTATTTTTAAAGTCAAAATATGGAAATCTTTTTTACCGAAATGCAAACAATAATATACTGAGTAATTGTATTATCTTAAAGTGCACCATTGATAATTTCTGTAAATTAAACTTAATTAAAGCTTGGTATGTAATGAGACTCAATAAATAATCTTGCTTAACCACGGTTCAGGAAAATTGATTAGGCTTCTTTAACAAATTGTTAGATGCTGGCAGGAAAATTGTAGCCCTTTAGAGTGAATTCAGATACAGATATGATATTTCCATTTACTTTTAATTGGTTCAATGCAATTTCTAGGTAGCGACAGAATGACTTCTGTAACAAGCACGTAAGAGATGAATGATTGCGTTACACCTGCATTTAGATAGGAAACGGCTCGTAATTGATTGGCATAACTTCCAGCGTGATATTCAAAGGTCAATAAAAGAAGGTTGCGAGTTTAGTAAAATGTTGACCACGTATTGAACTAGAGTTTAGGGAAGTAAACTCTATGTTATGCGTAAGCGAAAACTATTCACTAATGAAAAAAAATGCACGCAAGGACTGTCATGTTTACTTACAATAGGCAAATGCCGAAAGAGAAGTCAATATACCGGAGAACATCATATTCATTGATTATAATTTATATATTAAAAATATGCAAGACAAAAATTTATTTTAAAAAATGCTTTCTGCTTTTTTACTTCCTTGTACGAGGTATTGGAAAGTAGTGTGATTGCGAAAAATTTCGGCAGGCAGATTTTGACAAGGAAAACGATTTTTACTTTCTTTAAATTTACTTTTAAGAAAATTTGCGGCGCATATCATCGTACGCATGTATGCATGTTCATATAAATGCATGCACAGCCAATTTTGACTGACCGCAAGACTATTTTGACCAGTTTTTCCCTGACGTCTGTACATACGTATGGATGTGACTATCGCAAAAACTGTTGGTCATAGAATGTTGAAACTTTATGATTAGGACGGTTGTAAAATCTAGTTGTGCACCTCACCTTTTGTTCCCAATCGACTGGTTAGCTTATTTACAGGACCACCCAAAATATTATAAATACATTAGGCCTATGGGTAGAAATTCATAAAAGCGTATTTTAGTGATATTAGGCTATTTTGAACTACACAAAACTGATATATGCTGTTAAGGGTTACAAAATGAATCGCTATAGCGAAAAGAGTGGCTTAATCAATTTTAGTTCTTCTACAAGAACACTCAAAAACATTTCAACACATTACGGTCAATGACAGTTTTAGAGACATTCATCCATTTAAAGCGTAATACCGCCCTATCATATGGTTAGGTAATGGTCCGACCACGATCACGTGCCTCCTTCAAACACACCGCCAAAGTCACCAAGCTTGGCGACTTTTGGTTACGCGTGTATCTATTTAACTCTCAAATCTCAAAAAGTCATAGAATGTTGAAATTTCATGCATAAGATTGTTGTAACATGTTGTTCTGTATCTGGATTGTTGGTTCCAATCTACTGGAGAGTTTATTTACAGGGCCACCCAAAAAAAATAACATAAATCGGTGCATTAATGTCTATGGACATATTCAATATGTTACATCTGTAGTTAGTCATTGTTTGGTCCATGCCCAAAATCCCGCTATTTGTCATCGACCTTGGCGATTTTTGCCGATATATCGTAAACTTTGGCGCCAAAAGTAATTTCGTATTTTGTATAACTCTAAAACTTTTAACGGCAGAATGTTTAAATTTTTTATCTTGAACTATCGTTACATCTAACTGTGCATCTCTTTTTGGATTGCACTGTGTAATTTATTTACAGGGTCACCCAAATGACTTTAAATACATTAAGGTGTCTGGATACATTCAATTCATTGAAAGTCTGTGCTCAATTACTACTTAGTCTATCCCCAAAATTTCGCAGACTATCTCAAGCTTGTCGGCTTTTGGCGAAATATTGCCAAATTAAGTATCAAAAACAAATTATTCAAATTGAACCCAGCTTGGTGATATTGGAAATATTTGGATAGAAGTCACTAAACCTTAGCATTATTGCTGTATTTTATCTCTTTCAAATAAAATAAGTTTAATTGAAGTGCTCCGAAAGTATTTTTGATTTAATAGACGTGCAAGGAAGTCATGTGGTATCCACATCGTATTTTTAAAATAACGATGTGGAGTTACTTTTATTTTTTTAATTTAAGATGATTTATAGGTGTTTTATAGATGTGTAACTAAAAGTTAATTAGTATTTTAAAATTCTATCTTGTTAGAAAATACACGTTAAAATTTTCTTTACTAAAACTTCTAGAATAGCACAGGAATTCGCCATCCGTTTCATACTTTGGCGACCTGCGCAAGCGAAATAGTTGCTCATTAGTTCTTCATTAGGTTCATGCACTAACTGAGTTTTTTTCTTTAGTTATTTATGTATGAAAAACACGTATATTGCATGTACTCAGATAAACTTTTGGAAAGGATCCCTTGTATAACCAAAGGTGTTTCAAATCACATTTATAAATGTTGGAATGACAAGGAAGTAGTCTCTGTTTTGTTTTTGCTTTTTTTTTGTTTTTTCTAATTTCAAATAGGGAACGGAAAATTAGTAAAGGTGAATTTTTAGATATTTTTAGCAGATAATGCATTTCTTTTCCCATTTTCAATGCTTGTCAGCATTTCTGTAAAGAAATTTAAACGATATGTCAAGTAGTTCAAGAGTAAATGTTGTAGTTTCTGTAAAGGTTTGGTTTGGTGGATGACGGCCGATTAGCTAAGCGAGGGCTCTAGGATGAGGAGTGGGAATGCCCTCCGTGGAGGACTTTCTAGGGAGTCCTAACCTGTATTTACGCGAATTTTCGGAGGAAACCACGGAAAATTCCGAACGGTTAGGTCGGCGGACGCGACCTGGTTTTGCACCAGATACCTTCTGATTCCCAGTTCAAAGCGCTAGAGCTGTGCCACTGGTCCGGCGTTTCTGTAAAGATACGTCTTCCGTATATTTAAACGAAATGCCATAATAGTTAAAGAGTAAATGTCTTTACTGCTTACATACATTTGTGAAAATTGAAAATAATTTCTTCCCACTGCAGTAATTTGACGATGTTGGAAATAACTGGACAAAACCTTCTCACGAATTTCAAAATCTCCCCCCACCACCATTACCCAAATCCCACGCTCAAACTAAAATAACGGGTATTTCAACCTTTGGTCAAACTGGAGCACATCAAATACAGTCCAGTGGATAAGAGCAGCAGTTAGTCACTCCGTAGGTTGAAGGTTCAATCGTTCAATGGTACCTTCAGCAGGGTACCATAATGGCAGGATAAGTTATTTTATTAAGCGGCCGTTTAGTGAAAGGGAAAGTTATCGCCCAGAAAACGGTAAAATAATAACCAGAACGAACATTTTCTGGCAACTTTGCTGTCAGTCGTTTTTCCGTTAATTTACATATATTTTTAAACAATGTACCTATCCTATTTAGTTGTCTTTAAATTTTACGTAAACACATAGAGTATTTAGAGGATTATTTCACAGTAATTTAAACCTAGTTACTCTACTACTCTGACTAAGCTCAAACGCAAACTAGAAAGATATTTGCAACAATTCAGTTGAGCGGACAGCGTATAAGCTCTTACGAAAACTGTCTAGACGACATTTTTCAGTAATGAGGATTTGCTTCAAGGAAGCGAAATCAAAAGATCATTAAAATAATACCTCTAACTTTGAAAGCAAAGCTTAGTAAATATTCAAGCGCTGAGTTTATCGTTAAAGAAAATTAACGTGAAGAGAAATGTGTCATTCTCATAAATATCTCATAAATAAAGATCAAACGTGACACATAAATATCACTGAAGGTATAAACGAAGGATATAGTTTAAAAGACTATTAATTTGCTTTTCAACAGCTGCTTAAAAGCGCAAAAGATTAATCTGATTATTGTGATAACGCATTAGATTTCTTTTTTATGAATTTCTGGAGGCACCTTTAGTTTGCCGATTCACGCGAAATTCCGGACAAGGTTTCTCGCTTATCAAAATATCCATATGTATATTCACATACTATTAATTTTAAAGAATATTTAATGTAAGAATATGCACACATGTGAAACTAGAAAAACACAAAAACAAAAAGACCACGTAAGAAGAAATATTTCACAGTTATTAAAGTTCCTCAATTGGATTACATTTCTTTACTAACTCATAGTACTGGTAAATAGAACAAGGGACGTTTGAAAATGTAAAAATTGACCTATATTTCGGAAAATGAAGAATATTTCGCCTTAAAAAAGAGCACCTTTCTAGTTTCATAGCAAGTTGAATTTTTAAAATCGGTCAGTTCGAACTTCTGTTATTTATATTTTTAGAAACGCAATATAAAGGATAGGTAATGAAAATATTGCACTCTAATGTTATTTTTCTCAGCGTAAATTTTTCGACTCATCTGTTGGAAAATTTCAAAATGCTCCATGAGCATCCTGTTTTTCCGTATCTCTTTCTAATTTCTGTTGAATGTTTAGAATGATATTGTTTACATAATTGTACATGTTTTCTGTAATAATAATTACTGGAACAAAGATTTATACATGTTAAATGAAATAAAACAGGTATAAATTTTGAAAAATAGCATGTTATCATGAAATAGTTTCCCTCAATAAAGTGCAAAGTTATTGTTTTATACTTGTTTTTAATTTATTTATAGAATGCACCTGGAGCTTTTTGAAATTTTTTTGCTTTAGAGTTTAGTTTTCATCAAACAGTGTGTGTCTATTTAGCCAAAAAATAATTATTTCTGGGATTTAAATTTTATAAAAGCATCTCAGAAAATGTATCTTATTTATACTTACATTATGTACAGTGTTCAAAATTGAAATTAAGAAAAAAAAATCCGTTTCAACGTCCTTCGCCCCTTAAACAACCATTTTTTTTTCTATCCAAACCTTCGTAAAAACTTGACTAATTTAATAGTGCTTATTCTTAGTAGTATTGACTTGAGCAGTGTTCTTATAATAATTAGTTTCCCAATGAATTATTTAACGGCAGCTTTTCAATAACTAATATTCTAGCTCAAAGTTTCCATCTTCTTCTCTTTTTGCTCTTCTGTTTCCTGTTGTTCTTTCTGTTTCTTTGTCCATCTTTTAGTATTGTCACTCCCTGTCTCTACTGCTGATTTTGCCGAAAATTTCTCTAAAAAATATAGTTTTAATTTGTTATCAAATAGCACAAACAGTAATCACAAATTGACGAGTGTTTGGTCGCTTAAAAAGGTTTGGTCACTTTTTTTCCTTCTTTTTTACTACTACTTTATTTCAAAAATGTTTCATGAAGAAGGAAAAAATATCGATAGCCAAAAATAAGACAGAATATTGATGTTATTTTGATCATTTACGAAAAGTAGCTAATTTGTAAAGATTTGCATAAACATAGCTTGCTAAAAAGTTACTTAAATAATTTGTAGACTAAAAATGTCATGTGAAAAATTATCGTCTCTTTTAAATGTACAAAATACTCAAGAGCTCTCTAACAGTTAGATCAATTCCTAAAAAGGACATGATTGTATGATTATCGAATAAGATTTGATAGGGAAATAATTAATCATCTTTTACATGTTTAACTATCATGCTGATACACTAATTCACATATACATCAGTCGAATGTTACTGTTTTTGAACTTAATACACTACACAATACTGATTTTATGTTCACGTTTAATGTGAAAATAATGTATTATCCTAAATAGCTTTATGTTTCAATTTAGTGCAAAAACCTGTAATATTCAAAATAAAGAGTTGCATATTTGGAGCAGATACACATAGGTAAATATTAAAATGATTGCATTTTGGGTAATTTTATATTTAAAAATGCATTTTTTATTAAAATATTATTATATTATTTTTATATTTTTTATCACATTGTCAACGCTCTAGATTCAGTTTTGGATAAACGAATTGATTTGACATTCAAATAAAATAAAATAAAAAGCGGATAATGCATCACAATATAGTATCACATCTTTTCTATGTGTACATGTGTTTTGTGAGGCCATTAAGTAACTTTTTAATGGTATCCCGATAGTTAATCTTCTAAGAACAAGAACTACATACTCTACTTTCAGGCTGTGATTGCGCATCTCTAATTTGGAACAGGGGCTTTTAGTATCATTTATAAAAATATGATCATTAATCAGAGTTAGATTATGCTCTAGTTACAAAGTACTAAAGGGATAGTTTGTGTGAAAATGCATGTTTTATGCCTTGCAGTATTTTCTAAAAAAGGATGAAAAATAATGGAAAAACATATAAAAAATAAATTTTAATAATAATTGGTTGGTGCATTAAATTACTGCTTTTAGAAACATACAAAAATCACTGAAAATCAGAAAATATAAGTCTTCTCGTAAAAATATCATTTAATGTTATTTATTGGAAACTAAACAGCAGCTCTAATTACATTCTTGTCCATAAATAATAAAGTAAAATTTAGAATCACATGGAAATCAATCTCTAAAGTAAATATTTCACCTGTAGAATGATCACACACATCTTCAAGAATAATATGCAAATTACAGGAAGCCGCCAGATCTCATTAATTCTACGTCACAATGACGAGAGTGCAGGAGAGGGGAATATAAGTAATGATGGAAAAGAAGTAGAATTACTCACAAGCGTTCTGTAAACCACTCAGTGCAATAACCGAATAGTTATGAAACAGAGGACGCATTTGAATGATTTTATACGTGGTAGAATTATCGACTGACTGGAATGTGGTCGTACTCAGATGGAAGTATCCGAGGAATTCTAAGGTCTGCGGAGGATTGGATGCTGACTGAAACGGGTTAGCAGCATATCTTGCCAATCCGCAACTGTAATGCTACTATCCGGCGAAACCACGTATAAGGTTCAGGCCCGGCATCTCTGGGAGTCACAGACCTCTTTTTGCTTTCAAAGTACAGAAGGTTTACAAATTGCAGTTCAACTTTTCACTGCCTGAGCAGCTACATGTATACATTTGAAAGTGAAGTTAATAATTTTTACAATTGTTATATATCTTTTTGTCAATAAAATTTTTTCTGTTGTAACATTATTTATGAATACCTTGGTTAGAAAAAATAACAATATATAGAAATATTTTGTAATAAAATTAATCATATATATTCCAAAGCGGTGAAGGTAGCCAAATCCAGCGAACTTGGAATCGCCCAAAGTGTCATCTCTAAGCTTCAACAGCTATTCTAAGATGACGGAAATGTGAGTAGACGTTACAGTACAGGTTGCCTCGGGTAAGAACGCCGATCGAGGACCGGTATTTGACAGTGACTGCCAAAAGAAGTAGAGGGAACACAACAACAAATCAGTCTCGTCAGCTAGACATGATACGGCAGTTTCAAGGCATACCATGTTCAGACGTTTGGGAGATACTGGTCTATATGCTCGCAGGCCTGTCAGATGCGTTCATCTCCGGAAACTCACGGTCGCCAGCGCTTAGCCTTGAGTACAGAACATTCATTATGGACATCTCAACAGTGGGCTTGTGTGATGTTTTCCAACTAGCCCAGGTAAGTTTGTAGTCTGATTTACGACGGAGAGCGCCAGGTACCCATTACCACGAAGAGAACATCATCTTACGACACCCTTGCGGTGGAGCAGGATTGCTTGGGGGGAAGGGGCCCTTGCACTAGACTCCAGAACATATCTTCAAGTACAAATCGGAACCATGACAGACCAAATTTATCAGACATTATTCCTGAATAACATGTACATTTGTTTCGGTGCGCCATGGGTGCACAAAATGTGTTTATGGATGACAACGCTCGCCCTCACCGTGCAAACTTCGTAAAAGAGCGCCTTCAATCGGAGGATATTACTCGCATGGAATGGCCGTCATCCTCACGTGAGTTGTGTTTGCATGCGTGGGACATGCTTACCCGACAAGCTGCATCCCGTCAACCACATGCTACATACCTACCGAACATAGAACAGCATTGCTAGCTGAGTGGAGTAATCATCCACAAGATCAGATATAGTTTGATACTCAGCCTGCCTAGGCATTGTATGGATTGTATTTCATCGTCTGGGAGGCATATAGTGTATTGGCCATTATACAAAGCAGCTAGCACAGTGAAATTCCAGGGATCGATACTACCTTTTGCCACACTATCCCTTTAATGCATGACTATAAAGCAATGTTTCAGAACCCTTCAGAGCAGAGGATAGGCGGAAATAGGAGTTCTGGGCCCAGTATTTCTCGATAAAGCGTAAGTCATTTTTATTTGGAAATAATTCTAAAAAATTTAGATAACTTTGACTAAACAATGTGGCCCCACTCAATACACATATGTTCTCGGAACATCCATTAACGTTCAGAGACGGTTCAGCAATGTTCTCTGAATGTCTATTAATGTTCAAAGAACTTGATGTGCTGCCTCAGATCATTATGTAATATGATGCACTACCTGCATTAATGTAGCTTTATTTATATTAGTATATAATATTCACTTAAGTAATAAACTCTTTGAGAAAACTGTAAATTAATTACATTAAAAAAGTTCAAAAATATGATTGAAAATCGTAGATTCACTGTATAATATTCTGAAATCCGGTTAAAGGAATATAGACTCAATAAATATGAAACTCTCAAGCTTAGTTAAAGAAATGTTGAACCTTTCAGCAACACTACGTAATGAAATAATATTCTAAGGGATTCAAATTTTAGAAAAAATAATGGATAAGAGAATTTCAGATTTTATTTTTTATTTTTTATGAAAAGTTTGAAGAAATGACTACAACTTGAGAAAAAATGTAAAAGAATCGAAATGCTTCTGTTAAACACTGGCAAGTTATAAGAAACTATGTGCGAGTAAAAACACACGATTCAGCAATAAAACTTGCACGCTTACTTCAAGACGCAAAAATGACTTCTCTTTATTTGCTTTAAAAAAAAAAAAAAAACAAACAGTTGCAAGATTGCGAGTAAGCGGAGGCATTAAAAGAAGTGCATTTTGAATTGCAGAATAATTCTGCATGTATTTCTTTACAAACGTAAAAGGAAAGAAAAAAGAAGAAAATCTAATCCTCCTTATTTTTGGCTATATAATACACTAGGAGCGTTGCCCGTGCAATGGAAGAGAAATGACCATTGACCTTAAATATAGATTGTAAAGTAAAAAAAAAATGTGAATCTGTGCTGTAATTATAAAAAAAGGGCATGGGACTTCCCTCTGCAACGAAAAAATAAGAAAGAAATGAACACGGGACTTGCCAGGGAACAGAGATCACCGGGAATTGGACGTGTCTAGGCTTCTCTCCTACCTGTTTTGTTCTAATAGTCATCTATGAATAATCTGAAAGCATCTCATAAACTAATTATTTCTTCATTTCAAATGCAGTAAGAAGCACTGGACGCAAATCCTTGGGCATATGTACAGTAGATAAAACCTAAAATAATTATAGATGAATTAAAAATCCAGGTTCTTATAATTAATTTATTAAAATTCGTTAATTTATTAAAACTCGGAACTCATACCTCCTAATGCAGCGATTTGAAATAAATTCTCCATGTTTATTTATATCTGACGAACGCTTACGGGAAAAAGGGAGACGAACGTTTTGCAAAAAGTCTGCTTTGGAAGTAGTCCGGATACCGTAAATTTTAGACGTGCGCATCTACTGTACTGTTCGAAGTCAATTAAGGTTAGCGTTACCGTGAGTAACACCGTTAAGGAAAAACTCCCAAATAACCAATCTTAGTGAACCTTCCGTGGTTTTGGCGAGCGAAGGGGGGGGGGGCTGAGTACCGCGATCGCCTTCTAATCCCATCTTTCTCTCTTTCACCCGCCTGGCGTTAGAAGAAAAACTCCTCGTGGCTGACGAAAATCCTCCCCCCTCCTGCGGAATTCCCATTTCCCGGCGAACCACGTCCCTCATTTCTTCATTCACTGCGCCGTGCAAAATGCGCGGAAAATGACCAGAAACTGGCCAAAACATAAAATGATAAAGAACTATTAATCCAATTAATTTTATTATTTCGAATTAGCTTTCTCTTGTCCTATTTACTCAGTGTGCCAAATTTGATTCAGATCGGATGAACACACTAGACGCCTATAGCGAACAAACAGACAGCCTTTTATTCCTCTTTTATATGTATAGATGAATTAAATTTTAGCGATATTTCTCCAAGTAGGTTCGGAAATACATTGTTACTTATTAAATAATTATAATTAAAATACTGGTTTTCTAATGAATACAATAATGACTAATTTTTATTTTTATTTCTCGATCACACAGCACACATGTTATATCCATTGCTAGGTTATGTCCGTTTTATCTAATGTAATGTGGTCAAATGGTTTTTGCAGACAACTGCTGATTATCGGAAGTAATTCACTGCGTTTCGACATGTTACATAGTCCCATGTGAATTGCTTTATATTTGGAGATATAATCATTCTACTTCATCAATAATTTCCGTACGTACATATTTTATTGGTTGCTACTCTGAATGACACTATATCAGGTTCAAGATTCATTAGATAAAATAAATAAATAGTTATCCTCGGGATTAAGTAAAATTACGGCCATCAGGAATGAAAGTATATCATTTTTTTTTTTTTTTTAAGTATGCAACAGCTTGAGAGAAATCTTCATAGATTTCTGAATATGGAATGAAACATCCTTGGTTATTAAAGTGAATTATTCATTAATGCATTAGTTAATATAGTTTAATGTCTACTTACTCATATGAGTGCGTTGAGTGTCAATATTTCCTTACAGCTGAAACTGTCTACTAGAAATCCATTCGTGAATACTACGTAAAAATGCTAAAAACCAGTCAAACATGGAAATTTACCGTTCTCATATGAAATACCGTCTGATATCTACATATCGCTCATTTGCTTCAACACCGTCAAAAATCACGAGTTTTGAGTTGATACCATAGGGACAGTTAGTATGATGTGAACATTTACTTGAGAGAATGAATATCTGAATTTTAAAATTTACCCGTGGAATGGCGGTAGTATTATTTTAGCGAATATACTTTCCTTCGTTCCTTCAGTTTCTAAGCTTTCTAAACGAATTTCCTAAGAAAAACAGGATTTTTGTTGCAGTAAGTGAGCGATATATTCATATATATATATATATATATACAGGGTGTGTTACAATTTCCTCCCGGATTTGGCAGGCTTATAAAAATATACCTTACCAAATCAGCAACAAAGTTGACTTTACGGGAGAAAGAAATGTAACAAGTTTTACTTCACAAAAGTCCAATATGTGAACCTTACGTTGCAGTGACGGATTAATGCAATTTTAGAGGGGTGGGGGTGGAGGAATGGCAGTTAGTTTGTTCTCCCATAAAGACAAAACTTACAATGTTTCTTTCTCCAGTAACGTCTTCTCCAAGAAAGCAACATTTGCAAGTTGTGTTTCACCAATAACGGGTCGTCTCATCGCTAGACTGGACGAGGTCCTGCCGATGGCAATCGCCTTCTTCCGTGGCATCCTCGCTCTTCAGACCTAATTCCAGGTGATTTTTTTTATGGCGTTACATAAAAGATCGTGTGTTCGTGCCAAGACGAAATTTACGCCAAAGGAACACAACTGCATTTATTACCTTGTTAATACGAGTGTGTAAATGTGGGAAGAATTTAGACTTGATGTCTGCCGTATCACGAAGCAAGGACGGTTTATAGGTGGGGGGGGAGATAAGGGGCTACCGCCCAACTGAGAAAAAATAATGTAAAAGATCCTATTTTACCTCCATAAAATGGATGTATATGTCAATCTTCAAACTAACGTCCCCTCACCGACAAACTAACTGTCCTTCCCCCATCTCTACTCCCCTATAAAATTGTATTAATCCGTCGCTATCACGAATTGTTCACATATTGGACTTTTGTGAAATAAAACTTGTAACATTTTTTTCTCTGTATTGGTAATATTAATTTTTTATAAGCCTTACCAACCCGGGAGGGAATTGTGACAAACCCTGTACACACACACACACACACACACACACACACACACATATATATATACACATATATACACACATATATATATTACGGTAAAAGTAATAAACTGGTAATTATGCATAATCACCGCTAAATATAGTAAATATGATAAATTTTTGAAAATTTATCAAATTAACCTTTTTTTTTGTATAATTCCCAACTCGTAATGGTAAATGTGATAAATATCATAACTGATTGGGCCAGTAGAATAGAGGACAGTTGTTTTGTGTAGTTACTTCTCAGAAGTATAATTTTTCATTGGACACTATGGCCTAAGTGACCTCGAATTACAATATTTTATATTTTACAATTAAAAAGTTAATAAACGGTTATTTTCAGTCATATACATTTATTTAGCCTGAACGAAATTTGAATAAGGGACTGACAAGTGTTGTGAAATGAAAAAAAAATACAATTTACATGAACTTGTACAAAACAGTCGCACATAAAAGAACAAACTGAAGTTACATATAAAAACAAACTAAGCCCATATTCAAGGGGAAAAAAGCCATTTTTTTAAAATAACGTTAAATGCTATTACTACAAATTACTAAATATTTTAAGTTTACTCTTTTAAGCATATTAGACTGTTATTACATGTAGAATTACAAAGTTTACCAGATTTTTTACATTTGCACTTATCAGGCTCGCATCGTCCCTTACAAACACATCGCTGATATCCCTGACCTCCAGAAAAAGATGTCTTTCTAACGCATTCTCGAAGTGATATTGTTAGATCTGCAACATCGTAAAGCAAAATAATTTTTTCTTCACAAATTGCGAATTGATTTCTGGTATACAACTGTGAAAATCTTCCTTGTTTCGTTCCTAACTGATAGAAATGTTCGGTTTGAACGCCTAATACCACCGCTAAGAAATTTCGGAGATCACTTCTTGCTCTCTCAACGATTCAGCGAGTCACCAACTTTACCAGCAGTAAATTTAAAATTTGAAACCTTCAACATTTTCTTTGCTTGCAATTGCTCTAAGATTCTTTAGCACTCATTCTATGTTTTCTTACTTGCTCTTTCCTGCATAAAAAAAAAAAAATCTGTCTGGATTAGAGCGACCGCTGCTTCATTCTCTTTCTGAGTCTTAAAATTAACTTCAGATGGAGGGCCATTTTGAGATAGATCGTTATTGTCCATATTAGAAACATTTTCTATTAGTGTTTTCGGAAGCATTATTAACTGCCTCGATTAATTCCTGAAGCTCTTCTTCAGTTCTAAGAGTTCGATAGAGTCATTCGGGAAAGACGGTTTCTAGCTAAATTTTCCTTCATAAGGAGAACACTTAATGCCTTCATGAAATGCTCTATTTTTCATTAGTTGCACAAAACGTAACCCTTCAGACCATTTACTGGTGTGATTGCTTTCCAACCAAGGACTTAGCATATTTCCAATATCCTGTGTTGCTTGCTCAACCGAACCTTGAATCTGGCTGTGCCTAGGTTTTCCGTGCACAATTTTCAGATCCGGTCACATTGCACAATCTTCTTCTAAGATTTTGTTGCTAAACTCATGCCCGTATTCACTTTGCAGTACACTGGGGGCTCCAAATATAGTAAAAATATCAATTTGGTTATATGCAACCTTTTCTGCACGTTTGATTTTTAGAGCATGCAACTGTACGAACGTCGTCAAGTGGTTTTGATAGACAACTTAAAGTCATTATCTGTTTGCGACTGCATGTCAATTAGTTCCTCTGGCATCTTCAGTTCATCTCATGAAAGACCATTGGTCTAACAAGTCTTTTCTTATGTACCTTGGTTTTTTCTTTTTGACAATTTTCACACAAATTTAAGAAAACCATGACTTCTTCGGTAGTAATGTTTTGTACTTCTTTTGAAGTTATTTTAACATCCTGTTTCTACCACCATGGCCTATTGATAAGTGTACGGCATACGTATAAAGATCTTCAAAGTACACGTAAAATGTAACATTGGAGCTGTTTTTACTTACGGGAAAGATAAGTTTTTCAACATTGCCTACTTTCATACATCGTATCTTTTTAGTCTTTTTAGTCTTGATAATCTTCCGCTTAGTTCAGTCTACTTTTGTTTTTATGATTATACACTTTTTTAACAAATGATCATATCTTTCTTTCGTCAGAAAACCACTGTTTGATTTCTTAGTATCCATAATATAAATTATTTTGGAATTGAAACGCTCAAGCCTACCAGCCATTATTCAATATTTTATAAAATACGAGAGGGTAGCGAAAAAACGTCTAGATGCAACGAAATGAGAACGATTACTGAAATCACTTGTCACGTGTTGATAGAAGCCAAGCAGTTGCGTAAACTGAACGGATTTTCGTAGACACTTTTATCACATTTACCATTACGAGTTGTGAATTATGCAAAAAAACCGATTAATTTGAAAAATTTTCAAAAATGTATCATATTTACCAAATTTAGTGGTGTTTATGCATAATTACCGGTTATTATATATAGTCACCGGATTAATCACATTTACCGTAACATGTATATATATAACAGAAAGTTTTGAAAAGTAAGTTATATCAAAGAAAGGCCTGAGCGCTGTAAAAACAGCAGCTCTAATGTGTCCTCTGTGCTCATAAATACATATTTATAACCAGAAAAATTTCTTAAGTCGTTTTCACTAAAGAATGCAAAACTGAATTCAGGAGAAACATATATAAAACAAAACAAATACAATATGCCAGACTTCGTCAGAGGGAGACTGGAGCAAAAAACAATTACAAGTTTTCTGTATTGCTGGCTGGAGATTCAGAACTAATGTCTAGCTGATTGCATAACGTATGTTCGATTTGCAATTTAATTTAGAAATTACAGTAACCTTATATAAAGTTATTTAAAAACAATTTATCAATAATTGATACCTTTAAGAGACTGTTTTTATAAAATATTCTTTAGATTAGCACAAAAGGCATCGTCGTTGTAAGATCTTAAAGGTTTTAGTATGTAAACGGAAATGAAATATTAAAATTTTGAGATATTTTTCAAATGGAATAGAAAATAAACAGAATAAACCCAATTGCCAAATAATTCTCGCTTAACGATATTGATTCAAACACTCGGATACAACTCCTTAAATAATCAGTTTTGCCTGTTCAAAGTGCATCTTTTTCGAGCAGTTATGTAATCGGTTTTCGATAGGAAAGTGTTTAAATTAGAGCTTTGAAAAATGAATCTGAATTGATTTTTAGAAACATTTTACTATAAACATATGTAAATAGAACAGCTTATATGTAAACATCTTATAATATCTTTTGTCTTTTGTAAAAGTAATATTAAAGCTGTTCTAGAAATGTAGTACATTATATACTAAAAACTACTATATAAAGTTATTGCCTCTAGTATAATAAATATCTATAAAAATAGACTTTCATTTCATTTATTCTTTAATTTAAAAATGCTCAAAAATGTTCAAGTTAAAGAAATTTTTAGAAACTTTATATTTCCTTTCAGTTCCAGTTTACTTCAAATTTTTCGTCCTTATCAAAAGGTATGTTCAATAGATTTTTAACTAGTATCCCCCCCCTCCCCTTTTTATTAACGGATAAATATTTTTTGAAAATCTCTTTTTCCTCTTAATTTTCGACATTATTACTTTAAATTGCTAAGTAAAGATACTTTCGATAAAAACACATGCCAGAACAGTATCTTTTGATGTACAACATATTTATTTTACTACTGTGAGTACTGTCAAATGTTTTTCATGAGCGAATCAGGAAACACACTCATAAACAAAAAAGAATTGTGTTTCAAAATTCTGTGATCTATTTATCATAGCTCCTAATAGGTTTCATATTGACTTGAAATAGCATTTAGTCAATACATGCAGTTGAGAGTTCTAGTCTGAATTAAAATTATATGAAAGTGTGAACAAAAAAAATGAAACATAATGTATTCTACAGGAAAGAAAGAATAAAAAAAACAGAATTTGTGATGTTGGAGTTGTAACTGTCACCAAAGTCCTATGTTTATGGTTTACTTTCTTTTATTTTTTATATCAGTTTAAAATTTTTACGGGTTCTATTTAGTGTTGCTCTACTTTAACAGCTCGCGCTCACGAAGTTATAAAAATATCTTTCTTTTCTTTTTTTTCTCAAATGATGATTCGAAATATTGAATAAAAAGATAGGGTCAACACTGAATTTTCAAATACTTGGCTTGGTTTTAATATGTATATGACTCCCTACGACAGAATTGACTAATTAGAATTGATGAAGTAAAATGGAACTTTCCTTTTCCCAGGGTGGAAATCAAAACATAAGACACTCTTTAAATTGTATTTTTTTTCTTCTTATAATAGTCTAGATGCATTTTACATAAGCTATTTTAATTTTATTAAAAATTTCAGATGAGTAACCATTGGTAAAAATGCACATCTGTAAGAAATTCCACTTCTCAGGTCTATTAACTTTCATTTTTCAGTAAATAACTGTTTTTGATGTCTTGGATGTCTTTAGGTGAATCCGCATCTGGCTTGAACTTTTTTTCCATTATGCATACTTCCGTCACAGGTAA
This sequence comes from Cheiracanthium punctorium, assembly GCA_038373885.1. Classification (NCBI taxonomy): domain Eukaryota; kingdom Metazoa; phylum Arthropoda; class Arachnida; order Araneae; family Cheiracanthiidae; genus Cheiracanthium; species Cheiracanthium punctorium. The sequence continues at coordinate 1,109,760 of JAWZYV010004477.1, forward strand.
AAGCTAAACCATTAGCAGGATATGCTGAAGGAATCTAAAACAAATGACTGTTAACATAAGAACTATCTTTTATTGAAATATAGACATGAAAAACGCTTATTACATTTGCTAAATTGGTTTTCTCGTTGGCATTTTTCTTACTCTTCATTTTACAGTTCTAGATATATGTTTCTGCTTTTAAATAAGCTGCTGAACTTAGTTAAGTGACCAACAGTTATCTCTCGTCTCATTAAAATATTTATCTAAAATATCCCATACTGACTTTCTGTCGCATTAGTACCATAATGAAACCGTTTATTATCCTAACCGACATCACACAATTTGTCTTGGAAACAACAAGGTAACTGTTTCAGAAATTAACTCTTCAGAGTCATCAAACATCTTAACTATTTGAAACACTTTCAGATTGTTCGCTAGAGAATTAAATTCTTGCCTGTACAAACATTATGGACTCTTTTTTTTATCCCCAAGAAGTTCTTCACAACTTATTCAAATTATAGTCAAGCCTTTATCACTTCGAAAGTCATTTGTTAATCAAAGTTGGCATCGACAGCCATACCCGGATGTCAGATCGAGCTAACAGTTAGTTAAGTTCTGATTATGTTTGACGAAAAACATTTCTTGCAGAAAACAATTTTTTGTCGCTTTTTCGAAGAGGCTTCAACAAACTCTTTCATCAAACCTAATTTTTAAGTAAAGAAATATACAGGCGTTTTCACATGTCAGCCAAACTCTTGCGTGGAATGTTTTTCAATACAAGGATTGCAGATTTTTCTTAGTTGAGAATTTCCTGTACCAATGATGATCCCTTTCTCCACCTTTCCTAACAAAAATTCTTCAGAAATATTGGAAACCTTCAAGACCCCTTAACTCATCTAGATGTAAGCTTAATATTTTAACATCACCACACATCATTCAGTCATGATGTAATACTTTACTCGTATTTGTTTAAAACTATATGAAGTTTTTTGTAATTTTACTTTGCATCCAAAGAATAAACAGCATGTAATAACGTACAAATGTTGTCATTGCAAAAAACCCAAAACTTTTACATTATTTTTTGACAAACTTTTACAAATGTCTTCCGATGTTCCTTTTCAAACAAATTTTTTAATTAACTTATAAACTGAAAGTATCATAGCAATATGATTATAAACCTTCTGTTTTAAAAAATTGAGGAAATTTCTTCCAGACTTCGCCTTTAAGCCGATGTTAAAATCTAACTATGCTATTGTTAAAATGTCATTTCCTTAAACATTGAGTTTTGAAACCCGAAAAACATTACGAATTATACACTTCTTAAATTCCTTTTGGATTTCGGCATTCAATAAGTAAAATGATTTTCAACGTTTTTTCCTTTATTCGTCATTATTATTGGTCCTAGGAGTTAAGTCACAGGATGAAGGAATATTAATAATGCACTGCGTTCACACACATTCCACCAAAAGAAACTAGATGTTTCAAACCTTGATGATGAAGTCAATCTCCTTTTTTTTTTTGCAAGGAACTGAATCAAACGTTTCGTGTAGTGGCGCAGTTGGTTTAAGAACGGCTCACGTAAGAGCAATAAAAATGAAGTCGTGGCGACTTTCGCGTTTGGGAGCGTGACGACAAGTCTCATCTGGACTTCTGTGGGACTGTGTTTTCTAAAGGGAACTGCTGCGCGCAGATACATCGTACCCCCACTGTCCTTCGTGTTCAATCGATACTTCTGGAGTGCCGATTTAGTTGTTGGTTTTTCATGTGGAATTTGTTCGAAATTAGGAGACTCCCAAGCTAAGAGCCTTTTCACTGGGTCTCTATAAAATGGAAGTCACTCATCGCTATGTTACATGTACGATCTCACGTCGCTATGCTGTTGACGGCACTGTGACGTCGCATTAAAGTGACAAAGTCACCGTTGTGTTTTCAATCGTCACTTTGTCATGTTGCCGCGGAAGGATATTACACAGTCAAGGTGACTCATTCGCGACGTCACTGCAACGTCGTGGTGGCTTTATATTTAGGCTACGGGGCTATTAGGGTAGCCAGAGGGTATTAGAAACAACAGCCCCAGGAAAATATTTAGTCACAAACGTAACAGTCAAGAATTAGAGCAAATTTTAATTTATCAAAGAAGTAAGGTATACTTTGTATTGACAAACCTTAAATAAGTTTTGAGATAAGTTTAATTTGTTCTTTGCATTTCCATGCAAGGTTTAATAATTTCAACCTAAAGGTGCATAGTAAAGATAAATTTTTAAGCAAAAATAATATAATATTGTGACAAAAATAAATGCCAACAAAATTCAGAACAGTAAAGGAGCTGCTCAGTCTCCAAGAAACTTATTTTCTTTCTTTTTTATAGGATGAAATTTTTTATAAAATTTGATTACCGTTAAGAAAAGTTCGTACTCATGAAAGTTCGATATACAAATACATCCTTACTCATAAAGTTTTTTCTTTTAATGATTTTACATTTAAATAGTTATTTCCATTTAATTTTTCAACATATCTTATCATTATTTACTAGCATGTTTGCATCGGTAATTTTCTTTTCGTCAATTAATTTTGTCTGCGTTCGTAATTACTAATTTTGCACTTTACAAAACCGATAATTATATTCCCTACATTATATAATCCAAATAAACAATATTATAGCTTGCAGATTTTGCTACTGTTAGTCAAAAAACATCTGGAAAGCCAAGTTTCTCCTACAACTTTTAAAGAAATAGTTTTATAATACGTAGTAAGTGCAAATATTAAAAAAAAGATGTTACTTAAATGTTGATTTAGCATATCAATAATTATTCCTACTATTTCTGCATTATGTACATAATTTAGATTATTATCATGTAATTTTTAAAGTATATTATAGTGAAAATGTTAAAATCAACAAAAATACTAATAACATTTGTTCAAAACATTTGGTTTTTGCAGTGTGTTTGAAAATACCGATTTTCCAAATGCTTAATGGTGTTTGTAAGAATTTTACTGTCGTGCTTGGTTAACAAAAACAAAAAAGGGGCTTTCCTGCTGTTATAGAAATTGAAATTCCAGACAGATATATTACTACCCTAGTTGCTTTTGAGACTGAAACATTAGTCTGAGTTGGCTTCCAACAATAATACATTATTGCTCCTCAGATATGAAAATGAAAGAAATAGAATTGTTATGGTAAGCAATATTTTATCCGATTTGAAGATATTTCGTTCATTTATTCGCACATGAACTATAGTCGAAAGGTGAAATTTTCTGGTGTCTCTATGAAAAATCTGTAGAATGAATTTACATAAATTACACCCAGTGGCATTTTAAAGAATAACCAAATTGAAGTAGAAGAAAATAAGCGAATATAGTAGGCGTTTATAACAGTTTACTCTGCATCTCAAAGGAAGGATATAACAATTATAGCTCATTTAGAGAACATGACGAACTTACATGAATTTTACATAATACAAGAATTCGGAGGTCATACCCAAAATTTCCGCTGAAGATCGCCACGTTTGGGTGCTGTTAACGATATACCAATAAATTTTACGCCAAGGATCGCCACGTTTGGGTGCTGTTAACGATATACCAATAAATTTTACGCCAAAGATCGCCACGTTTGGGTGCTGTTAACGATAGAACAATAAATTTTACGCCATTTGAGGTGGTCAAAACATTTTTACATACAACAAGTTACACCTTTTTGCCTCTTTCACAGATAGATTGGTTTTCAGTCTAAATGAATGTTCAGAATAGCACCTCAGCCAACAAATATGCAACAAGAAATTACTCTCTAACAGCGGCGATAGAAACTTAGTGGGATTCTTTTTGGATTTTTATGATTGAATTTTATAACGGATAAATTTAAGCATGATTTATCTTTAGGTGATTATGACTAAATCCAGGTGATTATGACTAAACTTCCCCTGCATATGCATTCGTATGCAGCAGAAACGGGTGAGCAGATTGGCATGGAATTTGGCGTAGTTACTTTACACGAGATGCTCTCAAGTGAAATTTTAAAAGACTTTTTTCAAAAAATATCCACTGGTTGTCGATTGGCATGGTGAAATTAGCTTTAAAGATGACCCAATTAAGTTAATAAATGCTCAGAAACTATTGAATAAATTCTGAAATCGTTCATATGTTTTTAATGTTTAATGTTACAACGCCAATTAGGAGTAAATCTTTGCGTGAACAAAAATTTATTAAGTAAGAAGCATTGTAGCTCAAACTACACTTCACACACCAGTAGCTTAATATTAAATTGAATTTAAAATGTATAAGGATGTAGTGATTCAGGGTGGTCGGAGATAGTTCTAGAATGTCTGGAGTTAAAAACTATAGGACAAAGAAGGGAAGAAATTACATCCTGATTTAAACAGAAAATAGGAAGTGAGATAACCTCAAAATTATCATGAGGGGGCAACTACACTTCACCTACAGCAATGGAGATCTTAGAGGTGTGTCGAGAAAGTGGAAAGTGCCATTTACAGTAGAAATAGACATCAGACGAGAACTATCTAGGTATTAAAAAAAATCTGAGTATGAGTGTCACATCAATTTCCCCTTCATCAGTATCAGAGTACATATTGCCAAGACTTATGATGATAGCAAAATGCTCTGCTAGAGTGACTAAAATAATATTTGTCAATGTTGAAATGACGTAGATTTGATGTTAAATTGGCTTGTCTTCATTTAAGTCTCACGAGTGTGAATAAAATATATATAAATTAAAACAAAGTCAATGATATTGCATGTAAAGGGCGACATTTTAAGATGAAGATTTTTAATTAAAAAAATTAGACAGATATAAACCAAGATTAGCCAAATTTGGTCTTTGCTGCCGAAACATATAATGATAATGTAAAATCGAATTGTACTAGACCTACTATTACTTTAAATAATTTTGCTTCTCTACAGAAAGTATCTACTTTCCACTTAATCAGTCTTTCTAGCAATTTTCATCACATTACAGAGATTGTTTTGCATTCCCGCGATTTTAAAAATAAAATACGCATTTAGATAATAATAAGCAGCGTTTTCATAATTTATTGATATTGTATTAATTTGCATAACGTAATAAATATCACACAAGTTTGATAAATGATAAATTAGATTGTTTTACTTAGTATATGTCCACATTGACTAATGGAGTTTAATTTCCAGGTCTCTCTTTAATTGTCTGTTCTTAGTCAACTAGCATTAGCCATCATAAATTGTCATTTCAAGTTAAAATATGATAATCTGTTACTGATATGCTTTTATAGCTTATAAGAATTTACTAAAATGATTTAATTTTAATTTACTCGTCAGATTAAACCTTCACGAGATCCAAAATAATGGAGATTAAAGAAGATAAATTGATATAAATTCACAATACGTAAGGACAAGGATCCAACACAAGACAAGGATCCTCACACAAAAAGGTTAGTATTGTGTATCTGCTGACACTTAAAAATACTAGTAACAAACTTGCGCCTTTCTCCGAATTGCCTTCTGCATAAGTAAAGTTTAACTATGTAATTCGCATCATTTTAATTCTAAGCAATTTTCATATACATATTTTCTACAATAGAATGAAAACTCTCTTTATAAAATATTAAAAAAATAGCTATTATCTTAAGAAAACTCAAAGATATTTATTGTTTTAAAATGACGCATAAAATAATTAGAAATATTATTTAAACGAAGTACTTTACCCTGAAAATATCTCTTGTATGAGTTTATGTTTGTTACCATGGTAAATATGCATTATGTAAGGGAAGGTGGTCTAAAATGATCCCCTTAAGGGGAAAATTTGTATAAATAACGTAAATGTTTAACTAAAACTTTGACATTTTTCTTTATGGTTTACATTATATTTTGTATATGATAAATATATTTCAAAAATATTTTCAACTCCTATTGAAAAATTAAAAAAATAGAAATTATTGTAAATTATTTTTTTCGGCAAAATAAAATTATGTAAAGGTTATTATGACTGTACATACTGAAATAAAATAAGTTTTACAATCAGATAGTTCACATAATTTATTTTATGGAAATTTTAAAATAAAAATGTGTTACAAACGATAAAATAGAATATTTGAAATTTACAATTCAAAAACTATATCTGCAATACACACAGAAATACATTAGAAAGTGCCTTTTTCCGTTACTTCGAAAACTCGGAATATTTGAGCACATATCACAAAAACACACATGATCACCATTCTCAGGTATCCCTAGCTCATACATCACTCACCCACCTAAGCATTTGTGACAGTAGATCTATCCCAAATAGTATTCTAAAAATATGTTCCATTCGGTAAACCCAGACATATTTCTGTATATGAATGACTGTTTATCTAAATAAATTGGAAAGTTGGTGTTAGCCTTAAGACAATATAGCTTAAGGTGAGTGATTGCCTATCATGTCACTAAATTTCATTCTTTTCGCTTTAGTCACTTTTACTTGATGTGCGAACAAAAATTTGCGCAGTTTGAAACAATCTTCGAAAAATCTCAAAATCTATAGAGAGATTTTTTAAATATTTGAGATTTTTAAAATATTAATTATAATGAATATTTTTAAAAATTCGAAGCCTATACTTTAAGTTAAGGGACCACCTATCATGTCAACAAATTTTATTTCATTCGCTAAGACAGAACGACAGACAGACTTTTTTTTTTTTTTAACGGCCGTACACAGGTCCCAAATACTTAAAACGGATAGAAATCGCAAAATCTTTTTAATTTTGAGTAGTGAACAGGAAAAGTCTAGTTTTATTTAATTAGAAACTTAAATATTCCAATTCCGAACTTGAAACAACAATCACTTCAAATTTTAGAGTCGCCAGTAACGAGTCAGACCCCCGTCTAGTGGTTAGAATGCCCGGCTACCAAGCGTTAGTTCTCCAGTTCGAAAGCAAGTCTCGGAAGCTTGAAAAATGAAGTTCAGATGGCAGCATTAAAATTCAAAGAGAAGAGGAAGAAGTTTGTATTTGCTTTTTTTTTTTTTTTTTACTTTTAAAATTTTTTATCTAGCTGGTATATATCACAATTTTTATCGAGTGTTCAGTTTAAAACTTTTATCAAAGGTCATAGGCTTCACATCCTAAGTTGCAAGGTGTTTGCTCTTCCGAGATGAATATAACCCCAATCGCATCGGCTTTACAACGGCTCTACGCCCAATTTTCCCCCTTTGCCGATGATCCAACCCTACTATTCGGGAGAGGACATGCCCGAGCAAAATCCGAGATAAGAGCCCCCGACGCGATGAAGAACCTTGCATGGCGCGCGCTGCGCTTCCTCTCTGTCCGATCATTGGCATTTCAGGAACCGATGACCGTTTGCTACTAGGGAAATGTTATAAAATCCAATTTTTCAAATAATTATATTTAGACGCCTAATGCTGCGATCACTTGAATACCGCCATTGCTTCTTCTCCAATTGGCGCGACTCGTTTATATATTACACGGTAGACTGCGCCACCTGTATGAAAGGAAGGGTAGGAGGATCGTTTTACCGCTAGGATCATTTTAGGAGACTTTCCCCTACATATATAACATTACATTTCAAATTATAATCCTATATTCTGTTATATAGAGGTCTACTTATCTGCTTGCTTGAGTTTAGTTTTAAAGTTATTTGACTAAGAAGTTCATCAAATTCTTGGTAATGTTTTATATACTCGATTTACACTTGCATTATATACCATGCTCATCTTTGAAACCAAAAAGAATATAATGTCAAATACGTTAATAAAAACTGGAGAAGTTTTTCCTATATACCATACAATAAAATCAATATCTAAGGCGCCAAATAGACGAAGTAGACGAAAGCGCCATTAAATATAATCCTGTTGATTCTACTAATCTGAAAACCTATTGAACGAGACCTTAACGTATGTAAGCATATGTTGAATGCAAAGACGAGGAAAATGTACTTTCAGCGGAATTTTCCGTAATAAAAGATATTAAAAATATTGTGATTAATTCGTTCTTCGCTGCAGGTAATATTTATTATAATGTTTAGTTTAAAAAATGTGCGTGTACCAATGACTTTCAATTTGACGTAGGATAGACAATATTATACCTTTGAAAGTACATATACAAATTCTGTATAAATGAATTCATTGCTAGATATATATTTTTATCTTTATAGAAAGGGGGCAAAAAGTTGTTTATTGCATATAGCTTGAATTTAGTGATCTATTTTTAATTGAAAACCCATTTACATATAATGCTTCCGGACTCTTACTGTAATTTTTTACTTATTGGACTTTATTTATAATATTTCTTAAAGGTTTTAAAAGGAACGCCTTTGAGCTTGTGATCAAAACTTTAAATGGTAATTAGCATTAGTGATGGCCTGATAACGATATGTTCCAATTCTATTTAAGAAAAATAACCGTTTTTTTAATAGCATGAATGAAATGACAACATGCAGTTTTACCAGATGATTTACAATAACTCATGGATATATAGTCCAGAACTTTAGTTTGATTTATTAGACTAAATCTGTATAATGTGTTTTTGTTTCTGATGCCCTTTGGCTAACCACTTAGTTGCGCTAGATCCTCCGTGTAAGACGGCGATGGGCGAAATTGAGCCACTTTCATTTCACTGAGCACTAATGAAAGGAATACCGAATTAGCTCGGGGTCATCTAATTTTGAAACAATCCCAGATGAGAGATCCAGATGTATATTAGATATATGCACTGTAGGTGTGTGATTGGTATTCCCGGAGGTATCACTTTAATATGGATGACATCAGAGCGACAACAGATTTTACGTGCACCAGCTCCCTTTAACGTACACGGCTACACATCAGTCCAGTAGAGAGCGGTTGTTAGCCTACCAAGCGCTGACCACTGTCGGTGGTTTTTCACTTCCGGTATTTTTATGAGAATCGTCGTTTAACTGACTGAGCCATTTGAGTACAGTTGTAAAACTTCGATATTTACGAAGTATATTTTATTAGATAATCTATCAAACATACATTAAACCACTCAAAATGAGTAATGTAAATGTTAGGGGCACTGAATTCTTAAAAATTGAATTTATATTAATGTAATATATTATAATTAAATCTCTGAAATCATCTTCAAAACTCTTAATATTAAATGTGAGAATCATGGAAACAGAAAATAATAAAAGTTGTCATGAGTTTTAGTAGATAATGAACTAAAAATATCTTACTATAGAGCTGTCAAAACTGAGAATTTCTTACTGAAACTTTGTTCATGTTAATGTAATGGACATTTCAAAAATGGTATTTCAGCGTTTTCGAGGAAAAATACTTAAAATAGCATTTAGAGCTTTCAGCTATTTTTAAAATTCAATTATTTTACAGTTTAGTATAAAGAAAACTGTTATGGAAAGCTGTCAAAAATTTGTCTTGAAACGTCATTTCAAAATTACTCTTGCTGAACAAAACACATTCTTCAAAGCACAGTTTTTGAGTTATTTAAATTAACTATTATAAGAACTTTTAACACTTTCGGGTAAATTCATTATTGCAAAATGTTTAGCATAATAAACTTTCTCCTAACGTAACAGTAAAATATTTAGTCTGCTGTCGTTTTCTTTAAACATGTTGTTAAAAATGCTGGAATGTAAAATTCGGCTCTTGTATAATTTGAATCAAGGCACATGTAAAACAACTGTCTACAGTCGGTGAATGTGTTTGGAAAATACGTGGGAAGAACATTCTTTCACAAGTTATTATCCATTTGAGAAAATCTGGGGATTTTTCCTTTGTGAACCAAAATCGTACTAACCAAACAGGTGTTGGGCGTTCACACGATCCTGACAAACTGATCCAATAAGTACCCTGGAAAATAATTACATATTTCATAAACCCATAATATTTAATTACATTTTCATTGCTAATTCATCATGGATTATATTTTCCAAACAAATCTTTGCTAGGAAACGAAGCTTGAACACTATAAAACAAATTTGAAAATAAAATGTTTTTTAAATATTTTATTTCGGCAACATTCAATCCCATTTAATTTTTTATAACTTTAAATAATTAAAAGAATAATGTATAAGATTCTTAATTCTAAATCTTAACCCTCGTTTCTCTTAGCATATCTGGAAAAGGTTGTAACTTGATATATTACGATCACCAAAGAAGAAAAAAAAGTACTTTTTACCGGAATATAAATAATGAATGAATTTTCATGAAATCTTTTACAGCGGAATCGTCCATGAAGACACAGACTTCATTACTTTCTCATGTAAAACTGAGTCTTTTATAAAGTTAAATTGTAACTGATTAATGATCATGTATAACAAATGATCAAGAGGTCCCCTTGCTCCAAATCTAAAGTGGTGAGCAGCATTCCTAATGGATGGATTTCAACCACATTTTCAATCCCTCTCTTGAATATTTTAACTGCATGAAGTTGAAAAGAGACATCATTAAACTCCCAGACTGAAAGTAGGATTTTTTTTTTTTTTTTACCTTAACTTTCATAAGATTATTTTAGATATCCCACAATTCAAGAGGAAAAGTGGACGCCTTATTTTTAACATTGTGCAGTCGTTGATGTTAATGTATCCTGTGTTTAGCTCAACCTCGTACTTTTTTTTTAATTTATGAAAGCAGTTTGAATAACATTTCTTTTTGATAGTTCAACTCGTGTTATTTTATAATACATTTTTAATTTTAATTTATTAAGCGTTTTATTAATTTATTAATAATTAAAATTTTCAGAATAGTTCGTGAATATTTTAAATTATTAACACTGATTGTTCAGGAAATTTAGTTAATAGAAGTAAAGTTAAGAAATGTTACCAAAACGTATTATTATTTTTTAAAATTTATGATACGTTTTAGTAGAACCATGATTACCAATTTAATATCCACTTTGCATAATCAAAACGGTAATGATGCTGCCTATGGAATTATATCTTGTTAGAATTTTAATGTTTTCGCTTTTCATAATAAAATTTCCAGTTTGTACACAAAATCTGTAAGTGATTTCCGATCGTTAAATGATTACGTCACACTAGATGTGCATTATTGTTATAAAAAGTCTCTTCGAGTATCTGACATTTTTTGTAACTCAAATTACGAAGAAATACTTTATTTACTTGATGTAATGCCTTTCACTAGTTTGCATTCCTTTGTTTTTTTTCATTTTTTTTACAGAAAATGAAAATACCAGCTTCTGCGAACACTTGTTTTTGAGTAAGATCTTATTTCTGGTGAATTCTCCTCCACCGAAAATCTTGCCGAAATCTGCGAGTCTTAAATTATTTTCAAGAAATTATTCATAAAGTATGTAATTTATTTGGCCGAATTCCGAAGCAAAATATATTTTTTCTCTTGAAAAACGCACGTCTCACATAATGCAGTTGAACATCGGCTCATTTCGAAACCAATATTTACGTATTTTGATACTATCTTTTAAATTAAAATTAACAAATTCCGTGTTTCGAAGGTGATAAAATTTGTTGTTATATGCCTTTATTTTTCTTAAAAACGAAGGATAAATTCTTTATTATCATAAAACTATTGAGCTTTCTCGTTTTGTAAATCTCATAACTGCACAATGTAAGCGCAATCTTCAGGATAATCCAACAAATAGATCCATTAAAAGTACCGCACGACATAGAATCAGTTAAACAAAAAATCCATTTAACGTTCATTTACGAAAAAGCATTACCTAGCCACTATTACCGAAGTCATTAATAATGTAGGTTTTTACAGACTTCTTTTTCATGAAAGTGATTCTATTGTTTTCGACAGGATCGAGGATCATCTTTTCCTCATTAGTTTAAAACATTTTAAGTTTGATTAAAGTGAATTTTTATATAAAACTTGCTGTAAACTTTTTTCACTAAAACAAGTACTTCTTAAAAAGTCAGGAATAGAATGATTTACTTTCACTTCAGTTTTTTTTCTTTCAATAGTGAAATTTTGTATCATTAATAATAGGATTTTTTTATAAGTTAATACTGTAAAATTAAGCATATTAAATTTGCTTACTGCTTTTATAAAACAATCAAAATATATTTTTAGGAAGGAACTGTTAAAGTTAAATATGAATGTAAGATTTTTATTGTATATAGAAATTATGGTTACCTAAAAAACAAATGAAATAACAGCGACACAACGTAAAAAGGGAAAAAAATTCGCATAAAAAAAGAATTTTTCGAGGCTGCTGCAAAAAACTATTAGCAGCTTACTGACTCTTACCTTTCCTGGTTAGCTGATGTTCTGGATTTTAAATTAGGCCAGGTGTTCTCATGAATAGGACTAGACTATTTAAAAGTTAAGTACACTTATCAATGATGCATAAGTTTCGGACAGCAATCGACATATTATGTTGAACTGAAGAACATAAGCTTTTTGAAACGCAATCAGGCCTAGAGCATATAGCCTACGGGGACAAGTTACAAAGAATGAAATATCCAAAAAAAAGAAAGAAAAGAAAAAGGAAAAGGAAAAGAAAAGAAAAAGGAAAAGAAAAGTTATTAGCAATATATTGTATAAGAGCTTTAAAGATTATCAGTAAGAACACTGCTCAGAGTTCACACATGATAGCTAAAGTTCGACATGAGTTCTGTATAAAGCGTTGACTCTCTACGTGCTTGAAATGTACACATTTAAATATACACATAATCCTTAAATTTACACATGCAACAACCTTTCAAATTTACATAAGTCGGGGTTACATACCAGGCAGTCAGGCTAATAACAGTAGGCAACAAAAAAAGCTTTTGTTTGTGTCCTGGTTCCAAAGAGCCGATTCTTACTAAATTTTGGGTCGCAAAAAACGAATATGTAAATGAAATCATTTTGTTAACTCTTGTTTTCAAGATACACAAACGCCCATTGGAGAAAAGAAACACAGCAGCCTACCCATCGACTCAAAGGTAAATTAAAGAAAAAAAAAGTTTAGTAAATATAATAAAAAAAAAAGATTATTCAAAATATGTTCACTATTCAGAAAGCAGGGGTTAATTTTAGTTTATTTGTGGGAACGTATACTTTTGGTCTGCCACTTCTACCTCAAAGTTCGAGTATCTCTGGTCCTAGTATAGCAGTGTCATCCAGCATTGACTTATCCAAAAGACTCTGTTGTATGTGTTACTTTGTATCTTGATGAAACCTTTCGCCTTGCTCATCACTTACAGCTCCACAGGGGAAAAGTTCAGATGGTAGTAGAGGAAAATAAGGTGTCAGAGACAAATTGAATACAAGTTCTCAAAGCTATTGTAGGAGTTTTTTCACCAAGTACTGGTAGTTTTTGTCTTTTCTGTTGCCTAGATATCCTCGTTCCGCACACTTAAGGACTTCCCAGGCTGCCTTCCCTTTCCCTCAAATTTTTTTCTAAAGCAAGATCCTTTATAATTGTGCATATGTGAAGGTTCACAGAGATTCCATCTTTAACCTTTGCTGCACTCAACCTCAGGAATTTCGCTCTAAGGTATTGAGAAACTTCTCCATTCTAGTTCATGCAATCTACAAAGTTCTTCATTATTTCCAGCTTAATAGGGCGGGGTGGAAACAGAATCAGGATGTTATATGGATCTACTAGAAGCTCACTTTCAACATTTATCTCCCAGGAATTCAGATTTCTTGAACGCTATAATATATTATCTAGTGGAGGTCCCATAAGCATAGAAAACATGAGTATTTAGTATAGCCTAATTTCATTCCCAGGAGTGCAGCAATAACTTTTAAGTGCCAACGGATCTGTCATTCGTGATCGTCGTATCTGATTGACTCGGGCAGGAATATTGCATTCTCGTAAGCCTGCTTCATGTGAACTGAATGTCCAAGGAAGTTTGAAAGAGTCTACAAACAACCCCCACTTAAATCATGAGTTATATTTAGGGAATTCATCCAACTGCCGACGTAATACGAGCAGTCAAATATTCTTCCTTCTCAAAGAAATGAAGATTTTTGTGACGAGTCTCGTAATGTGCGATCTCGATTTCTGGTTGAAGTAAATGCGATTGCTCCAGTCTTGATGCCGGAAGCTCTGCTTTTCCTTCGGCAAGTCAAGATCTCTTAAGAGATCACTCAATTTTGTCTCATTTAATCTGCTGGGTTCATTCAAATCGTGTGCCTCAAACTCTGGATCATAGGAAATCCCAGATCCAGTAACTTCTTCAGCGGTCATATTTTCAATGTCATAAGAATCTCTCACTCATTTGGAGGTGGTTTATAAATTGGCAGATTACCAGAGTGAGAAACGGACCGAATGGCTAATAGAACACACGAATACTGTACGACGGATAGTGGTCATACAAACCAGCCATAATGAAATTTTATTACACAAATTGGTACTGTATCTTGAAAAGAACAGCTAATCTCAACTTTTTATGGTGATTTTCGTGCTTAGCGAGACAACATATTTTGGAAGTAACTATGTTTGAGCCATACACATTTTTGGTGTTGGAGTGTGATTAAAGCAATACATTTTAATAAAAAGTTTTTTTTTTTTAAATGTTGGAGAAAACAACTAATGCGAAATACTATTCGAACATTTTTACAAACTTTCTACATCTATGAAAATGCATGTGCGTGCTTATACATGGTTAAACACACATTAGTTAATGTTTACTTAGTTAGTTGTCGTTTATTTGTATTAAAAGCGTGCGCACTCTTTTTTAACGATAATAACACTGCAATAATCACAATTACACTTCCTTAACTGGTCTATTACGTCCAATGAATAGAGCTTCCCTTATTAAATAATTAGAATTTATTAGTTTCGCACAGGACAGCAAGGAACACAATAAATCACTTTAATGAACGCCGTTGTCAACAAAAATATTTTAGTTCTGTGTAGATAATTAGGCAATTCTCTTTATTCGTAAATATAATTTAATTCCACTGGCGCGAGGAGGCTATCTCAAATATGTCTGGGCACACACGCATGATAGGAATATTTCATGTCTGTATAAACTGAACGCCATGTCTGAAAGTATTTTACGGTGTTTAGAAAGGGCGGAATGAAAATCTAGTAAATATAGAGTTTTGAATTGTTTATTGTTGAAGAGAACCGGAGAGTAAAGGATTTAGTTTGGATTCAGTTAAACTCTGTTTGCATTTTTATATGAAATATGACAAATATCTCGCATACTGAGAATAACCTGCAAAGATGTAGCTCAGATCTCTTTTACATATTTATGTTGCTCAAAGGCAATCTTACAAGAAAATACTGTTCGGTTTATTTAGTGAATATAAAATTCAATTCACAAGGAAACTGCTATAGAAATCTTAACGTACGAGATTATTATTTTGAAAGTTTAAATTATAAAATAGGTTCCAAGAGAATTTACTGAACATGTTTTAGGAGTAATCGTTGAGTTTATAATAAAATGCTAAACATAAGTTCGAGAGTTCGCTTAATATACATTTTTAGTTTGTACAGTTGAACTGTTTTCTTAAAAAAATCCAAGCAGTAGTAATTGTTTCTGTTGCATCCTTACACACATTGCTTTAGTAAAGTGACAAATGTATGTTTAGCCTTGCCTGCTGCTTAAAAAAGTTAAACATGCTTCGTAATGTCCGATCTTACATTAAAACATACTAATTAAGTAATAGACTTGAAAAACTGAAGGATGTATCTTTAGACACTATATCCAACATACACTAATCAAGAATAAAAATGAAAACTGAAAGTGCCAGAAAAAAAATTCTCACAAAAATTGCAGTGTGAAAGTTACTCAGACTCAGCGTATGTTTAACGTGTACTACAATGTATAGTACACCTTGTACACATGCCCTCAAATCTATTTAATTTTCATGATATAATTCCTTAAGTTACGTTCCTAAATGTCCCTGATGTCCCGCATCGGCCTAGTCGTTTAGTTCTGCACCCATAAGAACACGAAAAGTGAAGCAGCACCGGCTGGGTGAAAACCCAGGGCAAGGGTGAAAACCTCTCTCGGCGGGACTGCTATGGAACTGTACATGCTAAAGGCAGCGGCTGCAAGTGAATATCTCTTGTGGCTTCAATATCCTCCGTGTTCAAACGATACATCTGGTTGTGCTAATCCAGCTGCTAGGTCTCTCATCTGGAATTGATTCAAAATTGGAAGTCACCGATCAAAGTCAGACTTACACGCCCTAGGGCTCATCAAAATGGAAGCCGTCCTATATCGAGGATCTGGCATCGCTTCCGGATTGCCAGATGTCATAAGAAACAACGACAACATATTCCTAAATCATGAGAATTTTTAGAAATAGTCTTAACATTTAAAAAAATAATTTAGTTACTTTCCAGTGAGTAAGTCGCGTTATATATTTTACTACAATTTAATGCAATCAAACTTGGATTCCCTGTGCTTGAGTTTGTGTACTTTTTGTAAATGCGACTTAGCTTTACTTTTTTTTTATTAAGTTGATGTCTATAACAAAAGGATAAATATTTTATAAGGCTACTTTTTCTGATTTTTATTATCATTGATTACTGGCAAAAAATGTAACTAAAACATCTAATTTCATTTACAAAATGCACTCCAGTCTTTTCGAGTGTTAGAGAGTAACTCGAATTCATTCATTAAAGGAGACCATCCATCAACCTTGATTTACATTCGCAATAGTTGCCCTCTCAGGGGCCACTGCGAAAGTAATTTTGTGTCATCTGAAAGTGTTCCATTACCCTTGAGCTTAATCGTTGAAAATACCTCGCATTCAGACTGAAATGAATATAGATGGTTTTGCATCCATTGCTTCCATTCTCGTATCATAATTTGATGAAGTAGGGAATTGGATAAGATGATCGAGAAATTTGAAAATGAGAAATTAAAGTAGTACGGAACATTAATATTCATTCAGTAATAGTTTCTTATGGTTCAAGATATAGTAAGGTAGTGAAAAGTATATGGAAAGTCAGCTTAATAGAAATTGATGAATGCGTGTTTTGTTGAACATGGATAATAGTTTATTAGATATACTTTATTTTTTCTTTCATAATTTCAGCATATGTTTTATAAATTAAGAATTAACGAATATACAATTGACAGTATAACTAATCTATTTGAGTGGTTTAGATATAATGATATGAACCTGGATTAAAATAAAAATTTTAGCCTAAACAAAATCTCTTATCTTTCTTCTATAAAATCCATTTAAATCACAAAGATTGATTTCATGAAACTCTTCCAAATTTAATCTTTCTAGCTCTATCAAGCCCTTTTTAATCCACTCCGTCGAGCTTGAAAGTTTGGTTGATCATTTTATTCTCGAATTAGTATTGTTAGTAGAAACAATACAGTACGACATATTTGCCCTTTGGCTTTCAACCTGTTTCTCGTTGAGGACTGAATTTTTTGCATATAAATAAGCCATAATTTCTACGAAATGGTATATGATAGCGATTATTTAAAAAATTGCCTATGAGACAAAGTGTATCATGCACCAAAATGTGTACTGAATAGTGTTGAAAGTTTGTCTCATCCCCTTGCTAAAGAAGGTTTCTCTGGGAACAGTTAGTATCTTGGACAGATTTTTTCATCTATCAAGAGCACAATGAAACATTTTTATGAAACTGGAACTAACAAACATAGTTTAGTAGAATTAAAAGTACACATAATGCGGCTAAGTATTTTTTTTTTATTTCTAAAAGCGAATTAAAACGCTTTCTTTGAACAAGTATCTCACTGATTTCTCAAACAAAATACTTAAGGAAACTTCGCCTGCACTTTTTATACGTCTTTACAACATACACAATAATGCGTTTTGAGGAAACATATTTTACATTTTAGTGAGCCACATTCATTCTTTATTAGTGATTTTTTTGCGATCAGTAATTATTTTTTGAAATATTTCCTCACTTAATTCATAACCTTTATCTGATTGTTTTAAGAAAGAGTGTAAAAGATACTGGGTGTTAGTTTAAAGCATTTTACATATTCTGCTGTAAAAAGTACAATTCTTAAAACTTTTTAATTATATTCTCTTTTATCTTTCCCGACTGTTGACTCACATAATTTTCTGTTATTGGATAAAAATTTAAGCCATTGTTTACTTATATAAAAGAAATTTTCTTAGTTTCTGGAATGAAATTTTGTCTCTCTGATCCCCAAATTTGGGGTCTAATAGAACTCCTCAGGGGTCTCAAGGAAAACATTAATTAAGTTGCCCTATATGTCTAAAACTTAACATTTATTACTTAAATTCGAAACATTAAAACATTGTTCTATATTGTATCCTTTAATATAGGGGGTGGGGGATAAAATTCATTATCTAATGGAATAAAAATAGTTTAAATAATATTATAAAAGTCAAAAGAAACTCATCTGCCTGTTCTTGGTATACAAACTTGATAGTCATTTTTATTTTTTAAAAAATAATACGAATTTCTACATTTAGAAAATTCATCTTATCACTAAAGCGAACAAAAAATTTAGGATTTTGAAAGGATACGAATAAGACTAATAGGAAATAATGTAGTTCAGTTTTTCAAACTTTTGCACGGGTAAGGGTACTTAGAGGATCTTGACAGAGCATCTCATGTAAATTTGGCACTAGTAAGTTAGAGGCTAAAAAACAAAATATATTTTACGGGAACATTTACTATATTTAAAAAGGACAAAATTTCAGAAACTCAGATTTAGTTTAATTTTAAAATAGCTATTCTCTTATTCTGATGAGTCATGCAGAGAAATTATGGCATTGTTTTCTCCGTTGCTGTCGTATCTCTTCTGTTTCTGATGTATTTTCTCCGTTCGCTTTTTCGAAAAATTTTCAAAGCGCTTTTTACATTTCTTTTCGCTTTATCTTAAAGGATCCTGCATTTATTCAGCTTCCTACCTGATCCTATATGAGCAGTGCTATAATTTAATAAAATATTTCATTTAAAAACTAATTTATCTTGGTAAAATCAAACATTTAAATTTTGAGATCATAATTATCTTGATCTTTTGTCGAAAGCATACTTTTAAAATAGCACAGAATGAATATAATAAAAGAACGATTCACATAAAATTACTTGTACACAAAATATATTGTTTAAAATAAATATTATATGTAATACTATTGCTGTTTTTATACTTAATGACGTCGCATTAGACCTCTTATATACTGTTCCATTGGGCTCCATTCCGCATATCAATATTTTTAGCCATAATGCAAAATAATTATTGACCACTGACACAAAATAGTGCTCTTAAAATTAAAAACATTTGTCCGAACCTTTGTATTAATAGAAATTATTGTTTGAAAGAGTTCATTGTTGACAAAAACAAGCACCCACTTTAAATGAGTGAAAAATGTTGGAAATTGCATGCTAAATGTTGTCTCAGAAATATTTAAATATGAAGTAATAATGTACAGTACTATAATACAGCAAGAAAATTGCCACTTTTCTTTTGAGAAATTTCGGTAACTTTAATTTTTTAAATGAAACTGTAAAAGTATACATTTTCACTAACATTTATTTACAATTCGCATTTCACTTTTTCAGGTAACATTCATAAACACTGCCTTATAAATTTACAGATTACTTTCATCTTCGTAATAAAGATTGATTTTGCGAATTTCTATCGGATCAAATGTTACTTGATCCTGATATCGGGTCTTATTACTCCATTTTATCGCACTCGTAAATTCGGCTGACCATTTTTATGCCTGAAACAGGAATGTTGTTGGAGAGAAAATTTTACGATAGCATCAGCTTTCACCTTGTTTCTCTTTTATGACTCATTTCCGCTGTATATTAATGACCAGCGCTGTATGCGAATTATTTTACGTCGACTAATCTTAAGCGAAGGAGGTTATGGCACAACAACGCTTTGTGCATCAAAAGGGCGGGCAATGTTAATTAATCACCCGAATCATGATATCCCCTTCTCTAAAAATTTGTGCCTAGAAAAGTTGAAACTGTGCAACAGTTTCAGATTTATACTCATGCGTAATTGATTTTACCAAAAGGTATTGATTCAAGAATGTTGCAAATATGAGTGGACAATCAATAAATTTGTTCTCCAGACAGAAATGCAGAAACAATGTTATTATTATTATTATTTGTTATAAGTGAAAACATAATATTATATTATTTATTTATATATTTTAATACTTATTTAATCGTAATGGAAATGCATTTTAAGATTAAGATTTTAACATACTTTTCAATTTATGTTAATTAATGTATATTTCTCACTAATTTTAAAGTGCTTGTTTTTTATGTCATTTATCATTATTTTTACTATTCTTTATTTTTACTTCACTGTTCTTCATATTAAATTATGACTTTGTCAATATTTTCGCACTTTTGAACTTTTGTTCAGATCTCATCCATATATATGCAATATAAAACAGCAAAACGTACGTAGTGTGTATATCGTAATAATTTCCTTCAAGCAAGTTATAACACAAAACAATAAAAAAAAGAACTAGAACCAAGAATAAAAATGGAAACGTAGGCCACATATGCTTTAAGAAAACAGTCCTATCAAAGCTAAAACAGGTAGGATCTGTATACCAAGAGAGACCTCGTGGGACTAAGCCTAACTAAAAGAACCTAGAGAAATAAAAGATGGAGATATTGGGAAATTGAAATAGAGAATGCTCCCTTATCAAGCATCCTTACCGCATCCCTTACCGCATTCATATTTCAGTTTAAAGTAATAACAGAAATAGCTAGGTTTCTGTAGGTTACATGACATAATACTAACGCAGGTGCCCGACCATAGCTAATGAAGAAAAACCAAACGTGGTAAAGATCCAAATATGGAGAAAAAAGCTCAGAGATGATACCAATACCAAAAGTAGAAAACGTTGATGCCAGTGTAGAAATTTAAGTGACAAAAATAAGCAGCAAGATACAAGGAGTAAAAAAGAGAGAGAAAGTAAACAACCAGATGATATTGTTGTTAAAAAAAGAGAATACCTAACAAAAACAGTAAATGTGGGGGTGGGGAATATATATATTGTATTTCTTTACTAAAGATTGCCATTTGCTTTTTTTATTTGTGTTTACGGTGACTATGTACAAGTATGTTTGTATTTCATTGTTTATATTGTTTTTACAAGTTAATTTGTATTTCGCTCTTGAAGAAAATAGTGATTCACTTATTGAAAAAATACGGAAAATTAGCTTTATTTTTCCTGATAAATAATTAATGAGATATTACATTTTTTACAAAACAAATTATACACACGTTTTTACAGCAAAATGAACTGAAAAGTATAAAAATTTACTAAGCAGATTTTTTTCAACAGCAATATGATGTTGTACAACTTGGTAGAACTTAACTTTTTTAATTAAGCTTAAAATAAAAATAAAAAAGCGTAGGATGCTCGCTATCAGATTTTTTTCGAACTTTTAGTAAAGACTGTATGAAAATGTAAGTGAAAAGTATCGCATTTTTTTATAATTTACCTGATTTTTTTAGTCAATTGCTTTATTATTTAATTCATTTACTCCACAATGACTTTAATCGCCAATTATTTTCTATTTAATTCAAAAAGTTAAGTTTTACTGAGTTGTGCAACGTCATATTGCTGTTGAACAAAATCTTTTAATTTTCAGTTCATATTGCCATAAAAGCGTTTTCTTTAGAGTTTTAAAAGTATAATTTATTTTGTAACAAATTAGTATCTGAAATACCTCATTAATTATTACTCAAGAAAAGTAAAACTATTTTTAGGTATATTTTAAAAGTATGGTTTACTTTTAATTTTTTAGTCTTAGTACGAAGTTGAACGAAAAAGAATCCGTTTTTTATGTATTGTCGTCTAACTTGGTGATATTGAGATAACTTTAGGAAAATCCTGTATAATACTGTTAATGTAACTTTCTTTTTTTATTGTAACGTACTTGAAATGAATAAATGACCTTAAACTGTCACAGACTGAAATGTACTGAGATTCTTTTGAGTGCTCGTGTAGAAGAAATAAATATTCTACGTACACTATTTCGATGGAGGGCCTTAGTTTGTAATAATTAACATCGTGTACAAATTTCACTTTTTTTAGATATGCATAGAATCTCTAAAATTCGCTTTAATTAGTGACTCTCTATAGAAAGTAATACATTGCAATCCTTTTGGGTTTTCCTATAAAAGAATTATAAATGCTGCGTACACTGTTTTCAATATTATTGTATTCTCTTCGAATCTTTATACGTCTGTTAAATTTCAAGTTAATTGGATATTTAGAAGTGCGTGAAAATTGAATCATAATATCCCTTGCATTGATAAATACACTTGAAAGTAATAAAAGTGTGTTAATTTAAATGTTTTATTTGAATAAAAAAACTTTCTACGAATACTTAAATTACTTTTCAGTACTAACTAAAAATATATAATATGCTTTTCATTATTAAATTTCTAGAAATGAAAATAAAAGTATCTTTATTACTTTCAGTAAATACTTTATTTAGAACATGATACTATTTATGTCACATAGTTTATCTTTTTTAAACCGAAATGAAATGCTCTTAGAAATGTAAAAAAAGCAATCAAGTGCAATAGGAAGTAAATATATTATTAAATTCTTGGAATCACCATGTATCATATGGATAAGAGATTTGTGAGATTATTTAGAATACATTATTTTTGAAATTTCAAAACAAAATTTTAATATTTACTTCCAATAAATTATAGATCCCCCCAGACATTCAATTTGAATAATTTTGCTTTAGGTATAATTTTGCAGCATTAACGCAATATTTCAAATATGTAGTTTTTCCTATCTCAGAATGCTTTTCAAATTTGAAGTAAATACAGCCGTGCTTTTTTAGTGCTAATGCATACATAAAAACAGAAATTCCATGAATATCTTGGCCAAGTTTCAAAACTGTGCAGAAAAATACGAGAATCTAAAAAGGAAGACATAAAACTAAAATTTTATATTAGAACTGCAAGAAAGATAGTTTTAGGGTATCTTCAGTTGCAATATAAGATCGAATTTTGAAATTTTTGTATCAGGAAAAAGTTATTAAGTAAACCGCAGTTCAGAAATACTTCTGGAGTTTCCTAATCTTAGAGCGTAAACATTCGTAGAAGAGAAGAGTAAATAATCTACAAGGAAGATTGGAGAAAAGTATAAAATGTTCAGGAGCCTAGATATCAGTGCAAATATTTTGCTCAAAGTTAAGTAATATCTGAGATACATTGAAAAATATTCTTAAACTTTTCCCCGTAAAGAAGTTTCAAAAACATAAAATAAAAAAATATCAATATTTTAAAGATTGAAAAAAAAAAATAAAGTTCTAAGCGAAAATATTATGAACTTTACTATTTAAGTATCTGAATAATCTGCATATTTTATCTATGCAGTTTTTTACGAAATGGGGATAAAAAATCTACAGTTTAAATACTTTTAGTAATAGCGCAAAAGGAAATTTTTATTGTATATAAACATTTCAGATGAAACAGCATTAGCATTTGCTATACAAATCTTATCTTAACTGCTTGTATAACTAAGGCACGAGGACAAAAGTATTATATTAAAAAAATATTCATCGTTCAGTATATAAGAATTTTTTTGATTAGTCTTTTTTAGACTGAATTGTATGTTATATATTAGTATATGTTAGTTTTAACCTTTTATCTACTAAGGGTACCTTAATTTTCAGAAATTTATATACATACTAGCTGAAGTACCCGTTCTTCGCACGGGAATGAATGGACTTTTTGATATTAATATTTGTTGTGATTACTATTTATTGTAATAAAGAGATATAGCAAAATGGATATCGCGTTATATTGTGTTCAATAATCATGCATACTGAATTTCAAGACAATCGTTTTTACGGTGCAGAAGGCGATGCGGCGTAGCACAATCTAGTGGCGAGTTTTAGCAAAACGGATACGGCGAAAATATTCTTCGCATTCAGATATCGATGTATACGAATTTTCATGACGATCGGCTGAATAGTCCTGAAGTTCATGTGTTAACGCGATATCTAGTGTCAAGTTATAGGAAAATGGATCGTGCCAAACTCTTCCCCGTGTTCAAATATCTATGTATACCTATTTTCATAGTGATCATTCGCACAGTCAAGAAGAGATACACTGCAGGGCCATCTAGTGGTTAATTAAAGTAATGATTTGCTACAGCGCCGTCATGTGGCGAATTATAGCAAAATGGATAACGCCAAAATATTCTCATTGTTCAAATAGCTATGTATACTGATTTTCATAGCCACCGTTTGAATGCTCAAAAATTTGGCCTGCTGCAGCGTCATCTAGTGGCGAATTAAAATAATAATCCATTGCAGTGCCATCTAGTGGTGAGTAAAATCAAAAGTAACACAGTTAGAATATATTCTTCGTGCTTAAATGTTTAAGTATAAGAAATTTTATACCGATCGGTCGAACGGTATAGAAGTTGATGCGTTGCAGCGCTATTTAGCGGTAAGTTACAGCAAATGGATAGTGAAAAATATTCTCCGTGTTCTAATATCCGCGTGTGCCAAATTTCATCGAAATTCGTTGAACGATATTCGCATAGCAAACGACTAAACGGAATAGAATTCGACGTTCTGCTGCGCCACCTAGTGGCAAGTTAGAGGAAAACGGATAGCATACAAACCTTCTCCGTGATAAAAGACTTAGGTGAACCAAATTTCATGGTGATCGGTGAAATGGTGCTGGAGTTTTTCAACCTCCTACACACATTTCAGCATTCATTTTTATCTATAACAAGTCTTATTATACGTATATACCAGTCTCAAGTAAAATCCAGTTTCAAATCTAAGCCTCGCCAAAGTGCCAGCATACGCCATTTTGCAAGTTTTTTCAGCTAATCATTCGAAGCATTGACTTAGCAGCAATCAAAATGGGAAATGGTTCGAACGCCAGGCATTTATTTTAAAAGTGGAATCCCTTAATACAGCCGCATTTTTTAAATTACCAACTATAACATGTATTATTCATCGTTACCTCGATGCACTAAATGCGACGATTTCAATTTTCTGAAATTTGGCGGATTTCCCCCAAGTTAAATCAATGTACTCAATTGGCGAGAATTCTGAAGCTTCATCGCTTGAAATGCCCTAATAACTGCATTATTTCTGCACGGATAGTTAAAATTTAATTTTGTATTCTAAGAAAACCTATACACTTGTTGTCAAAAATGCTATTCCCTTAAGCTCTCAGTAAATTGCGCCAAAAAGCCTAAAACTGTGCAAACCGCTAGAACTCACTTTCTAAAAATCGGCCTATCAGCCATTTTATTTTTCGCCAAACTAAAAAAAATTACATATTAGTCTCGGATATCTTCGATCCTCATTGTTTTGCGTATAAAACATTTCATTCCTGCTCTCATTTCTTATGCGCACACGATATTACAATTAAAAAAATAACCTAACAAATATAAACTAAAAAAATCATTATTATTCTTTTATTTGTACTTTATGAATTTAAAACATTTTATTCGGCAAAATCGCCACACATGGCAACCAAGATGCTTATTTCACACACTCTTTTCACTACAGGGGTTACAATTACGTAAAGCTTCCTGCGTGGAGAACATAAAAAATCTCTTAAATTCCGGGAACGGGTGGACTTTCAAAATTTTAAAGTGGACTATCATTTATTCTATATTATTTTACATATCTGTGTAAAATTTCAGGTTGACAGGTCCATTTTTGTGGAATTGTATACTACCCAAATCAACAAAGTGACAAACAGAATTTCATTTTTATTTATAAGATAACCTACGCTTGTTTTTAAAAATACCCTCTCATTAAATTACGCCAAGCGCTAGAATCATAGAAAATCTCACACACTTTCAGATTTTAAATACGCACTAAAATGCTATATATAAAAAGAGTTATAATCCATGGGTCTTGCCTATTTTCGTTCCTTCTTTCATTAAGTTGGAAAGTGTATCATTATTCCTGAGTGTGATTAAACAAAATTAAAATTGATATTTCTAACATCCTTTTTTCTGGATGTAATGCATTAGAAATATATGCAGAAAAGCTGCTCAGAAAAATGCACAATTCCAACTGAATGAAAATTTCAGAAACTTATACGCAGGTGTATTCATAACCCAAATAGCAGACGATTAAATTACGATAAATAGCGCCAAGCGTTAGAATCCTCCTCAAAATCGCGAGAATGCTGAAGATAGATCGCTTGAAATCCCTTAATAACTGCATTATTTTCGCACGGATCATTAAAATTTAACGCTGTATTCTAATAAAACCTTTGCACTTGTTTTCAAAAATCCGTTTCCTTAAGCTCTCAGTAAATTGCGCCAAGCCGGAAACTGTGCAAACCGCTAGAACTCACTCTCTCGGCATTTGAGCCATTTTATTTTTTCGCCAAATGAAAAAATTTTAACATATTAGCCTCGGAAATCTTCAATTCTTATTGTTTTGCGTATAAAACATTTCATTCCTGCTCCGATTTCCAATGCACACGATATTATAATTAAAAAATATATAACCTTACGAATATAAACTAACAAAAAAAAATCATTATTATTCTTTTATTTTTACTTTGAGAATTTAAAACATTTTATTCGGCAAAATCGCCACACATGGCAACCACGATGCTTCTTTCACACTTTTTTCACTACAGGGGTTACAATTATGGAAAGCTTTTTGCGTGGAGAGCATAGAAAATCTCTTAAATTCCGGGAACGGGTGGACTTTCAAAGTTTTAAAGTAGACTATAATTTATTCTGTATTCTTTACACATCTGTGCAAAATTTCAGGCTGATAGGTCCATTTTTGTGGATTTGTATACGACTCAAATCCACAAACAAACAAACAAACAGAATTTCATTTTTATTTATAAGGATATATATATTTAATTTGTCTAATTTATTGCAATTTTTTTTTAATCATTGCCAAATATGTCATATGATTAGTCTATACCGATACTATACGATCATTTGATAGTCTTTTTTATGCTGAACTGTGATTTTTGTACAAGTATTTGACTAATTTCTTGTAATCGATTTCTTGAAAATCAATGCCAAATACGCCATTTGATCTGTCTATACCATGATAGGTGACTGGTAGTTTTATGATATTAAGATTTGTTTAAATGGATATTTGCCTCATGTATATCGGACTAAAAATTTATATTCACTGCTTAAATTTCAACTATTGGTTTCATAATTAAACAATTGAGTCACCCTGAATATGTCTGATTCAAGGTATTATTATGACTCCATCAGTTATATTTCTGCCATATTCTTAATAATATGGCACATTGATTGCTTCTAAAACAAGGATTGAATTATTTTTTATAGTTATTATTTTCTCTATTTTCTTTCATATTACATAAATAAGTATTAAAAATGTATATCAGAAATGAAAACAGTTTCGGATTGATACTTTTAGGAAGAAGATGAATAGTTAAAATCAAATAATTGTTCCAATGAAGTACTTAACTGTATATTTGCTTAAAGACTGTTTATTTTAGGAACAGCTGTAGAAGCATCAGAAGTCAATCTTCCACACAATACAATTTTTAGAATTTTTTCTCTTATGCATATACCCTCAGTATGAAAATCGGGTAGATTTAACAAATATTTTTATATGGAAAGTAACGCAATGACGTAGAATATTTTTTGGTTGATTTTTGGTACAAACTGGATGTCAACTTGTAATCACAAGTTATGTACTAAATGAGGTCAACGAGCGAGTCATTCTGTACTATAAGTAAATATAATAATATTTCATTTTTAATACTATCTGTGAGGTTTATGCAGTTTACTTGGAATTCTATCAAAGGAATATAAATAGACATTTTGCTATTGAAATTTGAAATACAACACAGCATATTTTTTGAATACCTCAAATACCGACAAACGTTTCGTTCAATAATCATTACAATCTGCAGTTAGTCCACAAAAAGCAAGTAGACGGTTCTATTAACACATTGTGCAGCGTACAAGTATTGTTGTTTCTTTCATGCGTTATTTTAAATTTATCTGTCATGTTGAAGATTTGTTTCAAATTATGCCGAAAATAACATTATGGTATTACAAGTATTACTCGAGTTACTCTAGTACAACTGTTAGATCAATGTGTGGTTAACTCTTTTTATTTTATATTTTTGAGGTTTCTTTAGTATAATTTCTGCCTCTTCATTTGAAGACGATGTATGATTTTGCAGACATAAAAAATAGATGCAATATTTAGTGCTTCCTATAACAACAAACGCATATTTAATAGTATAGTTACGTATGTCTGTTAAGTGAAAATTTATATCGGATTAAAACCAATTATTTAAAATGTCAATAAATGTCAATATTTAAAATATCATATCAAATACAGGGGATTCAAAATCAATTCTCATTATTTAGTACACGATAAAAAATAATTCGGAAACGTTACGCCAAATTATGGGGCAGCTCTTGTAGTTTCAAATTGCAGAAACGTTTCCGAGCCATGCGAGTAAAGTGTTTAGAAAGGTTTCTGCATATTTCAGAAAAATATTTACATATTTTCCTTCTTTTTAGGTAAGGTTTCTGGAAAAAATGGGTAACGTTTCTGTATATTTTGGTAAAATATTGAGTAACCTTTCCGTGTATTTCACAAAGGTTTCCGAATTAACGAGTAACTTTTCTGAGTTTTTTAGAAAAAGTAACATGCACTAGATGAAGCGTTTCAAGTAATGGCAGCACCACACTCTAACGGAAGGAGCGCTCAGGACCAGCGATCAGAATCGAACCCTGGACGTACGCGTCCGTACCTCGACACTGTGATTGTCTTGCTGGAATTTCTGTAAGTAAACTGACTGCTGCAAAAGTTAGTTGTGGTATGGCTTGTTTTGGAAACTTAAAATTTTTTTGGAGTATTTTATAAATGGGGGGAAAATACAATAATTAATAAATACAAATTAAAAATCTTAAATCCTTTTTTCCACATAAATTATTTTCAGGAGATATGTGCTGTTTTATTTAAGTATTCATCTGTTTTATTTAATTATTCATCCGGCGACGTCAACTGGTGACTGGTCACAAATAAACTTCGCAGTGACCACACAGTGGAATTACATCACTCACAAGTTACCAGACCCTTATTATCGCATGGGCAAATCGGTACTTTGCCCAGGGCCTCCAGTCTCAAATGTTGTTCTGAAATATTCTTTTATGTGTCAAAATTTTATGAAAAAGAAAACAAATTTTATAGATGGGGACCTCCAAATTCATCAATGCCCGGGGCCCCTGTTGGTCATAATCGGGCCCTGCAAATTACAATGTGACAGTTCTGTGACAATTGCGACCCTCTGTGATGTCACAGCCACTTTTTTGTGACCATCTGTGCTATTAGGGAAGGCGCGTTCACTTTATCTCTCTGTCTCTTGGCACTTGGCGCATGCGCGAGAAGTCCCAAGTAAAGATTTCCTTTCCCCGTAAATATTTTACGCCGAAATGTGGGTTATGTTTCCAAAATATTGAGTTCAAGTAGAGCATCGGTAGGTTACGCTATACTATTGGAAACCTTTCTGCTATAAGTATGTAACGTTTCTGATTTTTTTTATTCTTTTTTTACTGTGTAGGGAGATAGGGAATAGGACAAGAAGAGTATTTCACATAGGAAAGCAAGTCAACTGAATTTGCGTGTGTTCGGAAATCGCCTATTAAAATAATTACTTTTGTTAGCCAAGTTTCTTTGTATGAGAAATGGAATAAAATGTCTAGTTTACTGCGTGTGAATGGGAGTTGTAGACACAAAGTGCCCCCTACACCGTCATGCATTAGTTTCCACTCATGCTTTCCTGTGTTAAATAGTTTTCTTTTCCTATTCCCTATCTCCCTACGAAATATTGATGATAAATTTTGAATTGCCCTATATATATATATATATATATATATATATAATATTAAACATTGATATAAGTTATGAAAAAAAATGCAATCAATGTTTTCAAATAAATTGTAAATGTACATTTTCCTAAAAATAGAAAAATGATTTTTTATTTGTTTATCTTCTATAATTATTTGTTATTTAAAATCACATTCGAAATCGTGTTTTTTTCAACTTATTTATTGATTTTTCAAGAGAGTTTCTGAAACTTTTTCATGTAAATCAAACAGAGAAAAAAAATAAAAATATTTTATTCATTTAATGATTTGAGTATTAAAATTGGTATTTGTATTAATTATAATTTAAAATTTCAGTGTATTGAAAATTTTAAATACTAACGCTTCATATTCTGCAATTAATTTACATGATTAAACAAAAATTTATATATATGTATGCATCTTAAGTAATACCACATGCTCATTAATAATCTGCAACTCTCCAAACGAAAAGTTTTGGAGTAAAAACTAGAAAAACTGAAAACCTTTAACTTGAAGATTTTGTTAAAAAGCGTCGTGTACTTTCAAACATTTATAAAGTACTAACAATTCTTTCTTCCCACTTCTGTTCTTCCCTAGAGATTAACTGTTTCTTACTTTTTTTCTGAAACATGGAACTGAAATTTTAAGAAAATAGAAAGACTTCCATTTTTATCAAATATATTAAGAAAAGAGTTCAGGGAATTCGAGAATATATTTAGTCCAATGGAATGAAGGACTTACAGCAAAGCCCCTAGAGAACAAAAGATTTTTTTTTCTTTTAATTTCTCTCGTGAAATGAATTTCATGTGTGAGTGGGAAAACAATTAAGTTTGAGATCGAATATAAAAAGGTGTTTTTATATATTTTTTAATAGATTTTGCTCTTTATATATGTTGCATTTTCTTTCTATGCTTCTTCAAATGTACATATTTATATACACGCATTTTCTAAATTCATAAGAATAGAAAATATACATAGATTGAATGCTTCATCACTTAATGTGTGTTAATAAAGGGGGATCCTATATTCAGGATACAAACTTCTGGTGGTGGTAGCTTACTCAAAGATGAATCATAAGCAGAAAGCAAAGTGGAACCACGGGGTAGCAAATGCCGTCTTCATGGAACTACATCAGTAAGAACTCTGAAAGAAATGTTGAAGTTAATATTGAAGTTTCCATAATTCATTAAAAATGAACGAATTTTCCTCATCATATTTTATAAATTTGATTTCATTTTATTGATGAAATTCTTGGAGGGCACAAGCTTATTATTTATGGAACTCAATCAAGAGTGAGTACAAACACTTCTTACAAAATTATTATTAGCATGCACCAGGAGGCGAAGTTTGCGACCCCATGCTAATATGCGATTCTGATTCGTGCAAATCTAATTCATTCAGTAATCTACTTCGCCCCACGTGTTTGTACCACGAATTCTTAATCACTCTGGATAAATGCGGCATGTTCATTCCTGAGTGTGCGGATGTGTTCAGAATAGGACTACTATTGCAATACTACGGAAAGATGGGAACCTGCGACATGGAGGTTAACGTGATGACTTCCTCTACGGCAATCGTCTAAGCGTACGGTCGTGGGTTCGATTTCCACTCATATCGTGGTTGTTTAAATTTTCTTTCTCTGTACTAGCAAACACTTCCATCGTGTTCTTCACTTTACTCGACGGGGATTTATAAGCGAATATTTGAAACTAATCACACACGTTCGAAAAGAAATCTTCCAAATACAGCACCAAAAACCAAAAGGTCCACTTTTAGTTTTGCTTTAGTTAATATCAAATTATGTTTCAATATAACATGTATTCCTGATCATCCGGCTGCCATGAAACGAAATGGGAAATAAAGACAGAAAATAAATTTTACAAGGAATGGGTGACGTGCATGTACGAATACACTTATTCAAAAAGAGTTTGAAAATAATCTACAATTGACTAAAATCAAGCTTTTGTAACGCAAAGTGCAATTATTTTCTATGCGAGATATTTATTAGTTTGTATGTAAAAGTACTATATTATACACTTGTCATATTCTTATGCTTTTTAAAACATTTTTTTTTTTCAGCTGCACCATAATAAAAGAGAATTAGATAAAACTCATTTAATTGCAGTTTGAATAAATTTTAAATACAAGACATAAACAGAGCATAATATCAATACAGTATATAAGTGTTACATCTAAAAAGAGTTAACTAAAATTTTAGAACAAAAGAATATCCATTTTAATAGTCTCATATCTGCAAGCTGTCTTTAATTTTAGAAGCATATTTAATAAAAAAAAATACTGGTATATTTTTTTATAGTAAGGAATGAACGTGTTGTTAAGAAGAACAAACAAAAATTAAGAACCTAATTAGTTTACGCATGAAAAATAATTTAGTAAAATTATTAAAAAATCTTGGATGTTTCAAAGTACTGTTTACCCGCAAAATAAAATTATAATTTGAAAAAGCTGATTATTTTAACGCAAAAATTCCTAATCAAATCTAAAACGTAATTGGTACTTATTTAAGCACGTCAGTTTTGTTTGTACAGGGAAATAGATGATTAAATTCTTCCATTATACGCACGTAATCTGCAACATGATTAGATAACGTATTAATTTCACCAAGAGAATAATCTGGTGTTATTATTTAGGTATCATTGTTATTGGCAATTACTAGCATTTAAGTATGTTTCAGTACATAATAATTAAGAAATTGGATTATTGATCTGTTGTTCTGTTCAAGGTATTTACTCAGAACTGCTAGATTGCATTTTAATGAAACGATGAGGAATGCATTTTCGGTTTAACAGTGTTTGTTTAAATATTAAATATGCGCATATAATTTCGATTGTCCAATTTGCATTTAGTTAAGAATTTTAATGCACTGTAAAGATTGTACATATAGTATAGAACTGCAATGTTTACGGTAAAACCATTAGAAAACATCACAGAAATCAACTGAAGTAAGAAATGCGGTTATTAATAAGGAGCACAATGTACTTTTGACGAAGAACAATATATTGAAAGCCAGCTTAACGAAATTATTTTATAGAGGAATGCTTTTTGGAAAGGGTGTAAATAATTACGAATTTGCTCAAAATAACAAAGTAATTTGTACAAAGTAATTTATATAATGCATTACTTTGAATTCTTAATATTTAAATCAGGTATTATTAGGAGGGAAGAGTAGCCAAAAATCGTCACATTGTAAGGAGAGATTCGAAATTCCGGGTTTAATATTTTTGATGAATTCACATACACTATCTGTATGCATCATTTTTATATTGCCACTATTTAAGTGTCATAAATGTGGAGTAAATTATTAAATTAGTTTAATGCTAAATATATATAACTTGTTATCTAATTCCACATCTTTCTTGGAAAATACATATAATCGAAGTCTTCTTTCTAGTCTCAGTAGCAAATAGTCACAAGCACTTTAATTCAATATAACGCTAAATTAAAAGATATATATTTTTTCATTTGAATATCTAACACATACTATTATTTTAAAGAAATGAATGTCTGCGAAACGTATTAGATGTAAAAGTTACTCTTACGTACAGCTACGTAATCCGTCCTAGAAAATCCGTCCTTGTTAGTTTTGTAGTCGTCATTCGTCGCATGTAAATTTACAAATACCATTCATTAGCTTATAAGGCATATTTCAATTTGCTTTTCATACTATCTGCATCAGGGTTTGTCTTTGTATTTAACTCTGCATCGAGTTCATTTTTTGTTTATCAGTGATACTTTATTTTCACTTTATTAAACGATAAGGAACCTTTACGATTTTAAAGGGTTTCTCTTCAATTTAGAACGGTGTATGAAGTTACGGAATTTCTATTCTCAGAACAATTTTGCTAAGGGGATTAGCAGGTTTATTATTTTTAAGAAAAACAATATTTCTATATTTAATTTTTTTTGCACTGAGAATGTATTAAAAAGCATATATGTATATACAAGGGATGATCAAATGAAAAGGTACGAAACGACGTAAAAATGTAATAGTCAAATATTTGCATATTCCGCCATGGGAGAACGTAGCGATACATCGCGGAATGGAATTGGAGTCTCTGACTGAGATCGGAGCATGCGCGGGATCCCGCATGTGCAGGAGAGAGCATAGGCTCTTATCAAAAGCGGTGTCCAAATGATGCGGCAGTCCGTATGAGGACAGGATGGCGTTCGCGTTGCAAAATTCGACGATTGAGGAGCAGCGAGGTGTCATTCCGACTCCTACGCATATCTATCAAGAACAAAAGACCGGGGCTGCTCACTAAGGGTGTGGTTCTGCTCCATGATAACGCGTGTCCACACGTCTCCAGAGTCACACACATGGAACTGGCCAAGTTCAAATGGGAGACGTTGAACCATCCGCCCTTCAGTCCGGACATGTCTCCCTGCGATTTCCATGTGTTTGGTCCACTGAAGAAACACCTGAAAGGGAAGCGCTTCAACTCGGACAACGTACTCAAGGACGCTGTGACGGACTGGGTCTCGTCACGGCCACAGGAATTCTGGGAACAAGGAATCCTGCGGCTTGTTCATCAGTGAGATCGTTGTGCTCAGGTCTATGGTGTATATTTTGAATAAAGTCTACATTTGTACCCACCGTGTCGTTTCGTACCTTTTCATTTCATCACCCCTTGTATTTATTATTTCGTTTATTTTCAAATTGCCGTCCATGTAGTGTAATGGCTTGAAAGTAGAAAACGTTCTTTCACGCCTTGGGTCTGGGTTCGAATTCCATCTTGGGAATCCATGCTAACTTGTCCGTCCGTTCATGCGGGGTAACACTAACACCACACACAGGTGTCTCCCGCAATAAAATGGCCATTAGTTCGGGCCTTAGTAATGACAAAATGCATGATGCGCAAGTGCCAGCCTATTGAAAAAAAGAGTCTGTTTTCAAATCGAAAACTTAATATTTGAGATTTGAAAACGATCAATACAATGCATTATAGAATATGACATATTAAACAATCTTCCATTTAGTAATATACTAGCTGCGTGCCCGTTCTTCGCACGGTAGGAAACGAGAAATTTCCTCACATGTGTAATTCGAATTAATTCCAGTGATGTGGAATCTAGAAAAAGCAAAATTGTTTCACTCTTGACTTAAAATTTGCGTCATATATGTAATAACCTGAGATCATTGCAATATAATGACACACACACACACACACACAAAAAAAAAAAAACAACTATGTCAGCGTCATTCGGTATCAAAAAAATGCAAATGGACCATTTGCAGTGAACTTCTCACTTTCAAAATGTCTTATTTCCTCAGACATGCTGTCTTTTAGGTTCACGTTTTAGCGTTAAATACCTCAGACACTACATGAAATGGACATTTTTTTTTTTTTAAATACGTCACCCTCTCTTGCAACCCTTTACAAAAAGAAAAGAGATAAGACTGCGCTATTCATAAAGGCTTTAAAATTGTTTTTCTCAGTTTAATTTTTCTTCTCGCAAATAAATCCAGTATTTATAAAAGGAAATCGAGCCAAGCAAAGAAATCGTCTGCTCGCGGGACCCGTTTTTATTTATTTTTTTCAACTGGCAATTTTAATCATTGTTACTGTATCCATGACAACCAAACATCAAGATATCAAACCGAAACTCATAAGCAGGTGCTACTGAAATGAAAATCCTTCTTTACTTAAAAATTCGTAAAAATTCTCCTAATTTATATTTTTCCTCCGTTCTTCTTTTAAAAGTGGGCGAATTGTGTGCTCCGTCTTTTTCCCAAATATAAAAAAGTTATGACAGATAGAATTCAAGATGCAGCAGTTTTCAAAATATTTTACGAAAGTCAGCGTCAAATTTAATTTTATTTGAAAAATTCCCAAAAATCTGCAAATTATGTTGCACAGTCCGAACAAACAGTTTTTAAAAGAAAATTTTCTCCTCTATACGATGATGTAAATGTCGTTTTCTTGCGAGTGCAATTACCGGCGTTTTTATTTATTACGCAAGAAAAATCGCTAAAAATCGGACAAAACATAAAATAAAATATTTTCTAATTCGAATTTCGAAAAAATCGCTTCGAGGTGTGTCGAGACCCGTCTTGGAGAATTTCCGTACAAAATTTGGTAGGTCTACGATCACCCGTTTCGGAGCTACGCGAGACACAGACAGACAAACGGACAGTTTACACTCTGTTTTATTTATATAGATAGATTTTGAGAAAATTTGTTATCTTTACTTCTTTTCTTTTTTGAGAACTTCAATGTTTGAAGTAATTATTTCGAGAATTGGCATTAGTCGCTAATTACATCAAGAAGGTAAAATATTTGTAAACTACAGCTTCACTTTGATTAAGTTAATTGCGTACGATACCTATGATTTATTTACAATTACAGATCATTTCAATTTTTAGTATGTTTTAAAAGTATTAATAATAATTTTAACCGTTTTTAGCACCCTATATCTATGTTAAATAGAAAAGAAATACAGAAATAGAATCTGTGCAGCCGGTTGTCACTCAAATAGCGTACATGGAATTGCACTTCGAAATAGGCTACAACAGCGGTTCCCAACCTTCTAACATTGCGTCCCCCTAAAAAGGTATAGCTTATGATGGTGTTCCCATCACATTCCTCAATATACATACAGTTTTTTTACTCTTCGACAATGAACATTTACTTGCTTTTTCTACAAATTAATGCTGTCTATAAAGTTAAAATAACATCTTAAGAAAAAAAAAATGTTGTGAAGTAGAAATGAAAAAAAAATGATGATATTTTTAAAAACTTGCTCTTTGCCTGTCCGCCTCTCCCCCCCTTTCATACGCTCAGCCAAGAGGTGGGCTTCCGATCGGTTGGGAACCACTGCTCTACAGCACACACCTAAAACATACCAGATATCAAACCTATATGTTGTGGATTATTGGTAATAGACACCGAATACGCAGACAGTCAAAGAGAGTGTGCACATTGTATTAAGGAAAACCTACACGTAGGGTCTCTACCTTAGAATGTTGCCTTGAGTGTGGGGCATTTTAAGAGGTTTTAAAGCATACAAATGTTACATCTGGATTAAAGCGATTAAAATTCTAGGCCGTAATAAAAGAGAAAAAATTCTTTATATTTTAAAGATTTACTTTAGATTAGCTAGAGTTTAAAATTATTTTTCTAGGTGGAAATTATGATGAACATACAAAATTTAACAATAAAAAATTTTTCTTTCCCATAAATTGTGAAGAGTCTCAGAAACTAACATGGTTACGCAATATTTGAACACGATGAAATTTAAAGACTATTTTACAATTTTCCATTATAAATAAAAATAACATTATAAATAATGTTATTTTTATTTGTCTCAAAATTTGCTATTTTTTACTGCTGTTTACTACCATTAGAGAAAAAGGAATCAAATTTGCATATTTTTTTAAACTTTTGAAAATATTCTCATTTTATTAACTGAAATACGGCACCCTAAACTAAACTAAACAAAATTGGATGTTTAAATTAGCATAAAATTAACTACTAAACATTAAAATACAAAAATTTTCACAGCCATGTGTAAATATTTCTGGAAACTATTTCCGCTATAATTTGGTTAAGTAGCTGCTTATATTGTTTTCTAAATATCATAATTCATAATTAATACTAATATGCTATTTTTAAAATATAATATCAGAAGAGCATGCTTGTTTTTAGTTTATAATTTAGTAGTTTGGTTAAAAATCAACTTCCAATGATAGAGATATTAGAAGTATTTAAAAGTATTTTAACACAGGGAGAGGTAAATTTTGGAAGTACATAATTCATTCATTCCTTTTTCAAAAGTATTGACAATTGTTATACGGAGTTGAAAGTTTGGGTAAATTTTCTGAATATGAATTAAAAATTAGACGTTTTTACTGTAAAAATAATGTTGGTGCTAATTTAAATAAGAAGATTGTCTTTTTGTTTAGGGTGTATTTTTTTTTTTTTTTTTTTTAAATAGTAGATTAAAGTGCACTTTATTCGCAAACGATTGCTAACTAAGCTATGTTGAACGACGAACTCCGGCCGAATACTGAGTAAGTTGTTCTTTTATTTCCCACTAGCTGAAGTACACGTCCTTGACGGGTTAGTGAATGCAAATTTCCAAAAAGCAAGAACTTTCGTCACCATTGTACGAGTATACAGAGTGGATGTAGTATGTTGCCAAAGTAAAGAAAGCGAAGTTATAATTTTTATGTATTGTTAAACTATTACATGTTAGAGAGTAACTAAGTAATATCATTTCATTCGCTTTAGTCGTAATTATGTGATGCGCGAACGAATATTTACGCATATTGAAATAATTTTCGCAAAATCTCAAAATCTAATCAACATTTTTGAAAAATTTGAAGCCTAGAATTTAAGTTTAGTGACAACCTATCACATGTCACACTATTTCGTTTCATTCCCTTCAGTCTTTATTTCGTGATGCTGGAACAAAATTTCAGCATTTTAAAACAATTTTCGCAGAATCTCAAAATGTAATCAAAATATTTTTAAATTTCAACGCCTATAAATTAAGATTAGCAACTACCTATCATATCACTAAATTTCGTATCATTCGTAGTAGTCGTTATTACGTGATGTTTGAAGAAATATAAACGTATTTTGAGAGAATTTTCACAAAATCTCAATATCTAAAAAAATGTTTAAAAAATTGGACACCTGTAAATTATGTTGAGCAACCATCTATCATGTGACCAAATTTCATATCATTCGCTTTAGTCGTCATTACGTAATGCGGGAACAAAGATTCACTTAGTTTTAAACGATTTTCGCAAAATCTCGAAATATGATCGATTTTTTTAATTAGATGCTAATAGTTTAAGGTGAGTGACCACCTATCATTTCACCAAATATCATTTTTTTACCTTTGCAGTTATTACGTGATGTGCGAACACAAATTTACGCAGTTTGAAAGGATTTTCGCAAAATCTCAAAATCCAATCAAGATTTTTTAAAAA
Source organism: Cheiracanthium punctorium (assembly GCA_038373885.1). NCBI lineage: Eukaryota > Metazoa > Arthropoda > Arachnida > Araneae > Cheiracanthiidae > Cheiracanthium > Cheiracanthium punctorium. Next base: position 1,148,411 of record JAWZYV010004477.1, read on the forward strand.
TTCGACACCTATGTTTTAAGTTGAATGACCAACTATCATGACACCCAATCTCATATCATTCGCTTCAGTCGTTTTTACGTGATGCTTGAACACAAATTTACGCAATTTGAAAGGATTTTCGCAAAATCTCAAAATCCGATCCAGATTTTTTAAAAATTCGACGCCTATGTTTTAAGTTGAGTGACCACCTATCATGACACCCAATTTCATATCATTCGCTTCTGTCGTTTTTACGTGATGCTTAAACATAAAAAGCGTCACGGACAGAATGACAGAATGACAGAACGACAGAACGACAGAATGACAGACAGACAAACTTTTTTTTGAGGGTCGCATCGGATTCCCGGGTGCTTGAAACGGATAGAAATCGCAAAATTTTTGAATTCCAAGGAATGTACAGACAAAAGTCTAATTTTATTTATATAGATATCCGGACATAGGAATAATATAAGAAAATTTCTTTCTACCTTTTATAATCATATATTCATTTTAGTTCAGGTTTAAATTTCATAACTTTTCTCACTTACACTTTTTTAAAAAGTAAAGAAACTTTAAAATTCATAAACAGGAATTTTAAAGTTTCTACAGGAAGCATTTTCTACTGCCGCTCGCAGCATATCAGAGTTGATTTGCCTCACGTGTAACGTTATTCGATCATTTAACGCTGCGATATCAGAGACATGCCCTTGATAAACAACACCTTTAAGAAATCCCCTCAATCAAAAATCACAAGGATTGAGATCGGGGAACCTCTGGGGCTCTTTTGCAGCGCCAAAATTGCCCCAGTAGCAAATTTTGGAACTTTTTTTTTTTTTTTTTTTGATATCAAAATCCCATGGTCTACTATGCATGCTCATCAAATTTGGTTAGGCTTAGTCCAATACTTTACTCGCTAGAGGGCTCTGAACACCTCACGTTTTTTAATAACCACCCTGTATAACTCCTCAATGAATGTTTTTCATTCATCATTTTTACATATATTACTTTTATTTACAGGAAAATCAAATCCAGTTTTCTACAAGTTTGACTGATTTTTACTATTTTTTATAATTCCTATTACAGGATTTCTATAACCAGAAAATTTCTATAATCAGGAATCGGTAAAGTCCCAGCGATTCTGGGCATGAGAAATTCTACTGTACACGGTAGGAGAATGTAAATGACAGTCATTCTAAATTCCCTTACAGCTATATACATCTAACACTACAAATCTACCAGTCAGGTAACTTGAATATCCGGTTTGACTCGCAGAAAACGAGAGAATTATGTCGGCCAAATGTCACGGTAACTTTTGTATTCGGCATGGCGAATAACACTTTCCCACTTAGCCCTTGAAGTACTGCACCCTTGTGAGTGAACTCACGGGTTTAATATTTGGTGAATACGGCCGTTAAAGATAAAACTACTTTTCATAGTAGAGCTGTGTTCAGCTTAAAATGACGTTACTTGGAATAATTTCGAAAAACAGTCTTCTACCGGCAGAACTCCTAGAAGAAATTTTTGAAACTTGAATTTTGCTCGCTTTTTGAATAAGTGGTAGACCAGTAATATACATAAATTTTATAATTAAACTGCCTGACTTTGATACTGAGCGCGTTTACTTGAACTAATAAAATTTAATCACTCTTATCCTTCTTACACTTAGCACCTCCTAATAATTATATTCTTAGAGAAAAGCAGAATCATATAATCGCTCTTAACGCAAAAGGAGCATCGGCTGATTCAGGAACTAAGTACTGGTTGAAAGCAAAGATATGTTGCGAAGAAAATATCTCATGCAGTACATGACAAAGTTGGGATGATGCTATAAAACTTTCAGAGGAACTAGTCAACGGGCTACGTAATTAACTGTTTGAAGCTTTTATGAGATAGAAAGGCCGATGAGAAAATTGTTATCGGAGAGAAGGCTATTAAGACTTTGCAATTTTATTTCATAGCAGTTAAGAAAATAATATTGTATACCTTGCAAATTTTAAAACAATGTCTTACAAAACTGTAATTTTATGAATGTATTCACATCTGAATCAAAATTGAAATTCCATTCCTTAAACAATAAAACAGAGCTGGGAAGACATTTTAATCCAAACATTTTTATTTTCCTTTGCACAGATGTTCCTTTGAATCAAGTTCATCTTAAAAAAAACATTATGAACATTAATGAACTACTGTATACTTTATGCATATTTAATAATGAATGAACAAATAAATTTTGACAACATACAACTGTTATTTGTAAAATTTTACTTGAGAGTTGGATATTACATTTTTTCATGTTCCTATACGGAACGAAATCATTGTTGAATTCGGTCCACTTTCCCGCTAAATTCAAAGCTAAACCTTCTTTGAAAGAATCGGTTATAAAGCTTCAAATTTAGCTTTTTAGCTTGATAAAATTCAGACAAATTAGAATTAGAAATAAAATTTCAGAAGTATATGGTTTAGGATTTCAAATTACATATTAGATTAGTGAAAATAATAGAGTCAAATTTAATCAGTTTGTCCACAAAATATGAAGACTATCTTCTTATTTGGTTTAAGGTCGGATATTGTCACGTTGACACAACGTGCATATCTTTTATAAAAAAATTACCAATACAAATCTTAATTATTGTTATCTAAATTTAAACTAATACTCTATTATAAATTTAATTAATTATAAGTTTTTAACAGTAACTCTTTTCAAAGCTTTCAAATTTCCTTTCAGCCATTTTATTTGTAAGGCAATAACGCACTTTTAATCATTTTGATTTCCTGCCTTCTGCTATGCTAATCCAATTTACAGCTGCAATCTGTTTTATTTATATTTTTTTCTTCCCATCCTCTTTTCGCAATTATTCATATGAAAGCCTATCTTGCAGTATTGCACTGCTCCCTGACCGCAGTTTTTTTGTTTTGCTTCTCTGTGAGCAGCTGCATGCATCGAATGTTCTAGTAAAGTCTTTCCTGTTCCTTTTTCTCTCTTACATATGTAATAGCTTAACGGCAAAATTTGACCTCGTGACATACTCCCCTGTGCATCTTTGAATATGAGCAGTTAGTTGTAAGTTAGCGAGCAGAGTAGAGCTGCGTTGGAGGTTGGACAAGCACTTGCCCTTCGGGGCTTGTGCCTCTGTCCGTGCCCATAATATATTCTAATTTTATGCAAAAATATGTTGTTTCTCCTTACTTCAATATTGATCGTGTGCTATTTAACCTAGAAGCCTATATTGTGATATTGTGATCCTAAAAATAAAAAATTGTCATTATCGTCAATAATCTGTTTTCTTCAATTACGATGATTTAAGAAATAGTGCATTTTCATTCGTCTTCATCTATAGAGTTCGGAAGTGATGTTTTATTTAGTGCAAGGAATTATTCACACCTTGCATGTTGATGATCGTTTTCTTTTCCTTCGATAAAGATGTTTACTGCATGCTCAAGTATTCTAGATATGTGTGTGTTTGTTAAGATGTTAGAAGGAAAATACGTAAATCAGGGAAAAACCCTGTGTTCAACTAATTCATCAAACACTAACCACTATCATCGATCACTTGCGCCTGCATTTTTTTAATTCTCTACAGCTCTGCTTCTATAATTATTTTACAAATACAACCAACACACCAGATATATAAAATTATTTTCACAAAAATATCTTCTGTACATCTGGTGCCAGTACCAGGCACGAACCTCTTGCGAAGTATGTTGTGTTATATAGTTTTTTTTTTATTGTATTCTTTTGCACTGTCATTTCCACTTGGATTTTAACTTTTTTCGTTTCAAAACCTTTTTGATAATTTGACGTTAAAATGTTCTCAAAGTGCTAAATTGTTTTATAAGAACCCTATTGCTTATTTGTTTACTTGATTTTTTTTGGTAACTGTAATAGTACGAAGTGTATTAATGTATGTATAAATATAATATCCAAGAAATTTATATGTGTGTGTGTTTAGTGTAAAAAAAAAATGATGAGTAATATTTGAGAACAACTTTTTATGATAATTTTTCAGTCATTTTTGCATGAACATTTTTATTTGCTGTACTAAGTAATTATAGTAGTAGTATATGTGACGTATTTTTTTGATACGGAGATAATTAAGAGATGATTTCAAGTAATAATGATTACATTCACTTTTCCTCAACAAGCAATGTCTCTTATTTTTATAACTTAAACTCTTGTTGTTTGTACTTGAGTTTCATAATAATTTTCCCCGAACAGCAATTACAACTTTTTCAAGAGTTACACAAACTTATACCCATTATATCCTATTTGATTTAATTTTGATATATACATGTGTTTAATTTGCTTAAAATACCTTATGATAATAGTTTTCATTTGTTTACATAATTTTCATTTTTTAGTGTACCCATTTTTATCATGTAAGACTTTTTATGAAATTTACACATGTTGGTGAAATTTTTTAGGGCTACAATTTTACACTCGTTTTTTGTGTATTTTGAATTCCATACCCTTTTGCAATGCGAAATATAGTGTTTGATTGCATCATTTTTGGTTACTGGCTTGTCCAGTTTTCTTTTTTTGTCTTTTGCCTTTCTTGATAGTTTCAACAGTATGCCTTGCTTTGCGTTGCGTTTTTTTTTATGCAGCTTGTTCCATGCTTCACACTTTTTCTCTATATACTGCAATTTACATTTTGATATTCATGGCATAGCCTCTCTGAGGCACATGCACTCTTTTTTCCTCACCATGTCAAAGCCTGCTTTCGCCACATTTGTTTTTCTTTCCACACGGTTGTTATAATTTTCAGGTCCATGGCAATGCCTTCTGAGGTACACAACTTTTTTTGTTTTTGTTTTTATACACACTGCATTCTTGCATACTTAAGTCCTTGGCACAACATGGCATCATAATTTTTTTTCCAATTTTTACCTCACAATATACTTTTTATGTCATTTTTTACACAATTTTATAGTTGAAGTACTGATTTTTTATCTCTTGAATTATATTGTTATCTTGCACACATTGTGTACTTTTAAATGAGTGCTTGAGCCTTGTAATGTGAATAGCCTGATCCCCTATTTGCATTGGATAGTTCCGGTTTCTCGTTTACAAGTCACATAAAGTTTTTTTTTTTCTTTTCTTAAATTTTCAGTAATTTTTTACACACAGTTATTTTGCATTTTTTTGCCCAGTGACGTGTCATTTTGAAACATTTTTTTGTATTTTCTACTATTCTATGCATATGTGTATTTTTGATTCTTGGTAGAAATTAAGTGAAATCAAACAATTTCAATTTTCTCCAAACTACATTTTTTGCACACATATTTTTTTTTTTCAATTGTTTTAAGACACACAAACTGTTTTGTTATTTAGAATGTTAAAACTTTTTACTGTTTTGTTATTTTGGATATTTATTTAAAATACATTGTGTATGTTTTATGTTTATAAGGTTAATGTGTTCAGATATGAACAATACTTGTCATTTTTAAATAATTTTTTTGGTACCATAAAAATGTTACAAGGATCCATGTTGAAGCAAAATAAATGGCCTTTTTGATGATGATATTAATAAAATCCTAGGTTATGAATATTATGTTTGAGAATTATAATTTTAAAAAAATATTTTTGGATCCTAAAGAATTAATTTGAGAATTATTATATGTGAAAGTTGTCTCTCAAACAGTGAATATAAAAAAATTGCATATGACGATAGTATATTATTAGAAGTTTCGTATGTTTTTATTGTGACAAATATTTTTATATATTATAACTTTTGAGATTGAATAGTTTTAATTACATAACTTGGTGTGTATTACCAAAGTTTATTTCCATGCCAAATATTTTATGTATGGTAACAAGATGTTCTTCCAGGACTTTTTTTAAAGACTGTTACGCAGTTGTTTCAGTGTTTTGAACAGAACAGTTATACCAATTACCTTTAAATTCAAAGTTTTATTGCGAAAATGTTGCATATAGTAATTGAATTTGAGCTCATAAGACTATGCATAAAAAAAGGACTTGTGTTAAAAAGATTTCTTTTATTAGGATACTACTTGCTTATTGGTGATATGTTACAAGACCTTTTCTGACTGTAATTCGCAAAAACTATATTTGAACTGCAATATTTTCAGTAAATACGTAGTCACCTTATTTTTTTCTTCAAGGAGTCTGAATCTTCAATATTGTTTAGAAGTGAATATTTTTATCTTGTGTTTTGCTGATTGAATATATAATGCGTACATTTTTTTCTCCTAAACTTGGGGGAGTATATGTCACGTTGACACAACGTGCATATCTTTTATAAAAAAATTACCAATACAAATCTTAATTATTGTTATCTAAATTTAAACTAATACTCTATTATAAATTTAATTAATTATAAGTTTTTAACAGTAACTCTTTTCAAAGCTTTCAAATTTCCTTTCAGCCATTTTATTTGTAAGGCAATAACGCACTTTTAATCATTTTGATTTCCTGCCTTCTGCTATGCTAATCCAATTTACAGCTGCAATCTGTTTTATTTATATTTTTTTCTTCCCATCCTCTTTTCGCAATTATTCATATGAAAGCCTATCTTGCAGTATTGCACTGCTCCCTGACCGCAGTTTTTTTGTTTTGCTTCTCTGTGAGCAGCTGCATGCATCGAATGTTCTAGTAAAGTCTTTCCTGTTCCTTTTTCTCTCTTACATATGTAATAGCTTAACGGCAAAATTTGACCTCGTGACATACTCCCCTGTGCATCTTTGAATATGAGCAGTTAGTTGTAAGTTAGCGAGCAGAGTAGAGCTGCGTTGGAGGTTGGACAAGCACTTGCCCTTCGGGGCTTGTGCCTCTGTCCGTGCCCATAATATATTCTAATTTTATGCAAAAATATGTTGTTTCTCCTTACTTCAATATTGATCGTGTGCTATTTAACCTAGAAGCCTATATTGTGATATTGTGATCCTAAAAATAAAAAATTGTCATTATCGTCAATAATCTGTTTTCTTCAATTACGATGATTTAAGAAATAGTGCATTTTCATTCGTCTTCATCTATAGAGTTCGGAAGTGATGTTTTATTTAGTGCAAGGAATTATTCACACCTTGCATGTTGATGATCGTTTTCTTTTCCTTCGATAAAGATGTTTACTGCATGCTCAAGTATTCTAGATATGTGTGTGTTTGTTAAGATGTTAGAAGGAAAATACGTAAATCAGGGAAAAACCCTGTGTTCAACTAATTCATCAAACACTAACCACTATCATCGATCACTTGCGCCTGCATTTTTTTAATTCTCTACAGCTCTGCTTCTATATTTATTTTACAAATACTACTATCATCACAATATAATATTAAAATTATTTTCACAATCATAAATTCTTCTGTACAGATATAGTCATAGCGTCTCTGGTATCATGACACATGAAGGAGAAAAGATAAAATTATTTGCTCCTAAAAATACACAAGTAACAGTTTGCCTTTCCAATAGTGCTTCTTTGCTAAGCTACGTTTCATAGCTTCGATGTGGCAACGTAGAGTGTTTTGAAAAAATATCCTCGACACTTGGAAAATTTTTCATGAAATATAATCATGTTAATTTTATCAAGAAAACTCACCAAAAGTGGTGCTAGAATGTAAAATTAATAAAAAATTTGTAAATTAACACACATGAAATGGCGCTTATCAACAAAGTGACCATTCCTTGTGGTACTAAAGGTCCATCGTTCTACAGTTATAAAAAAGTTTAATCATGTACACCTGTAGAAAGGCTTGAACAGTGATAAGCAGAGGCAGTTGCCATTTCTAGCAACCAGGCATCGCAATGCCATTCTAGGGGAATGATACCTGCCCTAAATGTCATTCTTGGCACTCTACCCACAATGGCATTCTATTCTATTTGTTTATTTTCTTTCAACTCGCTTGGATGGTTGCACCTTGCCACATTTGAAGTATGAACCTTCTGTACCACCCGAAATGATCACCTTGCTCAAAACTAGCACTTTATGTTTTGTATTATGTAAAGTTTTTAATGATTGTACATATTAATTAGGCAGTAGAGCATTTTTATCGCTCTAAAAATGCATTAATAATAGAGTGTAAAGAAAAAAAGTAAAACCCTAATAACTATCAAAGTGCGTTAAATAATTTATATTAAAATACATAAACGTCATTTTATTAACATGAGAACGTCTTTTTATCTCAGAATATTATATTTAGTAACATTTATGTACAAAGACGAAAGTTATTTTTCTGAGAAAATTCCTGGAATCTTGTTTGGGCTGTAAATACATGCAGCGGAGCAAGAAGCCTTTGTGCGATTATTGATTTTACACGGCACGAGAATCATCGGAAGTTGAAAGTTTGAATCCCTATTTCTTCCGCAGTCAAAGCGCAACAGCTTGCGAAAATCTCTTTGTTTCTAGATCGGAGATCAGATGGATTTTCGTCCGAAATACAAAAGCTCTTACAAGAATCATATTTCAATAAAGATAGGTTAAACTTCTTATATTAATGTGGGTTTTCCTTACTTATCTAGTAGCTATACATTTGTTGTACATAATTTATTTTTTTCATGCGTATTATGAATTCTTAATTTTCACTCAAATTCTAAAATGACAGAGATAATATTTTCTCCAATAAAGTAATCGTTCATATTCTTTTTGACGGTAAAATGTACTATTATTCTTGAAAATTTAAGAAAACTTAAAATAAAAACTTGCAAATATAGCACTTTTATAAAGTATCATCAAAAATGAGTGTACAACATCTTTATACAGAGTATCCCATCAATGAAATAAAATATAATTTTTGTACAATCCATTTTAGTTACGCGTTTTCTCTGAAAGATACATCAGTTTTTGACGAATAATTGTGGGAAAGTTCAATATTAGTTCATCACTTGTTCCAAAGTGATTATTAATAGCTACATTAAGAAGATTTTTCCCACCCCACATTACTATGTGATTCTGAATCCAACTTTACATATTGCGTATAAGCTTTAAACAGTTGTTAAATAAAAATGATAGCACATTTCTAAAAAATAAGCATGATTACATTAAAATTACAAGCTAATAAAAGTAATTACTTATAACTGAAAGCCGTTTAATAGTGCCATTACCTACATCTAAGGAAAAATAATGGTTAGCGTATTAAATATTGAATACAACAATGCAAAGTAAAATGATAAAAAATAATTTGCTTTCTAAATTAACTTTACCTATTTAAAGAATGAACATTGTTAAGTTGTTATTATAAAAGGAATGCAGAATCTCTGATCATTTGTTTTTTGACTAAGTTTATCTCTTGAAAATATATCTTCTGTTTCTTTGACTGTCTAGAAAATATTTAATGAATTGTAAAATTCGTTTGGTAAAAAATATCGTATTTTGTTTAATACAAATAATTTTATTTTGAATATTTCAGTTTTATATTGAAACTCTGCACTTTATCTTCAGAATATATTACACACACAAAACGCTCAGAAAAAAAAAGACTTCACTAGAAAATCAGTTTTTTTCAGAAATGGCAACAATAATAATGGTAAAGTATTTTTAGAATATTTTTTCGTACACAGCTTAATTGTATTTAATGTAAAGGTGAATAATGCATAAAAAATTAAAAAGTGATAACATTTATTAGATATTATTTTCACTTCTTATGCTGTAGTTAATATCTGATTTTCTGACTTTACAATAAGATGTAGAAATATAATTAAATTAGTTGCATGGGAATGTTACTGAAAGAAATCTTTCAAATATACTTAGTTACAATGCGAAATATAATGGTTACCTTTTTTAACCACAGCCACAGGTCTAGGAAAAAGGTACGTAGTTATATATTCACAATGAGGTTAGAATTTGATTACCTTCATAAAGTATCCTAATTTTTTTATCCATGGTAAAACTGATTTCATTGAGGCAGTATTTTTTCAGTTTATTCAAATTTTGGAAAAAAAAATTGCTGAATTTTTGAAACGAATGTATGAATTCAACAAAAGAAACTATGTACTGTAAAATGAAAATACTATAGTAAAGGTAAAGACACTCTGAGTAAATTTAAGAATAAGGGAATTTTTTAAAGTAATTCTATTCAACTTTCAGTAAAGAACGAACAAACCTTTTCTGTCTAAAGTTTTGAAGTTCATATTACAAATTGAACTATCATTAACAGAATCAAAATAATTGAGCTGTTTAGAGTTCTGTTGCTTAGACTGTTCAAAATACAAATAAATCTGTAATTAAAATTACAATTTAATGCAACTGATTGTCATTCCCAACTTAATAATACATAAATATATTTAGTAAATACAGAAGATTGTAATTTGAACCCTGATAGATTACTTCAAAACCGCGCATTACCTCGGAAAGTTGTAGACCCAATTAGCTTGTTTAAGCTGTAATCAACTGATGCACACCTTTAGCTGTGTAAGTTCGGTTAAATTCAGTAACATGATTAGCCGCTTGATCCGGTAGCCACACTCATAATATCATTCCATATCCAAGTATGCTATCATTATGACAGAGCTTTTGGAATATATATATTTTATACTGGAAAACTGAAAGCCTATGAGGTATGTTACGTATAATTCAGTTGATGCGGAAACTAAATTGCTTCTATTAATAGTAGGAAACTGAATAGTTAATAACCGGAATTAACGGAAACCAGGACCATTCGTTATTCATGTTTTAAAATGTAGTGTGTCCATAATTTAAGTTCCCCTATTGAGGGAGATATACAGCAAAAAACAATGTCAGAATACTACTGACTTTGCTGGAAACTTTGATGAGACCAGGCAAAAGTGATTTGCTAGGAAAAAAAAAAATAATAAATGACCAGGACGTGGCCTTTTTCAACGTTTTACTGTAAACAAAACAGGAAAATAACCATTCTCAAGTAAAAAAATATGAAGAGGTGGTGAAGCACATGTTTTATAAATATGCGCAATGGAAGAATTCACATATCAGCAATTATAATGTTTTAGAATGCCACCTACAAGTATAATATTTCAAGATAGTTAAAAAATCAACATTTCTTTTTTTCACGGAAATCTCTTTTCCCTGGTTTCATTGAGGTTTCCAGCACATTTAGTAGCATTCTAACCATCCATTTTGATATTATATTTTACTTGAATTTAACAAACTTTACACCGAATATTTTAACAAAAATTCAAAAAATTTTGAAAGGCACTCACATTTCTTTCTCGGCACCTAAAAATATTAATCAGCTTATTACAATTTTACTATTTAACATATTTATATACAAAAGCAATTCAGTAGTATTCGACGCCGATAAATTTTCAAAAGTTTATATTTATAGTAACAGTTTTAAAAATTCGAAATTCACCAGTAAAAAGTATCGAAAATTCTACTTTTTAAAAAGGAAATAACTTTCAATATTTTAGTGAAATTCTTTATTTTACCAACGATGAGGTATTGACACTTCAAGCCTTGGCCCGGGGAATCGCCGAAAGTAATGACTATTTCTTAAAAGGCACACAGTTGGCGGCCATCATTACCCCTTACATGCACAGCTGAGAAAATTCAAGTTCATGCTGGAAATTAAACTTGGACCAAGGGGGCGGTATAATAGATCGTTAAACATTACACCACTTTGAGTAAGGTGGTTAAGGTGGCTTTTAGTGAAAATTCTCCTTGCAATTCAACAGATTTGATGTTACTCAAATATTATGAATTAATATATATTTTAATAACAATACTAAAATATGCTTAATTAAGAGTGTTCAAACATTAAAATGTTATTCTGAAATAATAATCTTAGTATAAATTACATTATTTTATATTTATAAAAGACGTCTGTTTTATCATAAAATAAAGAAAACATAAAACTATTCATAAGCAAATTCGAGGTAGAAGTAAAGCATAAAGTAAAATTCTTGAAAAAAGCTGAAAATATGTTTTCCGCTTAGAAAACATATATTAAAGGAACTTTATAAAATCTAAGATAAAATCATAAAATAAGCAGTAAGGAAACTATCTTAAACATGGACTTGAAATATTAAAGCTTCCAGTCGATTGGATATAGTACCTCACCTTGGATGAGTGACTAAGACACTAAACGTGGTAGATGGATGAAGTGTGAAGGTCCAGCGTTCTGGGCATTTTTTTAGCGATACAATGTGAATACTTGTTAGAATGATATAGTCCTTCTCCCAAGAGAACATACTAGGCATATACGCCTTATGCAGCTTTGCCTTAACACAGAACGGTAGTACAAACTAAATTTAAAAAAAAACCAGGAAATTAAAGTATTTAATGTGACATAGATTGAAATGTTTTATTTAAGCAATGAATGGCCTTCAATTTTTTTATCATATTTGTATAAGGAATAATAATGCATTTTCAAAAAATAATTACTTAAAAATATATACGAAAGCTGGTTAATATACATAAACGAGAGGTTTTTAAATCATAAACATATTCGAAAAAAATAAAATAGTGAGTTAAGAAAGAATACTTTCTATATATTACATTTTTATTATTATTTTAACATGTATTCTCTAAAAGTGTAACTTTAATTTTATGCAAAGAAAACATTCCACCTGCAGCTATTAGGCTTTTCAAACTTCGGGAAGAATTTTTTATTCGGAATAGAAATTTTTTAACCCAGTATTTGGTGAAGAACTGTTCGAAACATTTTTGCTAATTATCTTATTAAAATATTGTTTAATAACATTTTGACAGAAGAAAATGTGAATGACTATGACATAGATACCATTTTATTCCGGAAATATATTTCTCAAATGCATCGATTTAAGCAAAATCCACCAGCAGATGTTAACGTTTGCAAGATTCTTAGTAAACATTTTTAACTTTGATAAAACAAAAAGCTTATAATAAGATCTTTTGTTAGTGTTCTTTCCGTTGTATTATACTTGGCATGTTTCTCTCAGGCTAGTATCAATAGTAAATCCCGTTTCCCTTCTTTTAATACCAAGGACAGTTACTAGAAGTACTGATTTCATATACATATTTATTCAATTACACTAACTTTTTTTTTCTAAACAATTTTTATTTTAATTACGCTTTTCCATGGAAAAATGTCTCTTGATTTCTGAAAACAAGAACACGATCCTCCGGATGTTGAAGTAATACCTAAAGTTGACGTTCTTTTGATTCACTCTTTAGAAATCGTCAAAAGGCATTTCAGTTATGACACAATAGGAAAATTTATGAATATGTACAAACTGCAATTGACGAGATGATATGAATTATCCGCCACACACACTAGTGCACAAATCCATCAGTGTTTAAAAGTAGCCAATAACCACAGTTCAGAAATAAATGCAGTGCAATTCTAAAAACTTCAATAAAGGAAGTTTATAAGCCTCCAGAAGAGTCAAACGTGCAAGTCCATTGTAAAATTGAAATGTTTACAAATAAATATTAACTTACATTATGATGCATTCTTATATTTGATTTTTTTGTTGTGTACATATTTCTTTTCCATTCTAGCTTATCTAGTAAGATGCATTTTCTCAAAAGGTAACTTTATTTCATTGATACACGTTTATTGATATTTTTATGCCATCTGTAAAGCAAAATTTTTGTGAGCATTCAATCATGAAAAATGTACTCGTAACATTATAGTTCTACATTCTCTGTATTTATCTAATTTTAATTTTATAAGACAAAATAATGTGTCCAATTCAAAATAATGAAGAATATTTCCACACAATTAAAGTAAAACTATATTAAACTTATAATAATTATAAAAATAGTAGTCAATGAGAATGAAAAAGCAATGATTGTAAAGTTGTATTCAATTCGCTCAGGTGCCATTATTACACAAGAGGTATTCTTAAATTGTATTTTTTAAAATCAATTTTAAATTTATTTTTTCATTTATATAAAACTAGCTGAATTACACATTTTTCACACGGTAAAAAGCTTATTTTCATAAGCATGGCTATCCGAGAATTTTAATTAGTTATGTGGTTTAAACATATAAGAATATTCAGGACTCACCTTAACGACTACATCCCAAATCTTTAGTTTTCGATACAATTACAAGCTTAGAGCAAATGCGGAAGATTCACAGTCATAACGACTGACGAAGTAACTCTTCTCATCCCGTAGATTACGGAAAGATATAAGATTAAGGACATACAATAAGATTAAGGACAGATTTCGAAATTTACTTAATTTAAAAATTAATTTCATTATAAAAGAGCCCATGATTCCTTGATGAAACGCACTCTCTTAATTTTATTAGAATACGAATTTAGCCCAACCACATAAAGATGAGTGCCGCAATTAGAAGTATGTTCAACGTATTGTCTGTGCTGGATGTGCAAGGATTTTCTGATGATCTTCCTTTGGTACATCAAACATTGGACTTCGTAGAAATGACGCCAGAGATGCGGAACAAATAAAATGCAAAAATGCTAGAGCTGCATGAAATTCCAAGCATTTTTTAAGCGCCAGTAATTAAATTTCGTTTTATAGTTATGTGTTTTCATATTTGGAGTCTAAGTAGTGTAGAAATGAGTTCAGTTTTATTTTATTGTTGAATTTAACAATTAATTTAATTTAACAATAATTAAAGGGCAAGTACTAATTCCGATACTATGGAATCTGTAGTACGTTAACATCACTTGCGATTGCAAGGTGAATTAAAGAAAGTAAAAAAATAAAATAATGAGAAAACACGCTTATTGAATTGTTGTAAACAATATGTTAATTAATACTTATTATTTCGCTCGTGACGCAATTTTCATGGTGAAGCCTGAAGTTTTTAACCCACTTTTAAGCTTGTAACATCAAAATGGCGTAAATTTCACCTTAAAAAGCTTATTTGTTTTTAATATCATTATATTCGGAGTACCTTTACACTGATGAACATTTTAAAAAATTGCTAAAAATTAAGGAAAGGGTAAATTTTTAGATTTTAAAGAAGAGCAAAATTTATCTCTATGCTTTTTTTTTCTTTTTCAAAATTTCAAAGAGATCGACTTAATGGTGTGGACTTGTATGTCATTCCGACTAAGAAACACACAAATAGACTTTCTTTTTTATTTATACGATTCTACTTTGTAAAGTATGAGGCATTTAAAAAATTCTAGGAACTGCTTTATATTTATGTGTAAGATTAAATAACACAAACTTTTAAAATTTATCATAAATAGTCTCAATCTTGAATTTCATAAGATTATTTTTGATAAGGTACATAAAACTCATCGCGATAATGGGCATAGAACTATAAAACGCAATAGAAGAAAAATTGCAATTTAAAAATTTTCGTATGAAAATATAAAAATATGCTCTTAAAAATACAAAAATGAAATGAGTTTACATTAACTGTGGAAATATTGAAGATAGTTTTTTTATATTTTATTGACAAACTATTTCCCTTTACAAGAATGGAATAAACTATCAGCACAAAAGTTTACTTATAGGGTTTTTTTAAATATTTATCTTATGTCTAGACAGAGATTTAATAAGTGCATGTTTTATTAATATCTAACTAGAAGAAAATTACATTTTAGTCAATAATTTTTAAATAAATCTTTTATATATTTATTAAAAAGAATTTAGTTATATTGATGTGATACAAAATTTCTTGGTGTTTTTGATTGTTCTTTAAAAGGGACTATTAAATAACCCTTATTATAGCATGACCACATGAAAAAATTACCCAGGATTTAGATCATTTTTTAACCATCGATAATCGTTTCCAACATAATTGTTTTACTAAAGAAGAAGATAAAAAGTTTCATTGAAATTTTAAAAAAGACAAAATATAACTATCACATCAGATTTAGTAATAACATATAGTACATGTAGTATATATAATTCCGTTTTTCAAAAAAAAGAAATAATAATAATTATTATTAAATTAAAAATAAAAATAAAATGCTGAATATCTATTCCTAAAAAAATAATTGAGTAAACAATTTTTAGAAATTACCTACTGGTACCCTACTTACTGCATAAATCATGCTATTATCCAAGAATTCATTAAGCGCAAGTTTTTGCATCCTACAGTCACGATACTATCTTACAGGTTGTCAAATCTACGCTTCAACTTCAGGTTATGTTGTTTTAATACAGCATAATCGTGATAATTTCCTCTCTTAAACTTTTCTTCAGGTCAAATAATAATAATAAGAAGATAAAACTTCCCACTCAAAATATTTGGTAAGTGTGTCAAATTGAAGCTGTTTGTGAGAACGACCGTTTATGAGGCAAAAATAAACTAAATTCAACAAATAAAATCATTATTTATTTAACTTGGGTGCGCTAAATAAATAAAATCATTATTAGTTTAACACCATTACTTTCAATACAGTTTTTTTTTCTAATGCATTATGCTTGTACTGAATTGTGCGTCGAAAGTGTCTTGGAGTCACGTAATATACATCAAAATTAATCAGGGTAATTTAACGCACTTCACATTTGGGGGACTTGGAATCAGTGCTATAAATGCGGTCACACTATTTGCATTGTGCGAAAATACTTAACGAAATGCTAAAATGGAACGACATTGTTACGCTCTTAATAAGAAATAGATAGTGTTCCCTGTCTGGCTGAAATTCTTGGTAGATAACATGAGAATATAAGTATTTACTTTAGATTCGAGAAGGATTAAAATAAAAGTATTTTGTTAATTGATATAACTGGCTTGCAGTTACATAATATAAAAGGGAAAAAATTAAAATTCACAAGCTTAAACTTGAATTCTACGGTAAGTATTCAATTATTTCTAGAACTTATGTCGGTGTATAAAACTCATGGTAAATTTTTGGAGATTGTTACCTGCAAGGTTATGTCGTAAGTAAAAGAAAGTTTTCAACTCAGTGTGGGTGACTACAAAAAAAAAAAGGAAAATGGAATTGAATCTGAGATTTTAGGCAGATTAGCAAGATAGAAAAGTTTTTAAAAACGTGATGTTGTGTAATAATGATAATTGATCGAAATAAGTATGACAAACGGAATAATATATAGGAAGCACAACCTTTTTTTGAAAAATGAAATTGATTAACTAATAGTGAAATGTTATTGAATACACTGTCATAGTTCGCAGAGGCAGTAGCATGTATGGAGTTAAATGTATCTGAAAATTTTCTGATAAAAACAAAACAAAAAAAAACCATATAACTTCGTTAGAAATTAATTTCGATTAAGATATATAGCACGCTTCCAGACAAAAGCATTGCTGATTTTGGCGTTAAAATTTCCCAAAAGTGGTGACAAAAACCTTGTACAACTTTTCGTTCTATCCTTCACAGTTTTTGTTTGTAATCCGAAGCACTTCTGATTTAATACTTTGCAGAAGTATCAGAATAAGTATTCTTAACAATAATACGCTTTACTGTGTTAATCCATTTTGAAGTTCGATTAATAAAATGTAAATGTATTTTAACAGATGTTTTAGTTTTAAACTGTAAGGAATAAGGATTAACAATCTAGTACTAAATGACTTACGTTCAAAATTAAGAGAAATTTCATATTTGGCCATTTATCACCAGAACTAATGGACCGATTTTAATGAAATTTGATATGTATATACATTGATACAATGCAAAATAAGTATCCATTCCACATTTATGATACGTATGCATTATACTGCCGTTGTAATTGGAAGGTATTAAACAGCGGTTGCAGAGTAGAACCAAAAAAATGAGTTAATAGGTGTATTGTCCACTGGCGCCAGAATGGTCGATGTTGCAGACATTGGAGGGTAGGTAAAGGGTCCTTGATTCACATTCAGATACGGCAACACATTCTATTCACATTCAGATACGGCAAGAATTGGTGGTTAGGCTGAACCGGCACCCAACAGTGAAGAGAACGGTTGCACATTGATCCATAGTTCAATCTCTATGCTCTCTGCACCATGCTAAACGAATTCTCCTGTTCGTGAGTGGGACGTAAATAGCAGGTGTTCCTGCAAACCAGAGTTGGGCAGTATCGCTAATACATGAATTTTCAAAATACATTTGTATCTTGTACTTTGTATTTTCACTTGTAAAAACAGAGTATTTTGAGATTTTATGTTAAAATACATTTTCAATGTAGTTTGTATTTGCAAAATATAAAAAAATAGGTTTTGCATTCTGACAATAAATTAATCGTAACACCACAGATTGCTCAGATAGAACGTGCACATGAAAAAATTAAAATTGTTGATTTTCACTTTACCCCTTTCAGGATGTAATTTATGATCTGCACGAAAACTACACGTTATATTGAAACTGAAAAACTGTTGGGGGTCATTCATTCCATGGTGACTGACGTTACAATTTTACTACATTTGTAACCTTTCAAATTCACCAATGGCATTAAATATATATATTTATTTATTTAAAATTGATAAAGAGTATCATAAATAAGTATTATACTGTTATCCATTCTCAATATAAAAAATCTTTTTTTTCTTTTTTTAAATAACAAATCAAAAAACGTGACTGATGTTACACCTGTGTAACATCAGTCACTTTTTTTGATTTCCCTTTATTTAAAAAAAGAAAAAAAGATTTTTTATATTGAGAATGGATAACAGTATAGTACTTATTTATGATACTCTTGATCAATTTTAAATAAATAAATATATATATTTCAAGCCACTGGTGACTTTCAAAGGTTACATATGTAGTAAAATTGTAATGTCAGTCACCATGGAATGACCCTTGGGATCTCTTATGATCTTTAAATTAAACTAAACAGGAAAGGGAAAGAAAAGCCTTTCATACTCCTGTTTAAAACACAAACAGTATGTTTGATCTAGGAATGTTTCTAGATTTACACTGTAAATGAAGAAAAAAGTAGTAAAAACATTTTCGAGTAGTATTTATTGGATTCTATAAGGGAATTTATAAGCAATTTTAAATGTGTTGCTAAGTTCTAGAAAAATAAGACTGTCAGTATTTCTGCAGTAGTAATGGGTTATTGGTTATTGTTGTTAAGAGACACGACAGCTATCTGCCTAAGTGGGAGGATGCCTTGAGTAGAGGACTTTAAAAGGGTTTTTAAGGTCTATTCACGTTATGAAATAAAACACCCCAAACTCCAGACCAATAGAAAGACAACTTCCCGTAATAGGATCGTGTGGATCCAACTTCTATTCTAGATGATTTTGAAGCCTTTTGTGTAATTCTTAATTAAAAAAGTTTCTAAATTTTGTCTGTAGATGGAAATGAAAAAGTTGAGGAGCAGTATCAGTTATGAAATCTGAAAACTTAAAAATAATATGCAAAACTTTTCAATCGGTGATAAATTTTAAATTTCACTGAAAGACAAAACTTCACTTTTTAATAGGTTGGGATTTAGCTGAGTATTTATGTTCAAACGTTCAACTGAAATCAATAGATAATAAATATTATATGTAGAGACTTATTTTTGGCACGTTGAATTTTAGAAATCACAGTTTTTATAAACGATTTTGAAACAAACTAGTATTCATTGTTTACATGTTGAAATTATAGTTTTCATTATTTTTGGAGTACTAATGAAATTTCCGAGAAATGGTGTGTGTCAGATCTTATTGCTATGCAAGTGAAATTCTGAAAGGCAACGTTAAAAAAAACAAATAGCACATTTTAACACAACTATTAAGATTGCTTTACTTATTCTTGATAAAATGTATTTAAATTAAATAAACTGGCATCTTCGGCGGAAAATATAGCTTCTTCTCAATTCAAATCCTTTAAAAATTTTACATGTATTTTGTAATTTGTATGTATTTTGTATATTCCATTTGTTTAGTTAAAGGATTATTTTGAATTTTGTATTTTAGAGTTTGAATCAATGTATTTTGTATTTAGTATCGAAAATTCATTTTCGGTGTATTTTGCCCAACTCTGCTGCAAACACCCTGTCTCATGAAGACTCCTGGAAACATTCACCCTTGAAACTCAGATGTCTGTATCGTATACTAATCACGAGAGAGCTGAGACGCTGTGACATCCCTTTATGTCTTGGGTCCGGTATCATAGAACTGTTTCATAAGTTTCACACGATGCTGAGCATTAAATTGAACTCTCTACAAATCTAGACATGATACTTCCTGCTTCTAATCTCCCCACAATTCGCCAGCTCATTCCATCATCTAAACGCTGGTGGTTACTAATTTTTACTGTTAGAGTATGAATTTTACCGTTTATTGCAGAAATAAACCTATAAATTCTGGGAAGTGTGCTAGAGAACGAAATGCGTGTTTCTTCAAGTGCGCTTATAAAGCCTTTACCCCTACTGGCTCCGAGCACATACGTGTACGCTTATGTATTAGACGTACAAGATTTGCATCTTTGTCTAGAAGCAGTGGTTTTACATTCCGTTTTATGCTTTTCATGAAATTAGACAAAATATACTTAGGAGTTCCAAAACGCGTCTCAACACACATAACAATAATTTTTATTTTATATATTTGAACTTTAAGTAAATGAACAAAAATTACTTTTTTTTATATTACGTTGCTTGTTCTAGAGAAAAAAGGTCTTTATAAAATTAAAACGTTTTTATACTTTAATTACTGTTGTACAAAAATATTTTCAAGGTCATTTTAAAATGCCGAAATCTAATCAATAAAAAGTATACATAACTGAAAAGAAAGTCATTTGTATATCGAAATACGTACTTTTGAATATGAAAGTTCGTTATCACTTTATTTTTGACGAAAAACCAGCCTATATGAAACTTTTCTGTAGAAAGTATAACTTAATTTAATTTTTTTCAAATGTTCCAGACTCTTTCATCATGCTCCTTTTTGAATTTAGCCATGTAAATATTTAATCTTGAAAAAGAAGGAATTTCAGGAATATAAAATATGGTTCTACGCAACTTTGCTCTTGCAAAATAATGAATGCAAATGCGTGAAATAAGAGACTCTCATTCTATAAAAAATAACTTTAGGTTATAATTCTTCATGAGCCCCAAGTTTTATCAGCATATTTTCAGAAAGGTTTATGTATAACATGAATAAAACATGACGATGTACACATATTTATTCAAAGTGCATACACGGTTACTGCATGGAATTAAGTTAGCTCAGGTTTATATGGAATGGAATCCAAAATTTCCTCATTGACTTAAGACCGTTTGGGAACAGAAAGATGAATACATTATAGTCCTTTCTGGGATCAGCGCATGCTTTTGAAGTATCCCTAGTTATGAGTAGTACCCTTTCAGTTTAATTTTTATGTTCAGTCTACTGGGATTATAAAGATCGTTTCCAAAAGTCAATGCCTAAAAAAATTCATTTTAGAAAATAAGTAATTGAAATCTGTTGAACCTTTTTCAGAAGGATCCCTGAGATTTGATACTATAGTGACATCAAGCATGAATGCATTCTTTTAAAAATTAAAGAAATGTAAAAGAACAAAAAAAAAAAAAAAAATGTGCACAAAAACAGGTTACATAAAATGTCTCTTATCTTTGCTTCGGAATTAAAGTACTTTGAAACTCACATTTCAATTTTCCCATAGTATTTTTTCATAAATGTAATACCCTTATGTTTCTGAAGGAAAACTGAAAATTGCTAAAAAAAAAGTACTTATTAGAGAACATGAACCATAAATATATATTTGGTTTGGAGGTTATCACTTTTTGGCTACTTTTGCATCCTTTCTCGTTCTAAAACTAAGACTTGGTGGTTTTGAGCATACATTTAAGTTTTAGCGATATTTTTGAAGTAAAACTTCTTTAGTGGCGACTAGGAAGTAACTCATTTTTTTTTTTTTCTGACGGAAGTAACGCTCAGTAAAGGAAGTGACGTATATGTCATATACTCCACGCCAAGCGCGCCAAGAAAAAGAAGAACCCTCTGTAAAAAATCTACCTTTACGACCTGCTTTCGTCGTTCCCCGAATTCATCGCACTAAAATACGCGGAACCTGTTAGGGAAAGAAACGGCGAGAAAAACAGTCAAGAGCCGTATCTTTGAGACATGGGTCTTTATTTATATATCAATAAGCGTTTTGAAGGTAGATCCAACACCATATTTTACATCTAATCCCAACCTCACATGTAATCCAACATCGTGATATATAGTAATTACAGGCTTCAGGTGAGTTTTAATTACATAATTGTCTTAGAATACTATTTCGTAATGAATATAGGCAATAGTTTCGAAGCGAAGTGATATTATTTGTCAAATACCAGTTACATTGGCCGTTAGGCAGTTAAATTCCATTAAACACCTATATATTATGTATGTCATATCTCTTATTATTTTACTCAAAAGCTGTATTTTAAGAAATGTTAGTAAATTTAGAAGAATGTAGTTTGTGTGAACGCAATATTTATAATGACATATATAGTGTAATGATATATATATTTATAATGATATATATACAACGGTTTAAGAATACGGGTATGTAATACCACAAAGAAACAAGCACTGGCTGCAAACGGTTTAAGAACAAAATAAAAGAACAACAAATGGACACTCCGTGGATGCCAACCCAACCTCAAGACGGAGCAAGCAACGGTTTAACAAGGGGATGGAACACCACAAAGAAACCGACCTTGGCTGCAATCAATCCCAAACAATAAACAGAACCTGCAGTTTAAAAACACGAATACAGAATAATAATTCGGAACCTACCAGCAGACGATATCAACACTTAAGAATACTGTGATAGAAAAACACACAATAAAAATTACACTACCTGCATTCGAACCCAATAAACAGAGGAAAACAACAGTTAAAGAACACAGTTAAAGTATAATACTAGACTATGGACATTCCCCCCACTCAAACCCAACCTCCAGACGGAACAATGGTATAAGAAAACAGTTAAAGAATAATACTTCAACATGGACACTTCCTGGATTCTAAGTAATTATCATGAATTACCGTTGATTCTTACTGGAGATTTTAATGTTAATTTTCGCTCTCAGGAATCTCAGCCGTTAGTTGTTTTTTAAAAGAAAAATTTGATCTAACTATGAATACTTCTCGACTTCAATAAACAACGCTTTTCGGTACAGCGATAGATGCTGTATTTTCAAGAAAATTAGCAAATTTAGAGAGCAAAATTTATGTTTCACATTATAGTTACCACAAACCTATAATTTCATACATAAAAAATTATGATGACATTCAAGTACCTATTTCCAATGAATAATATCAATACAACATTTATATAATCTTTGTAAAGTACATGAATAATAATTATAATTTCATTATAATATGATATTTATTTTAAATTAAAGTTTAATCATTTCAGTGATATGTGTCGTAAACGTCAAACAAGTTTTACTCCAACCGCGCGTAAAGATTACACGTACACACTTTTTTGTCTCGTTCAACAATTCACTTCTTTTCATTATAGTATCTTTTATATAGTATCTCATGTTCTACACTTGGTAGGAGCATCACATATCACAATCTTTTACCATTAGCGTCTAGCCATTTACACCACATCCTTCCATTTGATCTGATGCTTGCAATGATAAATAAATTTTCGATATTACTTGGGCATGAAAAATATAGTTTTCTGAAGAATGTTGGTGAAACAGTGAAAGATTAGCACTTCACTTTGCTATCGCTAAGCATTTTGTGAAAATCAAGTTTATTTTTCACGAAATTAAAATAGGAAAATAAATAAATACTCATTTATTTTTGAGACCAATAGTAAATTTGGGTAAAATCGTACTAAACAAACATAGAATTCGATATTGTGGGCCTTCGCTCTGCTCCTTACTCTGACACTTTTACTTAATTCTGTGTATAAATGCAGGTCTGTATTATTTTATTAATCTAAAAATTTACCTAAGTAAAAGTTTTGCTACACGCAAAATGGTATTCCAGATTTTTGTACTGTTTGCCCGACGTTGTATTGTGAGTAATATATTTGTGAAATTTAAACTGTGAGTTTATACATTGTGCGAGTGAGTTTATACAATGAAGGCAAATCCTGCTTGGGGAACAAACACTCTGTTCTTCACGTCAGGCTGACCACCTGGACGTGGCATATACTGCCGCACCCCACACGCTTAATTCAAAGGAGCAAAGATAACGATCTAAGAGGGACTGAAAATAAAAACTGTGTGTTTCGACCTTTTTACATCGAAACCCACAGTACTAACGCAAAAATGCTCTTAAGTACTCTTTTCCCGAGAAATCCACGCCCCGCATCCTGTTTACCAAAAATACCGATAACGCTCGCCCCAAACATTTCGCTCCGCTCAGTGATCGAAAGGCGTTCCTAAAGGAGAAGTGCATTTTCAAGTACAGAAAGGATCGAAAATTCATTCCAAGTGATCTAATTTCTCTCGTTTGAACTAAGCGTGCAGACATCATGATTTTGGAGGCGTGGGGTAAGCAGCGAAGGCCTTAAACTCACCTGCACTATTGCGTCAAAGTTTAGTTAGTTTTAGTTAAGGCTATCTAAGCAAAAATTGTTAACTTTAACGAAATAATCAGTTAAGCTTACTCCACAGCAAGGATGACATAGCTAAAACTATTAAAAAACATAATCTTATCCATATTTTGCCACAAGTAATGTAATGAAACTTCTTTATATCCAAATACTACCGGTAAGTTTCATTAATAATAATAAAAGATCATAACTTTTCTCACTTGATGGGGAAAAAAGAAAGAAAAGACGTTCACACAAGAAACACACTTCTTCAAATATAAATTGAATTAAAGAAAAGGAAGTGTTTGCATTACCAGATGTACTGGCTCAGAATGTCAAATTGCATTATTAAGTCATTATTCTCTTTTGAAAGAAAATGAAATTGCTATATATGCAATTACAATTTTATTACAAAGTAATATCTTAAGAAGAAAAAAAATCTTTTAAGAAGCATTCGGATATTGGCATGTATGCAGAAGACATTTTTTTCCTTAATAATTTCTGTGGTATTTTGTCCAATTCCAAATCAATAAGTCTAATAACATTTGTTGAGATGGAATTCTATACCAGTAGTTTTCTAGAAAAATATATGCTTCGTAAATTCTAATGGTAAAATTTATTGTACTAAAAGTAAAATTTACTGTCATGGATCCAGTTAATAAGTGACATTATTTTCGATTATTTGATGAGCTGTTTTTGTTTGCTGAGTTAACATAATTATTGTTTTTCAAGATTTACGGAAGAGAAGTTAGAATTTGAGAAAAGAATAGTTCTTAAAATTGAATAATGTTAAAACACATTTCAAAGTAGAAAGGCACAATTTAAGAAAATTATGTGATAGATATATGATATAGCAGCAGAAATACCAGTGGAAATTCGTTTAATATAACCAAAATTACACACAAAAATTAAACATTTATACATTTTAGTTCTGTAATTTTCTTCACATGTGAGCAAAATTTTAAAGATCTTGCACGGTATAGGAAACATTTTTTTTTCAAAGCTGAAAATGGACGAAAATTGGTAAAATATAGACTTTTGAATTCTAAAAGAGCGAACATTCGTTTTCTTAACATTTCTGCTTTACTATGAAATATTTCAAACTGATCAGTTTAAATGTGTTTGAGACATTTAAAATATCAATATTTAAAATCCAGCATGTATTGCTCATCTTATTTTCACAATTCAATATAACTGAATTAAGCCATTTTTTGCAGGGGGATTCCAGAAAATTATCATCTTTCTCGTTATGTCTTTTTTTTTCATCAGAAATTATTAAAATAAAATCCATTACATTTAGAACCCCTGAAATAACTAAGCCCGCACATGGACGCCATTTCGTGCAGGCGTCTGTCATATTTAGTTTGTTCATCGAGTGATTTCGAAAAGAAAGGGCAGCAGTTTTGCAAAGCCGAACACGTGACCAAGACTCTCAATCATCTTTTGTACTTGTTGTTGTCGTCGTGTCCAGGGATAAAACATTGCACTATCCCCGGAAAATGGGTGCCATTGCTCCCGAAGGAGTTGGAGTTCTGCGTTGGTTCCTAATTTTGAACCAATTCCAGAAGAGCGACCAACCCCCTTGAAATCGACACCCCCAGAGGTACCGTTTAACAACTTGGAGGATAATGGAGCCACGACGGATTTTACGTTCACCTTCTCCCATTAACGTAAACGGTCCCACAGCAGTCGATCCGAGAGGGAATTAACCCTCCCAATCACTGGCCAAGCCGGATGCTGCTTTACTTGCCGTGTTCTTGCCGTGTCTACTGCTTCTCTCCGTGATTCTCTCCGTTCATTTCAGGTCTGCAGTCTGATTTAAAATTTGAGAATCATGCTTACAGAAAACTGATCATCTTCCATAAAATGAAAAATATTGATTTTTAAAATCTTTTACGTATGCATGGTGTTTTGGAATATAAACTCATCTTACAGGAGCAGCCAGTGTTTCAATAAACGTATGTAAATGTGAAAGAAAATGCTAAGGGGCAGATATGTGTTAACAACTTAATTTTTCAAAAAACTACTCGATATATTGGAATAATTGCAAATTTTATTGCTGAAATCTCATATAGAAATCTGAATCTCCAACTCACACATATTTCTACGTGAAAAATTTAATCTTCGTTAACAGCATGATATCATTCAGAAAAAAAGAGAAAGAAAATCATCTTTATGTTTTACGGGGACTATGTCATGTTTGTTTTATGAAAAGGCTTCATCAGCATTATTAGTAGCTGAGCAGTTTTGGTTTACATATAAATGTGAAAAATTTCTGAAATGCTGTGTTTCTGTACATGAAAACATACATTTCGGGACATATTTCTTTGAATTTCCTGCTTCAAAATTTGGTAGCTGTTATTGACAGTAAAATGAGTGGTGGCAATAAAAAAATAATAAAATAAGAAACTTAAATTTGTTGAAAAAATGCGTACCCGAGAACGCGGAAAATATCTACACACATAAATATTTACCGTATAGCAAATAAGGAATGTGCGAAACTATTAAATTTACATCTAAGTAAAGAGCTTTATTTAATACCCCCCAAGCTAAAGTGACGTCAAATCCCGTCCACTTCACTTTAGGTTTCACTGCAATGCATCTATAGTTTACATTATTTATAACACACGGGTATCATTAAATATACTTTGATATTAAAGGTTCTAAGTAATTAAGGAGCTTATTTTTTAATAATTGCAAATATTACTATCAAAATTTTATTTTTTTATAATTTTGAAGAATCATGAAATTTCTGCCGTGAAAACAACTCTACACTATTTGCCCATGTCGTAGACGATCAGAGGTTAAATTTCACTACTGGAATGACTGGCGAGAATAACTCAGGAAAATCGAAGTATTTCACAAATTTTGAATAATAGAAATATGATGTATGTTTTTTATCTTTTCATTTTTCTGTGCAAAGAAATTGAACATGCCAGTTATTAAAAATCTTTCTAATCTAATCTCTAAATCTTCTGAATAATCTGCTGCTTTTTGCGGCATCATTAATCGATTATTGTTTTCTATAGCGTATATATGTAGTTAAAGGTAGTTTTTATTTAATTCGATTTTCCATTACGTACATCAACTCATGCTTATATGCAAAAACACTCGTTGGAAAAAGGTCAATTTCAAATTGTTCTAGTACCAGCATTCATCATCTTACTTAAATATGTTTTTAATAATTACAATCAACCATTTATCCGATATATTTTAACGTATATCAGAAATTTTAAAATTCTGATAAAATATAAAGTCTGTTAAAATATTTTTTAGTACCATCATTCAGCGTTGTATTGGAAAATGACCATCAATGAATCCTATCACCTTACACTTGTGCGTATTCAAAATAATCCTGCTGTAACTCTACATAGTGGTTATATCGATCATATAAATTATTGATCGAACGTTCGAAGTTCCGAATGTGTACTTCCTCCAGTCTGTTGCCTACAGGATAATGCAATGTTGACAGTACGACTCACTAAGCACTATCTATGGAGCAGCTTATAATGCAAGCAAATCTTTGTGCTCGATGCCAAATATATTTGCCAGATTTGATACCTACAGCCTTTCTTTTTCTATTTTCAAAGTCTAAATGCGGTTTAAATGGGAATGTTTCATTGACATTGAGATCATCCAATTTCCTGTGACAGGCAAACTGAAGGAGGTAGAGAACCAGGATATCCACCCTACTTGTTGTTTTTGTTGTATTTAGAACATATATTTTAGGATGTTTGTACTTCGTTTCAAAGAACCGCTTGCAAAATTCTAAGCAAATATGTTAAGTCTATCAGTTTGAAAAGCATTAAATTTATTGTTGGTATAATTATAGAATCTTAAAAACTGAAGAAGCTCTACATCTGGCATGGCAATTTTCAAATTCAAATGTTAGTCCTGTAAATATACAAAATAACGCAAAAGTATCTTAAGTCTGCCACTCCCAGACAGCAGAGCAAATTTGCATCAAACTTGCAGCAAGCTTGATTTATCAAGTCAATAAACTTGATTTAAGCTTGGAATTTTCAAGCGTGTATGCTTAATGCAAGCTTGAATCAAGTGTTCTAGTTTACTCTTGCCCAGATTGCATTAAGCTTGACAAGGCAAGCCTGAATCAAGCTTGACATAGCAAGCTTAATTTCAAGCTTAAAAAATTTTCCTAAATACACGGAGCGCCCGTCGGCAAACTCGCCCCACATATTTTATTTTTACACGCATTTTCCCCTCCACGCTGAAATTTCAAGTTATTTTAATCTGTTACCATCAAGCGTCCGCGGCTGGAATCGAACTCGCCATCTAAAGGTTGGGAAGCCAGCGGCCAAACCACTCGGCCAACCTGAGTCGCGCTGATGTGACTAAATTTTTAGTGACTGTTACGTTTATCACGCCGTTTTCTGGCGAGATCGATCAGTGGCGGATGTGTTTGTTGATCTGTTTCTTTTATTTTTCCATGCGATGAATCAAAATTAAAATAATGTTATGTGTGATTTAGAGACTCTACTAATAGGTAAATAAGCATAATATAAACTTAAAAGCAACACACGTTTTAAAACTTTCAATATCACGACACTCATGTTGGGCAATACTGGCCAAAATCGAGAAAAACGACTGATTTTGAAATCAATTTCGTAGTATAATTGTATTTTATTTTGAATAATTTCCATATTTGGAAATATAGAATCTTTTTTTTTTAAATTCTATGGTCAAGTACATTTATGACTGATGATAAATTATTTGTTATGTGGATGTGGCTTTCCAAATCAAACAGTAATCAAGTTGTATTCAAGCTTGACAGTTCAAATGACTTCTCCAAGCTTGCTCCAAGCTTAAAATGAATTGAACTGTCAAGCTTGTATTAATACGTCAAATTCAAAGAAATGTCAAGCTTGATTTAAACTTATATGCTGTCTGGGCTTAAAAGATAAGTAATTAATCACGATCTTTTCGCTATCTAATTTTACGAAGTTCGGAACGCGTTATAAAGTAATAAGTAAGTGCTTGAAACGAAGTCTTAACTGTGCACTTATTGATATTCCGTTATTATTTGATGTGGATTATAAAATGAATGAATGAAGACAAAATAAACTGTGTTCCTGAAGAAGTAATCCTGAAGAAGGAAAAGGGTTTCTGTTTTCCTAAACTTATGTAGTGTTTATTTACTACATAAGTTTAGGTGGTTCATACATTAGTATTGGTTTATTAGTTCATACATAAGTATGTTGTTCATACATTATTATGTATGAACCACAACATCTGTGGTTCATACATAGTAATTTTGTTTAATAATTAAATATTTTATTTTATTTATTACTTGAATAACATTTTACATCTAACTGAAAGTAATAAATTATCCGAATCGTGCCATCTTGAATAAAATCGTTTACTTCATTGACATTGCATTCATCATCTCCATCAAACTTGTAAGCTATACTATTTGAGCAGACGCTTTAAAAATCTCTTATGGAATTGGGCTTTCTAACTGTACCCAGTCTACAGGCTACGTACAATAGCCTTATGAAAGTGTTGATTATGGAAAGCACTTTAAATATAATACTTTCAGAGAGAATTTCCTTAATAAAATCATTCAGGATTGAATCAACAAAGCGAAACACTTCAATGAGGAATTATTCTCTCTCATCCGAAAGTCTCCGAACAATGAGACTTGCTTTTCGATTGTAATTGATCTTAGTTACATAATTGGATTCCTAACTTGATAAACTCCCCTTGATCTCCAGAAACTTGTTAAAATATATCGCTTGATTAAAAAAAAATACTATCACCGGAAAATAAATCGTTGAATATAATAGTTAATGACAAGGATTTCAAATTAACTAGCAATTAAGTAATATGTAAAAGGGTTTAAAGTAAGTTGAGGCAACAACAGCCAAAATAGCCGTGATGATCAACAGTTTCCATGGCGAATTTACTCAAAGTATTTAAATCTATTACTTGAGTTTTTCTTTCTATCTCAGATGCAGTTAAGAACTCATATGAAATTGCATTGCTTACAAGAAAAGTTAATCATTTAGAATTTTTAAAGTTATTTTCAATACATTATTGATTCAATTTTTTTAAGTTAACCGAAAAAAACTATAACTGGGATTTCCCGTTATTACGAAAATTTATGATTTTGCCGAGACCTGAATAATTTTTGCTGCCAGTTTATGAAAGCTCACATTATTCTTTTGCTACGAGCTTAAAATTTTTATTACGAGCCCTGTAATTTGCATTTGAAAAACTACACTAAATAGATTGAAATTTTAGATAAATGTTTAATTTTTTCTGTGGTCAAAATGACAACTAAGACAAATTTTCTTCAAAGTAAGCAGAGTAAAACACCTTCATTTCAACAAAGGGACCCTTGCCGCCTTCTACAAATAGCCAAAATGTTAGATATTTTACTATGGGGGGGGGGACATCCAGTAGGCGAACAAGGCTATTTAGCAAAGAAGGGATTGGAAAACTAATAACCAAACCCAAGAAGGTAATTGACCCCACCCACAACCCCCGCACCCACAATCGTACAGAGTAATATCGAGGGTTATGGTAACGATCATACAAAACGGGACGCTAAAGTACTTAATGAATTCATACAACTGATATTCGTATTGCGAACGCACATATTTAAAAGCATTGTGTTCTGCAATAACAAAGAAAAACCGTAATTTAATAAGAATTAAAAAAAAGAGTAATTTAGTTTCTTCTTTTTTCTTTGCTTTTATTTATTATTATTATTATTATTATTATTTGGATTGCATTATCTTCATATATATATTTCATTTCTGCTTCTCTGCCATGACTTATCAAATAAACCTGACTGGAGAAATGTAATTTATAATGTATATAAAGAAAATTCAATAATAAGAATCGACTTCCATTAAGAGTTTAAAATGGAATTAAATGCACCATGAAATTCATCAGTCCTGTGAGCGACTTCCCTATACGTTGAGTTTAGGGCTAAAATATGGATCTTCATAGCGCAAAATCTACTCAGGAGTGAGTAATTTTGTAATTTACTGATAAATAAATTCTTCCTTGCCCTTTTAATCATGGAAAATACTCTTGGAAGCTTCACCTATCTTTAATGATCAGATTCTTTCTGCATGAAGAGCAGAACTTCATTAAAAACATCTGTGCATCTGAATATCCGATAATTAGTACCTTATCAGTATTGCAAAATAAACTGCATTACTTTCTGAATATTCCTTGGAACATTCTCTGAATTTCTTAGTGCATTCTTAGAATTTGATTAGGTGAAGAAGCTATAGTTGATGGTGTAATATATATGAATGAGTGAAGGATGTTGATTCAGTGGAAAACAAAAAATATAGTATTACACGGTTATTAAGTAAGAAGAATTACTAATGTATAGTTTTAGTATCGTTATCGGAATACAGGTTAATTTCAATGTTACAGTTTCCTTTTTAAGGGTACGCCGCTCCAGTTTGTATGGTGGTTTGTATACCGTGTACTTCGACTTCGCATGCCAGTTAATTCATCCATATTTTTATGGGAAGTAAGTTTGGACACACACTAGATGATCCTATAAAAAAGTCGACAACGCTTCGTGTCTGACGACCAGTACCCACCCTTTGAAGAAAAAATCTTATCGTGTAGCACTATAGTATAAAATGCAAGAAAATTGTTTATTAAATTTTATTTAACGAAATCTGTCATGATTGTATTTTAGTTTTAAAATAAGTAGGTTCCGCTAGAAGCTCAGTATAAATGCAAACAATTCTATAGTTAAGTAATTCATTGGAAAAATTATAACTGCATTTGTGTATGTTTACTATATATGCTTTATAAAATCATTCCTTTACAGTGAAACTATTGCATTAGTACGTATGTAAAATGAGGCAAATTCATAATGTTTATATAAGATTTTCATTTCAATTTAAGTTAAAAATATCTAATATGACTTAAATAAAACACTATAACTGTATTACTAAAACTATTAATTTATGTTCGAATATATATAATTCATCTTGCAACAAAATGTGATTGCTTTACAGTCTAAGATCTTATCATCTGAAATATTTAACTTTCATATCATAAGAAGAAAAATAAATTCATCGAAAATAACCTTTCCAATTATTCAGCATATGACATTTCGTAAAAAGTTTGCTGTGAAACACAAGGGATGACACATCTTTCATAAATATTTACAAAGATCAATTTGTCTTCCTTCTATAACACTTTAAGGGAGTGAGAACCTGTGCAGGTGTAGATAACATTGTCCAAATGAATGCTTTGAGAACTTCAGAAGCCTTTCATGGAAGACTTCTTGCGAGCGCAAAGTGTATTATGTTGTTCCGCTGCAATGCCTAAGGGCAATCTAAAGAAAGTATTCGGACCATGAAAAGGGTCTTATAACAATTTTCTTAGAAACTGTTGCAGTGGGATTTGCCGTTAATCGGAATCTTCGGAGCACGGAAACATAGGAAACTTGGTGATATTCTCAAGAAAATAGGTTTTGTTTCGTATATTTGAGGTT
This sequence comes from Cheiracanthium punctorium, assembly GCA_038373885.1. Taxonomy (NCBI): domain Eukaryota; kingdom Metazoa; phylum Arthropoda; class Arachnida; order Araneae; family Cheiracanthiidae; genus Cheiracanthium; species Cheiracanthium punctorium. Next base: position 1,181,146 of record JAWZYV010004477.1, read on the forward strand.
TGTGTATTTGTCATCAATTAGAGCAGTTGCTTTTAAAGCAAAAGTATACTTAAATACACTCAAACATTGCATAAAGTAATAAAGTTCAGACAGAAGTTATCGAATATGAACAGGTATTTAAAATATTTTGAAAAATTATTCAAAAATATAACATGTTACTGAATACTGCTATAAATTTAGAGAACGACCTCCTTCTCTAAACCACAATAGATACAACAATATCTATGTAAACATTTTTAATATCCTTACAAGCACATCGATCAGCAAGCTCTTGTGACATTCTTCATTAAATTCATATAGGTTGCAGACGTTTCGTTGCAAAGATTCCCTTTGATAAATATTTGTATTAGCATTAATATAAGCTAAAACATTGATCGTGATACATCCAGGTTTATAAACTAATTTTCAAGTCAAGGATAGCAATAAACTGCGAAATATTTATCTAGATTTTTCTCACGTATTTTGTGCATATTTTTCCTTCTTGCATATGAATATTTCTTACTTATTTCTTGTATTTTGAAACCTTAGTAAAAACGTATTGTGTGAAGTAGAACTTTTGATAAACGGCTTCCAAAGATTTATAAGAAACAACAGTCAGTTAGACTCTATCAGACTTCAAATTTAGATTGCCAGCTGTGTTATTTGTAGTTTCTGATTCCTTCCTTCCCATGATGCTTGGTCTATACTAATTTGTAACTTATTTGCATTTTTAAAAGATTTTCAAAAGCAACTAGGCCTTATTTCTCTTAAAAATTTCGTTTATGGTAATCTGTTAGGCAGTGCATATTTTTACTACTTCACAAGAAATACGTTTGAATTAAAATATCATGTCTTAAAAGCTTTATATTTTACTAAAATTATGTTCCTTTAACACGTGTTTATGTGAAATTTTTTCACAATAGCCTAGTTATTGTATATTAGTGTTATTTCGATGAAGTTCTGTGCTTTAGTACTAGAAATTTCATTATTAACAATATCTTACAGTTCAGATGTATTACTTCTTTAAGATATTATATTTTTTGAATGTCTAGTGTTGTAACACTTGGGATTTAACATTATGTATGCACCCTAAAAATTACTGCAATACCTTTAAATTTATATTATTTACACTATCCTTTAAGGGATTCAAATATTATCAAGTTGAATAATTTGGAAAAGTTAAATGAGCAGAATCCCATAAGGTTTTATCTGAATTAAGAACAGCATTCTAAAATTCGAAATTTGAATAAAATTTTAATAAACATTAATTATTAAGTATATGTTACGAACATGCGTTTCGCTCCATATTCATGGATGCGTTTAATAGTTAACCGTAACGTCCGTAACTATGCTCGTTTCAGGAAGGTCGGTGATTTTACAGTACTATTTGTGTCTCTTTTGCACAGTAAAGGGTCATTAATATTATTTCTATTCTATGCAAATTTTCGTGTTCATTTGCATTCTTTCTTAGAAGCGCTTAAGCAAAGGATAATTTTAAAGTGTGACATTCAAGCTTGATACTTTTAGCAAAATTGTAGGGAAATTTTAATCCAACAGTTTAAACGCAGTAGAACATGATCGTATAGCTCTTTAAAATTTTATTTACTAATCTACAACATTTTCTTGAATGCTCGTTAGACGTTACAGCGAAGCAGACAAATATTTGCAAATGCAAGAGAATAATTCAAAACTCGTAAGTGGGAAAACTTGTAAAAGCTATTAAATTTACGCTTCATCAAATTATCTGCTGTCAAGTGTTTTGCCCATCAGCCATAATGTATCAGGCTTTGTACCATTGCATTTTAAGCAGTAGTAAGCACGTTTTACATTGTAGAAAATCTCAAAAATACAATGAGTGAATGGACAACCAAATCTCTTCTAATGTCTAAAACTTTTAATATGCTAATTTATAATTAGGACAGTATTATTGACCATCGAGATGGCAAAGTCGTACATCTGTGTTTCAAGTGATTCTGTTGGGTTGGATAATAAGTAACTACGATTATTCGTACGCGAATATTTATCCTGATCCAAACTACTGAAGTTAATAAAGAAAAATTTGACACAAACGGAACTTTTCACCATAGGTGCTACATTAGACAACGTTTTTTACTAAATTCGCAAATCTATAAGAAGCAGGGGACCAAAAATGTTATTTCAAAATACCCAGAATGATAAAAAAAATATATTCATAAAAGTCTTGCTGTAAACACTCGCGAATACCTAAATTTCATCAATTTCAGGACATTTTGAAAATCGTTTTATAAGGAGGGTAGAGTGATGCAGCTCATCACATATTTTAATTAATTTGTATTTTGCTTTTCTATTCTAAATTTAACATATTTCAGCATTTTTAAATATCTAAATTATTCCCTTATTGATTCAATTTTTAAAGAGTTAGATTTGCTGTGACTGCTAATACAATAATTTCATTTTGCCGAAAGCGTCTGTCTTGCTCTAAAAATAGCTTCTCTGCCCAACGTTTACATGCCCGTTATATAAATTATTTAGCCTTTACTTCTGATTAAGAAAGTTTCATTTTCGATCGTTTGTTAATGACCATATAAGGTAGGCAAATCATTTAAAAACATTGTCTTTCATTTTGGGTTACAGTTGTTCCATTTTTGTTCAATCATTTTGGAGCACCTGGCTTTTAAAATTCTTCCTATTTGATGTCGCTAAGGGAATATGGTGTCAGTCAAAAACGGAAATATTGTTGTTGTTGTATTTGGCGTCCGTTTAATGTCCCTGCCTTGGTTCTCGCCAATTTCGCTTCTAGGGCAACTCGCATTTTCTTGAGAACTTTAATTTTTGATACTGATTAGGACGTTAATTACTGTCTCTTGCCTAGCCGCCAGTCACCATTACGTACCAATAGATAATTAATAATTATTTTGCCTTTAATGAAAGACTTAATCAAGGCAGCTCATTATTAGACAAACGCATGAGACAAGATCATTATTATGTCTCATGCATTGCTCCGGGCCTGGTTATTGCAACGCTTTTGTATTTTATCTATTACCATGATCACAGAACTCTTTAATTTTTAAACTTCATCACAACCGATCCATAGGTGAACAAATGAGAAGGGTGGCCATGTTCCATGCAGGGAAAAAAATATGCCTTGTAAAATTACTACTTCAAAATATAACAAATATGTATCCTATGTTGAGGCACAGCTTGTTTGCAATTGAAATCTTGTTGTTGAAAATTTGTTTGAATTATATGCTAAAAAAAGTCATAAAATAAAAATAAAATGAAAAACGCAATTATTTTGTGTCCAACCCAATATTTTATCATGTTATTAATATATTGATGCCATCACTTAACTTAAAAAATTTAAAACTTAACAACTTGAATTAAAAAGCAATTAATTAAATGATAAAAGTATGTATTGCATTAAATACGTTACTTTCACGCTTAACTCAAGTTCTTATAAAAAACTTTTTAATTGATTCGAAAACCCACAAATGTATTAACGATCTCAGAGATAATGTTATTGAAAGTATTTTAAATCATCGAAATACGTAAATTTATCCATGGAAATCTATAGCTTCTGCTTAAACATCAGCATCTAATCGTAAACTTGTAACTTAAATGTACTTCACGTATGACAACACACACTCATTCACATATATATATATATGTGGGTGGGTGTATAAATAAGTCTGTATTTGTGGTATTCATTTACATTTCCAACTAAATATAAACAATTTTCAGTTGAATTTTTCTATACTCATTTCAGTTGTATACTTTTTATTTAAGCAATCAAAATTATCTTTTTTGAGACAGTAAAGTAATCAAATGTATGTATAGTGAAATTTCAGTTATTTATTCAGACTATAATTATGCCACATATACTCTTACTCAAAAATCATCAAATCTCAATATTTATTTTTCTTTAGTAAAATTCCATCTTTGATACTGAAAATGAAAAAAAAAAAAATCCTTCTACATTTGATACGTACAAGTACATCAGATAATGAGTTTACTGTCCAGAAAATTCATCGTGCTTCAGTATAAATTCAGTAATTAATGGTGGGAAAACTGCTGCTTAAAATTCCTATTCAATAAGTGTAATTAGAATGATTTTGAGAGACTGCTGTCGATTTCAACTTTTTCGCTCAAACTCACAAAAGAGAGCATTAATATAAATTTGACAAGCTTTAGCTGTATTCATGTTAAGTATATATGTACTGTATTTTCTCATTTGGCAAACCATATCGAAATCTCCCATGAGACGTAATGTCAATAGGAACAATCAGCTAATTTGGACTTTAATCAGTGAAAGCGTTGGTCTGGCCGTATGTAATTTGTTATGGTTATGATGTGTTTATCCCTCTTCTCATTTAAGCAGTTCAATTTAATTTAGTGTTTAAATATGCAAAATATAGTATGTGAGTTAGAACATTTTAAGTTTACAACATTTAAAAATAAAATACTCAAATACCTAGCGTTATTTATAGTCTAAAAAAACTTCACGTATAAATGAAGCATTGCGATGATTTACATTTACATTTTCAATCATGTTACTCTTTATTTATGCAGAAAAGTAACATGAATTCAAATATCAAAAGATCGTGAAAAATATTTTAATGATTTCTTCTTGATCTTTTATTGTGGAACTTTGAAAAACAATTTTAGAATACTTTAAAAGCATTTATTTTTGCGACCCCGTCGTAATCTGGAAAATTAAATTCTGGCGAAAAACTTTTTTTTCTCTGCAAATAATAGTAAAAAAATTAAAAATTGTCACTTATTGGCACTTAATGAATTATTGCACAGATACAAACTCTTCCGCATATCTATTTCTTGAATACTATACAACAATTTCTTCAATATGAAAGAAGAATACAACTAATAAAATGCAGCTCATTCACTTAAAATAATTATACTCATGGGAAGGGGGGAGGACGCGGAGATCTATTCGCACTACAGGGAGTTTCAAAGGGCGAGATTCAAGTAAAACGTGCGCGATCGAGTTCGAATCGAGCGTTTTTCAGTCCGCAGTTCCCAGTTCAGTCCACAAAATGCTTCCAATGAACAAACCTATCGCGCTGTCACGTGATCAAAGCACGATTGTTTTGTTTCAGTTGAATAAGAGACATTGATATATTTCGACACTATTATTTTTCTATTATTAGGGACATTGATAAGTTTCCCCTATTCGACGCGGAAAACGTTCGAATTGTGTTTCACTTGAATCGCCCCCTAAAAGTGCGTTATAAGAAAGGGGCTCTATTTTCAGGTAGTTCCAGGATTTTTCAACTTTCGGCTCTTTCGTATAAAATTCGTGAAATCGCCGATATCTTCATTTTCCTGAAATTACATACAGCTCCCAAAAGTAAGTGCTTTTAGACAACTCATTGCTTACTAAAGTAAATCTCAAGGACTTCTAAATCCCCTTCACTGCATTAAAAGGGAAATAAAAATACTTTTCTCTTCCTTACCCACCCTTTTACTTGCTGTGAAGCTGATGAAAGCCTGTTTCGAGTAATATATCCAGTTTCACTCAGAAAAAAAAATAAGGATCAGAGACTACGATTCCTTTTAGAAATGAAACATAGACAACAATTTCGTTTTACTTCAGGGCTGTAAATTCCACCTTTTCATATGAAATAAGCCATATATTTTTACGAAACATATTGCTGTGGGAATTCCTCGAGACTAAATGTTATTAGAATTATTGATCTTCCTTGGTTCCCCAGAAGAAGACAATACGGTTCGAAGAAGCGGAGATTGCGATCTCAAAACGTATGTGTTTCTATTTCCAAGCTGTGCATTTTTCACGGAGCTTTTCATGTTTTGAGAATTTTGCATTTTCGACTCTCTCATATTTTACCGACTGCCTGAGCACGGAAGGCAGGAATTGGGTAAGAAGGAGAGATTTTTTCCGGATATTAATGGAGAAATAAAGTGAGGGTGAAGAGCAATGAAACACCCATTTGTGGATAGACGTGGTTTAAATATACAGTGGTGGCCAAAATTGCGGACACCTTTAGAAATTTTTATGTTTTCTAACTTTTTGTGCTTGTAAAAAATGTTACGTTTCACAAAATGCAAACTATCCTATATCATTTTAAAGAGAATTCAATATGGATTTAAATACAAAAAAACCAAAATTCAAATGTTTGAAATGCAAAAAAAAACCAAAATTCAAATGTTTGAAATGCAAAAGAAGTTAAGCGGCAATAATTAGAGTTTCCAAAATTGTCCACAATTTTTGTCACCACTGTATGAATTTGAAAGAGAATTAAGAGAATTGCTTTATTCTGCAAAATTTTTGTGATACAAACAAAAAAAGAAAACCTCAGGAATTAAAATTAAAATGTGTACAAAAAATATAGATATCCTTCAGTTTGAGAAATATTCAATTTTTAAGTTCGCCTCGTAGTAATCCGTTTAAATAAACATTACAAGTAGTTGGACGTTTCTACTAAGAGACCAAACTTTATCACCACCTATTAATAACGCTTAAGCCGCTAATTCAGTAATTAGTTAGTAAATGGTGCCCCATACACTAATGAAGAGATGAAAAAAAATCAGCTTTTCATCGTAAAACCTGCCAGAGATATCTTTAAACGCAGATGGTTAAAGGATGTATATGAATTAGAATGTAAAAGTTTATTCCTAGAGTGCAAAAACATTATTTTCTGTCACAATTTCCGTATGACCCCTGAAACGGGACCATTCCACGTAGTTTATTTCATTTCGAAAGCTATTGAAAAGAGGTTTAAGTCAGCATATATTCATCTTCATATCTCTCACACATTTCAGGATATAATTCTCAAATTTTGCAAATTCCGCTTTCATTAGTCCATGAGAGCATTTTTGTACAGGGGTCGTATGAAAATTTAAAGTGCTACTTTTTCATAATTAACAAGAGCATTTTTTTAACGTAGTTTTTTCCTAAACTATTTTGAACATTTTTCTGTTTGCATTGTCCACTTATCTGTAACGGATGAAGAATTAAAGAATGTTACCATCTTTTAGGGACACCATGTATTTGGGGTGAAACTGCTCTCATGGGAAACAGCGTACCTTGACGGTCGTGGGTATGATGAATGTCGAATCGTGATTCATTTGACCAGTCAATTCTCTCCCGCCAGTATATGATCCAGTCATTACGTTCTCGAATAGACGTGGTAAATAATGACACTTGGTGAACAGAGGCAGACAAGTGTGGCGTATGCTACACAGTCTCGTGTGCAGCAGAATCTGCTGAACCGTGGGCTCTGCAACGCTTTTACTTGGATATGTTGGGTTGTCAGCACCACTGTTTGGCGGTGATTTTACTTCACCAAAAGGGGCAGCTTGTGAGGTCCTGCTTCTTTCATATCACGTAGACGTCCAATGCCATTGCATCTACCGCAGATTTACCCGTCATTCCCAGACAGCACATAAGCTTAAATCAAGCTTGACAGTTCTTTGAATTTGACGTATTAATACAAGCTTGACAGTTCAATTTATTTTAAGCTTGCAGCAAGCTTGGAAATTACAAAAAAGAGTCAACAAATATTTTCCTGCCGAATTTAAGTCATTTGAACTGTCAAGCTTGAATGCAACTTGATGACTGCTTGATTTGGAAAGCCACATCCACTTAACAAATAATTTATCATCAGTCATAAATATACTTGATCATAGAATTAAAAAAAAAAAGATTCTATATTTACAAATATTGAAATTCTCCAAAATAAAATACAAATATACTATAAAATTGATTTCAAAATCAGTCGTTTGTCTCGATTTTGGCCAATATTGCCCAACATGAGTGTTCAGATATTGAAAGTTTATAACGTGTGCTGCTTTTAAGTTTATATTATGCTTATTTCCCTATTAGTAGAGTCTATAAATCACACATAACAATATTTTAATTTTGATTCATCCCATGGGAAAATAAAAGAAGAAGATCGGCATCGGCCACTGATCAATCTCGCCAGAAAATGGCGTGACAACCATAACTGTCACTTCAAACTTTAGTCATATCACCTCGAGTTAGACTGGCATACTGGTAAGGACGCTAGCTTCCCACTCCTTAGGTCCCGAGATCGATCCCAGTCGCGGACGTTAGACGGAAAGAGATTAAAATAAATTGAGGTTCTACCGTAGAGGGGAAAATGCGTAGAAAAATAAAATATATGGGGCGAGTTCGCGCCCCATGTATTTGGGAAAATAGTTTAAGTTTGAATTAAGCTTGCTATGTCAAGCTTGATTCAAGCTTTCTATGTCAAGCTTAATGCAAGTTGGGCAAGTGTAAACTAAAACACTTGATTCAAGCTTGCATTAAGCTTATACGCTTGAAATTTTCAAGCTTAATTCAAGTTTACTGACTTGATAAATCGAGCTTGCTGCAAGTTTGATGCAAATTTGCTGTGCTGTCTGGGTGTATATATATTTGCTAGTACTAATAACGGTAGGTCGCGAACAGGCCACAAGTCCTGTAGTTTCGGAGGTAGTAGGTACTTTCCGAAAATCTACAGCATATTAAAATCCACCTTCTATGAAAATTGCTTAGATCGATAACTCTTCCCATTGCACGCAGAAATAACTGCACGAATGATACCTAATTCTTCTTAGCAGTAGTTAAATGTCATTCCCTTCTTATCACGTGCCCTCTACGTCATCTACGTCAAAATTTTTGAAGAGTGATAAAGTTTGCAAAATTTTTAAAAGCTTTTTCCTAAAGTTTCGTTACTGATAGATGTATCTTTATTAAAGTGAAAACTGCAACTTGTAAAAAGACATACCAAAAATTTTAACACCCTTTACATAATTAGTTTATTTTTATATATGTAACAAAATAACATGATTTATCGAACTGAAGCTTCAAGACACTTTGACAGTAATCTGCAAAATAAATCTGCAAAAAAATGATAAGAATATTTGTATTAAATTTTTTGATGTTAAAAAATTGTAATGAAGACAAGACATTAGTAATCAAATAACGAATAGATTACACTAAAAATAATTATAAAAATCATCAGAAAGTAATGCTTGAATTATAGAAGTTTGTTGCAGTAAAAATTAAGCGAAAAAATGCTGTGTTAACGAAAATACCTCTTTAATAAAAATATAAATTGATTTATGCTTAATAAAAAATACTATTAAATGTATCATTCAAAAATTTTTTTAATATTATGCAAACGTATTCATCTGTAGCCGGCATATTTCCTAATCGCCATTGTTTGAAGTCTAATTCACAGCAGTTTTTATTTCTTATTAAATTCATTTAAATATCTTTTTTTACTGAGCGTTTATTTATGGCTGCTATACATTTTTCTTTTATTTTTATTAGTTGCCTAAAACATGCAAAAAACCATAAAACAGCAGCTTAGCCAGAGCTGTGCTATATTACTTTAGTTAGCTTATTTCGTATTCCAAAACGTAGGGACGCAAATACACATAATGTATTCACCTCTCAGTCCCGAAACTCAGTAGTCAATGCGAAAATTTCGCATTCCGTTCTGTACATACCTGAACTAACTTAATTTCACGGAATAATGTTGCTGTGCCCGACGTATAAATATGCATATTTCATCATATTTTATTCATATCATACACGAATTTCCTTGAAAATATGCAGATAAATCATCAAACTTGTGAAGTACTATAATTCTTTGTTTTTCTGGCTCTAGATTGTTTTGTTTCATGCATTTTCAGTTATTACTTTATGTTATATGAAAGTGGGATTAAAGTTTTTCTTTTTCTTTTTTGAAATGTGTATTTAAAAGATTTTCATTAGCTTAAATAGACGCTTGATTAATTAGGAACTGAATGGTATATCCTTAATTATATGATTTAACAACATATTCTGGTTAATGTATATTTCCAATATAATCACTCTTTATAGACGGTATTTGTAGTCATAAAATATGCACCAGAGATATATATACTTGATATTTTAGAAAATATACAGGAATGGAAAAAATGTCACACTTCATGATAATTAAAATATGTATTGACTTATAAATTCCCATTTCTTTATTTTATTGTTATGCTGGTTTGACTGACATGTACTGTAAAATGATATTTATATTTTGTAGTGGATAAAGTTATGTATCAATTTTAAGAATGTGTTAATAATTAGCGGGCCAATAGCTTTGATCAGTGCTATAATTATTTTTCATAAATGTCATAAAATATTCTTTTCGAGACTCTGCAACTACGCTACAGAATGGGTTTTTTAAATTATTTTTAGATATAATAATGGAATGTTATAAAAAATGCCACCAGCTAAAATGTGGGTTTAATGAATTAAAATTTATACTTTGCTTTATTCATTGGAAACCAGAAAATATATCTCAAGCTTCAATAATTTATTTAAAAGCTCAGTAAGAGAAAGCGTGGTTGATAAAGAAAACTAAGGGGAAAAGGTATAAAATGCTGAAAAGGACTGTTTTAAAAACTTGAAAGGACTGTTTTTAAAAAAATGCAAATTTTCTCAGAATGAATACCATTTCCAACAGAAATATGTCGCAGTCTTCAATCAAGATTTCCGAAACCTTTGCAAAAATTTATGTGGACTTTCCCACTTCAATTGATATGTACTCTTTTTCAGTGTATCAGTCGTCTGAGGATTTTGGACATAAACTTGGTCTTTCGGTATTCTCAAGCAGAAGAGTTACTTGGCGTCACACTGTCGAACAGCGATTTTAGTCTATGAGAATGACTGGACACCAGCATGTGATGGAAACGGTAATTGTAAACATTTTGGAAAAATTGCTTTATACTTTCCGAATCAGTCGTCGCAGAATTTTTATAATCTCTTTTTCTCATTGAACAGAGGCAATTTGTGGATAATTAACTTTGAGAGTTTGGGACATGAAGAACTTTGGTGTTCTAATAATACATCAAATGGTTCATTTATATTGCCTTCCGTTATCTTTCTACATATTTTTAAATAAGTCTAAAATGATTTTCTTTTGCGTTGAAGTGCGCATTAGCTTAAAAAATAAAAGACATCACATATATGAATATTTGCTCTAATAAATTTACATGGAAAAAAAGTAACTTGTGTAAAATATATCTGTGTGCTTGAGGTTTAGTCCAGTGACAAATGCCGGCTTTGATTCTTCTGCGAATGGAATTCCGAATGTTCTCTAATATTCCAAGCATATCTGGATTCGCAGCGGCATCTATTGATATTCTTGCAACCAGTTCCTTGGAGCGTTAACAGAGGTGTCACTAATCAGTATCTTCAATTGAACCCACACGCTTAATTCAAAGGAGCGAAAATAACAATCAAAGAGGGAGTGAAAGGAAAAATTGTCGTTTCGAGCTTTATACATCGAAACCCACAGTATTAACACAAAAAAGCTCTTTCTTTTTCCGAGAAATCCACGCCCCGCTTCCGTTTTACCAAACTACTGATAACGTTCGCCCCGAATATTTCTCTCCGCTCAGTGATCGAAAAACGCTCCTAAAGGAGAAGTGCACTTTCAAGCACGGGGAGGATCGAAAATTCATTTCGACTGATCGAATTTCGCTCGTTTCAATTAAGCGTGCATAAAAAGAAATCGAGACATATTGGCTCCAGTGAGCGAGAATGCCAACGCACAGAACCACTACGTCCTACACTGCAAAAAAAGTCTACCAAATTTGCAGAAAACAACTGTCAGCCAGGATGCCAGTTTTTTTCCGTTTTTTTAACAGAATTCTCCCATAAATTGTACAGATTCTCAGTTTATTTTACAGAAATCTTTCGTATAAGAAAAAAATGAGGAAGATTTCTGTAAAATATACGGAAATAAACTGGCATCCTGGCTGACAGTTTTTTTTTCTGTCAGTTTAACAGACTTTTTTTTTTGCAGTGTATCCAGTGTTGGCCTAATGTCACTTCTTACAGGTTATGGACGTTATGGCTCAAATGGTCAGGGGCACCATCGTTATGGAACAAGAAAATTCTATCTTGTGTGTCGTGTCGATACTGAAATCTGTTCGTGAACAGTTGGTGTTCAAATCCGTGCAGAAAGATTAAGTAGTGGCTACCGGTTAGACGGAAATGAGCAAGTGCCACATAATGAGATTCCCTCCAGTGCTGTCTCAACTAATACCAGGTTTGTACACGTAAATTTAATTATCCTACTAACGCTGCGTCCTAGTGTAAAATGTCTATTTCCCGCCTTCGCTCATAATTTTCGCGCAGCGCCATCTGCCGCAGAAGAAAAGAAAATCAGACCCCTATAGTGCTGTATGATTACAAGTTGTCGATGTGCACAATACCCCACACCAAGAAGTTTCGAGAAGTTATGTTGAGACACCCTCTATGTTATATAGAGTATGCAGGGTGTCCCATAAATATCATCCAAACTCTGCACAGCCAGATTTCTCGTTGGGAGTACATAAAAAGTGCCCAAAGAACCAAAACTGTACGGCCCGTAATTTTCAAGAAAAGTGCGAGAAAAAAGCAGAAACATCATTTCCGGTGCACGAAAAGAGCCTTATTGGAATCATGAACATAATTTTTTTCCATATGCTTTCATAAAATGATGCTCAAAATGTCCACCGTACATATCGAGGCTTGCATGCGTGCTCGGTGTAATGGCCAACTGCTTACGTTCCATCTGGTACCCACATAAATACACCAGCACGAAGGGGAGGGACTGAATCACTATTTGTTGAAATTAGGACTGGATAGATCAGTTCTTTCAATCGTTTTCATTGAAAGCAATCCATACGTGTCAGACTGTAGCGGCCATAACACCGAGCCCCCCATATGTAATTCAGAATCCAATTTAATGTTTCTAGTTGTTTTTCCTCGCACCGGATGTGACGTCATATTTTGTTTTTCCTATATTTCTCGAAAACTATGGATCGTGCAGGTACAGTTCTTCGAGTATTTTTTATGTACTCTCAGGGAGGAATCTGGCTCTGCAGAGTTTGGGCGGTATTTGTGGAACACCCTGTATAGATATATATTGCGAGAGGTACCATTTCTGTATTGATTGATTCTTTTTGCATAAGCACCACAGATTGCGTATGCTAGGTAAATTTTTGTTAAGTCTGAGCAGTGTTGCATTACCTGTTATATTTCTTTGAGCTCATATCATACTCTAAATATTAATGATTGGTGTAAACATAATGCAATCATATCAGAAATTCAGTTTACTTTGTTTTATAAACCATTCTTTTTACGTTGTAAGTATCAAGCATGTATAATGAAGCAGAATGATGCACATTGAGTTTTTTTTTCAGTTTAAAGCCTAATTATGTAAGTTTGAAAAATTATATCATACGTTCAATAAAATAGCCGAATGTTTTCTTTTCTAACGGATATAATTTTCCGAAGAACATTATATTAGATTTCAAAGGCCAAATCAGATGTTTATGAAAATACCACCATGGCTATTTATATTGAAATTAAATTGCATTACTTATCAAAACTATAAACATTCTGCTGATGAGATTTGGTATGAAACGCAAGAATCGGGGTATTTTGCTTTCAAAAGTTATTTTTATTGAAATTTACAATTAAACCCATGTGCGTTTACTTTAGGTATCTCCATACATGTTTCGGAATATTTAATCTTTTACAAATGGAGAAGACATTACGTTAAAACCGCGAAATTCGGGGTTTAAGTCCAAGTCGGAGAAGTTAAGAAACTTATACGAAGTTTATTGTAGATTTAACTAAAATCTACGGAAGCAAATGATACTGCTCTCTAGACCCATTTAGCATTAAGGACAATGCAATGAGAATTAAGGAGGTTGCGTTTGCATTAACTATTACGTTTTATACGATTTTCAACAAGCCATCGTAGAAAAAGAAATGAAAATCAGTATTTCAGGGTTTATTTTGAATCGGTGCTGAATCCACTAAATAAATATTCTGTATGCTTACATTTAAAACATTTTAGAACATTTAAAACTGTCTGTATGATTACAAAAAACAAAAAAAAAATCTCCTTATTAAAAAACGATCAATTATTTAGTCTGAATTCAAACCATATGCTTTTATAAACTTTTTACTTATTTAATTTAATTTAATGTTTTTGAAGAAAATAAAAGCCATCGTGGTCAACACAAAACCTTTTAAAAACTGAAAAATGAGTAACTTTTAAAATACTCTCTAATTAACCAACAAAGCACATTTCTCATTTCTAAATTAAAAATAAGTTATTAACAGTTTCAGAAACAAGACGATCATACAATTTTTATGTGTCTGCAATTGACAAATATTATAATTTCCATACATAGATACATTTCGTACATAGATACATTTAATTAATATATCTTTCACAGCTAATAGAAATGTCTTCACATAGGAAAATTCACATGGATAAGAACTCATTAAAAGCATCTTATTGATGCAAATTACACATCTGATATAATCTCACAAGGGTTAATTTGTACAAATAAAGCTGTATTCGTGTAATAGAGGAATACTTCAAAGCTTCTATTAAACGTTTACAACATTTGCGTGATTAAGCAGTTTTCATCCAATTTCAGTTATATGATAATTAACACAAACAATAATAATTAAATGGATAATTTGAGAATTTTGAAATGTAGCTGTTTCTCGTGTTCAAGACTGTTATCTTTAAAAACTATACACACCTCTCAAAAAACTATTATATTTAAACTAAACATTTTAAATGCGTAAATTATTCTAAGAGTCCAGTTAAACTGACACGCAATGAGGAAAAACGCTTATATACAGGGTCTTCAATTTAACCCTTTGAGGCACAGCCAGCTGTCGTCGAAAAAGGGTCTCTAGATCTGTGGCACGCGATGAACGCTTCGATCGTCCGCCATCTTGCTGGTAGTTAAGTCGAGCGATGGCATCGGCTGCCCTTTTTCCAGCATTGGACAATCTATCCAGCTGTTCTCGCATCCTTCCATTTTTCAGCAGATATCAGTACTGCTAAAAATAATCGTGACTATTTTTAACGGGAAATGACGTGTTAAAGAGTAAAGGATTCTCGTAGAGCACCCGCAACTATTTTTATAAAAATCAAATCTATTCTTCGTGACTGGCAACAGTCAAAACGTCAGAGTTTGGTGTTTCCAGAGTGGGAACACTGCGCGTTAAAGGGTTAAATGTGTGTGCGTTGGTGTTTATTCTTACCCTGAAATCTGATGGATCTGGCAACTATTCTAACACTCAAGTATGATTGCCTGAAACTTGTTTAAGTATGGGAGACAATTTCCAACACTGTTACATTGTTGGACTGTTGCAACATTACAACAACAGGTAAAACAGGAGCGGAGACGCACAAAGTTTCTCAATCCTATAAGATTTTTTTTTCAAAAACATAATTGATTTTTTTATACATTATCGTTCCTTATAGCAAATGTCGAAAGTGTTCGCCTCAACTTTGAATGAAAACATGAACGCGCCGAACCAAATTTCTGACGCACTTTGCAACATTGCTGGTGTTATTGATGATATTTCTTCAGCTATATGATTCGTTTTAATTCATCGAAGTTTACAGGATTTCCGTGGAAAACCCTATCTTCCAAATCCTCTTCCACCCCCCCCCCGTCGCGCCAAAAAAAAAAAAAAATCTTTGAAAGATGCAGACAATTTACTCAAATCATTTGAGCAGGAATGTATTCAAAATTACTAATAACTTTCGTTCGAATTTAGGTTTAAAAAATAAGGTTTTGTATTTACAAAAACAAAACAGAAATACCCACACATTGAATATAGACATGTTAAATAAGTAATAAAGTTGAAACCTTTCTACATGTTACTATAGATGTGGATAAAAAAAATAAAAAAATAAAAAAAACGTGTGCTCTTTTGAATTAATTGTATAAAACGCTTCAGAGACAATATACAGAGTGTCCAGTGCACGGTGCACAATGAATATTTCCTTAATCGTTAATCAGAGACACATAGTTCCAGTAGCAAAAATGCTTTAAATTGTATAGTCTATCTGCCGCACGAAGCAATCGAAGTCAGTATATCAATTCCTATAAAATTTACGAAATTTAAATTTTTATACGGTCCCCAGGTCCTACCAGTTATATTTAGAAAAAAAAATTCTTTTTACAATTTCATGCATAATAAAATAATTCGTCTTTCTATGACCAAAATTCACCGAGTAACAGCTGCTTGAAGTTAGAGCACTTTTCGAGCAGCGAAATAGGGGTTGTATACAAAATCAATTTGAGAAAAATGATGGACATGGTTTTGAGGCATGTGATATTTATTAGCAATTTCCTTAACTATTTTACGAATGTAAATTGCAATAAAGAAGATTAGCGTTATCTATGTGCATCCAATAAAGTAACATAAAAATCTAACTTATGTTGAAAATAGATCTTTTAAAGAGTTTTTTAGATGAACTGGTGTTAAACAACTTAAAAAAAAACAAGGAAATAAAACACTTCATTAAACACTAAATCATAAAATGAAACATTTTAAAATACAAATCTATGAATTTTAGAAGCTTGACACAATATTATAAATTCTGCTAACGTAACACTTGCTCAAAAGTATCTTTCATCGGCTGCAATATAAATATACACCCGTGTAGAAAATTCTTCCTGCACTTTGCGGTGCGTACTTGGAGCTACACATCTGCATACTACACATATACGATTTAGTAGGTCTGACCCCGGTTAGATTTTTTATAGAGCCTGACTATAACCTTCTGCTTAAAGATTAGTATCCGTAAATTAGTTTTGCTTATCATTGTACCAAACTCCCTTCGTTATACCAAAAAAAAAAAAATTAAATTAAAGCCTATAATTTAAAATTTAATATTTATATAGTCCCTTAACGATTTACCTTAGCGGGACATTTTTAAACGGGGAAAAGTGACTTAAATCAAAATATTTGCTGCTTTATTATTCGATAAATTTTGGTAGTAGAAGGACGGTTTTTTTGTGTGTTTTAAATTGCATAAGGAAGAGTTTTCTAAATATAACTGTTAGGACCGGGGGCCATATAAAAATTTAAATTCCTTAAATTTTATAGGAATTGATTTATTGACTTCGATTGTGTGTGTTTCTGATTTAATAAATTATACAATTTTAAGCATTTTCGCAATTTGAATTATGTGTCTCTGACTAACGGCTTAGGAAATAGTCATTGGGCACCGTTAACACTGGACACTACAGATGAGTTCGGGCTCATTTTTTGAAGCCCGAGCCCGAAGACTTTTAATCCGAGCCCACCCGAGCCCGAGCAATATTATTAAAGTTGGAGCCCGAGCCCGCCCGAGCCCGAAATTTCAGCTAAAGACAAATAAAATTAACTACTTCATTAAGAGGATACAATAAATTTTGGAGCTTCACACACCTTCTAGTCCCCCGTGCCGCTATTTTTTGAAATAAGTACGTCTATTTGTCCCATGAATCACTTTTTAAAATCTGTTTCAAGGAGTATGTTCAACAAAGGAGAAATTTTTCACGAGCCCGAGCCCGCCCGAGCCCGAACGCAATCGTGAATTACAGAGCCCGAGCCCGAGTCGGACCCGGGCTCGGGCTCGGGCTTTCGGGCTTGGGCTGAGCCCGTCTCATCTCTACTGGACACCCGTATACTATAAATATAGAATAATAGGACCGATTATCGACACTTTAACAAAAATGTTGCTTTATTATCTCAATAGCTTTCTCTTTATACATCAATCTATACACTTCAAAGTTTCACTTTATGGCCAGAGTCTTCAGTAACGATTGCGCTCATTACTTTAGTCAAATTATGTGTAGTGAGTTCACATCAAGGCTTACTCACTGTGTTATACATATTTATTCTTAAGTCGGTAGGATGCGCTTCGGCAAAAATATTTTATCAGCAATAAAAAAAAGCTCATTATTTCTCTAAGCATTATTTTAAAATGGTGATCAGACGAAAAACATTTGTTAAAATTCGTGTTTCCGGCAAGAATTTCTATGTATGGCATGTATGTATGTCGTGCATTAATTAATATAAGTAACATACCTTGTTCCATAAAAAAATTTTGAGTGCGCATTCTACTCAAGTAAATCGAAATAGAAAATTTGCATTAGACTACTCATATTTTATAAAATGGAAATTGATAAATAAAGATTCCAGCTTACGGATATAAATACATTTCATTTTTTTAATCTCTTCAGTGAAACATGGTGAAATTCATCCTCTTTATTTTCCGCACGAAAATTTTAAAAATTTAAATAAATAATATTTTATGCTGAAACACTAATCAAAAAGCAAATTAAAAATATTTTTCTTGAATTATTTATGCTGGTTTGTAAGTGCTATTTTACTGTAGCGTACTTTGAAAAATATTTTCCTCATACTTAATGCATTTTTAAAAGTTAAATTCTAATTATCAGAAAACTGTACGAAGAACAA
Source organism: Cheiracanthium punctorium (assembly GCA_038373885.1). NCBI lineage: Eukaryota > Metazoa > Arthropoda > Arachnida > Araneae > Cheiracanthiidae > Cheiracanthium > Cheiracanthium punctorium. The sequence goes on from JAWZYV010004477.1 coordinate 1,199,411, forward strand.
AAATTGCGCTTTTGGAATAGCCTCGCATAATTAATTTTGTTTATATTGACTAGTGTAGAACTTTAAAAAATTGTTTCTGTCTGCACTTTTATATATTAGAACCAATCTAATTATGAACATCGTTGAACTTTCTTCATTTTATAGACATATTGAAATTAAATTGTAACGTCTAGACGTTAATATAAATAAGAAAAAAATTGATTTACCGCTAGCCTAAGTATTTTCTTTTGTATGTATTAAAAAAAACTTCGTCTAATATTGTATAGGAAAATATAAAATTGAACCAAAAGTTTTCAAATGTTTATTTGTGAGAGTTAATAATTCCAATAAAAATATGCGTCAGTTTGATACTATTGGAACTTAATTGGAGGAAAAATTTGATGTTAGTAATATAAACAGTCATTCTTCTAGGTACACTAACGTAATACAGGAGTAACAGTATTACAAAAATATTTACTTCATGTAGCAAGTAACAGTAATTCATTTGCTTTAATTTTTTTCATAATATAAAAACATAAGAAAACTATAGTCAACCACCAAAAACACGTTTATCGCAACTTTTAACTAACAACATAGGGGCATGCCTATTA